>JAVTVJ010000141.1:2567500-3167500 GCA_034509425.1 Eopsaltria australis
ACAAGAAGCTGTCGTCCAGGCCACCCAGGAGCATCTGCAAAGCCTTTGGGTCCAACAGCACCTCTCTGCCTGCCATGACAAGGACACCTGAGCCCAGCCCTGGCACTCACTCAAGCGGCAGCCCCTCGGGCTGCTCTGCCCTGCCAGGCCAGGCAGCCCTGCCTGTGGCACCTGCGGGGCCGTGGCACGGCCAGGGTGGGCAGCACGGTACCTGCTGCCTCCGGGCCCAGGGCCAGCCGGTGCTCTGCCAGGCGATTGATGGCGCTGAGGGCCAGCACTGCCTGGGGGCAGCTGCTGCTCTGCCCCTCCCTCCAGCAGCTCTGCAGCACCGCCAGGAGATCGCAGCTCGCCAGCTGCTCCGCCAGGCCCCGGTGCCCATCCATCAGCATGTTCACCACCAGCAGGCCGTTCTGCACCCCCGAGGAGCCCCTGCAGGGACACAGCCGTGCCACTCTCCTCCCCCAGACACACAGCCTCCCCTGCACCCACAAGCCGCCTGCCCGTCCTGCACATTTCCCCCAATCTCAGCTCTCGTCCACACTCTGCCCCTACCCTGGGATCCTCTGCATGGTGCTCAGGGCAGCAGGGATGCTACTCAGCAGGCTGGCAGAGCCCTCGCTGGACGCAGAGCCGATGCTGGCAAAGATCTCCCGCATCATCTGGGCGTCGCTCTGGTTCCAGGGCAAGCACTTCCCACTGGCACCTCCCGCCTCTCCGTCCCCAGCTCCCACCAGCACCTTCAGAGCCTGCCGGGACAAGAGCAGCGCCCAGGGCAGCGGCACCTCCACCGCGCCCGGGCCGGCCCGCGCTGCCCTGCCCTGCCCTGCCCAGCCACGGCATCCCCAGGCACTCACCGCCAGCCCGGCCTGCTGCACCAGGGCAGAGCAGCCGTGCTGCTGCATGCAGGCCAGCACGGCCCGCACGCCGCCCTCTGTGGCAAAGGGCACACGCCACTCGTCCCGGGCCAGCAGCACGGCCAGCAGCCGCAGCGTCACCACCACCAGGGCCTTCTCTGCCACCTCCGTGCTCAGCAGCTCCACTGCCACCTGCACCAGCTTCTCCCTGCATGGGACGGGGAGAGCTCAGGGACACCTCAGGCATAGCCTCCTGACACTGCGCTGCCACGCCAGCACCTTGTGCCCTGTGGGCCACCTCCTTCCTGCCCACGCTGCGCCTGGGACGGCAGCCCTGCAATGAGCCTGCCTGGGACAAAGGGACACAAAATCCACCTCTCCTCCTGCACATACCACCCTTCACACTCCCAGGGACACCTCCCACACTCCCAGCTCAGCACTGTCCCCCACCCTGCCCGTAGAGCACTCCCCAGGCAGCAGGAGGGCTGTGCTGCACCCCAGGGCTCACCCAGCACTGCCGGCGCCCAGCCCACCCTGGGCTGTGCCCACTTGCTGCTCCGACTTGGGCTCCTCCTCCAGGATCTTCAGGATGTGCTTGAGCCCAGCTAAGCGCAGCCCCACCGCGGAGCTGCTGCTCTGGATCACGTCCACCACGGCTGTAACCTTGGCCAGGGAGCCGCTCTCGCTCAGCCCCTTGGAGCTGCCCAGCACTGGCCAGAGGGACGGAGGCGTCAGGGCAGCAGTGACACCTCCAGCAGCTCCCAGGGTGTCCCGTACCCACAGACCCAGCACCCACAGACCCCCCACTTCAGGCAGTTCCTGCCTGCATGGCCCCCACACCCTGCCCACAGCCTTCCCCTGCCGAGGCAGCGGTGCTGCTTCCAGCACCACACCTGTGCCCCAACGTGCGGCAGGACATTACCCTGGCTCTGCTCCTCCGTCACCTCTGGCAAGAACAGCCCTTCCCTCTCCAAGAGCTCACTGAACAGCTGGCCATCCGACTTCACTGACACACTGCGGGCTTGGGGCGGCCCTGCGGCCGCAGAAAAGTCTTCCTCCGCTGCCTCGGCCATCGCACCTTCAGGGCCGCTGCTCCCGCAGCCATCCCCCTCTGAGGACGCTGCCGTGCTCCCTCCACCATCCTGCTCCGCCCCCCTACCCACGAAGTAGCTGGCGTAGACACGGGAGCCGCGCAGGTCACGCAGAGAGCTGCCCTGGCACCGCTCGTCCAGGACCTGCAGCACCTTCTGGGCCAGCTCCGCAGGTACCGACAGCTGCAGCAGGGCTTCTTCATCCACCTCCGGCAGCCACAGCGATGGGGCCAAGTTAACCTCGGGCTCGCCACGCACCCCACGCCCCTTGTGGCGGCCACTGGCAACACGGACACAAAGGCTGCACCGCCAGAGCTGCCCTGGGCCACTGCCCACTGCCACCCTCCCCCGGCTCTCCCCAGCCCAGCTCCCACCAGCCCAGCTCCCACCAGCCCAGCTCCCACCAGCCCACACCTCCCACCCGTGTTCACCACCCAACTGCTACTGGCAGAACCCCACGGCCTTGCCTCGCCTGCCCAAACCTCGCTGCAGTCACTCTTCCAGCCAGGGAACACTGCCTTTCCTCTCATCTCCACTCACTGCTCTGCTGGGCCAAGCTCCCCACGCTTTCACTATCCCCACTCACCTCTGCCCCATTTCTGCCCCATTTAGGCTGTCCCTGCACAGTTCACACTTGCCATCTCCTCTGGGCCTGGTCCCTTCCCAGTGTCCCCCTTGCTCCTCTCTCCCACTTCCCTGCTGCAGGCACTGGCCCCTCCCTACCTGCTCTCCCTGCTGCTGCTGGATGAGAAGACTGATCTCTTTCTGCTCCTGTGCTTCCAGCTTCCTCACAAAGAAGAGCAGCTCCCACCACTCGGCACGGCTCAGTGTCTCTGCAGCCTTGGGCAGCTGCTGCCTCAGGTAAGGCAGAGAGTACAGCCCCCCCAAGGGCTTGCACAGGAATGGCTGTGGAACTGCAGGAGAGCAGAGCAAGGAAGGGCACTGTCAGCTCTGCCAACTCCCCCATCCTCTGCTGCACACCCCACATTTCAATCCAATTTCTGTGTGGGATATGATGCCTGTAAAGAGTTACACACAGAAGTGAAACGGAGTTCCTGCTTCTCCCAAAATCAGAAAGACCAAGAAAAGGAGAAATCTAAGTTTGTTTCAAGCTAGGCACGGCACACTGACATGAAGCATTCAACTATAAGAGGTAGAAGCCATTAAAGAAGCCATCTTTTCAACTGGCAATATTTTCAAAGTGTGCAATTAGCTGCTGATTTCATCTACATTCTCTCTTGCAGCTGGTAAATCCAAACCACTCTACACTAAATATATCCTAGAAGATCTCAGCTGTGATAAAAGAGCTGTTTTAATAGGTTGTCCTGGCCAGAATGATGTCAGATGCTGAACAGGAAAGGGAATTCTGAAGTCTGGATTCTGCCTTTTATTTTCTTCCAGTACAAGGGCAATGTTAAAGGATTCTAAGAAATGCTGCAGATGTCTTATGAAAACAGTTCTTTTATACATTAACACCTTGTTAAAAGGTTAACAGTATGAAGGTAAACAAATGGTTGCTATGTTCATGCTCTTAAAAATCCTCATCCCTTACTTAAGGGGATTTGAGTGCCCCTAAACAACTGCATCTCAGAGAAATTCTACGTTTATGTTTTGGCAGTTTGTTCAGTTAATTCAGACACACAGTTTTGACAGTTGCAGTTTAAATGAAATTTTATGGTTTTTGTATCATTACTTTTATTATACATCTTGACAGAAGTCTAGTGTTCAAAAACACTCCATTCAATCACAAGCCATGCAATTACTTACCTAGCTTTACATAGCCACACAAACTAATAGTGCTTTCTAAACCCAGCCTGCAACTTGCTCTGTGTTTGGCCATATAAAGGTCACCACTCCTACCCCACAGGATAATCAGAAAGAAAGAGATGATATACACACACAGCACAGTCTCACCTGTGTCTAGGCTAAAGCTCTTCCTCACACTGTATTCCTTTTCCTGAGCAGCAGGATCTTCCCACTGGTCCCCAAAGCCAATAATCTCCAGTATGTGCCAACGCATCCAGTACGTCCGACCCGTTGACTGCCACAAAACCTGTGGGTGAAACAGATCCAGCTGATCAGATTTGCTCACTTGTTCAATCCCCTTGCTACATTTGTCCTCCCATTTCCCAAATGCCTGGGGACAGCAAGCACTGTTCAAGCAGAAGACCACACAATTTGTGTACAGATTTCACAACACACATCATGCAGTTTTGAGGCATACCATCTTTACTAACTTCTTGCCCTGGTTACACCTGGATCTTTATTTTTAAAAAACCACCAGCTTTGCCTGCAACCACTACAGATCTCATTTAGCACAGCAGCAGTGACAAGAGTGCATCCAGTTAATCACAACTGTTCCAAAAGTGCCAAGCTGCAGGTGCCTTGGGAAAAGCGGACAAAGGAAGAACATAACCAACACTACCTCAAGGCAGATGAGCTATACATAAAGTATTTCAAGGCACTTTTATAACCTTGATCACTTATCAATCCTGTCAAACTCGTTTTGGGCTCTTGACAGGCATGTCTCAAAGGCAGCAATTATTTCCTCTGCTTTGTCAAAGTTGCCTCTCAAAAATCAAAAGGATTTTTTATGGCTTCCCATACCATAGGGTTACATTTAACCTTCTGAATGGAAAGAGAACCCAGCAACAGCAAGTGCAACATGTCAGTAACTTTAAAAAACAGCAGAAAAACATATGGCTTGCCTGTTTCACTGAGCTCTTTTGGAGTTACACCAGTGCTACTATGAACCCCTTGTGCTGGACAGCTAAAGAGATGAGATGTTGACAGACTTTGGGAAAACACTGTTTGGAAGGAAGTTGAGTTAAACTACACACAACACCAAATAGTCTTCAATGTATCTCTGACCTAAACTAGTTATGTACCAAATGCCATCTCAGAGGAGTCATGGAAAGATATGGGTGCAGGACCAGACACAACAGTGAAATTCTTCCTTTGGAGAGGCAAGGAAAGCAACAGAAATCAGAGCAACAAAGGAAAGATGAGAGGAGGTAAGAGACAGACTCATGATGGACAGGCCCAATTATCATCCAGATCTGGTTTTGTCAATAGTGTGAGCCTTACAAATAACTTACTGAAAATAAGCCTGACTGGAGCAACTGCAAATTCATTCAACTTAATTAAATAGAAAAATAGACAGGAGAGGGAACCCAAGGGACCAACAGGACAGGGGGAGTGGAAGCTAACAGTTGACTTCAGCTCAACATCAAAGCAAAAGCCCTTTGAAATTTATGTCACCGGCAACAGGAGAAAAATACGAAAAGATCTTGGTGCTCTTTCCAAGTGCCCAGTTCATTAAGAGTAAAAGCAAGTACAAATTTATAATAAATAGAAATCACAATTTTAGGAAAACACAGATATTAGAAACCAAAAACCATAAGGACAAAGAGAGCATCAATAGGAAATACATTTCCTTTGCAATTTATCTTTATGGAGTGGGTTATAAAAGAGGTTTATAAACTACTTAAAAATAAGATGCAAAGCAGCTATTCAGCTGAGGGGGCCTGAAATGAAACATCACCTATGCATGGTCCAGAACTAGAAAAGCCTTTAAACTGAGGTACATGGAAAACAGGGAGGTAATTGCAGAAAACCAGGGCAAGTCTTGCCCGGCCAACCTAGTGCCCATCTAGGAGGAGTGACTACATCAGTGGCCAAGGGAAGAGCTGTGGCTGTCACCTTTCTGGACTTCTGTAAGGCCTTTGAGACCACTGCACTGCTGGGCCCACAACACCCTTCTCTTCAAATTAGAGAGATACGGATTCGATAGAAGGACTATTCAGTTGATGAGGAATTGGTTGAATGGTCACTGAGAGGTCAACAGCTCAGCATCCAGCTGGAGATCAGTGACAAGTGGTGCCCCTCAGGGGTCTGTATGGGGACCAACACCATTTGATGTCTTCATCAATGACAAAGGTGAGATCAACTGCACTCTCAAGGGGTTTGCTGACAATATCAAGCTGAGCAGTGCAGTTGACATGCCTGAGGGAATGGGATGGCATCCAAAGGGACCTGGATGAACTCAAGAAGTGTGAACCTCATGAGATTCAATAAGGCCAAGTGCAAGGTCCTGCACCTGTGTTGTGGTAAACCCCAGTACCAATGCAGGCTGGAGGACAAAGGGATTGAAAGCAGCCCTATGAAGGACTTAGCAGAACTGGTGGATGAAAAGCTGGACACGACCCAGCAATGTGCAGAGACCAAAGAGTCAACCATATCCTGGGCTGCATCAGAAGCAGTGTGGCCAGCAGGTGAGGGGAGATGATTCTGCCCCTCTACCCTGCTCTGATAAGACCCCACCTAGAAAACTGCATCCAGCTCTGAAGACTTCAGTACAAGGCATGGACCTGTTGGAGCACATCCAGAGGAAGGCCACAAAAACAGTAAGAGGGATGGAACACCTTTGCTATGAGGAAGCACTAAGAGAGCTGGGGATGTTCAACCTAGAAAACAGAAGGCTCCAGGAAAACCTTACAGTGACCTTTCAATACTTACAGGGGACTTGTAAGAAAGATGGGGAAGGACATTTTAGTGAGGCCTGTTTTAGAGGCTAAGAAATCTTAGCAGCACAACCCATACAAAATCAGCCTAAGCCGTCCCTGCAACCCACCCCTCCAGCTCTGAAAAGTGAGTTTTTTGCCAGGACAGATGTAGACAGTGATACACATTATGTCATGCCTATTGTCCAAATTCCTGCACATAAAGACACCATTAGGAATTCATCCATCACCCTGGGCACTCCCCTCTGCCATTCCCACCAGAACAAGTCTTCCCAGGACCTACCTGTACTGTGTGCATGCTATTCGTGCCCTGGAGAAACTCGCCTTCCTCCCCAGCTCTAACGTCACCACAGTCCTCCAGCAGGCGCACCCTCATGCCATGCACCAGGTTTGCCTGCAAGTACTCCACATAGTCATTGCTGTCTGCAAAGTCCGATGCGGTCAGGAAGGTACAGCCCTGCTTCTTGAGAGGACCAGGATTTGAAGACAACACAGGCTTTCGGACAGCAGTGCTGGTCGGGGTCTTGTGCTGGAAGATGGAGCGGGCGGGGCGAGGCTGCAAGTCCCACTGGGGCAGCGGCTCTGCCTTGTGGCTCTGGCTCCAGCCCATCACGTGCACCAGCTCCGAGATGAGGTTTGCCATGGCCATGCTGAACTCAAACTCCTGCTTCACACGGCTCCCCTCCTCAGGGACAGGGCTGGGCACAGCACAGCCCTGCTGCTCCTCTCCCTGCTCCACGCTACTGCTCAGCTTGTCCAGGAGAGAAGTCACATACAGGTAGCGCTTCACCAGGACAAACAGCTGCTTCCCTGGGATCTGCAACAAGCACAGCTCTCACACTCGGCCTGCAGAGCACCTCCAGCCCACAGCTCTCTCTGAGCCACCAGCTCGTTCCCAGGCAGGCTCCCGTGAGAGCTCAGCTGGCAGCAGCAGCAGAGACCTCTCAGCCTACGCTCCCCTCCCTGCTCGCACACGAGGCCTCTGCACCACCCCCAGCCCCAGCCCAGGCCCAGCTCCTGTGCCAGCTCTCCCCACAGCCAGTCCTGTTCACCTGCCCACCTTCAACTCCCCTCTCGTCCCAGACAAGGGCGCCAGCCCTGGCCCCCCACTCCCACCCCTCCTGGCCCCTCATGCCCCACAGGCCCAGGGCTGGTGGCGGCTCTGTCACCACCTGCGGGAGGTGAATCCCCTCGAAGGACATGCAGGGCTCTGCAGAGGACGTGATCTCAGCAAACAGCTCCAGCAAGGTGCAGCGACTGTCAAAGTCCATGTGCTGCTCAATGCCATCCTGCTGGCTCAGGGACAGCAGCACGTAGGCCCGGCTCCCTGCAACAACAACAAAAACTCCTCAGGCCCCATCAAGACAACCTCCACCTCACCCTCCCTGCAAGAGACAGAGCCACAGGGAAGGAACAGCTTTGCTGCTCAGGGTCACCTGATCCCTCTTCTGTCCCTTCATCTGGACTGGCAACATTTTGCTCCACCGTGTATGTTTTTCTACTCTTAAAGCTGAAAGATTCTCACAAAACAGCAACCCCAAATACATGACTCAAGAGCAGGGTCCCAGGGAAGAAAATAAGTCAAGCTTTAACCTGAATCAGCCTCTCATCTGCCCCACTTCAGAGCTGCACAAATTCAGGCACTAGGACAAAGAAAGCCACATCTCCTGTGGGATACACCACAACCAGCAACCTTCCAGTGTACCCAGTCTCATCAAGCACTTCCAAGCCATGGTAGCTACGCTTAAATGAGGTCTAGCCTCTACCCAGGAAGAGGCAGGCCTGAGCGAAGGCTCCTTGCCAAGAAGAGGCCAGAGACTTTCCAACTCACAGCATGCAGCAGAGTCACCCCACACTCTGCCAAGCTCCTTGGCCTAAGCCAAGTTAATCAGCATCCCAGCTCAGAAACCTGGCAGGGGAAAGAGTTTCTAACTCCAAGAGCAGTCCTGACAACTACAACCAAGGAATAACCAGACTGGTTCTTCCCCTTTTACCAAGAAGCCCTGAGACATGATGTTTCCCAGGCATCTCACCCCTCCCAAAGGCCCGGCACCCCTCGGCCGCCCAGCAACACCTCCTCAGTGGCTCTGAGCAGGAGCAGCCCCCACCTGCATCGCGTGCAGCCAGAGCCCGCAGCATCTCGCCGGCGCTGCGGCGGATCCGCTTCTCCTTGTGGCACAGCATGGCCATCAGCAGGTCCAGGGCTCCCGTTTCCCTGAAGGCACCCGCCAGGGAGCCGATGCTGGCGTAGGCGCCCAGCACGTGCACCGTGCTCAGCACGGAGCACTCGGGCGTCCCGGCCTCGGCCGCCTGGCGCCCGGCTCGCTGCACCAGGCTCCTGACATCGGCCTTCATCTCCAGCAGCGAGGCTTCGTCCAGCGCCGCGGCCGCCGTGCCGGGCGCCTTCTCCTCCTCCGGCCGCCGCCTGCCCGGCCTCTTCTGGCCCAGCAGCGCCGGGCAGCTGGCGCTGACCTCTTCTGCAGACATCCACATGGAGATGTGCTCTGCCTTGGGCTCTGCACAGGAGGCGCCGCTGCCTCCCGCTGCTCTCTCCTCCGAGCTCACCACGCTCCACTGCACCAGGTATTCAGGGCGGCCGTCGTGGCCTCGCCGCTGCCGGAGCAGCTCCTCTGGGTGGGCCTGCAGTTTGGGCCCCAGCTGCACGAGCAGGGTGCCATTGTGCTTCTCGTTCACCATGGCAGCATGTGTGTCTGCAGAGACAGAGGGGAAGCTTTTATTTCTGAGCTGCATGCTGGGGAAACTGTGAGCCAGCACCAACAGTAGAAGTGGTTGAGGCACAGCTTTTGACCCTGAGATCCTACACTCAGGGTAACACTTTGAGGGAAAACCCACTTTGCAGAGGCTCACATTCCCCTTCCAAGAAAATAAGACAGTTTTTCATATACAAAACCTGTTCCCAGCATTGCTGGAACACAGAGAAGGAGGTTATTCTCAGAAAAACCCAAACAAAACCAAAAAACAACCAACCAAAAACTAACAAAAACCACTAAGGCAAAATGGGCCCTATTATAAGACAGCAAATAATGATAGGAGACTTGAGTCCTCTTCTCCTTCCTGCCAATGTCTACAACATGACCCTCAGAAGTTGCTGCTTTTGCACTTCTGTCTTTCCTCCTGCTATTTACCATTGATAATTGTTCAGACTGTGAGTTTACCTGGAGCTCAAGGTGCTCTCGCTGTGCATAGGGACCTGCACATCACCAGGCCCTGAAGAAAATAATGAGCAGTTTCTCAGACCTAGTTCATACACATCAAATCAGGTCACTACCTGAACATCTCAGTATTTCCTCCTCGGCCTCCTCTCAGAATTCTTTGCCTTTACAATGTTTCACCAATGGACAAACTCCACAGTACTAAAAGATTTCTACTCTCTGTTACCAGATTGTTCTGCATCTCAGGACTACAAAGAAGGCTACAGTGCTTCTCTGCTTTCACGCACGCAAAGAGGAGCATGGAAACAGTGCCAGCAATCAGCAAGCCAGCTGCAGACAAAACCATGGGCTGGGTCCACAAAGGATCCCAGATTAGGCTGGCAGGAAGGATCTCAGAGGAGCTCAGTCAGGGGGCAGTGGGGAATGCTCCTTCCACTCACACGCTGGCAAGAGAAGCAGTGGAGCACGATGCCGTTCAGCTGGGGGCAACACGAGTCATCGTTAAAAAAGGCGTGACCAAAAAAGATACTAACCATCCCAGACTATGACAAGCACATTAAAAATATTTTCCAGGTGCACAGAGAAGCAGCCTGAACTCCCAAGACATTCACATCTACCTTCAGTTGTGCTGCCTTCCCCGGAATTTGCAGCAAGCCAGACGGGAATCTTCTTGCAGTCTCTGTAATAGAAGGACCAAGTTATTCTCCCGTGCTTTGTAGCAGTTTTTAGATGCCACACCACAAGCCAAAGAATCGCTTTCCTTAAATGAGCTTGTACAGTGCACACACACCGACGTGCCTCGGTGCTGGCGCCGCGGAACACACGGCTTTTCCTGCGGGCCCTCCCGGACTCCCCGGCGAGCCGCGCCCCAATGCCGGGCCCTACGCTGCCCCGCCACCCCCGGAGCCACGGCGAGCCGGGCAGGGCACGGTAGGGCCCAGCCCCAGTGCGCGGGGAGCGGACTCACCGCCGAGGCGGGCAGGAGGAGGCGGCCTCTGGGGCCTTTGGGGCGCCGCTCCGATCCTGCCCACGGCCCCACAGCGGCCCCGGCGCCGCCGGGACGCGCCGGAAGCTGCGCGCCGCTTCCGTGCCCGCTACGGGAGGCGGCGAGGGACAGGAGAGCGGTGCGAGGTGCGCGTTCCGCGGCCGCGCGCCGCGGTGCCCCGCCGTCCCTCGGAATCCCAGGATGGGTCAGGTTGGAAGAGACCACCGTGGATCACCTGGTCATCAAACCTCCCTGCTCAGGCAGGGTCATGGCAGAGCACGTGGCACAGGATGGTGTCCAAATGGTGCTTGAATAGCTCGGTGAGGGAGACTCCAAACCTCCTCTGGGCAATCCGTGCCAGTGCTCGGGCACTGCCCAGGGAAGTTCTTCCTCATGTTCAGGTGGAACTTCCCGTGCCTCGGGTCCTGCCCTGCTGCCTCTTGTCCCATTGCCTGGCACCGCCGAGCAGAGCCTGGTCCATGCTCTGAGCCCTCCCTGCAGACACTGACAGGCATTGATGAGGTTCCCTCTCAGTGTCTCTTCTCCAGGCTGAACAGGCCCAGCTCCCTCAGCCTTTCCTCAGAAATGAGGTGCTCCAGGCCCTTCATCATCTTTGTCACCCTCTGCTGGACCATCTCCAGGAGCTCCATGTCTCTCTTGTCCTGAGGAGCCCAGAACTGGACCCAGCACTCCAGACTGGCCTCACCAGGGCTGAGGAGGGGGGCAGGATCACCTCCCTGGACCTGCAGGCAATGCAGCTCCTCATGCAGCCCAGGATCCCGTTGGGAATGTGGCACAGGGGCGCTGCTGGCTGCCCCACACGGCTCCCTCAGGACAGCTCCTGGCTCCCAAAGAGGTTTCAGAGTTGGCACCGGAGCACAGGGGCCTCTCTGTGGCCGTGGGTCACAAAGCTGCCGTTCCCCCACGCCAGCCACGCTCCAGGAAAGGTGGTGAGCAGTGAAAAATCGTGGAAGATTGGAACTCCTTCTGGTTCCCCTGGCTAATACTAGAAGCAAGAACAAATGGAGTTTGCGAGCTGAAAAAGGCATCTGCTAGAGTGAGGGGCTTTTTGGTTAGTGTGGTAATGTTGTGCTGTGTGTTGGTACCATTTCTCTGGTGATTAATTGTCTTCATCAAGGGCTGCAGCAGGCTGGGTGGCAGGAGGTTTAAAAGCATGTCATGTCAGCACTAATATTATCACTGCAAATGCACCATCAATCAAGAATTGCAGTGCAGTTATGTCAGGTCCATGGCCCTGGGGTGGTTCCAGCCCTTGCACCCACCCTCCATCCACCCTGTTGGCTTCAGTGACAGCTGCACCGGCTCCTGGCAGGTTTGGGGCTCTGAGACTGCCCTGATCTCAGTGTTGCTGGAGAGCCACTTGAAGCCAGCTGCACACAAGTTTGGCCTGTTTCCAGTTCCTTTCCAGCTTTGGTGTCACACTCATCTGCAATGCCTATATCATAAAATCTAAATTCTTACCCTTTGTCTGTACTTACCTTCCTTGAGGTGCAAGTTTCTATGAGTCTGGTAACATTTGTTTTAAACTACAAAATCATCAGCTAACTGGAGGAGACTTTGCTCTCTTACTGGATCCTGGAGCAACTTCATGTATGTGCCCAATCTAATTCCTACCCTCAGTACTAATGCAATGGATTAGACAATTTCCATGTTTTACAATAGCAATCAGCAATTAATCCAAACAATATGATTGCAATTAATTATAGGCTGGATAAAACAGTGCTGTGCTGCATCAGTTCGTGGAGACCTCCCTCTCTAAACCTGTGGCACCACTGGTGGGCTGTAAATGTTTGTGTTTCCAAGCCACACTTGATTTCTCCATTAGTGTATATATATAGTATATAATCTGTTGATGCTATTGACACTCTCTTTGCAGAATCCCATGGATTCTCTTGAAATCTCTGTTCTCAATTAATGTATCATTTTCCTTCCCCATTGACCACCAAGACATCTTGTTTGTGACAAGGAGAGGTTTCCTGTGGTATTCACATGGCCTGCTCATGTCTTTGCTCTGTTGGTCTAAACATTGTGCTTAGTAGGTCATTTATCCTAGATTTGATCTGTGGTACCTTGCTCCATGGCATGTCAGTGACACACAGCCCCCTGTGCACAAGTGACATGGGATTGCTTGTGCTGAAAGGGGGTTTGTGGTGCTGAACCCCGAGCCACACCTGTGTAGGCGTGGTGCTGGTTGTGGTGTAAAGGTGAGGCACCTCACCTCCTCATGGGGAAAGAGCCATTTCAGCTCTGTTGGCTCCTATCCTAAGCACTGTCTGTACAATCCTCTCCCCTCCTTAGATATTTTCTCCAAACTGCACACTTTTATCAGTGCTACGCTTTCCTCAAACTATACTGGCATCTGCTCCAGGACCTGATGCTATGGAGTAGCCAGCAGTTGCATTTTTAGCTGGCATACTCTGGCCCCTGCAGCCCTGATGATTGTAATGAGTCCCTTTCCCTTTGGTTTTATTCACACCTTAGGACACTTTACTGAGCCTCCATGTGTCCTTGACCTGGCTTCTAGGCCAGATCTGCCCAATTTTAACTGATGTCTCTCCGGTTTGGATTTTGAATATTGCTGTATCTTCTCATAGCAGTTTTCTGCAGGGAATTTAACAGTCTCCCTGCTTCTCCCTATTAACACCCATGAATTAGAACAATTCTTTTTCAAAATTTCCCATTCCTCCCCATTCCTGGTTTTTAGTTCTGACTGACACCATGCCCTGCTTATCAGGGACATTGTTCCAGATCTTTCAGGAAGCACAGCCCTGCTGTCAGGCACTGGCCCTCTCTGGCCCATGCATTAGCTGGGACTCCAGAGGATAAATCCAGGTGGTTAGGAACAACCTGTGCAGGAGACAGTAGGGATGGAGACTTCTGCAAAGAGCCCCTCTTTGTCACATCATGCTCAGAGAGCTCCCCACCCTCCTCAGCACACAAGTAGGTGCAGGAATCTGCCCCGATCCCCATTTGTTTGCCTTAAGGTGTGCATCATCCCCTCCCGCAAAGCACGGTCAAGATCCCAAATCTGTGCACAAAATGATAACATTTATTGAAAGAGTAAATTTTTTTTAATACAAAAGAAAGCTCTGTACATAGTACTGGTGATTACTTCCACATCCTTCCAGAAACACAACCCTGGAAACTGGAGGGAAAAAAAAAAAATAATCCCACACACACTTATGCGTACACACACACACACGCGCACACACACCCCTCAAACCAGTAAAATGAACTAAAAATGTCACCACACAATAAATGCCATTTCATCCCTGATACACAAGTGTTCTTACAAGTCTGCACTTAAATAAAATACACCATTAGCGTTTAACCAGCAGTTGCCTTTGGGAAGCCAGGGAGGGGATGCAGTCAGACACCCTGTAGCAGCAGGGGCTCTCCTGCCCCTTCTGGCCCAACAGATCTGCTCCATAGTGCCAGCAGAAGCAAAGCAGAGCAAAGCCAGGCCACAGTGATGTGCTGGGGCAAAGGACAACGCAAACTCTGACCCCACACTTCTCCCTGGATGAACTCCTAGGTACCTACATGGTTTTGGAAGCATCATTGAGCAGTTTTTCTACACCGAGCCATGGGACACAGCTCAGCACTCCCAAGTGCTCTGAGCTGCAGGGTTTGCATCACTCACAGAGCAAGAATTCTAAGGGGAGGCAGTATGCAATGTCACATTCACCAGATGGGCCACTCCACTCCCAAGCCCTTCCCAGGCTGCTAACAGATCAAGGGCTGAAAGACCCTTCTGGGAATTCTTTGCACAGGGAGCTTGGAGGGGGACCTGTCCCCATCTGTGCACTGCAGAACCCCTGTAGAGGGGGAACTACAGTCCAGATTGTCAGCCAGGAGTTCAGGAGATGCTGCCTGCACAGCAAGCAGGGAGAGCAGGGATTAGCCACTGCTGGTCACTCACCCAGGGAGGAGTGTGGATGCCCATATCCCTTAGGCAGTCCCAGGCAGCAGTGCTCTGCACTAAGAGCAGTGACAGAACAGCTGTAGGGCCCTGCACCAGAAGGGAATAGGGTCGTCATCTGAAAATCCAGCCCGCTCCTGGGCACACTGCAAACTCCCTGCTTGTGAGAAATGGGTTTCCCACTTCCAGAGACCAGCCACTGCTTCACTTGCCTTCTGCCCATTAAGCCCAAAATTATGGGTATGAAGTCCTCATTACAGATCAGTAGGAAACAAGCATCCCACTCGGTTTAGCTTGATCCCTGGCACATGCTGGTGGATGGAGAGTGCAGCTTAAACGCTAATGCTGAGGGAACATGTCCAAGGTTACAATACAAACTCAAAAGCAAGGCCCCTTTCCTGCTTCCATGCCCACCCACCCACCCCTCTCCCATCCCCCTGGTACAAACCCCATTAAAACTGTACAGGAGCCAAACTTTTATTCCTTAAAGAATTACATAAATACTGAGTTTAACACTTAGAAAAATAAAGTAATTTTCTTTTTTTTTCTTTTTTTTTTCTTTTTTTCTCCAAGGCTTCTTTTGTCTTTAACTTAAAAAAAAAAAAAAAGTTACAGTAGCTGCTTCTTCCCCTAAGGATTCAGCAGCTTCTCTCACTTGCTCACTCTCCCTCCAGGGACAGGGCTAGGTAGCAGAGCCATTCACAGCAACTCCCATGCAGGACCAAGCATGCCCCAGCCCTTCTGCCCCAGCCTTGCTGAGCCTGTACACAGCTGCTCCCCCACAGCCCAGGATGGTCTGCAGGTCACCCTAGTGCTCAGAGGAAGAGCCTGCCACCTGCCCAGCAGCTCAGTGCCCCATGGGCTCTTCCCTTTGACATTTGAGTTGTTTCTCCACCTTGCATCAGACACAGAAATTTAGAAAGCGCTGGCTGGAGTTGCAGGAGGATGTAGGAAAGACCCAGCCACGTTCCCCTGGGTGAATGGAGTCCAGAAGCAGTGTGAGGGCTGAGAGTGTGGGGCTGAGCAGAGCACAGAGCCCCCGAGGAGCTCTCCAGGGCATCTTTGTGTTCCTGGACATCTACCGACCACCTCATCTGTGCAAGGGCAGCCCAGGGCCAGTCAGGCTGAAAATCTGCCAGGCAGCCCAGCGAGGAGGCACTGAGGGCAGAGGGCTCACTGTAGTGCATACGAGGACAGGGCCACGTGCCACCTGCTGCACCCTGCCCTCCGGGGAGAGGGCATGCAGGCCCAGAGATGCACATGCAAGCAGGCCCCTCTCTCCTGTCCGGAGCCCAGGATGAGTTGCTGCAGCCAGGACCTGTCATCCCCACAAAGGCACATTGCTGAGGCCAGCAGCACAGCTACAAACCACTCTGCTCCAAGCTGCACCTGCATGATGGCTCCGGTCCATTTACTCTGTGCAGAGTAAATATTCGTGGGCAAGGTGACTCAGAGCACCCAGAAGGAGCCAGAGCCTCCAGCTGGGAATGGCCTGCAGTATTTATTTAGAGTGCAGAGCAATCTTCCCCTCAAGAGACAAGTTTCTTTGGCTGGCGTGAGACAAGCACAGCTATTGCAGCATCCAAATGCCCCAAGCCCTGCATGGCCCCAGCACGGCTCCACCCCGGGTGGGTCCTGCAGCCCCACGCGCATGCCTGTGTGTGTGGGGGTGGGTGAGTGCGTGTGTGTGTGTGTGTGCATGTGTGGATGAAGGAAACGTGAAAAGGCAACAATAAATAACTGGTGCAGTCTGTACGAGAAGGAGTTGCTGCCAGCCCCGACACTGGCATGACAAGCCAGAAACAGAAGACCGGCAGCAGAGGCCTCTCAGTCACTCTTGGCGCTGTGTGAAGTGTCCAAGTTGACCACCTGCAGCTCCGTCAGGCTGCTGCTGCTGCTGCTCTGCTGCCCAATGACAGCCATCTAGAGAGAGAAGGGAGGAGTGACCACTGGGGGCAGCACACCCTGAGCCCACGTGTGCCAGCAGCGAGGGGGGCACTGTCCTTCCCGGGCACCTGTCCAAGGAGGACAAGACTCCCTCACCCAAGGTGGGGTAGTACAGACTGCATTTCCAGACCTGAGGACTGATCCTACCCAGCCAGGTCTGCCCAGATACACAAAGGATGTGCAGGCAGGAGAAGAGCAAGAATAACCCCTGAACACCTACAGGTACTACTCTGTGCCTACCTGGTGAAGCTGGACAGCTGAGACTGGGATCTGAACCGTGCCTGATGGGGCTGTCAGGAACACTTGGGGGACGCCACCTGCCACAGAGAAAAGCGAAAATGACACTGTCCTTTAAGCAGTGCTCCCCCATGGATCCTTTTTCTGAGCTCCATGGAGCTACTCAAGGAGAAAGCTGCTTATTTGCACATGTGGAGACATTTCTGAAGACAGCCACATGCACTAGTTTTCTAAATGCTGGGAGAAGCAGGCACAAGGCCTCAATCCAAGTCTTGCCCACATGGCTTCATGCTACACTTGACTTCATCCTCCTCATGCTAGCACATATCCTCTCCAGAGCCTCCTGGATCCCTCTGCTGCCTGCCCCACGTGCCGCCCATCCCAGAAACCCTCACCCTTTTTACCCATCAACAGCTCATGCAATCTTTTGCACAAGAGAATGGCGACACCTAAAAACACACATCAAGCATCGCCCTTGCCAGGCCTTCATGCAGCCACCAGGAGAGCCGCAAAGAAAACCCTTTGCGATTAACACACAGCATATACATGCAGGATGAGAAAAACCAGGCTGCCAGTGCACTCTCAGGGAGCACTGACCTGGACAGCTGCCTTACCCTGATCCTGGACCTGGCCGTGGGACACCTGCATGGCTGAGGGCGCCTGTGGGAAAGCGTTGAGCACCGCGAGCCCGCCATCGGTGAGGCCAGAGGTGGGTGCGTACATCACTGCGTGCGGGCTGGGGTACATCATGTGGCCGCCCACCGTGGTTGGCACAGACGACGTCATGATGGTCGCCGGGAGGGTCACTGCCACCAGGACAGACCACACATGAGCACACAAAATGAACTTGCCACCCTCACCTGCCTGCTCAGCACCCCCACCCCAGCCACCCCGGGCATGCTGTGCTGAAGCGTAGTGCATGGAGATAACCATCTTTGTCTTCCAAGCCCCAGAGATCAAGCAGGAGAGCTCAAACCTCTCCTTTCGTGAGTATGGAGGGGCAGGAGAACACAGCAGCCAAACATCCCAGGACTAAATTCAACTCAATTCCCTGATGAAGCTTTAATAGAGCTGTTGTACTAGATGCAGCCTGCATCCAGGCACCTGAACTCAGATTTTGCTGACAAAGAGATGTCTTCTGCCTAGACAGTAAAATTCTCAAGCAAATGTGAGGCAATGCCTTTTGCTAGAGGCAATGCTGGCTCACTAAAAACCCCCCTGAGAAACCAGCAACCTGTTCCCAGCTCCAGCCTGCAAGTGAGAGTAAATGATGTATCTAGAGAGGCTCAGAAATCCCTTGCAAGGTGCCCTATGCACAGCAGCATCCACTTAGATACAATGTAGCACAGGGCCTGGCAACAGGGATCAATACGCCTGGGAAACTGTCAGAAAGGCTTGGATGGAGTTGGCCTGAAGAAGGAAACCGGGCAGGGAGCAGGCATGGGACCTGTGGGTGTAGGTTGTTCCCAGCAGTGGTTAGGAAGGCAGACAGAAGGTGATCATCAATACCTGTTCCACTGGAAGAGGTCTGGGTAAGGTCAGTGCTGCTGTCACTGGAGGGAGACGTTTGCTGCGGTGCCTGGTGCACCTGGATTGCCTGGACTGGAACCTGCTGAGCCATGGTGCCACCTGGAGAGAGAGAGGAGCCCATGAGCCTGTGGCTCCACAGGGATACAGGCACTCTGGGCAATATGAAAGCCCCCCAGTCCTCTGGCTGCACACAGCTCCACTCTGTGCTGCACTGGGGGAGGCTACACAAAAGCAGTGTGTGGCAGAAACCAGAGACCAAAACCTGCTCTTTCCTAGCACATGGGCCAAGAGGGGTTAACTGGCCTACCAAGCTTCAAGAGTTAAGAAAAGGCCACAACAGCTTTTGCCCAGCCATGGTTCACGAACATCCAGGATCCTCCTTGCCATTCCTGGTTCCACCAAGACACGGAATAGATGTAGGGAGGAGAGGGCCCAGCCTTTCCTCCACAGTGAGGAGCCAGCTCTGCAAGGATCACCTTGCTGCACCAAGTGAAACCACGAGAGCCCAAATGCCCACACCAGCTGGACTCTGGTGCCCAGCTCCATCCTCCTCAGAGCACTCAGGGTGCAGCTCTCATCCCGCTTGTGACCTTAGGGACATTACAGTGCCCTACAGAGGGATTAAAGAATACCTGCTCTCAAGGAGAGCATCCCAGAGCTGCAGGCCACACAGCCTCTGTCCCAGACCACTCCCTGCAAAGCATTTCAGATCCAGAAACACAGGTCGGCACAGAAAGCTCTCCTAAGGCTGAAGTCCTGCCTTCAGAGGGAAGAGTAAGGGATGCCAGAGCGCAAGGATCACTGGTCACCTTGCTCAGACTGGGCATTTCCCCACACATCACACCCCAGAGACACATCAGTTATTCTAGCTCCACCAGATCACAAGGGAAATCCAGTCCCCTTGAATGGGAACCTGCTGTCTGCCCAGGCCCACCAGGAGCCTTAAGCATTCCAAGAAAGCACAGAAGTTATCAAAGTCCTGGACTTGGGCACAAACAGGCACGACACGAGAAATACTGTGTCACTCAGTGCTGCTCCTCAGATGATGGATGCCACTGCAAAGGACAGCCTAGCTCTACCCTGAAACTCCATCCAGGAACAAGTCCAGCCCAAGAACAAACATCTGGAGAGCCTTAACTCAGAACAAGAAGAAATTCCTACAACGGACAATGCACACAAGGCAGCACAGCAGCACCATTCCTCTACTCTGGGTCTCCCCTAACCTATCCTCTGCACTGTGGTTCAGTGGCTGACTGCAGATACACACACAGAAGCAAGGGCAGCTGCTCAGAGCCAAATGTCAGCACTCAACCACCTGGCACCTGAGCCCCTGTGCTATCCCCCCATCAGTTCTAGCAGCACAGTTCAGCCTCAGCACAGCTGCACTAGGAACTTGACTCCTCTGCATTTGTTAGCCACAGGCCAAGCCCTGGGGCAAGAGATTGAAAATCAGCTGCTTCCCTTAGTCTGCATCCCCCAGGATGCTGCTCCTGCCTATGTCAAGCACTTTCTGCCGCCTTCCCATCTCTCCCGGGCATCCACAGCCAGGGTTCCCTATGCTCTGCCTCCTCTGTGCTCCCACAGTCAGGGGTCAGCTCTGTGGCCAGGCCCCCGCAGACACCTCCATCCCCCCATCTCTAGCAAGAGGAGGAGAAGCGAGTGCTGACCTGTCAGCGACACAATCTGCCCTCCAGCTCTGGCAGGGAAGTGGAAGACTGTCTGCTGTGCCTGCTGCAGCTGTCCAGCTGTACCCGCCACCACCTGGCCCTGCTGGCTGGGAAGAGCCAGGGAATGCGGCTGTAACTGAGTGAGAGGAATGGTAGGGGTCCCCGGAGAAAGGGAAGCACCTGCCGAAAGGAGGGAGAAAGAAAGGCTTTGTCACCACCAGCTCTTTTCACTCCCTCCAGGCTTCTTGGTGCTGCCCTGGGGTCCCAGCTCAGCTCCCTGCTACCTCCCAGCAGCAGGGCCAGCTGGTAGCACTCTAAAGGAGTGCTACACTACACTACATGACCCTTCTCCAGCCACTGGCCTGGCTGGCTTTGAGCACGGAATCACAGCCGGGCTCACCTTACAGCAGCAACTACTCTGCTCCCGTTCTGCCACTAGGTCTCCTCTCCCCTGGAGAGAACAGCAACACGCTCCAGGTGCAGAGATGGATGGATGCAGTCCTCAGTCCCTAAAGGCACTGACCTGACATGAGGGTGAAGCCAGTGGGTATTGGCATGAGGCCCCCAGACGTCACTGCACTGGCTCCAGTAGTCTTCAGCACTGTCCCGTTGGCACTGGTGACGGCATTGGGGCTGATGCTGGCAGACACTGGCGCTAGGTAATTAGTGATGGGGAATGATGGACCACTGCTGACCTGCATGGAGGTCGAGGTGGTCGGGGCTGTCTGGATGGACGTTGTTCCCGGCAGGTTGGTGACAGTGAACGTGGGTTTCAGGGCATCCTGCAAAAGGAGAGATTGTGACAGCTCAGGACCAGCCCATGAGACCAAACCAGGCTCTGTAGGTTGCATCTCCTTGCCAAACCATACCCCCCAGAGCGTGCTACCAGCACATGGAGCAGAGCCAGGGGAGCAGAGAAGAGTTGCTTGTACAAACATGAGGAGAGCTGGAGAGAGCTCCGCGTAAACTTTGGATGCAGGCCCAGGGCCACACAGGTCCCCTGAGAGCCTTCCCTACAACACACCAGGGGACCAAGCAACCATTCCCCTACCCCAGGAGTCCCCAAAATGTCTAACAAGAGAATAGCCTCTTGGCACACACCAGGCAAAAGCAGCCCTTGCAGGGACAAACATAAAGGCACAGGTCTCCTGTCAGGAACACACACCACTTCCCTTAAGGCAGGAAACACAAGAGCAAGCTGAGAACTGGCTCTTAAAGGCAGTTGTACACTGGAAGTGACAGGGGAGAGGTGACTAAAGGCAAACCTGGACACCAGGGGGGCCCAAACTCAGCCCTGACAGCAGCTTTGGAAGACCCTGGGGAATGCCTCCACACATCTCCTGGAGCAGAGGCCAGGAGAACCTGATCATAGGAAGCATCTATTTGCCAATCCACTGGCAGGAGATGGGCACAAGGCTAATGCTTCCAAAGGACTCCACGTGTACACTATGACCAGCATGGTCCTGCAATGAGCACCAGAGCTCCCTTCCTGTCTGAGGACAGCCTCAACAGACGAGCTGAACACCAGGAAAAGGGCTCTGTGCTGGGCCAACACTGTCCTGAGAGACTGGCATCCCAGGTCTGGGAACAAGGGAGGAACGTGCGTGCCAGGCTGCAGTAACACACTATTTTCCACAGCCATAAAGCATGTGGCTGGATGTGCTTTGGATCTGCAGGAACCAACCAAACCCAGAATGATTCCTGCTGCCTCTAGCAGCCACACTTCACCTAACACACCTCCATCCCCCAAATTCTCTTTGGAATACCCAGGGTGACCATGACTCCTCCTCTCCTGCCCTGCTCATCTGGTTAAGAGCACACTGAGAATGCCCTGCTTCACAGGAGTCCCTGTCACAGAGCACAGGGGACCTGCTGTCCCCTTGTCCTGACACAGCTGCCAGCACGCCTGGGAAGAGTTAAGGCTGCCACACTCCCACCCCTCCCACTGCAGCTGGTGGGCCCAGCTCTCCCACGTGCTAAGCCTTGTTCCCAGCTTGTCAAGCTGCCAGGAGCAAGGAATTCACAGCTCAACGAACAGCTAAAAAAGGGAAGGCAGCCCATTTTGGACAGGGGGATCCAATCTCAGGCACTCAGTCGTGCCCCAGGGCCCAGGGAGGGAGGAGAGTAACACCCCTCTGCCCTGGCACCGCAGTCCCTGAAGTCCAAATTAGAAGAGGCACGTGATAACAGAGCAAAGCCCAGCAGAGGCACTTTCCATTAGCTCAACCACAAACTCCTGCCACCCCACATGGGACAAAGGAGGCTGTGGGTGCCCTCCCCATGTGGGTGACGAGGCAGAGCTCTCCCCAGCACACTAGGAAGCCAGAGCAGAGCTGGGCAGGACAGGTGCTGTTGCCAGTTGGAACAGCCAGGGTTCCTCATCCCCAGCTATAGCCCTAAAGCAGTATACCCATGCAATATAGCCCCCAGCCAGCCAGGGCATTTAGCACCCAGTCATACTCCACACTCCCAGGCCTGGAGGAGGCATCCCAGAAAGTTCACAGCACTCTGCTCAGAGAGATTCTCAGGGCTCCCTAGAAGCACAAATCTCAGTACAAAGTAAAGGTGCTTGAGAGAGATGCTGTGACAACAAACTTGAATTGTGCACACCCCCGTTCTGCCCTCCCTATTCTGACACAGGTGAGACTCGAATTCCTCCCATCTTTACTGTGCTTCTCTTGGGCTGCAGCAACAGCTCCCAATACAGAAAGAGAGGTGGGAGAGACTTTGGGATTGGACACCCATTGGCATCTCCTCATGACTGTCTGGGATGCCTCAGCAATTCCCTGGGCACCTTGGCCCTTCCCAAAACCCTGCAAAGCCCAGACCACACACGAGACAAGTTATGGGTCACTTCAGCAGACATCACCCAAGGGGCCATGGACAAACCCTGAGGCAGACAGCAGCCCTGAAAGCCCTTCCCTTCCTGACCCAGCTGCACATCCATCCTAGCTCAGTGCAAACCTCAGTGTCTGCAGAAGCAGCACACAGCAGAGGTGTAGCACAGCAGCAGGTGTCTGCCCACACCCACACCACTGATTTACAGCATGAGCAGGTCACAGGGCACAGACTAGACCAGCTGATGCCCATCCTGGACCACAGTAGGGTATTAGGGACAGAAATTATTCCATTCCACAGCTTTTGGGGTCTCCCCGAGGCGATGATGTTCAGCAGTGCCCAGGCCCCCTAGACAGAATTATTACACAGGTGTAGCAGGACAACAGGCCTTGGAGGTATATTGGAAACCCCAGTCTAGTCTCCAACACCTGGTCTGCATTCCAGATGTGGTAGAAAGTCCCACATTTTCCCATTCCAGAGAGATAACCAGATCAGGGCTACTCCCATGCTCTCACCCCAGTCTAGAGCTCTGAGTTCCCTTCAAAACATCCTTTCCCACACAAGCACACCCAGGTGACTGCACACAGGCAGTGGCCTTTGGGGCCTCCAGAAGATGAGAGAGCTATCATCGTGAGGATACTGCTGCTGTCTCAAAAGCACAGCATGCCCCAATCCCAGCACCAAGGCAGGGAGGTTGGGTCTGGCACAGGAGGATTTCAGAGCTGCTGACTGCAGGTGACAGCCTGGCTGCATTGTCTTCCCACTCCGCTGCAGTTCAGGCCCTGAACCTCCTGCCAGCTCCTCCAGTAGGCAACTGCAACCCAGGCTTGTGCATCACCCACCCCTCAGCAAGCACCAGCCACCCAGCATGGCCCATCCACAGGCTCCTTTCATCCTCTGAAGACTTCTTGGTCTATCTGAATTGAGATGGTCTCTGCCAAAGCACCAACCAGGCCTCCAGGCCTACAGAACACAACAGGACAGACCCTGTCCCCAGTTCCAGGGCTTGCTATGACAGGAACTCTCAGCCAGGGGTGGATTTAGTCAGAATGTCAAGCAGAAGACAGGGCCATAGGGCTCCTCCAGCCTAACATCAAATGCTGGCTGTGGCCACAAAGCACCCCACACTAAGTATTAGCACTGGGATGGAGCTTTCAGGGCTGCATCACACAGTGAGAAAAGAGAATTTGTGTTAAAAAGGTCTCTACAGAGTAACTGCACCCCAAGGGCACAGTTCCCTCGGGGCCAACTAGCAGTACGTGCAGGAAGAGTACAAAGGGATATGATGTGGACATGTCTCATGCCAGGGACAGGTAATCTGCCTCATTACAGAATGCCCACAGGACTTGCCTTTTCATCCAGGAGAAGCCCAAGAGGCACAAGTTCTTACAAACACAGGCTGCACAAGGGAGAGATTGCTGGTGTTAGAAGGCTTCTTTGCCTACTGGACAGGGCTGGCACAGCTCACACTAGCAACCAGAAGCACCCAGGGAAGACATGCTGGACTGGGACAGCCAGGACTGGTGCTGGGATCCCATCAGCAGGAACCATTTTCAGGGACTTCAGCCACATTTTGTCCCACCACAGCTCCTCTGCCTGCAGGTATCTCTGGGGCTGCTGAAGTTTCTCAGGCCTCAGCAGCAAAAAGCTTTTGCTTGGTACTGCAGACATGTGGGGAAGTGGACATAGAGGAATAGGGGGTACCCAGCAGCACAGTGACCAGAGCTGGTCACAGCATAAAAACAGGCAGCTGAAAAACCCCTGCAGCTCCAGACCTGCTGGGCACATTTCAGGGCTGCACTCACTACCTTTTCAATTACAGCACAGAGCTCTCCAGGTTCTGTCTGCTTAATGTCTAGAGGCTGCTGCATGGCAAGGACATTGTTGTGGCTTGAGCACAGACAGGTGGAGAGCTCCTCTGACAAGGCCAATGGAAGAACACTTGTGCAGCACCTGGTACCCACCACACAAGCACAGGTACAGGAGGGCTGCTCTAATTCCCAGCACCCAGCAGAACTGCACACAGGCCTGGGAAGCTGTGGCAGAGCCCCAAATTCAGTGTGTCATCCCAGCCTTGCACTGCAAACCTCCCTGCCTCCCATCTCCAAGCACCTGTGGATCTGAGCACCAGCCTGCAAAGGACACAGCAGGGATATGGGACACAGCTCTGAGGAACAGCACCAGGGAGTGCAGGGACAAGACAGGGCCCGTCCAGCAGAAAAGCTGACTCTGCCCAGCACTGCACCCACAGCCAGGCCACCCTGGGCAAAAGGCCACAAGTAACACGGGCAGGCAAGGGCCAGCATCTGCAGGGACAACAGGCAGGGAGCAGAAATGGTCTGTCCAGCCAAATGTTTCCATTCCCCATGTCCTCCCTGCCCCCTTCCAAAACAGCACCAAAGCAAGAGACAGCTGCAGCTTATAAGGAATGTGAGGGGCCCTGCCAGGGACTCTGGCGAGGGAAACCAGGCCTTATAAGGCCATGGAGGCAGAATCAAATTTTTATCAATGAGTGTGAGAGCATGGAGACGCCTGGGGAGAGATAACAGTGCTGAAAGCTGGCCAGGGGGGTGGGCTGGGCCAGTGGGGAGCCACACTGCAAGGGCCAAGACCAGGATACCTGGCACCCGCTTCCCTCCCTCTTTCAATCACTGCTACTAACAGCCAAGGAGCCAGCCAGCCCCGGCATGACACAACTCAAGCTTGCCGCAGTCACAGCGAAAGGGAACTCATCCTCAGCTCCCCACGCTGCTATTTAAAGAGGGCTGGGGATGATCAGGGCGCCCAGCCCAGCCCATGCTTCCCTGGGTGCCCAGGAACATTATTACCTTGGTTTCCCCGCTGCTGTCCGACTCGGACACCTGGTAGGTGAGGTCCGTCTCCTCAAAACCAGTGGCACTCATGCGCTGGTCAGTGGTGGGGTCCGAGCGTGGGGGCGAGTCCGGGGAATTGAGGCATGTTTGGATCAATGCCTTCCCCGTCTCACTGGTGATCATGGGCTGCAGCTTCCGTGTGGCAAACGTGTACACATGGCCCGTCTCGCTGGCCACCAGCAGCAGGACTTGGGTGCCAGTCAGCGTGGAGAGCTCATAGGCCTGCCAGCAGGACAAGGGAAGAACAGGGAGTCACAGGTGGCAGGGACAACACACGGTGCAGGACAAGAATCCCTGCGTGTCCCCAAGCTCCCAGAATGGCTTTCCTGCTCTTCACACCAGCTTCAGCTCCCAGTCACCCCAGAGGAGCTGCGGCCTCTAAAACCAACCCAAGATTGGCTCCCTACAGGTTGAACTGCCCCATGCTGTGTTCCCATCCCCTTCAACACACCCTTAGGGGATGTGCCTGCCAAGAGGCCACAGGTGGAGTGGTCCCCTCAGTACAGCAGTCTGAGAACATGGGGACGCAAGATTATCTCCATGCTGGAAATCCCACTAGCTTCTCCAGACGTGTCTGGATGCCTCCCTCACCTCACCTCTCGGTGATGTTATTTGGCACATATCTCTGCTACCTCATTCCCCTCACCAACACCCCATCTGTCCCAGATTTCCCTCTCAGGTTCCAAAGTTCTGAGTACAACTGCACCCAAGCACCACCACAGTGAGGCCACCATGCCCCAGGTGAAGAGCACCCTGTGAACTAGGAAGTGCACTCTTCATATGCCATCACTGCACACTCAGTGGTCTCACACAAGCTTCTACAGACAGGATGGCCTCATTCTACATCCTGTGGTCCCATTCATCCAGGATGTGCCCAGCAGTACCCCACACGCATTCCCACCTTCCCAGGGTGCATGACGCCCAGCTAAGCTGGGATGCAGCGTTACCCAGTTGTTCAGAAGATGCTATGAGCACCACCGGGGATGCAGATCAGCCAGCAGCATCGAAAATCCCCCCAAGTTTCTAATCTGTCTTTGCACACCAGGAACCACGGATTGCACTCTGGACCGGCCGAGACGTAGCGTTGGTCCCTTCCGTGGCCGAAGCAGCCAGTCCTACCAGGCCCTTGGTGGGGCAGGGCAGTCCAGCTATGCCACCAAGCACTCGGTGTTTTGGTGGCGGCTCATAGCGCGGGGCCCCGAGGGCGCCGCTCAACTCCAGCCCGGGGCTGGACGCCGCACCGGGACGGGCCTCCCCGGGCACATCACCCGCCTAGGGCCGGGCATCCCCCGGCCCCAGGGGCTCCCGGCTGCCTGTCCGCAGCTCCGCCGGGGGCTCCCGCGCAGCCCCCCGGAAGGGGCTGGTGCCGGGCCGCCCCCGCTTGTCCCGCCCGCGGGACGGGGAAGCCGCCGCCGTTTCCGGGCACGGCCCGCTGGCCTGCTCCGTGCTCGGACCGGCCCGGGACTCCCGCGGACAGGTGGGTGCCGGCCGCCAACCCCGCCCGGGCCGGGCCGGGCCGCCCCCCCCGCACCGGCCGGAGTCGCGGGGCCGCACCTTCTTCATGATGCCGGTCTTCCTCTTGCTGAAGGTGGTGTAGCGCCGCAGCTTGTTGTCGATGAACTCCATCTTGATCTTCACCCGACCCCGCGTCTTCTTCCCGGGCTTGGCGCCGCTCACAGCCCCGCCGCCCCCGCCGCCGCTGTAGGCGGCCGCCGCCGCCGCTCCTGCCGCGGGCCCGGCCGCCGCTGCCGCCGCCGCCTCGGCCAGGCCACGCTTCACGCCGCGCCGCTCGCCGCCCAGCTCCTCCTCCTCGGCAGACTCCGAGTCGCCCTCGCTGCCGCTGTACAGCGCCTCCCGCTTCAGGTGGCCCCCGGGCGCCCCCGCCGCCGCCCCGCCGCCGTTCGCCCCACGCGGCACCGGCGACCGGCCCAGCCCCGAGCCGCGGGCCAGCGCGGCGGCGGCGCCGTTCCCGGCCCCGGCCTGGCTCGGCAACATCGCGGCGGCGAGCGCGGGTCGGGTCGGGCCGGGTCAGGCCGGCCCCGCCATGTCCCCGCCGCGCTCCGCGCTCACGGCCCCGCTCCGCCGCCGCCCCCGCCGTGCCGCGCCGCCCCCATATAAAGCGATACAATGTTGCCTTTTATGGCGAAGGCGCTCCTTATATGGGGCGAGACGGCGCCCCGTCGGGAGGCGCCACCCCATTGGCTGGCGGCCGCCGAGCGCCGGCGCCCATTGGCCGCCGGTTGGCGTTTGATTTGCATACGGTCGGGCCGCGCTCGCGTCATGCCCGGGTTGGGACACGCAGGGCGGCTCTTAAAGGAACCGCGCGGCCGGCGGAGGGCGCGGGGCGCTCGGCCCGGGGCTGCGGCGGGGCCGCACCGGCGAGCGGGAGCCGGGACACCCCCGCTGCCAGCCCGCCTCGGCCCCTCTTTCCACCGCCGGCTCCGCGCACGCAGGTCCTCGTAGGGGACACACCACGTGGCTCGAATATTGCTTGCCTCACAGTCCTGAGGCTCCGGGCAGGAGGGGCTGCGAGCCACCGCGCCCGGCTGCCGGCGATGGCACCAGCTGCGGCTCCAGGCAGCTCCGCACCCCGGCTATTGTCACAGCCTGCAGGGGACAGCGAGCCGCCCGCTTGTCTCTGGTGGCCGCAGAGGCACCGAGAGGGTGTGGGGGCCACGAGGGTGCTCAGGGGTGTGCAGGGCACGGGGCTGAGCAGGGATGTCCAAAATACACACCGCCGGAGCACGGGCTGATCGCCACCCAGGAGAACAAAGATCCCCCGTTTCTCAGGATGGGCCGCAGCTACCTCCAAACCCACAGGAGGTGAGGATGCGGTTCCATAGCACGGCCACCCTGGCTCTGCACATCAGAGGGCTCCGAGGACTTGGCACGGGTCACATCCTCCGTGCAGGTGTGACCCAGGACCTCCACAGCAGAGGGACAGCCCGCACAGGACACCTGTGTGCAAGGCACACTGCACGGGGGTCAGCAAAGGTGCGGGAGCGACAGTCCAGCCCCAGAGCTCAAAGCTGTGAGGACAGACAGAGAGCCCTGAGTTGAGAAAAGGGCTCTTCCACACTCTGTCCTACAAACAGGAGCTGCAGCCCAGGGCGAGACCTCACCTCTGGCAGCAGCAGTGCCGCCACAGACCCGTTTTGCCTGCTGGGCACCCCGTGGAGGGTTCTGCAGCCCGCACAAGCCCTTTCCGTGTGTGCCTCATGGCTCAGAGCTCAGCAGCAGCCCGCACGGCTGTCCCCCACAGCCCGGGGCCAACCTCCTGCGGAGCCAGGGAGTAACTGCAAACCCGAACACCCCCGTCACTGCCACCATCGCCTCCCCCTCCTCCTGCCAGCCATGCTCCTCCAGTGAGCACACATGCCATTTATAGCACCCAGCAGGGCTGCTGGAACTCACATGCCTCCCATCACATGCCCTGGCCACCCTCCCTTCAAGCTGAGCACGAACTACACCTGGCACAGGTGAGATTGAGGCCTCGCTGTGTCCTGCCGGGTTGAGGAAGGGTCGGCAGGACCCTCTGCATGGCTGGAGGCATCAATGAGTCTGAGAACAATGAACACATGGGCCTGATAGCCACAGCCAGGGCGCTCTGCCTGCCTAGCACAAGTGTGCAGTCACTGCAGGTACCAGGATTTGGCTTTCTCTTGCTCATGGCACAGCTACACACTCCTTTCCTCCTTCTCTTCACCTGGGCCTTCCAATTGCAAGGCTTTTTACTGCCCAAGCTGCAAGAGTGTCTTCACAGGCAAGAGTTGAGACCTGGCTCATTCTGGGCCGGCTCATCCTTTCTGCTGCAGTCCTTTCCTTCCCGAGCCTTATCCTGGGGATGCTTTCCAAGATGTTTGTCCTGTTTGTGCTCTGAATGGGAACCAGAGCTCCAGGCTGCCCCAGCTTCCCGGGATGCCAACCTCTCACCAAGGCAGCCAGACCCACGCTGGAGAGCCAAGCCCTGTCCCCAAGCCACCATCACCCACAGGATGCAAGTTACCAGCAGGTCCTCTCTTAGCCAAACCAGCAACCACTTGACTGAAAGCAGCTTATAGCAAGTTTTCAGCCTTTAGGGTTATTCTCATTTATAACCCCTGCATCATAAAATTCCCATTTCTAGCCCTGTTCTTACACAACTTTAGGCACAGCACTTGACACTATGCCTTAAAAGCCTCTTACCTGATTACCCCCAAAGCTCCCTCCAGAGCCAAGCTGCCTGGCAGCTCTACTGGAGCATGAATCCTGCTCTCAGCATCACCCCCAGCCCTCCACGTCTCCTTTGCAATCCTCCTTTAGACCTTTGCAAAAAGTGCTTCTTCATCCTTTGCCAGCTCTTCACGCATACCGGAGCTGGGTGCTGTGATGGTTTCCATGCTGTTCCTGATCTTCCTGCTATTGATATTCCAGCTGCTTTTCTGACTGCTGCTGAATACAGTAGGCAGCTCTTTTTTTTAACAGCTAGATCTCTTCTACAAGCAGTAACAACTAGAACAGAGGTACTGCTGGAACAGGTAAAAGCCCACAATACCTGAGCAGAGCAGCAACAGGTGTTGGTATCAGGGGCCATCCACAGAGCAAGCCATGGACTAAATCCAGCATCCACTTGGTCATGAGATAGAGCCAAAATCCTGACTGGATATAAGGCTACTATATATGCCTAGAAGACACGCCTAGAGGCAAGGCCAAAACCAGGAACACCTACAAGCTTGCTTAAAACAAACCTGAAAGCACAGGCTTGAGCTTAAATGCAGCTCAGGAGTGTGGGGACATCCCAGGTGAGGCTGCTTAGGACAATTAAGGCCCATTAGCTTCCACACAAGTGCCTGACACAGCTGTAAAAGAGCCACAGGGCAGCAGAGGAAACCAGAGCAAACCAAAAAGCCCTTCCTCAAACTGCACAGCAAATCTGTGCCCTCATGGACCAGGGGTGCTCAAAGGATGCAGCAGTAGGGGGAATTTGGATAACTTAAGGGCAAGGGAAAACATCAGGGACTGCTGGAATGCCTGGTTTGGAGGTCTTTATGCTTTAGGGAGTTGTTCATTGGGACACTGCTGTTCTCTTACACTGTTCAGTAAATGTTCAATTCCAGCCACAGCTCATGGCTCTCTAGGTGGACCTTTGCTCTGATGGAGCCCCGCGTTTCTTTCTGGCCCTGGATACCACACATTGTCTTCTGTAAGGTGTTCCTTCACTTTGGGCTGAGGCAACTGGATCCCACCTCTGTCAACTGGCCAAGTGCTCTGGTTTTCCTGCAGAGGCTCTGATTCCCCTGCTCTGCTTCACCACATTTAGCCAGGACTATATTTGCTCAGCTTGCTGTTTTCAATTACTTTGGCCAACATCTGCCCCCATCCCCAATGATACAGAACTTTTTTGTGACATCAGTTCCAAAAATACACAGCCCCAAACCCCATCATTCTGTACTCTTTGGGTCTGAAGTTTGTCCTAGCCTTGGTGACTTTCCATTTGGGTGCTTCCCTGTAGTAACCAGGTCTTGACTGCATGGCAAACAGGCAGTGGAGCCTCGAGGATGTGCTGGGATAAAGCAGAACACCCAATCCTGACACTGATCACAGAACCAGCTCACTGCAGCCATGCTCTACCCCTCCCACTACACAAGACACCTGCATGCATAGAGCTGGCAGAACAAGGATGTTACCCCCAAAATCCTTGGCATCTCTGGTCTTTAGCCATGGCAGTGCTGAGATTCTGCTTGGCTACTCCACTACAAGTGGCTTGGCTGCAGGAACCAGCCCACAGAGTGCAGCGTGTGAAAGGAAGGACAGCAAAGTCCACAGGAGTGGAATGGATGGGAGAAGTGGAACAAAAGGACATCAAACAGCAAATGCACGAGGTAGGCCACTTGCAAATTGGAGAGCACATATGCAGCAGTGCCCCACTGCTCACAGACTTCAGAAGGGTTGCACATACACTGGGAGGGACTGGGGGAGCAACAAGAGGGACATGGGGCTGCAAAGGGAAGGAGCACCAGGTCTAGTGACCAAGACCTGGTTTTGAGAGGGGCCCAATACCCAGGCACTGCCACAGCTTAGCTTGCCAAGAGGCCTCGGCTTGGAGATAGTCCACAGCTCCCAGCTGCAAGACACAAGTGTTGGAAAAGGGACAAACACTTCCAATAACCAGTAGAGGAACTGCCAGCAAACTTGCTTGTACCTAGCTTCCAAGCCTGGACCAAATCTAAGCTCAGAGCCAGCTAGCATATTCCCAGAAATGAGTGCTTTTCCCCCTCCAGCATCTCCATAACCTCTTTGGGTATCAGAGATGGGAAGAGGATCCTGGACATTTCTGGTCCATCCCTGATTAAAGCAGAGCCAACTACACTGGGTAGTTCAGGACTTACCTGGTCCAAGATTGAGTATCTCATGATGATGATGATGGAGATGTCACAGCTTCTCTGGCATTCAGACCTCTATTACCCTTGGGGGGAAGCATTTTCCCTAATACCCAGTATGAATGTCCCTAGTGCAGCTTATGCCCACTGTCTCCAGTTCAGCCTCAGCAGGTGTCCTGGGGAAGCTTGCCCCACTCTGGCTCCAAGGGACAAGCCCGTGCTGGCTTGGCTCATGTTCATGCTGTGGGGATTGGGACTTCTTGCACATCATGTGCACATCTTTCCTCCCCCAAAAAGAGACTGCCAGGAGCCTGACACTGTTCTGGGCCATTGGCACAGAGGAGAGGGCTGCAGACCACATGTGACAGCAGGATAACCCCCAGTATCCCCATCCAGACCCGGCCCTGCTAGCATCCTGCAAGAAGCAGCAGCTGGAATCTCCTGTACAAAACCAAAACCCAGTGTGGGCTGCAAGGCTGCCCCAGGCCACAGAGGTGGGGGCACCCACCCAATCAGTACATGAATGGGGGGAGTCCATCAACATGTCCACGAGTGGTTGTTTGCTTGGAGTCTGAGAGGGACATTTCCTCCTGCGACAAGAACCTCTTGGAGAGCAACTCATGACTGCCCAGAGAGACAGTAAGTGCTGAGGCAAAGTGCTCCCTCAGGGCACACAAAGCTGGGAACAGCATCCCAGATTCACCTGGGAAGGGGGCAAAGGGGTTAAACACAGCAGATGCCTGAGGAACCAGCACCAAACCCTTCCCAGGAGCCATGTGAAGGAAAACCGCTATCTGACAGCAGTATTTTATAAAGACAAAAAAACAACAAAAAAAAGCGCCTTCTTTATTGAGAGCAGCACATAAAAACCCAACAAAACCCAACCCTTCTTGGCTGCAGTACCCTCCACTCAAGCAAACAAACTAACCCACTCTAGGCTGCATTCCAGTAACAGAAATACTATGGTAGGGAGGAGACAGCGCTCTGGAAGAGGGAGACAGGGGGCTCTGCCCAGAGTCATAAGTACAAAAAAAGGCACAGGGTAATTGGGAAAGGTAGTGAGCTCCTTCATATGCCAGGCACTTTGTGCTCCTGTTGGCTGGCCTGTCCCCATGGGGAAGAGGAAGGCAGGCATGCCTAGCACAGACGGACGGAGAGAGAGCCGGCCCAGGCCGGCAGAGGTGGATGTGGCGAGCAGGGACGCCCAAGCTCTCGCTGTGGGAGGGGGAGCTGCACTCCATCCACATCAGCAACCTAAGGGCACCGGGCTGAGCTGGCAGGGAGCAGGAGGCAGCAAGGGCTGTCTTTTGGGACCCATTGGGGAGGGGGGTGGGGCTGGGGTACACTGGCTTGTGCTTTGAGTCCAGCAGCTACTGATGCTGAGCTGCTCGCTGGCGCATCGGGATCGGGCTCAGCAAGGGGCTGTGGGAGTGCCAGGCGCTTCCCAGGCACGTACAGACCCCTGTCCACCCCGCCACGTCCTTCACCAGCAAGGGCTGGGGTGCTCAGGCTTTGCTGTCAGCTGGGCTGTCCCCAAGGGTGGTGGCGAGCTCACTGAAGGAGGGCCGGTCCTTAGGGCTGGGGGCCCAGCAGCGCTGCATCAGCTTGGCCAGGCGAGAGGGGCAGCCCTCGGGGTGCGGGAGCTTCGTCTTTCCTGACTGCAGACCTGGCACAAAAGAAAAGTCCAATGGGCCGTGAGGAAGGGGTGTGAACCTCTCTGGGGGAGGCAAGGAGGGCATCAGTTCTCCATGCAGGCTGGGACAGCCTCCCCAGCCAGACCAGCACTGTCACACAGTCTATCTGGCCCCTTTTACTGCATGAAAAGCAAGGAGGGTACAATTCCAGGGACAGCACAAGGTGCTCCACATACCTGCTAGAACCTCATCATCTGCCAGTGGAGTGTAGGGCATCTCCCCATGAGTGAAGACCTCCCACATGAGCACCCCAAAGGACCACACATCTGACTTAGTGGAGAACTCATCTTCCAGCACAGCCTCAGGCGGCATCCAGCGCAGTGGGATCCAGGCCTGGCGGAAATGGTAGTACTCGCTGCGGGCAGGACAGGCAGGCAATGAGACTGGTGCCATTTCATCCCCTCCCATTCCCCTGTCGAGCTCCCTGACCTGTTGTACACATCCTTGCTGAGGCTCAGGGATGAGACCTTGACCTGCCGCTGGGCACTGACCAGGCAATTCCTGGCTGCCAAGTCCCGGTGCACGAACCTGCCGTTGGAGAGGTGCTCCATGCCCAGGGCCACCTGTGTGCAGAGAGACACCTAACCCCAGAGAGCCGTCAGCACTGCCTTCCCTCCTCAGGGTCCCCAGCCCCACAGCGCTGCCAAGGCTGCACGGTCACCTTTTGTTTGGTAGTGAGTGGCTGTGGCTTCAGAGACTCATCTTTGCTCTTGGAGATTCTCAGAAACTGCTTCAGGTCCCCCTGGGAGACAGACAGCAATTCAGAGTCAACACCTCCACATACTGACAAGTCTCATTGGTCCCTGCAGTGCCTAGGTATGGCAGGCCCACAGATCCCCATCTCCTGGTCTATGGTTCCTGCCTGTCCCCCTGGTCCCTGCCTTGTAGGGCAAGCCAGTACCTTCTTTCTGGGCCTCAATTGGCTAAGATTAGGGGAAGCAGGCCTGAAATCTTCAGGTTTTTCATGCTCCAAATTGATTTCTCTCCTACCAGGTCCACACTCCTCATAACCTGTAGCATTCACAGCCATTCTGCAGCACGGAGTCCCACAGCTTAGCTTATATAGCTGAGTCCAGGACATAAACCAGAAACTAGGAGGATGTAGAGGACAGAGACACTTCCACATCTTGCAGGAGACTCCCATTCCTCTTGAGACTCCTCCAGAGGCTGGGAACAGCAGTAAGCTCAGCCTGGTCTCCCTAACACCTTGACTGCCCTGTGCTGCCAGCTTCTCGTCACACTTGCATGCCCCACGCCCACTGCTGTCATCCCCCTGCTTTGCTGCTGGCAGGGCCCTTACCAGGTCTACGTACTCCAGGACCATGTAGTGCGGCTCTGCCTCACGGCACAGCCCCAGCAGCCGCACCACGTTGGCGTGGTTCAGCTTCCCAAACATCTCTGCCTCCCGGCGGAAGTCCAGCTGCAGCTGCTCGTCCCTGGTCTGCAGGCTCTTCACCAGAACCAGCGCTTCACCCTCCCCATCTTCTGCACCTTTGGCCTTGGCCAGGAACACTTCGCCGAACTCTCCCCTGCCTGGAAGTGCAGAGAAGCACAAGGGAAGGCGGCAGGCGTTAGGAGAGCAGGTGTGCTGGGCAGTCCAGGGGCTGCAGGGCCCTCTGTACCCAGCACATCCTGCTTTCTGCCTAGGACAGGCTGGGCTTTCAGCCACAGGTTTCCTGCTGGAGAGGGGTCAAGGCCAGGGTGTCCCAGCATACCCAGGGTTGTGATTGTCTGCAGGTTGGAACGCGGGAAGTGCATCTTGTCGGTAGCGCTGTGGCGCTTGCTGGCCCCAGAGTTGCTGCCCAGGTTGGTCAAGGCCACTTCTTCTTGGATCTCTGCTGTCATCTGCCCATTCTGCAGCAAAGCACCACCTGCAAGGGAAGCACAAATAGCTTCAGCATCCTGCTAGGCCACGCAGAGGAAGTTATTCTGGGGCTCAGCCCCTCCTGGGACTCTGACACTCCAAGCACTCCAGCCTGATGTCCAGCTCCAGGCAGCAGAGTGGCCTGGCCTCAGTTTTTACCCCATCTCTGGCAGCCTGACAGCCACCCTTGAAATAAGATGCTGAGCAATGGCTTCAGTCCCAGAGCCAGTCAGCCCCATCTGGCCTTGTCCATTCCACACCACTCAGTCATCCCCAGGCAGCGGCTACATCTGAACTGCCACTGACAAAACTCTGCAGGACAGCAGCAGATGATGAGATGGTGAGGCAGAGATGGAGGAGATGGACACTGCTCAGTATAACTACAGTCTGTTGATGCTCAAGAGCCTCTCAAGTCTATCTGGCATCAGCTGCTGAAGTCTGATGTCCCTGCTCCTTACTCACTTCCCAGCAAGCCAGCAATGCTTATGTCCTTGGAAATGCTGAACCTGTAAGACCAGACCAGCCTGGATTTTAACTGGCTGGGTTAAAGCAATGCTAGAAACACTGTCCTTGCAATCAACCTCAGCAAGCTTTCTGCACAGGAGCTTCACTAGATATTCCCCTAGCACAAAGACAAGCCAGAGAACAGGACAAAACGTAACTGCCTTGAGAAAGTAAAAAAGACTGCATTTTACAGGCAGCTTGTAGAGAAATGACTGCATAGATGGCAAACCTTGATTTTGAATGTATTTACTGCTTGGGTCAGACCTGGTTACTAGGAAGTGGTACTTTCCATAAGATGAAGGCAGGAGCTGGAATTTAAAGCAGGGAACAACCCTGAACTAGGGTCACTCACACACCAGCAGCATCACTCTGTGCTACTGTGCACGCCCCGTTTCAGCTGCTCCTGGAATAAGCACTAAGGCAAACAGCCATGCAAAAGGAAACCACAAAACAAAGACTAAACCCAGCACGAGGTAACTCCAACAGGAATCCCACTGCCACCTGTAGTTTCCATCACAGGTTGTATTGCAGTGTGTGTACATGCCTGCTTACAATGCAAGTGTGCAAGACAAGTACCAGCACATCCTGAGCAGGTCTGGCCACCATGACAAGGACCAGCTAGGACTGGAGCTGTGGACACTCAGATATGCTGGCTTAACAGCCATGGCTACTGACAGCTGTCTGCTCTCACATGGTGGAGTAAGATTTCCAGAAGACAAAAGTGAAAAAACACCACTTTATCCTATAAATCAAAGCTGGATGCTCCTCCCACTCTCCCTGTTTTTACAGTCATTATCAGCAGGACCATTCTGACCCTGTGCTGTCTGCACTCAGGACTACTCGTGTCTCAAGACTACAAGCTTGAAGCCAAGAGGATAACACAAGATGACCACTGCAACTGTGCCAAAAAAATCCTGAGGGCTGCAGACTGAGTGTGCTGCCAGTGAGAGACAGCACCAGCAGGCAGCAACAAGAGACACTTTTGAGAACAGACATTCCCATGTTTCACAGAGCTTGGACAAGACACTGAGTAACAAAGGGACCAGAAGCTTCATTTATGTATCCAGCAGTCCAGAGGGGAACCAAGTGTAAAGAAGCTGCCTGCTTTGCCCACCTGCCTGCAACACCTGAGCATATCCTGGAGAAACAGACACAGCTGTGCTGCCCTAGAGACACGAGCAGAGAAATCAGTCTCCACAGCCATGAGCCTCCCTAAATGCTATGTCTGTATTCACCAAAAAGAAAAAAAAAGGCAGCACAGTCACACAGGGATACTGAGAGCAAGCTCTCTTATAGAGGGTGTGGCACACTAAGGACCTTGAAAAGTAATTGGATGGTTAGTTAGTTAGTGCACTGATCCATTGGAAATCCATAGGAAAGATCCACTGCAAGTCCATGGAGAGGTTAAATCTGTCTGGACTCTGAGGGCACTGGAAAAGTCAGCTGGTGGTCACCCAGGGAGTACTTGCAGGTACTGAGGCAGGTGCTGGAATACTTTGGGTCACCCAGCTAACGAAGGACCACATCAAAAAGAGGCAAAGAGGCAGACCTTTGAAGACTGTGGTGAACAGAATGACTCCACTAGAGCTGGCAGCAAACACAGACCACTTCTCCAGAGAGGCTGTGGAAGTACCAAACAGGAGCGTAGACATCTGGGAAGCTGCATCTGCTTGTAAGAGTGAGGATGCACCTGGCAGCTAAATTGGTTCCAAATGAAGGGAATAAGCAGAAGCAAACTCTACCAGAAGACAAATATAACAGACAAGCCAAGATAAAAATCTGAGACCACCTCAGAAAAGATGAAAAGATATTCTTTTCCAGGAAGGGGATGCTGGCCAGGGCCTGCTGGCACAGGTGAGCTGTCTGTGACTCGTCCACAGAAAGAGCTCACAGTGGTGACATGTGCAGAGCACAAAGCTGCTGAGATGCTCCTGGGTCCCTGCTCCTAGGAGGGTCCCCACAGCCAAACTTCTCTTCTGGAGGTTTGGCTCTGTTCAAAGTGCCAACACAAGGAGAAAACTAGGAGGTTAACCCAGCAGTTATGTTTTGCCAGGCTCTCACAGCAACATCATCAGGACATGGCTGTGTGCTGGAGAACTGGGAGGGGGGAACATCTGCATTTATGAGGAGTACGTTTGGGGAGATCCAGGGAATTAGAGACAGCAAACTCAACTGCACCCCACCACTTACAAGTCCTCACTGGAGACCACAGAGTGAGTTCAGTGAAACATCTTTTCTCCAGCATCAGGAGCTGCTGAACTCTCATTTGAAGAGGCCAGCAGAGTGCTACTGTTTCATTGCATTGCAACAGGGATCCCTCCCTCCTCTGGGAAGGGATACCAGATCCCATATGTGATCCCATGTGCGGGTACCAGCATGCAGGAGTGATACAAAACTCAGCAGACAGACATGACAACATGAGGCTGGGATTCAGCTTCCACACAAACTTGCCTGTTTCTCACCTGGCAGCAGGTCTCTGCCACCAGCCAAAAACCAGAGCAAGAGACCATGGGTTAGGAGTTGTCCTATTCCCTGGGAGCTCCCTGCCCCTCAGCCCCTCCAGCACAGGGACAGGGGGCCAGCTGTGAAGCCCCCACCCTCAGGCATACCGGCCTCACCATTCAGACACTCCATTTCAGGCTCCTCGCCCTCTGGGTGCTTCTTCAGCCTCTTGGCTTTTCGCCGCTTCTTGCAGTAGAACATCAGCCCCAGCACGATGATAATGTAGGCAACAGCTGCCCCCACTGAGAGCCCAATGGTCTGGATCATTTTGTAGGGTGTGTGGCTGCCAGGTCCCTCATCCTCTTCTGCTGCTGGCTTGTCTGTGGGGCAGAGAGAATCCAACACATGGGGGTGTGGAAGGACTTCCCAAATCCTGCTCGGGAATGTGCCGGAGGGATGTGAAAAGCCCCAACCCCCTACTCACTGCTGTGGCCAACTCCTCACCCAGCCACAGCACGCTAGGCACATCCCACACCACACTGTGCTGCATTCCAGTAGGGATGCTGCTGCACCTACCTGGCAGAAGCAAGGCCCTGCCAGCGATTCCAGGAGGTCATGTCCCAACACTGGGCACCTTCCTTACCTACAACATACAGGAAGGCCTCCCGGTGCTTGATGTTGCAGCTGTTGCCAGCGATGCAGGTGTATTTTCCAGAGTCCTCGGTGGTCACATCATAAATCACCAAGGAGCCATTGGGCATGATCTGAATCCTGCCAACCACACACAGAGCTCTTTGCAAACACCAGAGGGCAGAGGCAGGCTTGGGGCACCTGCAGCCCCACCTCCCCAGGATGCCTCAGCCCCATGTCCCCACTGCCACCAGCTTCCATCTCAGGCTCAGGAAACTCTGGGGCCAGGAGAGTCCAGGTCCTGGCACGTGGAGTCAACTAAAGGCCCACCAAGCTGGGAACCCAGGATTGCACCATTGGCACCCTCGTAGTTAGCCCTGCTGTGCCACATGTCAGTTTGGAATGGAGGCTGTGTACCTGGGCAGGAGCTTGCCAGGATCCAAAATCTTGTCCTTCCCTTTCCACTGGATGTGCGGTACGGGGTCCCCCTCTGCCTGGCACTGGAACATGGCTGTGTGTCCCTGGTACACCGTCGTGGGCTCTGGCTCCAGCTTGAAGGTGACGTAAACTGAAGGCAGAGAGGCCGACACGAATGCTGTCAGCTCCTGGGAATGGCGCTAAGCTCCCACAGGGGAGCACAGCCAGCACTGGCACAGTGGCATGTGCCCTCTCGGGCTGTATGCAAAGCACTGACAAACCAGACACCTGAGTGCCACAGGACATGGCTCGGGGTCAGGCCAGACATTGCTTTCCCTGCCACCCAGGCAAGGCCAGCACAGCAGCAAGCGCCCCTGCCTGTCACAAAGCCCTCCTCACCTGCTACCACGAGCTGCACGGTGGCACGGATCTCGCCCTGCGGCCTATTGGAGGCGATGCACGTGTAGTTCCCCGAGTCACTCCTGCTCACCTTGTGGAAGGACAGGATGCCGGCATTGTGGCTGACGTGGGATGGCAGGCTGCTCCCATCTGCAGGACACAAGAGGACGGATGCAGCAGTCATGCAGGAACCATACTGCTGCTTCACCCACGCCAGAGGTGGGACAACACAAAGTTCCTGTGGCCTCAGGTCAGAAGCAGGCACATCACAACCAAATCCCCCTGACCTGTCTTAGTCCACTGGATGGTGGGTTTTTCCCGGCCCGTGGCTGAGCAGGACACTGTCACCTCCTTATCAAACTCCATGCACTGCAGGGGCTGGGGCGGCGGGGTGAACTTCAGCTTCTCTGCAACAGACAGAGGTGATGTTTAGGCTTCCCCCCAGCCACAGGAGACTCAGGAGCTGGAGGTGCCACACCTGCAGCCACAAGGGAAGGGCATGCCAGCATACCCAGCACGTGTACCCGCGCGTAGCCCTCGATGCTGCCCGCCGGGGTGCTGCTCACACACTTGTACATGGTCCCGTCGTACACCTCCACGTTGTTGATGCGCAGCGTCCCGTTCTCCGAGATCTCAAACCGTGAGTCCTGCCCAGAGGGGACAGAAATGACACTGTCACAAGCCCTGGGGTTAGGCCTCACTTGTGGCACTGCTGGCACTCCACATGCATCACCATGCTTCAGAGAAACACAGCTCTGCTGAGGCCCACACGGAGAACTGAGACAAGCTGCAGGGACCTTTCTCTTGCCTCTGCCCCAAAAGCACAGGGCTGACTGCTAGCCCAGAGGTAAGAGACAGCCAACCGTGCACCTGTACATCAGTAGGATGGAGTTAGCGCCAGGAACGTGGAATGATATGTCACCCCAAAGAGGGGGTGACAGAGATGCTGGACTAGGAACAAGGTGAGAAACAGCAGCAGCAGAGCAGATGCCCAGCAGAAGTGCCCACGAGGGGCAGGGGCTTGCCTTGTCGCCTCACCTCGGAAATGGAAATGCCGTTGCGGTACCAGGTGACAGTGGGTTTCAGAGAGGCCTTGCTGAGGCAGTGCAGGTATCCTGGCTTGCTCTCCTCCAGCTGGCTGTCCTTGGGCATCTCCACCCATTTGGGTACCGCTGGGCATGAAGGCAAGGGGTTACACAGGGCCACTCACTAGCCCTCTGGCCAGCAGCAGTGCAGAACACACAAGCAGTGTGCAGCCAGCCATGAGAGGGCCTCTCTGTATCAGTAAGGTGATGAGACACGCTGCCCAGCTCACTCTAACCTCCATCCAGCCCCTCTTCTGTTCCCACCCTTTTCAGAAAGTTTCCTACTAGCCACAGTGATGCTCAGGTCCTGCTTCTTCTCTCCAGCCTTGTTGGCAGCATGGCATGTGTAGATCCCTGCATCCATCTCGGTGATACTGGTGAAAATGAGCTGCTCTGCCTCTTGGTACACCCTGCCAGCAGGGGGAACTCGTTCCTGGTTTCTCTCCCACCAGACCTGGGGTGTGGGTATGCCTCGTGGGGCAGGGCAGGACACGCGATGCCCCTGGTTCGCTGTCAACACCTTCGGGGAGAAGGGTGCCATGTCTTCGATCTCTGAGAGAAGCAACAGAGAGCAAAGCTCAAAGAGGGCAAGAACGGGTAGCCAAGCCACCAGCAGCATCATTAGCATGGGAGGCACCATTTAAAGGAGAGAGCACACTAACTGTGCTTGCTCCCCTCATCCAGGCAGCAAGGATGAACCATGGCACGTGCTGACCTGCTGCTATATCATTACAGAGCTCCAGAGTGACACCAGAGCCCTGCAACCCACTGCCCACCCTGTCACCAGCACCAGGACCTCACCTGCCAGCTGCAGAGTTGCCTTCAGCACAAGAGTTTTCCCCCTTTGCCCACGGCCGACGCACTTATAGACACCGGTGCTGCGAGCCCTCACCTGGGTGATCAGCAGGGAGCCATTGGCAAACACGGTGGTCCTGGGCACGTGGGGAGAGGAAGGGCTCAGTGGGCATCTCTGCAGGACATGGGCCAGAGCTACAGCACCGAAATGTCCTGCACGAGCCCGTGAAAACACGAGGGTGCCAAGCCAAAGCTTCCCACCACACACAAACAAGGAGATGGCTGGGACACATTCTTCGTGCAGGAAATGAGCTCATAAAAGTCTTTTCTTTGGTGAAGAGCTGGCTCCCACCAAAAAATGCATCACCGAGCATGAGCCAGCACAGAGAGCACACAGAGCCAGAAGAGGCAGGGGACACAAGGTGGCGCTCGGGGGCTGCCAGACCGAGAGCAGCCGGCACTCAGATGGCTCTGCTTGCCTTCCAGAGGCACATCCCGGCTCTGGGATCACCATCCCTGCTCCGTGGACTACCCAACAGAGCTCAGAAACACTCCTAGCTCTGGGGAGCAATGTGGAAGTGCAAGAGAGCCATGGGCCCGGTGATTGGTGTGCAGCTGTTGGGGGCTGGGAGGCGTTCCCAAGTCTGGGGATCACCATATGTTGGCATCTGGTACTGGGACACATCCCTGACTGAACTGCCCCAAGTGGATGTCTGGAGTTTGAGCTTCCCTGGCTCCACAGAATCACCACATCTAGGGCTGAGAGACATCCCTATCTGTGGGGCCATCATGCACGGGCATCTAGAACTGCCAGCCCCAGGAACTTGTGTGAGGGCAAACTGTTCCCTGAGTCCTGTTCAGGTAAATGCCATGCACAAGGACCAAGTCCCTGCTAAACCCAAGCCAGCCAAGCTGAGAAACCAATCCCCACGGTCACTCAGGTGCTGCGTGCTTGTCCTCATGTACAAACAGGGTTTGACTTCTCTCTTCTGGAACACAGTGCCCCTCTCCTCCCAGCCCTGCCCACATCACTGGGGTCCCTATTACTTGGATCTGTTGGTGATGGGGTTGTCTTCAAAGAGCCATTCCTGCGTGGGAGGGGGCACAGCTGCAAACTGGCAGTCAAACATGGCCTCTTCATTCTTGGTCACAATGAGGTCCTGTGGGACGATCACTGCCTGAGGAAAGCTCTCATCTGCAACGGCAGAGACCACAGGAGGGTGAGAAGGACAGAGAGAGCTGTGCTGTCCCCACACCAGTGCTCTGGGGAAAGCTCAAAGAAGACCTGGGTGCACCCTGCGAGCCTGAAGGAGGCAGACATGCCAGCACAGCTGGAGTTACAGACTCAGAGCCCAGGACTGCACGTGGGAGCTTCCCTGGGGAAAACCCCTTCTGCTTCCAGCAAGGCCCTGAGCACCCTGGTTCCTAGCAAACAGATCAGAGCTGTCACTGGACTGCAAATTCCCTTGTCCAATTCCAAATACCTCTCTAATGTCAACAATTCTTGCCCTCCTTGGGTCTTGCCTCCAAAGGCCAACAAGGCATCTACCCACATGGCATGATATTAGCAAAACCAGAAACACCTACAGCCTCCAGGGTGCTCCATTACAAGAGAAGACAGCATAAATCTGCTCCAGAAAGACACGGGGACGAACGAACACCCACAGACAGGGCTGGGTTCCAGCCTGGCCATGATTTGTCAGGTCTGTCTCTGCCCAGAGGCTTTGCACAGAGAAAAGTCACAGTTCCCCTGACAGCAGAGGGGAGGCTGTGAGCGGGGCAGCGGAGCAGCTGGAACACAACCCACCGATGACATTGAGTGTGAAGTTGTTGTGGCTGCAGACGAAGCCGACGGCGCTGCGGGCGCAGCAGTAGTAGAGCCCGTTGTCATCGGGGCTGGCACTCTGCAGGGTCAGCGTCCGCTCCTTGTTGCTGACAGAGTAGGTGCTGCGGCCGTCTGGGAGGGGGCTGCCATCCCGAAACCACTGCCACACCGGGCTGCAAGACAGGGGCGAGCAGGTGACCAGGGGCACGGCACCAGGGGCTGCCCCAAGAGCAGGCGTGCGGAGGAGACAGCCCAGAGATGGCCCATTTCCCTGGCTCTCCGTCCCCGACACAGACACGAAGCCATGAGACATGCAGCCACGTGGATGGGACACGACTGGGAAGCGACGGAGAGTGACTGCAGCACACCAAGCAGCTCAGCAACTGGACTGTGACAGCCCATCCTTACTGTGCTCCTCGCTAGGCGGCTCTGGGGAAGCCGTTTGCCTTCTCCCACGGCGCTCAGCCACAGGCTCAATCCTGCCTTTCGCCTTCCCTGACTCTACTGAATTCTTGTGGGAGAGAGGAGGGGAGGTGGGGGAGGAGGAGAAAGAAAAAGGTGGCGGGGGAGAGGGAGGGGGATAGAGAGAGAGAGACCACACAGCCAAGGTGCAGGGGCCCCTGGCAGGGTCCACTCCTCAGGAAGCAACCCTTACCGTGGGTGGCCATCAATGTGACACCGCAGCACCACTGTGGAGGAGGGCTGGATCTCAGCTACGCTGGCCGGCTGCTTCAGAACCACACTGCCTGTCTCAATCCCTGTGGGATCAAAGAATACCAACAGCTGGCTCTCCAAACCTGCAGAGTCCAGGTGGTGGCAACTGGTGGCTCACCGATAACCAGAGGAGGCAGCAAGGGCACAAGCATGATTAGAGACACATATGCCCTCAAGCCAGTGTGCAGTAAAGAGACACGCACACTGCAGAGGTCCCACTTTGCAGCTGTTCTCTGAGGGTTAAGGTGAGTTCTGAAAGGACCTGCAGTGCCCAGGACACACTTGCTGCAGTAACATCCTGGTTTCATATGCACAAATGGGAAAGGCGACAGGAGAAAGCATCTCCGACAGCCTCTGGGACAACCAGAAGACATAAGAGGTCTACGGGGCGGGATGGACATGGCACCTGGAGAGGAATTCTACTTGAGCAGCCCAAGCTGTCCGATCCCTGTCTGGCTCACACAAGCATTAGCAGACAGCCTGGAAAAACTACTTGCAGCCTCCAACCCTCCCAAAAGAGTGCTTTTCCCTGTGCACAGCAGGCAGCACCAGGCTGCAGCGTGTGCCTGGCTGCCTGCACCCCACACTCACACTTGATGTTGAAGGACGCGTTGGCCGTGCGCGCCTCCTCCCCGGTGAGCACATTCCTGGCCAGGCACTGGAAGATCCCGGCGTCTCGGTGCCGGTCCACAGCAGCAAACTGGAGGTTGCTGCCTTCCTTGAAGCGCTGCTCCGTGTCCTGAACGGGGAGCCCGTTCTGCAGCCACTCAAACTCCACATCCGCCGGCTCCTTCACCTCGCAGCGGAGGATGGCGCTGCGGCCGTGCAGGGCGTCCTGAGAGTACGGCTCTTTGGTGAAAAGGATGCTTGCCTGAGTCCCCACGGCTGCAAGGCAGAAAAGGGAGGGAGTGTTTAGAGCGAGGAAAGGAGGAGAATGGATCAGGTAAGCACGTGTCATTCTCAAGGGTCTCCAGACAGTCAGAGCCATGTTAGGAGAAACATATCCCAAAGCACATCTGTCAAAACTAATTCAGAGTTTTAACACATCTATGCTGGGATGCCAGCACAGCTGCTTTAAGCCTGTCTGCAGCAGTCACTGGAACGGGGGTGCCTGAGCTTGCCAAGGAGAGCCCTCTGCTCCCTGGGGACAGGGGCTTTAAGAGGGAGCTCTCATGACCCACTACTGCATGTCACACTTCTAGCCTGGACAGAGAGGTGTCTTGCAGTGTAGGAGCCAGGAAGTCAGTCACCAAAACCCTGAAAAGCAATACTGGCAGTACCCAACTGGGCAGTACTGATGTTTCTTTGAATGCTTCTTGTCCTGTTTTTTGGGATGTGTCCTAACTTCCGGCCATGCATCAAGACTGCCCCTGATCAGAAATACCCTTAGGCTGTTTCTAGGTATTCCTCAAAGTCCAAGGATTGTCTAGGTGAATAAACACAGCAGCTGATGGAACACAGCACAAGAGGATGCAACAGGGACACCACGAACTTGTGCCGGTGACTTAGCCCACTTGCAAGTAGAAGTGGAAACAACAAATTGCAATAGCTGTCCTTGGAGTCTGGAAGCGACCTGAAGGGCTGGAAGCATCTCTCTACAGTGATGGAAACCCCAAAGAGCCCTCCTTGACACACTGACGCCCGCCCAAGAGCTCGGGGTCCTGGGGACAGAGCAGTCAGTGCTTCCCTAGGCAGTGCCTGGCATGGCTGCTGAGGGACCAGGCTCACACATTCCCAAATCTGGCTGCTGCCTGCCCACAGCCAGCCGTGCAGGCGCTCTGCTCTGGTTACCAGCTGGAAAAGCAAGGGAAGCAGACAAAGGGCAATTCAGCACATGACGATGGCTCTTGGACTCTGTTCCCAGAGCCATGCTCTGCAGGGAAAGGGACCAAGCCAGGCAGATTTTGAGCATCTTAGAATGAAGATGAACAAGAACATGGTCAAAACAGTGTGTTCCCACCAGTGCAAGAGGAACATTTTCAGAAAGTGGTTGCCTGGACAAGTTACATGAGCAGGATCCAAGACCAGCTGAAAGGCAGCTCCTCTTTGGACACTCAGCCACATCCTCCTACCTAGGGTTTGTATAAAACCCTGGTGAAGGGATACAATTTGACAACACATCTCAGTCAGCCAGAGCTAGAGGCAAGAAATCCTTTTCCAAAAGAGGTATTTTGAAGACCACCAAAATCCAGAAAGCCACAAGAGCCCCTCCCATGCTGGAAAGCCTCTGGAGCCTGCTACACAGTGCAGGGGCCAAGCAATGCTGCTCATGGGCACCTCAGTGTCAGCCACACATTTCCTCCAGGGCTGGTCTGAGCTCTGCCACTGCTCGATGACAGCAACAGCAAGACACAGAGACAGGCACTCAGACAGGATGAGCCTCCATGCAGTTCCCCAGCTCCAAACACATCAGCCAGGAGCAGGGGCACCTCAGCCTACATCTGCTAAAACCCCTTCCCCCCACTCCAGCCAGAGAGCAATGAAGTCCTCCCACTGCAAAAACCACAGAAGCCTCTTCCCAAAGACACTGGGACTCACCAGAATGTAGTCCACAGATCTTTCCTGCCTGTAGCCTTTGCAAGGTGTGACTGTGGGTACAATTCTTATTTTCAATCACCCCAAAAAATCCATTGGGAGGTCACAGGAACAGCAGTGCACGACAACATTCCACAGGATCTAGGATGTGGATGTCGCTGCAGCCTGGCTTTCTACCTTCAGCATCTAACTGAGCCACTGACTTTGGTGTGCAGGAAACATCCTCTGAGGACTGCTCTCAGCCAGCTGAAGTCCTACAACTCTTGTGTTGACTTCACTTGTCAACTGCACCCACAGAACTTAAGATCACCAGGAGTAGCCACAGACCCTGTGGCCTGGGTGACAGAGCTGCAGACAGTGACCAAAGTCCCGTTTTCCTGGGTTTCATACTGAGCCAAGTCCCATCAACATGCTGTGCCCCAAGGGTCAGCATGTCCAGTGAAGTCTCCATGGCCAATTGCCACACACCTCCCCAAAAGGTAGGAACTATCCATCAGTCTGTGACAGCTGTCTCATGAACACATGCCTCAAGGTGATACAGCATGCAGGAACATGTGCCACATCAGATCTGTCTCACTGAGAGCACTCAGCAAGGCAGCAACCACGCAGCCTCACTCAAATACAGCCATGTGCTCAATAGCCTAAAAGCTCCAGAGCATCAGGAGCTGGGCTCATGTTAGAACAGGCTGCTGGGTCAGACAGGAAGGAGGAGAGGGGAACCAAACAGTCAAATCCACTCAGGTTTGAACCCACAGGAGCCAGGTCTGTTATTTTCCCCAGACATGCCTCAGGACACCAGACATACGTCCATCAACCCACATGTGTATGGTACAAAGCATATGCAAAGTGGCAGGGTCCTTAAAGTTCACGAAGTAGACGGATTTGTTCTGCTCTTGGAGTGTCAGCCTACTTGTCATGCTAGTGCTGGAGTTTGTGATGAGCCACCTCTCTCTGAAGGTATAGACCATTAGGGTTTTAAGATATTATATTTTAAATTACACATGCTTCTAGCATTAAATCATTGGCATTACCAATACAAAACTGAAGATGCTTTCACCCCATCACTGACAGCACAACTGCACTTTACTCAGCACTGATCATCTGAGAGCTTTAGCTGCCTCATCACATGCATCCTGCTGCTTCAGCATTCCCCATGTTCAGGCAGGAGGACACAGCTCTGTGGACAGAGGACACGATGAAGGCTTGGCACAATTCCCACATGGGAAGCAGGGATTTAACCCAGTGTCAGGAAACACTGGGATCCAGCTCACTGATGAAACAGTAGGAACTATTTATGTTGTTGTTTTCCACGCTGGGGAAATGGACACAACCATTTCAGGTCAAGCAAGATCCCTGTGATGAACATCTCATGAGCACAGGTGTTAAGGCAAACTGGGATAAGTAAGGGTTAAAGTGCAGTAAGAGCCATAAACTTGTGTTTTGTTTTGACAATAGCATCCAAGGTGCCATTGATGAACTGGCTGCACATGGTGGAAACTACTGTCCCAGCCATGTATCAGGTTTGGGCTGCAAGGAAAGACCAGGAGCAGCTAGATGTGGTCCAGACAGTTTTGGGGTGGAAGACATCAGAGACCCAGAGCTGGATGCAGCTTTTCACAGTTCTTCAATCCAGAGCGCCAGGGTCCAGTGTTTGGAGATGGGAACTGCTGCACTTGCCTGGAACAGCTGTACAACCCTGGCCCAGGAAAAGGCTGCAGTCAGCATGGTCCATGCATCCCCCCTCCACCTCCTGGGCTTCTGGGACAGAGGCTCAAGGAAGCTGTCTAAGGAGAGGGCTGCTGTGTGGGATGCCGTTATGCCGGAGTTTGGGTAACGCCTGTACAAAGCCAACAATCTCCACCTGTGCTGAATAAAGAAAATGACTCTGTTTGTTCCACTCAGCAGCTGGAGGACCTCCCAGCTCTCCTGTGTGGCAGAGCCATGGCCATGTGTGGCTCAGCCACTGGAGGCTGCCCCAGAGGAGGGAGCAAAGGCAACCCCAGCTGAGACTGGACACCCTCCCAAGAGCTTCTGCTGTGGTTTCATGAGCTCATCTGGGCTGGGACACATTGCTGGGAGTTGCTGAACAAAGCAAAATGACTACCCTAGCAAGAGTCACCCCAAAAATTATGCAGCAACTCCACAACAGCATTAGCAAGACCAGGACAGTGCAGAGCTCTCCCCCAGCAACACAGCTGGGCCAGCCTCGGTCCTGCAAAGCCAGCACCAGCACAGAGCAGCCCCAAATGTGTGTGCTGGCAATCACGTGGCCTCTGCATGTGTATGTGACACAAACCACCCCTGGCTGGCAGAAAAAGAAACCCTTCACACGTTTCTGGCCTAAATCCTTCCCAACTGTGGCTTCAGAAAGCTTTTCAGGAAAGCTTCAGCCAGTTTAGACAAACATGTTTGAAATGCAGCACACCTGAAAACACCCAGTGGTGTGCTACCCAAAGGATACCTAATTGAAATGCAACACTCTCCTGCTGAGGTAATAGATAAAGGTTAAGTGAATTGTGTAGGGAGGTTGAACTAGTAGCTACAGGTCCTCAGGGTATCATCACCACACACCACAAAGCAAATCATCTGCAGGGAGGGGTCATGGACTAGTAGGATGCACAAGGATGGAGAGTAGAGCAGGCTCAGATCCCAAGCTGGCTCTGAGACCATCCTTTCAGCAAAGATCTGAGTGTAGGAACACAGCATCCTTCAGGCAGCAGTACCCCTTGCTCAAAACTCATTTCATTTATTTAAGGAGGAAAACAGCAGCTTCCCAGGAGAAATAGTGACACTAACATCTGCCTTGCCAGTCCCAGTTTCTAACAAGTGTATCTCAATTCACTTTTTTGTCTCGGGATGTCCCCAGGACTCAGGCATTGCCGGACTCCAGTCTGAGCACATGCAGAGCATTTCAGGGTGACAAATAAAATCGACAAAGCCATATCCAAGACAGACTTGTGAGCAACCCTATGAAGTCAGTCACTGCTGTCTGAAGCTCTGCAGAGTAAGTTTTCAATCCTATGGGATCTCCAGGAAGCAAAGGACTCTCCACACCTCTGTTGAAGGAGACCCAGCCCCATGGTAGCCAACCCCCTTGAAGGCTGCCACAGCATTAATACAGTGATGCTGCAGCAGACTCACCACGGACTGGGAATGCCTTTGGGACCTTTCTGCAGAGCTAGAAGAGAGATAGATCAGTGTTGATCCTTTCATTAGCCAGAGCTGTAAGAAAATGCACCAAAAGTGTAGTAATGCTCTGGGGGAGCCATGGCAGAGCTGGGGACTAGCATAGGAAAACTGGGGCTGAAATTTTGGGGGATCAATCACATCCTTCTCCCACCTGAGAAGCACCAGGTTTGGTATACCCTAAACTGAGAGACATTGTAGGGCTCTGGGGGGAAGGAGTTGGCAGCAAACTGCCCAGCCCTATGTCTCAATGCTCACCCTCTGAGGCTGGACACTGTCCCCACACTCTGTCCCATGGACATAGCTGGGCAACAGGCTCCAACCTCATGGACTGCAGACCTTCATGGGGTACTGGGCTTTTGGTGAAAGCCAGAAAGTGTATGGGGTGGCAGGACTCACCCTTGGGAGACCAGCCTTCTCTAAGGCTGTATTTAGGGCTGCAACCAACAAGAGGGTCTGTGATCCTGGCACAGCCTGGACACGCCTGGCAGTGAAGGCACTCTACCTTCTGCACCATACAAGAGGCCTGAGAGCACCAGGGATGCTGTCTGGGGAGTCCCTGCCACGGCACCAAGCCCAAACCTTCGTGGTGATTTTCCCACTGCAAGGACATGGGGCACCATTACAAACCAGGCCTCGACCCAAGCTGGGTTCTCCATTCACTGCTTTAACACCTCAGTGCCACTTCCACAGGCTCACCTGGGGACACTCCAGTAGCCCAACACCATCTGGGTACTGCAGAGCAAGCTGGGGAGACCAGGCAGTGCATCTCCTGCCCTGCCTGACAGGCCAGGCTGCCTACATCTTGAAACAATCTGAAAATCATGGTCTCCTTGCCTAACGACATCACTTGGGAATGCAGCCTCAACCACAAAGGCTTCAGCTGCTGCACAGCCTCAGATTCCTGCTGAGTCCACAGTCACTTCTCTCACCTACAGCCCAGTGGGGAAGCAGCAGGCAAGGCAGCTGGAAGTACAATGCAATACTCCACATCCCCGGCCCTGTGGGAGATCCATGCTCCCATCGACCCCAAACCTGCCCACACCCAGAAATGCCCAGTGTGCAGCTCCTGGGCACCAGCTCCTCCAAACTAAAAGAGCTCAGATAAAGGACAGAAAGGGAAAAGGAAAGGATCCATTTCATTTCATAGCAACCTCTGAGACACTACAGGATATGAGTAATCCCAAAGCTGCTTGCAACCAAACAAGGAACTAAAAGCATGGGAATGGGATTCAGGAGAGGGCTTTGTGCAAGTATAAGGTTTCCTGGTTTGGAAAGCAAGCCCAGCACTGTGGTGCTTCTGCAGCTTGTAGCCCAGCCCCACACTCCAGCCAGGCCCCAGGAGCATTATTCTGCAGACTTGCTTCAAGGAGCACTTCAGCAAAATTCACCCTGGGTCAGCTCAGCCAGATGTGCAAGCCAATTCCTTTAATGCTCTGCACCTGGAGCAGCAGTTTAGAGGCTCTGCAATTCATCTCCAGTTCCCAGGACAGCAAAGCCTAGAGCACCCAGACTGCATCCATCCTTTCTCCTCAAAAGGGAACCATCTTCCTCCTCTTCTCCCTGCCAGCAGGAGGCCTCAGCCCTGCCCCAGCTATGGAGGAAACAAACAAAACTAAGACCCAGAAGTACCAGGATGCGATGGAAACAGCCAGCTGCAAAAACTGGCCCATCCAGCTGTTCTGGCAGAGGATGTGGCTGGCCAGCATCTGTCTGGCCTCTCAGAGCAGAGTGGACCTCACATGCTCACATGCCAGAGCAAGGAGCTCACAGCTGTTCCAGCCCCAGTGTGGAGTCAGCTCTTCCTGGAGCTGCACAACAACCATGCAAGTCTCAGACCTGAGGTGAGACCTGAATGTATTTGCACCACCAGCTCAGCACTGAAGGAGACAGAGAGCTTGGTAACACACTGCTAAACATTTGTTCCCTGTCCATCTTCATTAATAGTTAGCAAAGATGCCGTGTTCCCTGTGGAGGCACTGCTGCAGGACACAGGTGGGAAGGCTGCTCCCCCTGGCACCCCAAACCTGCAGGGCCCTTTGCAGCACCCAAAGAGCACAGCAGTTCCCTAAGGGAAGGCTCTGGGCACCTTGCAGCAACCACACAATGCACTTTCCTGCAGAATGGAGTCCAGAGATACAGCTGGGAGAGAGATGAGCGACCTGACAAGAGATGCTGTCAGAGTCCCCACCATTAACCTGAGGTGAACAGCAGGAGTAGCCTAAATCTACTGCCAGGCTGCAGCACTTCAGACTCAAACTGAAAGACCAGGATTAAGAGACCCTTTCACCACTTTTAAACTCAGCTACTAATTCTGGATGTGTCAGCTAGTTAACAAACCTCAGCAAAGCAAGGTGGCAGTGACAGCTTTTAGCCCTCTTGGAATCCATTCTTGACACATCACCACCGCACCATATCCACACTGTGTCCTTTATGCTTCTGTCTCTGCCATTGCTCAGATCACTGAGGAAACAAAGACTCCACAATTTGTCCAGCAGCAATATAGGCTATTGCTCTTTGATAGGAAACCACTAAGGAAAAGTAAGATTTGGAAGACCTAATGCACTCACTCATATCACAGTGCCGCACTTGCTCCCAGCTCTGTAAACCTGTACCAAGGCAAGTCAGACACAGGCAGAGCTGCCATTGCATCCCTCAGTAGCATGTTTAGCTGCTAACCCCAAGCAAAACCAACAAACCAGAACCACAGCTTGGAGGATGACTTGACTCCCTGAAAGCCCAGGGGCAGAGCTAAGGGCCACAAGAAAGACAGTCCCCGAAGGAAAAGAACTGAGAGACCAAAGCTCACACTCAGGTCCCAAGTCCCAAACACAGGACTGATTAATCACCGTGTTGTCTGAGAAAGACATTGGGCCACAGCAGAAGCCTGGTGTCAAAGGCAAGCATAGGCACATTTTCAGAAAAGACCATGACCTGTGCTCCATCCCAAGGCCACAAAAATTACTGCAGGGATGGTGTTAGGGCTTGGGGTCCTGGCCTCTACAGGTTTCAGTAACACGATCCCAGAAAGCATTATCAAACAGGTCTTGTCTTTAGGAGCAACTTAAACATCATTGTCTGCAGGCAGCAATTCCTTCAGTTGCCAAGTCCTCGGGAATGGCTCCAGCACTTAGGCTTTGCTTTTAGTCACTCTTGGATCAAAGAGCAGCAAACTGCGTTCAAGCCCTGGCTTCCTTCCAAAGGCTGGGCAATGAAATCACCGAGCTAGAGCATCCTGAGCTTGCTGGTCCAGAGGACTCGAGGAGCCCTCTGTTAGAACAAGGCTGCACTGCCTGCAGGCAGGTTTAACTCCTGATGTGCTGGGTGTGAACTGCACAGCAGCAGCTCAGCCCATGCAGGATTGGCAGCACTTCCTACAAGGGAGCAACACTTGGGACACTCAGGTGCTGCTAATGCTCAGGACTGCAACTCTCCCCTGACAATCTTTTCTTCCTGCCACAGCTGGGCACAGCTTGCACAGCCCCTCTGCCCACATCATACCTACAATCCAATGCGTTTGACATAACTCCCCTGTTCTCTCTCATCTCCATTCACGATTGTCATCCTAAGTCATTAGCAGCACTTTGCTTGCCTGCAGTGCCTGGGCTCCTTCCAACCCAGCTTTCACTGCAAACAGCCACATCTCCAGAGCAGCAAGCCAGCCCTCTCCAGACCAGGAGAGCCACAAAAAGCAGCAGGCAGTAAAACCACTCACCTGGCCTCCTGTCCTGTCCTCTCTGCCACCACTGGATCAGCCAAGTGCTTCATACCTTGATCCCAACTTCTGCTCCCCATCCACTGCAGCCCACAGGACACAGACTGCCACAGAGCAAGCAACGCACGCCGGCATCTGCTCTTTGCCCCTGTGAGGCTCTCAGTGAGCACAGGGCCCCATACAGACCTCCCATTCATGTCTCGAGCAAGCCATGTGTTTCCTGGCACAGCTCATTATGAACATGCTTCTATAAAAGCAGATTTTTGGCATGCCAGAACTGGGAACAACACACGGCTCAGCTTTCCCTCCCCTCCTGGTCACAAACACAGAACCAGCAGCTTCGCTTGCACCAGCTGAAGCCATAGAAGCAAGCAAGGAAAATCATGAATGCTCAGTAACATGAGCAACCCCCCTTTGGCTCCTGGGCCGGCCCCTACAGCCACATAAAGCAGCTGCTGGGAGCATGCCTGCTTTGCACACAGCCTCTTCCACTGCTTAGCAGATACCACCGGAGCAGCAGCCAAGCCAAGCACCGAGAGGTATTTGCATCTCCAAATTATTTCCAGCCAGCGAGTTCCTCCATGCAAGAGGTTCCAGTCGAGAAAGCCTCTCACATGGGTAGAGTTGCAATAAACCACCAGGCCAGATGGAAATGGTTTGATTCAGGAAAGGAGCTCTGAGCACAGCAAGCGGCCCAACATCTGGAAAGTCTTTGGGCACTCATCATATAAGGTTTTTAAAACGACATCTTTCCCCATTCCAGTTAAAGTAAAAACAAAAACTCACTCTGCACCCAGGAAAGCAATCATGGGCACAAAGCAGCATTTCCAAGAAATGCTCTGCTAGAGTGGCTTTGGCTTCCTGAGCCAGGAGGAACTGGACCAGCACCAAGGAGCTCCAGGTCATACTGGGGTGGATCAAGATGACCGGGAACTTGGGAAAATGTAATCTATTTGCCCCTCCAGTTGTATCACGCACCTGGATCCACCAGCTCTGCAGTCTGCTCAGATGACCAGAGAACCTTTGCCTTTTGTGGCAGTTCACTCCAGTTTTGCAACAGACATGGTCCTGCACACCACCACTGAGCTCGCTCCAGGTGCCCCACAGCACCGCTCTCCACTGATTTCTTTGTGGAGCACAACCAAGCAAATATTGAGAAGCTAAATCTGCCCTTCAAACCAAACTTTAGAATGGGGGAAAAAAACTAAATTAAAAAAGGAAAAGGGAAAAGCAGTAACCACTTAGCACAATTCCCATCAGCCTCTCAAAAACTGTTCAGAGAGGCTGCAAGCTGTGGGGTATCCCTACCCTTCCAGGCCCAGGGTCCCACACATGGGAATGCCCAAGCCCAGTTTCTGAGCAATTATCACAAAAAACCAGAATAAAGCCACTGGGGTTTGAACACTGTGAATCTCTTCCTGGGGCAAATGCTAAGGCAGCACTGGCAATGATGTGCTGGGGTACAGCTGGGCCCTGGGAAGAGCTCACTGCCACACACAGCAGGGCAGCCTCCACTGCACACTCCACAGTTCCATCCCAAGGCAAGCAGGTACTCTTCACATATCTGCTCCATGAGAAAAGGTCATTAGAACTGGCAGAAAGGCTCAGCACAAGGACAGAGCCCAGGAAAACAGCTGCAGATTCCTGACAGCTGCCAGCATGTGTCAGGATAGCCAGGCTATCCTGGCACTGACCTCACTCACTCATCCAGTTCAAATTAGTTTGGGGCTTCCCTGCCTCTGTTCCTCATGCTGCTCATCCTACTTCCCCTGTGAATCCCAGTCCCCTCCCCAGCCACACAGCCCACAGGCTTGCTTCTTCCAAGACCACCCCAAGCTCAGTTTCCTTACTCTGCCACAGGACCTCCCTGACTTCCCCTTTATACCAGCAGTGAGCAGAGACCCTGCCTTCCTGCATGCCCAAAGCCAGGCTGCAGCCAAAGCAAAGCAGCAGGATGTGATGACATCCTCTGCAGGCAGGGACAGGTGGGTGGGGAACAAGGTAAGAACAGCTGCTACTCTGGCAATAAACAAGAACAACAAACAGGAGTTCTCTGCAGCCATAGAGAGATGGGAGTATTTTGGGAGGTTCCTACTCATTCCCAAGCCAAGCAGGGCTGCTGTCAACCAACACCCCACTGCAAGCTGACCTGATCTGGTGGAGCAGACACCACGTTGCACAGCTCGTCCCCAAGGCTGTAGGATTTCCTAGTGGTCTTTATGGAGAATGTGTCTGTGCTGAACTGTGAGCCGTGCTTTGCCCCACGGTTTCTCCCAACATTTAAGCACCTTGCTCAAACAGAAAAAAGCTGGAGCAAGAGAGGAAACTCCCCATGGTAGCCACACTCCTTGGCTCCCTGAAACTGTTGGGGCTGCTGAACGAGAACAACTGGCCTTGGAGCTGCAGGAGTTGCCCGTCTGCCTTGGGAGCATGTTGGCACTGCTCCGAGCCATGCTCTGCTGCGCCCGTGCTCCCGGCACCTGCTGCAGGAGGGGACACGGGCAGCTCTGGGGGACACTGCACCAGGGAAAAGATGCTGGTCTTCTGGGTCACCATGTGCCTCCTGGCCCCCAAGTGAAGTCCAGATACCTCTTCTGAGCAGCCAGCCCAGAGAACAAACCCAAGTGCTGCAGTCATGGAGCTGGGAGAGGAACAGGGAGAGTTAGCAGCCAGATCACTGCTTCTCCTGCCCAAACACTCAGGGCACAGCTGCGTGCTGGCAGCACCACTTGGCCCCTGGCCTGTGGAAAAGGAAGCTTGTTTTGGCTGAGTAAGTGGGACCACAGCTGCTTGCTGGGCATCACACACAGTGGTGGCAATGGGGCTCCCAGGACAGCATAAAAATAAAATAAAGCAAATAAAGAGAGACAGAGGAACAAGTGAGACAGGAGGCCTCGAGCCCAGCACAGGAGATGGGAATCCTGCTGGCACAGTGAAGCCATCTTTAATGGAGCATCGGCCAAAGGCTCCTGAGCAGACACTGCCAGCTGCACTGCCAAGCCCCAGTGAGAAACACAAATGTTTCAAGGGCGACTCAGCACCTCTGACAGGCTTGCTGCACCCACCAGTCTTGCCAACCAACTCTCCCAGACTTGCTCTGAGCCCTTGAGCAATTCCCTGCTTTCCTCATAAAAACCTGATGTTTGCTGCTGGCAGGAGACACAGTGATCCGAAGGCCAAGCTCTCTGGCCAGCACAGCAGCGGTATTGCACTTTTCTCCCACTAAAGGAAAACATGGTAGACAGATGCCAAGTGGAACCAGGAAGAGCCACATGCTTTGAAGGATGATTGAAGGCCCCCACAATTTAAGCGTGGGCCATTTGAGAATGCAAAGGGGGCCATGTGAGATGGAAAGAGACTTACTTATCAAAACTCCTCAGCTGACAGAGAAGAGCCCAGGCAGTGTGGAACAGGGAAGAGCTGTGACAGAGCTGGCTCAGCACTCCCTGCCCCAGGGCTGGAGGCAAGGCCCAGCAGCAGCGAGGCTGCATTGCTGCACCCACAGGGTCTGTGTGGCTCAGAGCTCATCCCGTGGCAGCTGGGGCCAGCACCTCCAGGTATCACACCAATACTTGCCAATCCATCTTCACATCCTTGCACTCAGGCTGAGAGCCAAAGGCTGACGTTGTTCCTGCCATCCCAAGCCCAGCCAAGAGGGATTCCCCTGTAACAGCACCGTGTATGTGGATGGAGCTCCTGGCCAGGGCTCTGCGTTTTTCCTGTTCCAGCTGAAACACCGTTCCAGATGACGGGAAAAAACAGAAGAAGCTCCATAAAACCGTCTGGCATTTCCCTTCAGCAAAGAGGAGCCCCAGCCAGCCGCTGCAGAGAATGGAAGCTCAGGCTGTAAAGACAAAAGGGTGTGGGGGTGGGGGTGGGAAGAGGCCAGGGCAAGGGAAGCAGTGCAGAGAGGAGCAGCATGCACACGATGCCTGCAAGCAAAGCCAGCTGCTTCAGCAACGCACCACTGAAGGCTAAGCTGCTGCTCAGAGCCAGCTCCTCTGCACACAGAGAGGTCTCCAGGGCTGCACTGGGCACTCCTGCCAGCAAGCCCTCTGCCTTTCCAGGAGCATTTGTTGGAGAATGAAGCATATCTGCCACTGAAAGTGCTTGAGTGAGCTGTTTCTTTGCATGCTGCCACCAAACCCCCTGAAAGGAAGAAAACCTCCCTGGCACCACCCAAACCTCTGCTTCCCTTTGGATATGCTTGGTCTGGACATCTTGCAAATCTTGCTTGCTCAGGGGGCCAAGCGAGAGGGTTACAACCTTAGCCAGCAGATCGCAAGAAATGGCCCACCAGCAAACTCCACAAACACTCAAAGAGCAACAGAGCAGGGCCAGCAGCTGTAGGGGCAACGAGGGGACAGAAGCTGCAGTCAAAAATTCACATCTACACTACTGCAAATACCCTCTCCATTTTGCTGACAGCTGTATGTTTATACCATCTGTATGGACTTCAAGCCCACCCATAAGTAACTTACTGGTCCCAAAGAGGACTCTGCAAGCTGGGGACAAAGGGACAGCTGCACTTCTGAGCCTTGCGTGCAGGGAAACAGACAGGGAGCTTATTTATATCCCAAGCTCTGCTGTAGGATAAATATTTTAAATCTCTCTCCAGGTCATGTCAGTATATTTACAGCTAAGTTTCCCTTAGTTATATGCCTGTAGAGACTCAGATGGATTTGCAATGAAGATCCAGCTGGCCAGGCTCTCCAGACAGCTTACAGCTCATGGGAGAAATGGTTTATCCAGTGCCATGGTCTTGAAAATGACACCCATGCTCTGGCAACTGCTGCAGGGATTCAGTCGTGTACTCCTTCCTGCTGCTGCCTCTGCATAGCCCACCCACAAGCATGCACCCAGTCACTCTGCCTTCCCAGGAACAAGGAGAAGTCAAGGAGCCTGGGAAATGCCACCAATACAACACTAGATCAGGGGCAATCCTACTGCTGGGCTCGCCACAGAGCACAGCTGCATTGTGGGCCTCGCTCAAGGTGAGTCTCTGGAGCACCCTGCTTCACAGCTTGGTTTACTGAAGGTTTAACCTGCTTGCTCCCCTCCCACAGGAAGAAGCTCCCAGGAGAGGCACTCACTTTTCCCAGCAGTGCTGCAAACTGTGAAACTGGCACTGAGGAGACATCTGAAACAGGCTTCACTCCATCAGCTGCACTGGTGCCCCTTCTGTCTACATGGGCTCTGCACTGTTGGGTTTTGACCTCTGGCTGCCTCTGAAGCTTGAGGAGGATGCACTGGTTGGCCAGGGCGTCCTGCTGGGTTCACGTGGTATCTCTGCCAGCCCTCAGGAGTGTTTCAGGAACACTTGTTCACAAACACTGCCTGCTGTGCACTGCACGTCCATTTCCCATCCATGTGGCATTGGCTTCTTTCTGGCTACAGAGCACCATCCACAACTCCCCGCATCTGTCTCCAGCTATGTCCTACAGGTCTGCAGATTTCTCCTAGATCCTCCTCTTTTCATTTCTAGAAAGCTGAAGATCAGTCCCATTTCATTCATTGTGCAGGGAAGCACTGTTGTCCAGGACCTACCTCCTGGGAAAAACATCACCAGGGAGGCTGGACCTGCAGCATCACCTCTGAAAGCAAGGAGGGCACAGAAAAGAACAGCTCCTTGTTTATTTTCATTAAAGCCATTTATGAATCTATATTAAAAGCCACAAAAATAGGAAAGCAGATGGAGAAGCTAATATTTCTTCTGCTCATGCAATATTAATCAAGAGGTAGCCTTCTCTATGAGACACTGCTACATTATCTCAGCTAAAAATGGAAAGAAGTCACTAAGTGGGAAGAATATGCAGTAGGGCACTTTCTGGAATATTTTACAAATCAATAACTAGGCAGAATGTTTGCTACAGATAAATCTAATGCAAAGCCCCGGTGTCAAAGAAAAACTCGGCTATAGCAGACTCACTGAGACAGAAAATCATACTAACCAGATGTCCTTGAAAAGTAAGTGCTTTTCTCTATTGCAGCAGAAAAGCTGATTTCCAACATATCTGGAGAACAAATAGTTCTTACTGGACAGTCACAAAGCCACCAGTGAGAAGAGTACCTGGACATCCTAAGCAACCAAATGCCAAGGAAGCACACAAACAGTGGCAACAAACATGCAACAACCAGGCCCTGGAGAGCCAGTGAGATACCTGCAGGTGCCTGGCTGCTCACTGTGGCCACTCAGCAGCCCAAGTAAAATGGATTGCTCCATCCAACCCATGGCAGGCCTTTGTCTGCAGGAATGCATCTCCAGCCAGTGAGAGGCACGCTAAAATCCCAGCAAGGGCACAGAAACAAAATATGATGCTGAAGGATGCCCAGTATGACATTCTCTGTTATTTCCTTGCCAAAATGTTAACTATTCAGATTAATGCTTTCTGCTTCAGGTCACATGGCTTTGAGACTTCTCTTCAGCTGAGCAGAAGAATCCTTATCCAGAAAGTCTCATGATTTTTGAGAACCACCTGAACATCTCAGCAGCCCTGCCCCAGCTCTGCTCTGATTTCTCACCAGCTGCTGTGAACTGGAGGCCTGGCTCAAGGAGACAGAGGCAATCTCAAGATGGCAGGAGGAAGCCACACCTGGGAAAACAGCAGTGCCCAGAGACAGGCACTGGAGAGAAACCAAGCAACAGCAAAGACTGAGAAGGGGGCGTGTGGCATGCCATGGCAGGTCTGGATACAGAAGAGGAATCAGGAAGAGGTGGAGATAGGAGGCACAGCTGGAAAAGGAACAGCTGCACTTGAGCCAGAAAAAGACAGCAAGACAAAGGCAGGACTGGGGCAGGAGGGTCAGTGCTGCTGAGGGCCCAGCTAGTACATATGTGAAAGTTGCAAGCACACATACAACATGCAGGGAGAGTTAACTTAAGAGAAGGAAAAAAAAAATCAGACTTGTTGCCTTTGTCACTCAGCTTTCGCTTGGAATATGGTGGATAAAGAACTGCTCAAACCTAGTTGGAGGAAAGAATGATCACAGAGTAAGATCTCACTGCTACAGAAGAAGTCTCAGCCCAGGAACTGGCCACTCCCATAGCACTGCCAGGTGCTCAGATGCATGCCAGGCTCATGGTGTTTACAGCAGGCCATATGGATGGATAGGAACAAAGAACATCAAGTAACTCATGGGGTCTTTTGGTCCAAGACAATTTGCACAATTCTTGCAGCTGCTGAAGGAGACTTTTGGTGTTGGTCCCTTTGCAGAGGCAACTGCATGACTTGACCTCAGCAGCACAAACCCATCTATGCTCCCATGAATGGTTACAGAGAATTGGATGCACTGCCCTTTGTGGCACCCTACAAAACTGTCTGGCTTTATTCTCTCTGGTCTTGTCTTTGCTAGGAAAGACAAAATCCGTAATCTTTCCTCCCATGAAAGCTTCCCAGTGATCCAGGCACTGCCAGTGACCTCAACAGAGCCAGCAGCGTGGAGCAGCTCTGTGTCACAGGAGTGATGGGCTGCCCCAGCAGAGCCAGGACACACACCAAAGCCTGCTGCAGAGGAGAGCAATAAAGGCACTTGCAAGCCGCAGCTTGTCCTGCCCTTAACCATTTGGACAGCCAGTGTATGGTTTGAATCAAAGGCTTCCTTTGTGCTCTCAAAGAAGCCAATGGGCAACTGCAAGGAGGAGAGCATTTATAGCAGGTCTTAAGCAATACTGTGCCTATCTTGTGCCAGCATCGCTCACAGAAAGGACAGCTCCCCCAGAGCTGCCCAGAGGCACACGAGCCTCCCCTCTGCAGCCAGAATGGGACTTGGCCTCCACATTTCATGGCTCTGGGGACAGACTGGTCTGGCTTTCTTCTCGGGTGACAGAGACAGAGCCAACCTGTCGGTCTGCCCAAATTGACAGCAGTAGGGTGCAGTCCTGGCTGCTCTTCAGGGTAGCTGAACTGAGCTGCATCGAAGTGTAAAATCCTGCTGCTGGGACAAACCTCATTTCACAACAGCATCACAGGAGAGGAAGTTATAAAGCCTGTCATCTTAGAGTACAAACATCTTGGGCATGAGCACCGACATCTGAGCACAGTGCTCACGGACACTGCTGTCTTACAGGACAGAAGTCACCTAGGAACTGAACACAGGTCAAACAGGGGCTGAAATACAAAGAGACTTGTAATCCTCACCCACTTAAACCCCAGCCCCTTTCTGCACCCAGTCCCAGCACAGACAGCAACCCATGCTTTCTCCCAGCATGCAACATCTTGCTTTCCAGAGAAGGAAGGTTCATGGCCTGAAATCAAATGTGTCACACCACCTTCCAGACAGGAATCTGCTTGTATCAGTTTTCTTCATTCATCATCCTGCACAATACAACCATCAGTCCAAGACATCCTGACCTCACAGAGGTGCAGACCACCTGACAGTGGTGGATTCAATTCAGGCACGCTATGGGGCCCTGTGCACACTCCAGTTCATGAATGCCTGCCTGCTCTATTCAAGTCAGAGCCTACTTTGACAAGGAGAAGACAGGCAATTGGTACCCCACTGGCAAGCACCATCTCACAGGAGGAATCATCAGTTAAAATCAGCCATGCCTCCTCTCCTGACACACAACCTGTGTGCAGCCCGTGCAGGGAGACAGGAGCTCACGAGTGCTCGTCACTGCTCCGTCCTGAATTCTGCACTTGGACCTGGACAACTTTCATTCTGCTCTCTGGGGCACCTCAGCATTCATCTGTTCAATACCAGCAGAAATGTTTTAATTACAACATGGGCCTTGCCTGGATGGCACTTACAATTTTTAAGGATTAGAATGCATTTTCAAGAGAAGCCCTCACAGAACAATTTCAGAAGGTCAAAATCGGAGAATAGAGGATGGATTTTTGAAAGCCGATCAAATAAAAGAGGCAGCCCCAGGCAGTAACAGTCTGCCAAGAGTATCAAAATAGCACCCACCCATCAACTTTTCCAAACTGCTAAGACACGCAAGCTTGGGAAAAGTCAGAGCTGAGCAGGGACACCAAACTCCTCATCCCAGGCACACAGACCAGGCTTTCAGAAACTTGCAAACCACTCTGAAGTTCCCCGCTTGTCCCTCTCTTTGCTGATCAGACAGTGTGTATTAGTTATCTCTCAAAGCAGAGGTAAGCAGTCTGTTTTGTGACCAGACAGAGATTACTTCCCTGAAAAAGACAAGGCTTAAGTTAAGACTAGAAGTACTGTACAGGTCAGCCTTTTAAGCTCAGGAAAAAACATTTCTATATGAAGTTTAGAAAAGAGCTGGCAGGAGTGAGAAACGGAGCTGAAGTAGCAGTCAATGCACACGCACTGCAGACCTGGCTGCCAACACAAATTGATGCTTTGAAACAAAGACCACTTGTGTTTTGGCTTAAAGATCTTCCACAGCTACTCAGCAAGAGCTGCACACATTAAAAGGAGACACAGGTAAACACTGAACAGTGCTTACTGCCAAGTATTTCCCTGGAACAAAGGAATGACCAGAAATGGAGTCCCTGCCTTGACTGGGTGGCATGGGTTCATCCTCACTGTGTTGCAATGTGCCAAGGAAGGCAGAGGCAATAGGAAATGCTGGACAAACCTATTCAAACTCTATTCAAGCAGCACCTGGATCCACAGCCTGGATCTGGAGAGCTGCAGCTGCTTAAAATGCTGAGTATGCCTCCAACCTCAAAAGCCCACAGGAGCTTCACTACAACCAGCCTTTGCCCTTCTCTTTCACCCATTTCCAGAAGAGACCCCAAAAAACTGTTATTCCAGTGTTTAACTCCTTGAGACTACAGACACCTGCGTGCCTCCTGCAAAGATTCTGGTCTAGTTCTGAAACCAACCTACATCCATATAAAGACATGCCTGGCAAGCCTCTTTTCCTTCCTACTACCTGCACAGTGATATATTCAGAAGGCACAGGAAGAAAGAAACAGGAGATGGTCTTCTCCACAAAGATGATCCTTCCTTCAGTCTGGTCCTTTTTTAGACACACCAGCTGTCCACTCTAAACCAAAAGGCACAAACAACAGTCCCCACTGCAATGCAAAGGTGGACTTGCTGGTTCTGTGTGACTTCAGAGGTGACCTGACACTGCTCCTTCCCGTAACACCCAACAGCAGTGCAGGAAAGCAACCACTGTGATAGCCAAGGAAAAGGAGAGAGCTGACAGCTCACCAACACAATCAGCACAGCAGATCCTGACAGGGTCTGGTAGGATGAAGGAGGCAGAAGTGCAGGACTCTGAATAGGATACATCCTCCAGAATCAAAAATTGATCTGCTTGCTTCCATATGCCGTGGTTCAACAGTGTCAGCATTAGGAAGCAAGCAAAAAAGTTTCTAAAAGGCCCCAAGGCCTCTCACCTTACTTGCAACTTGCTCTAAACAACCTCCCTAGAAACCACAGCCCAACTTTTCTGGACCGATGAAAGCTCACAAGGACATCAGGAACAAGACATAAACCACGTGCAGAGTCTCCAAACCATGACAAAGCCCAGGAAATGGCCACTGCTCTAGCAGCAGCCATGTGAAAAGCCTGAAAACCTGCAGCAACCCCACTCCTTCCTTGACAGATCTCCCTCAGAGAACAAATCCTTCTGTGTCTGGCAGTGTGACTGCTTCTCCAGGCAAGGCAGCACACAAGGTATGCTACAGGCACAGTATAGCCCTTTAAACCCTCTGTGCAATACAACATCTGCTCTTCCAACAGACTAAAAGCATTTATGAGCAGCTCTTGGATGCCACCTCCCAATATCTTCCAGGCAAGAAGCAAGACATGGAACCAGGCCACCCACTCTGGCACCTCTGCCATGCTGAAACACACACGGAGCTCAGGAAACAACATGTTACCAACTGTCAAATTATCATTTTCCATCTCTTCCGCCCCTTCTCCAAGACACAGTTGATTTCTTATAAAGGTAGAAGACACTACAGTTGCCCTTCCCCCACCTCACACATGATCAGCCTCCTCCAGCAGGTACTGCCATGCCAAAGGTGGGGCTGCCTCTTCTCCTTACACAGCAAAATCCACTGTGCTGGTTCACAGCCTTTGCAAACCTCACCAATCCCAAAGCTAACACCCTGTGCAACTTAAACCTCATCAAGAAGAACGTTCCTGTGCATCTGCCAAGCATCTTGTCAGTCTCTCTGCCCTCCAGGCCTCCAAAGAGCTGCCTGTCCCACCTCATGAGACTGACACTTGATGGTAGGAGAATGAGAACTGTTCCTTGGGGTCTGGACAAACAATTGCATGTCCTCCGATTGCAGGGGAATTTCCTTCCAAACACCACAGCGGCAACTGCCATCACAAAGAGCACGTTTGTACCCAGGTCTGTCCACTTCTAAATAAGCATTTGTTTCAAGTTCCCAAATATCTAAAGCAGTGGAAACACCCACTGCTAATGTGAAATATTTTGCATTCCAGGCCTGAGAGGTATGCTTGAAAATGTTCAGAGAGGAAAGAGTGTTTATTCACTGGGAAGAGGTGTACTAGGTCCTGCTATTTACTTTAGTCCACGTGTGCTTGCTGGAATACAGCTTTGATCTTTGCAACTAAAATAGCAGATGAATTTAAATAAAGGCAAGAACAGTATTAGTGTAAAGATCCTCTAGTAAATACCTGTAACCAAGCCTCACAGCCTTCAGATCTTTTTGGAGTGCCTTATTACTTACAGCCAAACTGACCCTTGTGTCCTTGTCCATTGTCTCAAGGCCAGGCTCTTCTCTTCCTACCTTCTTCCTTCCATCCCCATTGCACTCCACGGCCTTTAGAGAAAGTGCAGCCTGTCTTCCCAGGCTTGAATGCAGCCTTTGGCCAAACAATGAGACCTACCCATCTGAGCAATCAGCAGATGTGAGCTGCCATCCCCTCACCTCGCTTGAACAAGATGGATTCGAGGGATTCAGCAGACTGGGAGGAAACATGCTCCCATAAGCAAGGACATTCATCACCCACCACGAAGCTAAATACAGGTACCTGTTACAGTTTAAACATCTGCTCATCTGCCTTCAGAAGATGGCTTCATTCCAGGTCAATTAAGAGCTCAGAACACATCTTTAAGGGATCTTTAAACAAGACAACCCCCTGATCAGTGCCAGTTCCCAGTGGTTCCCAGGACCCTACTGTGCAGACAAAGAAGTGCCTATGGCCACTATGGAGCTGCTGTGCCCCTGAAGCTCCTGCCACATTGAGGTTCCAGCCTGTTCAGAGCACTGTCTGAAGACAGCCAAGTTCCAAGGAAGATCAGATCATTCCCATTTTCAGAAATTTTTTTCTTTAAGATCAGGCTTGGTAGCAATACAGAAATACAGAAACACACAGCTCAACAATGGACATGGAGGCATTTCCAGAACAAAATAGACCTTTTGGGGTGGTTTTTTTTTTTCTTTTGCATTAAAGGAAAGTTGACTCAGCAAATATTTCCTCTGCTAGCATTTCAACCACATGTTCCAGCAGAAGTCGGCACACATATGGCATGCTGCAATGCCACTGCCAGAAAGATCACAGCTTCGCTGAACAATGGAAGCGGAGGAACAGGACCAAGCACAGAGCACTTCTGGAAACATACATGGCAAAGGACCTGCGTGAGCCATGGATGCTCCACACCTCCCAGGTCTTTCTCCAGTGCTCTTTCCAAACAGCATCCACAGGCAGAGGTACAATGCCCCGCAGACCACAAAACTTACCACCGGCCCATAAAACCTAGACATCAAACTGCATGTTCTGGCCACACCGACAGTGCCTGAGATTTTTTTTACAGTGTTTGTGAGCTGGACAGCTGCATGTTCCCCCCAGTGCTGTAGGATGTGGTCTGGCTCAGCAAGAGAAACAAAGGGCAGTGTACGTGATTGGAGCAACACAGAAACTCCAGCAACTGCAGAGTGGTAGGAAAGGCAGCACACAGCCCTCACAGGCAGCTCAGCTCTGCTCATCCCAGCTGCCAGTGGTGGCTGCTGGCATGGAAGCAAATGCTGTGGCAGGTCCAAAGTGCCCTAGGGCTTCAAACCAGAGCCCAAGCTAAGCACGAACTCCCCCTCCAGAAACAGCCTTTCCAGAAGGCTGCCAAGGCGGACGGCAATCACAGTGCTAATCAGCTAAGTAAGTGCTGCTTTTCGTGTTTATCAGCTGTAAATTGGACAATACTTGCTGCCAGGCGGCAGGGCTCAGCCACGGCTCCAGATACGGACGGGCAGTAGCGCTGTAGATATCTTTCCCTCAGAGGCAGTATTCTACCCAGGTGCTAAACTAAGATGGCTCTTGATTTTACAGCAGAAACTGCAAAGCAAATTCTACAAGTGTGCACCGTGAGACAGAAGGGACTACAAACAGCTACCGGCAAAATGCAGGACCCTCCCTGTCTACAGGGTTCCCTAAGAGAAGAAACGAGGTGATGTGGCATGGAGCAGCCAGGGGACCCTTCAAAGCCAGGCTGGAAGACAGCTCACAGCCCCTGCGTGCTCTCATGCACAGCCAAGACCTTGGGATCCTCAGACAAGGAAAATGGTGATAGGAGGTCAGTGGGGAGAAACACTACAGAGCAGAGCGAGGGAAGGAGAGTTTGGGCCTGGGAGTTGGACACTGAAAAGCAGTAGCCAGGAAAATCAAGGGGCCGCAGGGCTCGGAACGGGCAGGGAGGGTGGCACAGGGGGCGGGGCACAGGGCTCATCCAGATGCGCTCAGCGAGGGACAAAAGCACCTCAGCGGCCGGGAGGGTCAATCTCCACGGGTGGGAACTCACCGCGCGCCCAGTTTTTCCTCCGGGCTCTGATTTGACCAGAATTCATAGGAAAACCACTCGCTGCTCCGCGCAGCCTTCCCGGTGTCAACCCTGCCCACGGGGCCGGAGGAGCGCGGGTCGGAGCCGAGGCTCGCTAAAGGAATCTCCGGGACCCCTCCCCGGAGCGCGCTGCTCCGGGGGCGCCTGTTCGCAGCCTCCCAGACAGCAAATGTCTGGCGTATTTGCATCCCTGTGGATTTCGGCACGACGCTCCCGCTTCGGAGCGGGCGGGCGGGCGGGCAGGGCGAGCCGGCGCACGCCGGAGGAGAGCCGGGCGAGTTGCCCCGGCGGCTCCCGCAGCACAGCGGGGCTACGCGGGGCGGGGGCGCGGCCGCCCCGGGGGGGAACAGATGGGGCCTCACGCAGCCCCTGCTCCGCGCCCGAGTCCGGCGGGACGAGCGGGCCCCATCGCCACAGGGCTCAGAAGAAGCCGGAGGGGGGCGCGGACCACCGGAGGCTCGGCCCCAGACACGGCCGCACCACCGTCACCCCCGGGGCCGGCAGCGGACCCCCGCCCACCGGCCCCAGCGCGAGGGGAGGCGCGAAGCTCCGCCGCCCCCGCCCCGCCGCCGGGACCCACATTCCCTGGTCGGGGAAGGCTTCGGTGGCCATCCCGGCTCGCACTCACCCAGCACCAGCAGTGCCCGCACCGCCGCCATCCTCCGCGCCGGTCAGCGTGCCCGCCGGACCCCAGCCATGCCGCTGCCGCCACCGCCCCGCCCGCCGCCACAGCCGGGAGGGGTTCCGGAGGAGGGGCGGCCACCGGAAACCGGGCGGGGTCGGGAGGAGTGGGGTCCCTCGGGCAGCGCCCAGCTCGGTCCCCCGTGCCTGCGCCGCGGTGCTCGAGGCTCAGGGCTCGCTGGCGCCATCCCCCGCAGGGCTCCGCCGACACGGGGCGCGGGGAGGGTCGCGCCGGCAGTCCCTGCGCGCACCCCCTGCTCCCGCCAGCGCCTCTGGGGTGCCCCGGGCAGCGAGGAGGCGACGGAGCTCCCCTCCCGCCCAGGGGCTCCTTGTAGCCGGGCTGGTTGTTAAACTGATGGCAGAAGATCCAGCTCTGTACCCCTGTGAAGGCAGCGGGGCAGCGAGGGGCCAGGAGCTTCGCACCCTGCTACGGGCAGAGGGCTGGACACACAGCCCCAGTGCACAGCACACTGCCTGCTCCTTGCTGCTCCTCTGCAGGGGCACAGCAGCAAGAGCTGGTCTGGCCATCTCCATGGCCCAGACTGGAGCGTCTCTGCCCGACCCAATGCCTCTGGTGGAATCTGCTGCAGCCCTGCACCACCGGCTCTGGCAGTTGTCACTCTGAACACCAGCTTTCCAGCCGGTTTGTTGAGCCTCCAAAATACTGGTTTTGGTACTGTGTGGAAGACTTGTCATCAGACGTAGCCCTGAGCACTGCTGGATCCATCACAGAGGATGCTGGAGCCTTTGCTCAGCAAAACCTGTGGCACAGGATTGGAGTGTGCTTACTGCCCTGTGTGGCAGTGCCAGTCTGGTGCTGCACCAGAAGCCCCCACCATTACCAGCTCCTGGGGGATCACAGAGCTGCTCCCACAGGGCATGCAGCTGTGGACCTTTGCCAGTAACCACAGACCAGTCCCCTCTCATAAGAAAGCCACCACCTCCTGCCACCAAAAGCTATTCTGGTTTTGGTTGGGGACCAAGCAGCCTCAGAGGAAGTGTGGTAGCCTATTCAACACCCTTTAGAAAGGAAGTTTTACTTCCACCTGCAAGCTCAGGACAAGCAAAGCAGCTGATGTATAGTAAGAGAAAGGGTCTCTTACAAGCAGACCTTCCTCTCCCACTGATACTGAGCCACCTGATCCCAGCTTCAGGAAATTGCTTCTTTCCCCAGGAGGGAAAGTGAGCTTAGCACTGCTGATCCAGGTATCATGACTCCTCTGAGGAGCACTTGCACATCAGCCCTCAGTGCTGCAGGCTGTGATTGTGTCTCCTGGGTCCATATTGCCTTTAGTGCCCCAGGAACAAGAACTATATCACAAGATACCCAGGAAACCACCGTCAGCCCTTGCTGTGCTTACTCAGACTCTGCCTCAAGCTCCCTTGCAGAGAAGCATGTGCCACGCTCAGCCCCACTCCCCCCACAGCCACAGGTTGGGCATCCAGGCTTCTCCACAGCCAGAGGGCAAGCCAGCCTGAAGAGGACAGAGTGAGCAGCATCTGACTAGAGAAAGGGGTAGCAGAAGCCACCTCTGCTGCTAGGGCAGTGAGACCACAGAGCTGGCCAGGCCTTCCCACCATTCTTACCCCACAGCTGCAGTGTAGGGCCAAAGGGCCAGAGCCAGCAGGAGCATGAGAAGACTCATTGGGAACTGGGTCAGAAGCAGTCAAAAGTCTCTCCACACAAAGCCAGTTAAGCACGTCCCTGCAGGAGCGCACCAGCTCCTGCTGCCAACCAACACAACAGGCAGTTGCATTTGAATTCTCAGCCCCAAAGATCAGGTGCCCACATGGAGTACACAGCCACAGTATCCAACTTCTGCACCATGGAAACATGAGGCAGATCCCATCCAACAGACAAACCACCTTACCTGAAGGGGAGTGTGACCACAGTTCTTGCAGCAGCAATGGAAGCAGCCTGTGCAGTAATGCAGAGCCTGTGCTTGGCTGAACAGGAAGCTGTAACCTGGGGCAATTAGAGCCCTTCTAATTAGCCACAGCTTTGCAGCCTGGAGCATCTCCAGACAGCAAGGCTCTTCCCAAGCCAACCTGGCTGCCCCCCCTCCCCAGCATCAGTGATCTGCAGCTGCAGTGGTTTGAGTTGGGTTTATTTACTGTTGGCACTGCCAGCTTCCTCCAGGAAAGCACGATGGTATTCACAAATGTGAAACTCACTGATCAATACACAACACAACACACAGCGGTGCCACTGCTGCTCCTCTCTGGACCTGCCCCTCTCAGCTTGCAGCAGGTCTGCAAAACAGCACCCACAACAGATGGACAAAGGCTGCCAATGCCCCAGTCCCAACAGTCCAAAGAGAACCACCCCAGCAGGAAACATCCAGCAGGAAACATTCAGGATTCACACCTGAACTTAAGCCCTTTTCCCCTTTGAACCCAACTGTCTCTGTAGCAGCATTTCAGTGGCTCCGTTCAGGACAGGCAGCCATTCTCACAGGAAGCAGGCCAGAGGCCACACTGAGCCTCACATCTTGTACACAGTCATTTGCCTTCTAGACACCATCACCTTGTGATGGTGCCAACCACTAGACCCACTAGCCTCCCTAGCACGGTTCTGCAAGGCCAGTGCAGGTCAAGCTAGGACACTGCACAAGCCCACACAGTTACTGCCTTAATGAGCCCCCACCACGTGCTTCCCATCAAGAGCTTGCTCTAGAGGTTGTCCTTGGTGCCAGCTCCAGCCTGAGCTGTGGGGGCAGCTGAAGTGCAGACCAGGCAGGATTTCCCCTGGCAGGACCCTTGCAGGGCAGGCTCCAAACCCACCCCGCAGTCTCTTGGCCTCTCATTGTGTGGGTGAATAGTGTTTCGGGATGTGCTCTGTCTCCTTCGGGTCAGAACTGCCATCGACACTGGGTCTGGCTGCACGCTGGCTGGCGGTGACGGAGGGAACTCACTCGGCCCGGCAGATGAACCAGATCTCATTGCGGCGCTGAGGGATGCTGGGGTTTTCGTAGGAAGCCACAATGTAGGTTTCCCGCAGCACCATGTCCGTGGGGCCCAAGAGCTCCCACAAAAGACTGATCTCCCGCAGAATTGTCTCCTCAGTGGTCACCCCATAGAAAACCCTGCAGCAAAGGGAGCAGCATAAGCAACAGAGCCAGCACATTCCCACACCCAGAGCTCCCATCCCTCTGCCCAAGGAATAACAGCAGCCATGCAGGGAGTTTGTACATCTCTGCTGAGCTGAGGAAACACCTCTGGTCCTGGGGTCACCTGGTTATAACCCGGAGCGGTGCCCTCTCGGTGATGTGGATTTCGGGGTCCATGGGAACAGGGGGGTTTTGCTGGAACTCTCCTGGGAGATAATAGGAAGTTAGAACCTCACGCTCCAACTCAGTCCCCTCCTTGGTCACGTGGATTTCGTTGAGCACTGGGACTGTCATGCCCAGATAGCAACCTGGAAAAAGGTAGGCAGGCAGTGAGACAGGTGTGTTAACAGCAGCAGCAGCCCTCCTCCCCCTCCAGATGGACAGTGGTAAAGCCCTCCCTCCGTGCAGCCCACCAGCCCTTCCAGCCCCTGCCTGCACATACCTACAGAGTTCTCCTTGCAGATGTAGCGCATGAGCTTCATGAAGCTCATGGAGATGCTCTGCTCATACATGGACTCCCCCATGGTGACACAGGCCCACTTCCCAGCTGGGTACCACCGCTCCTCGTAGGCTGCTTCCTCGCACTGAAACAGGCCACAGACAAGCCAAGTCAGGGTCAAGCACACTGAAAACACTGCAGCAGCTGGGTGGAAAACCAACACTGACAGGCAAGAAGCAGGGAGACACGAGCCTGCCAAAAGGAGAGCCCCCACTAGGCTGTAGTTGGCAGAGCAGGACAAAAAAGGTGAGGGCAGCTGGTATCACAAGCACCTCAGACAAGGATACTTATGAGCACTGGGAAAAAGTCAGCAGAAGTCAGCAAAAGGAAAGACACAGACAGGGACAGGGTGGAAGGGGGTCTGGAAGCTTCTGGCATGCACAAGGAATGCAGCACATCCTCAGCAAGGGGCACAGGACTTTCAGTTCCTCTTCGGTCTCTGTCCGGGCTACTCACAAGGATGTTCCTGATTCCAGGCACTCAAAGGCCTCCAGTAAGGTTGTTGTTGTTCTCAGGCGCAGTGCCTTTTCCCTGGAACACTGTGTGCACAGAGGATAACAGAAACATTCCTGCCCAGCAGAAGGGAAAATCTGGCTAAAGAGCTCTAGCACCCAGAAGAGCTGTGAAGATTGGAATAAACCTCCTCAGATCCTTCTCCCATACCAAGAAGAGCCAGAAGGAAGAAGAGACATGAACCCAGCTGTGGAATTTTGTGGGATGGCTCAAAATCTGTATTTCCAACACAGAATGTCCAGTATTCTGGACAAATCTGACACAGAAGGGGGGCAAGGGGAAATTGCATCTGGGTGTGTTCATAGGTCAGCTCACGGCATGTCTGTGACCACAGGTAACATATAAACAGGGGCTGGGATGCTCTAACCAGCACCTCTCTTTCTGCTCTCAGCTTGTTCTTCTGCCAGATCAAGGTGCTTCATGAGACAACCTTGTTCCATGGAGCTCAAGGCATCTTCCCAAACTTCTTGCTTCCACAGCTGTGCTGGTAGTGACGGAGACAGGAAGCTGTGTCAAGACTCAACACTGGGTGCAGTTTCCCTGTGCCTCCACCCAAATCAGGTGTATACCCTGAAAGCCAAACCAAGGGCAGAAGGAAGGCACCAGGCCTGCTTGTGTGCACCAGTGGGATGCCAGTAAGAAGACTGCCTCAAAACACTGAGGGCCAGCAAGCATCTGCCCTTTAGGTGGGGCCATGTCTGCCACTGTCCCATCAAGCAAAGCAGAGCAGAGCAAGAGCACTTTCCAACCAAGGAAATCGCCAATCCCTCTACTCTATTTGCAACTCTCATCTGCCATACCACCTGCAATAAACAAGTCAACCCCGTAAGTCACAGCATCTGATTGTGCCACAGCCTGATCTTTATACTAAGCACCACCACTCTGGATGACACTTGGCCAAGAGAAATATGGAAGTTGCTTCACACAGATGCAGTAGCAACAGGTCCCTGCAATGTGAGCTAGGGAACTGAGCCCTGACTGCGCTGGAGGCTGAGTGCTGACAGAGCACAGTGCTGTAGGTGGCACAATAATTCACTCGTCTTCAAGAGGATGAGGGCTTGTAGCATGATAGCTCAGGAGAAGCAACCAAATACTATTGGATCTGTCTGAGCCTAGCAAATGTGTCCCTAAGAGCCCCAGCTCCAAAGTCCCCTCAGCACTGATGATAGGCAGTGGCTCTTCTCACTCAGCCTCACACTCCAAGAATCCTCCTCAGGCACAGATGGGATGCCAACAACAACAACAAAAGCTCTTCAGTTCCCACAAAGTCTTGGGGCCCCGTTCCTGCCTTGGACTGACACAGGCAGAGAAAAGGCCAGATTAAGTCCCTGAGACCCAGAACAAGGGAAGAAGGAGTGTGGTGAAGCCCCAGTACAGAGCTGCACAACCCACATGCTCAGACATGTTTTACAGGGAGTGCTGGACCTCAGCCCAGAAGAAATTGGTTAACCACTTCTCATACAGAAGACAACTGACAGATGTCTTCTTGGTAGAAAGCCCAACTAGGCCTACAGAGACACAAGAACCAGTCTGACAAGCAGTTATTTCTCAAAGCACAGAAGCACCCTTATTTGCAAGAGAGTAAGTGTGCAACTTAGCCAGGACAAAGAGAAGATCTTCAGGCAGAAGATACCATGTTTGGACTGGCGGTTGTGACAAATAACAAAACTTGCTCGGGTCTGACAGCCAGGGTCACAGGCCCTGTGTTTCCCACAGACACATCTTTATCTTGGGCCAGTTGAAATCTCCAGCTCAACCAGCCAACATAACCAGCACAAATGCAAAGCCAGCAAGACTTCGAGCTACGCAACAAGGTGTCTGGAGAACAGCAGGGGCAGGCTCTGAACTGAAAGTTCACTTTCTTATATGTGCCCACCCTAGCAAGAAGATAGGCTGGTAAAGGAGGCAGGTGGCAGTCAGAAGACCAGAGAAAGCAGCACGACTTGTCCAATTTTAAAGTAAGGGCCGGGAAGCTGAGCACTGCCATTACTCTACACAGGAGGAGGTGCAGGAGCGGCAGAATACTGCACCGATCCGGAGGTGCCATCCCGGCGGCGGCGCTGGCTGGTGTGCGCAAGCCGACACGAGGCACCTTCCTTGCCAGGGAGAGGCTCTTCCTACGCCTCGGGCTGGCGGCAGCGCCCGCGGCAGCCTCGCCACGGCCGGGCAGCGGGCGAGAAGCCGGGCGTGCGGAGAGGGTCAGGCCTCACCTTCCCGTGCTGCGAGAGGGACACGTATGGCACGGGCTCGCGAGCCTGGCTGTGCCGGGCCATCTGGGCGATCGGGCCTGCCATGTCTGCAAGGCAAAGCACACGAGAGACGAGGCTCGCCCCGGCCGCAGCGCAGAGAAGCAGTCCCGGTCCGAGCCGTCAGAGCCGGCAGGCCCGGCTCTCACCTCTTGGCAGGCTCACTCGGTGCGTGCTGGCCACGGCCTCCCAGTGGGCGAACAGCCGTGCCTGCCCCTCCTGGTCGTCCTCGCTGTCGCTGCCGTCCCCCTCGGCGGCCGCGGGCTCCTCGCCCAGCCGCTCCAGGTCCTCCAGCGTGATCCGCGCCATCGCGTCCGCCCGGAACGGGACAGGGACCGCCCCGGGACGGCCCAGCACGGCGGAGAGCGCCCCCTGGCGGTCCGGCGGACCATAGAGCAGCTCTGTCCCCACTGGTAGGCGGCGCCCTCCCCCGCCCCCTCGCCCCGTCCCGCTCAGACCGAGCCGCGGTCGTTTCTAGGGTCGGTTTTATTTAATAAAATAAAGTACAGCAATCATCCGGCGGGGGACCGGCGTCCCGGATGCATGGGGCACTCCCGCCGCTGCCCCAGCCCGGGGACGGCCCCGCTCCTCGGGCTGGCGATTCTACCTGGCGAGCGTGTGTGACCGGGACCGAGCATGCGGCCACCAGAGCTGCGGGCCCCGGTGAGCGGCAGAGGAGCATGCAGGCGGGCTGCGGTGCCCGAACTAGCTAGGGACCCCCGGGGGAGGCCGGGCTGGGCAGGCAGACGGTGGCACGAGAACCGGTGATGGGGAGAACAGAGTAGGTGGTGTGGGGAGGTGCCGGGCGCTGCCTCGTGCAGCGCGAAGCCAGGGTGCCCAGCAGCACAGCAGCCAGCTCAGTTGGAGGAGAGCAGGGAGCTGTGGGAGGACAGGTCCATGCTGCTGGCGCTCAGGCCTCTGCTCTCTGCACGGAGGCCTTGGGTGCCCTGGAAAAAATACAATGACCATGAGGTACCTGCAATCCACCCCCATGCCCCAAAGCTGCTACCCCAAGTCCTCCACCCCTTGCCTTGCAAGCCAGGATGGCCCTGGGGCTGCTGTCACACACAGTAGTGCTGCCTTTGCTCCCACTCCATGGCTGAGCTTTTCACAGAGAGAGGTGGGTACGCTTCAGATTTGGAACTCTGACCTCAGACGAGGGGCTACAAGCTCAGGGGTTCTCAACACTGCACCTGGAACCACTATTATGCCCCTCACCCCCTGTGCTGCTGGCCACACAGCCCCCAGCCTCATGCGCATTCCTGAACCAGCCCCACCACTCACACCGTGCTTACCTCAAACGAAGCATCACTAGACTTGTGCAGGTAATTTAAGGACGCAGCTCGTTTCATGCTACAAGAAAGCAGAGGAGAGCAGATGTGATTGTGCTGCGAGTTGTCAGACCCAGACACACAAGGTGGCAGCGCCCCCACCTGCCCTGTAAGGCAGCCTGACCATCGCACGTACCTGGTGTTCCTGGGCTCCAGGGGACCATTGCCCTGCAGTTTCTTGACCAACATCTCGCTGCTCCTCCGTATCACATCCCGGATTTTTCCCAGAGAGCTGCTGCGCTGGAGAGTGCCACTGCCATCCTGGACACAGAGACACAAGCCAGGGTGATGGCTGAGTGGCACCGATTGGGCTCTGGCATGCTGCTGCTGAGTGGCTGGAACTGGCTCCAAACATCCTCTTGCCCACTTGTACTGAGCATTTAGCCCTGGCCCAAAGCAGGCTTACTGCTCACTACGTGGCTTCCCCACACCCGGTTCTCCACAGGACATGATGACCATGGAGTCAGGGAACCCTGCTGCTATTGTCTGGCTCATCCAGCCTGATACTCCCTCCTGGCCAGTGCAAGCTCCACACTCAGGCAGGCTGCTGACTGCCCAGGCCACCAACACAAATGACACTGGCATCCGCACAGTCCTGCTTGAACATGACACAGCTCCAACACCTGCAATGGCTCAGGCAGCAACTACCAAGGAGGTTCCAGTGGCCAGAGAGGCAAGTCCTGATGAGAGTCCTAAGATTAGGGATACTTTTGTCAGGCCAGGACATGCTGCTGGCACTTTGAAGGACTCTCTCCTCATTTGCTGCTAGCTGGAGACCATCCTGATCCTCCCCCTCCCCCTGCCCTTCTTTACCACACCATCAACATTCCTCCTCTGTCCAGCACTCATACTGATGCACACAGTGGACCTGCAGGCTCACTCACATCACACAAGACCATTTAACATTGCACACACAGCCTTGTCCCACCTCTAATAGACCCAAGACAATTAGCTTTGAGCTTTTGGAGCAATTCAGGCAGCTCCATTGGGGATGCATTCATTTGGCTGCACCAGCACTGTGTTGCCAAGCAGGCACCACTAATCCTAGGCCCCTCAACTTCAGTAGCACACAGCCCCACCAGCTGCCCTGGGGGTGGCATGTTGCAGGTGGTTTTTTATGTCTGCCTGCTTTTTCTGAAGACTAAAACCAGCCTGAAATCTTGTTCCCCAGCCTGTTTTCCCCCACATGCCTCCAAAAGTCCCCAATACTCAGCAAGGCACTCTCAGCCCTTGACAGGCTCTAGCTCACCTCCTGCACTTTGCTCCATATGCATGCAAGGCACAGGTTGCCAGCGTGACACCACACCATGCCACTGTGTCATCATGCCACCAAGCTCTTCCCCTGTGGCCTGGCCTGCTTGTTACATAAGGGTGTGACACCACTGCTGATGTGGAATTACTTTTGCTCTGATGGCCTGACAACAGCAGTCTTCCCTGCTCCTGCTTCAAATGGCCCCTGGAACATTGGGGCAGAAGAAACTGAGGTGAAGTGATGGCAAAAGCACTTTACTCATTAGGAAGATGTGAGGGAGCCCCTTTGAAGAACTCCAAATGACCAAAATGCCTTGTGGCTCAGGCTAGCTGCAGCAATTACCTCAGCACTGTCCAAGCAGCTCTGCAGGTGGGCAGGGTCTCTGCCTTGGGCCAGTCACCCCCTTGTGCTGACCATTACAGGTTGTGGCCCTGGGGAAGGCTTTTCCAGCACTTCTCTGCTCTGATTACCCAAAGCTGATCCAGTCCTAGAATGTTCTCTAACAGCTGACCAGGACTTTTCCTACCAGCCAACCTTTCTCCTGGTATTCATCTCATCGCTTCTTGGATAAAACAAGTGCACTGAACCTCTTCACTTTCTCATTGGAATAGGGGTTTTCCAAGTTGAGAGCCATGTGTTGCTGTTGCAAAGGAACCCGCTCACCAGAAATGCAGAGAACACCCAAAGCAGCAAAGTAAACAATTCAATTCCTGCACGAGGCATCCTGAGCAGGTTTAGGATGAGCTAAACATCAGTGTGTAGCATTAGCAAAGATGGAGAGGTGTCTTTTGCCTCTCCCCAAGACTTACACTGGGTCACCACTCTCCCTGCAGGGTCCTGCTCTGCCAGGCACTGTTGCTTTTTCCAGGGCACACATGCCAGGGGTAGAAAAGGGAACACAGCTGGGACAGGGGAGCAGGACCGTGGTACAAGGGCAGCAGGATCAGATCAGGAAGTATGCTCTTGTATCAGGGCTGGAGGATGGAGTCACATTTTCCCAGCTGCAGTGATTCAGACTGACTGCAGACCAACACCAGAACCAAATGCTGCTGCATGCTGGGTTAAAAATAGCCTCTCTTCTCCCCCCACTCCCTTTTCTGATGGGTTATTTTTAACCCAGAACATTTATGGGCTTGGTTTGCCGCAGAACCCCCACCCCATTGCACCCACCAGGATGAGAGCATTCAAAAAAAAAAAAGCAGCTCCACCACTGAGCTCCTCTCCACCACATGCTCCCACCCTGCCTAATGCATGGAGGCAGAGGACTTGGGCAGGATTTGGCAGCATGTGGAGCTCAGCACTGAGGGACACAATGGAGTATTTCTTTGGCTAAACAGAAATGTCTGTTGGGGAAGGTCCAAGCTCAGATGCCCCAGGGCAGCCCTGCCACACACCGTTACAGAGCTGAGATTAGCAGCAACTCCAGTTTGGAGGACAGGGAAAAGCACACTGGAGCTGGGTCCTTCATCTCCAATACTCAGCCTGGGAGGGGTGCCCTGGCAGCAGCACATGCCCCTGTACACACACAGACAGACACCAAGCAACCCCACACCTGCTCCAGCAGCATTTGCACCCACCACCCCAGGGCTGACCGACGCTGGCCTACAGAGCATGGAAAGAAGCACAGGGCAGCGATTTGGGTCAGTCTACCTTTAATTAGAGGTATGGTTGTTACAGCACCAGGTCCAGGACATGGCAAAGCACAGGGGCAGGTGGCCCTCAGGTCCAAACACACCCCTGCACTGGGAACTCACCACTTTCCAGAAGCATGGAGCAGCACTGGGACTGAGAGGCAGGGTAGGTACAGCCCTGCAGCACTCAGCCCTGAGCTCCACACCCCATGGTCCTGAGGACAAGCTTCCTTTCAGTAAGCACAAGCTCCCAGGGGAGCAGCATGCATGTACCCCAAGGCCTCTGCACCACCACAGGAAAGCCAGTCCCAGACAGACACAGGCATATTTAGTACCATAACCTGCCATATGACTAGCATAAAGAAAGGACCTAGCTAAATAAATAAGGAGGAGTTCTATGCTGGCCCCTGGGCTCTATCCTGCTGCCTGCAGCCTCCCCAGCTTTCTTCCCAGACAGGAGGGCCAGGGAGGTTTGCTTCCTAGAAGGTGGAATGAAGGTGTACACCCAAGGAGGTCTGGTGCTGGGACACATTCCATATCCCAGTAATGACTAACAGCACCAGACCCTGTAAAGGCCTGAAGCCATCAGAGGCACTGAGCCACCCCTACAGCCCCTCAGGGTCAGCACTGTTACAGATTTCCCACCCACTTGGTTAGGGACAGCCAGACTGCAGTCAGCTTCAGAGACCTGTGAGTAATCCCAGCCCCTTCCCCTACAGCAACCTCCCTCCAGCCATCCCATTTGCTCCCACATGCTCAGAGCACCTCCAGCCCTAGCTCTCTGCTTTCTCACATCCATCTTTGCACCTTCTTTTTCTTCCAACCACTCTGCTCCAACCCAGGCCATTCCCCATCTCAGCCAGTTCTAATGGTGTGGGGTCTGGCCCTTGCAAAAAAGTTCTCCTTTCCTCCTACCCCTCCTCTGCTTTCAAGGAACAGCAACAATTTCACCTCCATTTCTCCCACCAGCCACCCCTAAGAACCCTGTAGCAATGGGGGGCTGACTCACCCCTTAATTCCAGATGAGGAACCTGGCTATAGCATCCAGTCAGGAGCTCTCAGCCAAACATGCTTGTGCTGGCCAGTCCCTGTTCCTGTACGTAGTCCTTGGCTGTTGCCCCCTCACCTCATCTTGGATGTACAGTAACTCTATGGGCTGCCCTACACTCCCGTGCCCCTACAGTGGGACCCACACACTGCTCCTGGCTTACAGAGCTCAGCAGGGAAGAGGGTAGCAAGATGGGGACTGCCCTGTGCTGCAGGGAGAGCCCATCTCACTGGGGACTAGCACAGGTTTGCTACAAGGCACTAATATCAGCTAAGCCTACAGGGAAGAAAGCAACTGGGCACATGACAGCCCTGCCTCGGCCAGACCTCACTGTCCCACAACAGTCCTCCATCTTCGTGCCTTTGGAGAGATGGAGGGAACCAGCTAGGATGACTGAGGATGTCTAGTGACAATGGAGTCGGCAAACCTGGAGTGAAGGCAATCCCCCGCAGGCCTGGGCCCCAGGGACGTGCAAGGGCAGGCCAGGGGTGGGGACACGCAAGGGGACAGTGGCCCATCACCCTGGCCTGGGGGAGCTGGCAGCTCCTCGCAGATTCTTCCTGCTCTTGCTGGCCACGGGACTGGCGCTGGGCCATGTGGCCAGGCACTCCTCTGCAGGTGTCGCGGTGCCCTCGCGCGCCAGGAGGGTTGGGGGACTGGCGTGAAGTTCTCGCCGAGGAAGGAGGGATGGTGTGGAGGAAAAGTCGGAGGATACAACACAAACATCCAGGTGACTGTGGTGGAGGGGAAAGAGGGAGTCTCGGGAGGCATTTAAGCCTAGTGCACAGAGAGGAGAAAGATACAATTTACAAGGCTGTGAGGTTGTAGGTCACCTAGGGAGCAGGTGGGACAAGGCCCAGGCTGCATGCAGAGACCACAGGCCACATCTGGGCAGGGACAGAGTCTTGTGAGGCTGAAACTGCAGCCTCACTTGTTTGCTAGTGGGCTTAGTGGGCTGGCAGGAATGGCTTAGCTCAGGGAGGAACAGCCTGGGTCTCCTGCTCCGAGGGCTCCCTGCTCCTGGGCCATGGGTACCTGCCAAGGCCTCTGCACCTCGGAGTTGGTGCCACCTCCCTGTTCTCACATCCCAATTACCTGGGCAGCAAGCAGCTGGCCCAGGCCGTGGGGTGCTTCCAGAGCTGCCTATGGGCACAGGGCACCCTGGGGGCTCCCACAGCCCTGCCTGCAGTAGAGGACAGCTAAGGGAGGGCAGCAGAGGCTGCTTTAAGGCAGCACATCTGAGGTCTCTGGAAGACAAGAGGCCATGACACAGGAGCAGTGGGAGCTGCCTCAGCCTCCTTTTGCAGGGAGCTTCAGTACGGTGCAAGGCTGCTGTCTCAGAAGAGAAGACTGGCTATGTGTGCAGCAGGCTGGAAAAGGAATCATGTGGCAGCAACTGTGTCCCCCAGGGTGATGGGCTAGTACTCAAATCCTCTATTTACAGCTGTCTGGGTCAGGGAAGCTCTGCTAAGACCCCTGGGGAAGGGCCATATGAGCAGGGACTATTCCCCTTGTGTGGGACTGGCTATGGGAAAGGGTGGCACTGCCTACTTGCCTTAGGATGATCAGCTCAGAGACCATCAGGAAGGTCTCCCACCCCATCACCAGTGCAAAGAGATCACCCAACACCAAGCACAGACAGGAGGAGCTGCAGAGAGACACCAGCCAGCATAGGGACCAGGTAATTCTAATCCAAACCTGCAGCCTTCCCTCTGTGCTTGTCTACTCCCTAAGGGTGAGTGCAGGGGCCTAGAGTTGGTGCCTTGCCAGAGCTAAGACCCTCTTTGGTCCTGATGCCAAGCCCTGGGGCAAAGGACAGCTTTGCATCTGGTAAAGCTGCTGGGTCCACTTGAAGGTCTGTTTTCCAGGTCCCCTTCAGCCACCTCCAGTGTACAATCCACAATCAAGAGAGCCAGCAGGCTTCAGGCTTTGGGTGTTGAAGGGCTGTCATGGCAACAGGGAAGAAAGAGGAGGAAAGGAGGGAGCTCATGCACATGAGGATAGAGCAGAGTCAGGTGGGGAAGGGTTAGTGACAGCAGATGTGAGGGGGCAGCGAAGGACTCTGTGTGCTCAGCGTCTTCCCTGTGCCAGGCTGCAACAACCCCAGCTACTCTGTGCTCTCAGTCAGAGTTTGCAGAAGGAATGTAAGCATTAACAGCTCTAGCAGCCCTTGAGCCAAGCACCCACCAGCACCATGCTCACTTGTTGGCTCTTCTCCATCCTCCTGCTTGCAGGAGACAAAAGGCACCTGTTCCAGACATGGATCACCACCTTTCTCCAAACTCGGTGCTAGTGACCGAAGTCACCCTCAGCCTCAGAGCAAGCCTAGACAGGTTCAGGTTGCCCTGTCTGTGCCTCTGCTAACACCAGTCTCTTGCCTCCACTGGTCAGCCCAACTTGCCATGCTGCAAAGACCTGCCTTTTATCACCTCTGCTTGGCCAGAGCCTGCCAAGGGCACAAGACCAGGAGAGTGTGACAGCTGAGATGCTGGCTACAGACTATTCCTGTGCCCTGCAGTCAGTCAATCAGTCATAGACACACCAGGCATATCACACACACACAACCCTGCCCAGGCTCTGCATCATCAGTGGCACAGTGCAGGACAGACAGACAAATGGCTCTCACAGGTTGGGTGAGCCCGAGCTGGGGCTGATGCTCTCAGCCAGGGCCTCCAGAGGGGAGCAGCAGGGAGAGATGTTAATAAGGTTACAAGCCTAAGATTAAGGGCAGATCAGGACCAGTTCATGCTGTGCACTGCCAGGGCCTGGCAGCTCCCTGGAAGCGGAAACCCTCAGCTGGGAATATCTGTTCTGTACATCAGAAGCCAGATCCAGACACACACCTTTGTGGGCTGGCTGGCTCATGCCGAGAAAGGGGAAGGAAATGTGCAGGGAATGAATGGAGGCAGACAAGGATGCCACGACAGGCCACGCAGGGACAGCCCTCAGCCAGGCTGTCCCTTCCCTCTGGCAGCCGGCTGAGGCCATTCTTGATGGTGTCTTGTACTTACCCCGCTCCATTCCACGCCCATACTCACTTCCTCGCTACCGTCTGTGGCATTCTCGTACTTGACGCTGCCTCCCAGGCTCCGACGCCTCTCTGTGCCATCCCCCTCCTTCAGGATCTCCACCACCTTCGTCTGGTTGATTGGGTCAATGCCCTGCAAGCAGGAAAGGATAAAGGAGAACTGTGTTTTGTCTTTCTGTGTTCCTTCCCTCTAGAGATCCACTATGCCATCACTATGCTTGGCTCCTGTTCCCTCTCTTGGCCACTGCCCCATCACAGCCAAAACTGTTCAGCACAACCGGGATGGAGTCAAATGCCATCCTGCACTTAGCAGTCTGTGTTTGAACTCCCAGCTCAATAGTCCCCACATGGCCATAACCAACCCTGTAGAACAAAGGCTTGCTACTCCAAAGCTGACAGCTTTTTTCCTTCACATTTTGAAGTGTGAAAGATTCAGCTGTCCTTCAGTCTTTTTTGTTAGGTGCTTACAGCACCTCAATTTATTAATTGAGGATTGAGAGGAGTTTAAGGCGAGAGGTATTCTACGAAATTTTAGGTACTTTTTGCCTCTGGACAAAAAAATTAGTGGGAAGAAAACATCCCAGTAAGTGTAGTTCTCCCCAGTAGCTGATAAAGCCCAGTAACCTGCCTTAACCCAGTTGCAGTATTTCTGCATTCAGTGAGCCATACCTTCCCCACACGGACATCTGCTCCATCCATGCACACATGCACCACCCCACACACGTGTGTACTCTGCACAAATGCACCCCCAACCACCAAGGCCCTCTGGTGTCATGGGAATGTAAACCTAGAACATCAGAGAGGCCCAGGAGAGTCCCTTGCCACACCTTAACCAAAGGCAGTGCCATAACATGCCACCACAAGCCCTGCAATGCCCCCCACACCAGGAAAGGTCCCTCAGGGGTTACCTGTCGCCGGGAGCGAACTGCGCACTCCTCCAAGGTCTCGGCTGCCTCCAGTTTGCCCTGGCGCCGGTACAGCGCACCCAGGTTCCTCAGAGTGGTGTTCACAGTTGGGCTACGGTAACAGAGGGGAGGTGAGGGGAAGCCGCGGGGTCACCCCTCCACAGTCCACAGCTGCCCACAAACCAGCTCTTACCTGCTGACTTTACAGGCCTTGTACCAGCCACCATACTCAGCATAGGGAGCGCTGTCTCTGTGCTTGCTCTACAGGGTGAGGAGAGATGAGAGCTGTTAGTTCCATACCTACTGCCCTGCTCAGGCCTGTGCTCTCCCACTGGATGCCAGGGTCAGACCCCAGGCTGCACCCCTGCACTAGCCCAACCTTTGGAAACACTATATGCAAATGCAGTGACGAAGCCTAGCAAGTTCTTGGTAGGAAACTTAAAATCCTGTTTGCTGCAACAGATTTGGGCCATAAGCAGAAGTGATATCCTAGTTCCAGGAAGGAGCATAATCCCACCTCTTTACCCCCTTCCGTGGTACCAAAGGCGGCAGGGATAACACAGCCCATTCTCATGGCATAATGGAGGGCATGACACCCCAACCAACATGCAAAAGGGAGACAAAACTCCACAGGCATGCCAGTCACCATGGGCACTAAATCCCTCGACCAGGACAAGCAAAGGAATCAGTCAGCCACATCCCAGCCTTTGGCCTACAAGGTCAGGCTTGCCCAACAGCAGCTCAGCCCAGTTAGCTGTCCCCTCCCCATGCCCAGTCTCTGTACCCCAAAGCTGACTGGCTGGCCCTGTCCCAGCCAGCTGCAAACGGGCTGCTGGCCAGCGCAACAGCACAGGGGGCAGAGCTTGATGCTCAGGGAGGAAGATCTGGACAACCCACACTGCAGGGCAGCAGCTGTTAGCCCTGGGCCCGTGGGACCATGGCACCAAGCAGGTGCAGGAAGCCACTGCTCCACAGCATGAATTACCCTCTAGACCAGAAGAAACTGCCTCCATGGGGACCATTTTTCTCATTCAGTCCCACAGCACTTCTCAGCTCTTTATCCCACATGCCAGAGTCTCCCTGTGCCATAGGCACATGTGGTTTTCTTCACACCACAGCCTATACAGCCTGGGCAGGCACCAGGGACAGGGGAGTTCAGGACTCAATAAATCTCTGAAGCTTCTGTAGAGGCAGCCCTAAAGGGTATCTGAATCTGATAAGAAAGGTGTCAAATCCTCCGGGGCAGACAAAGCCTTGAAGGCCAGGGCTGCCAGCTGTGCCCAAGGGAGGCATGAGATGGCCTTCCTCTGCTGCCAGGAAAGAGGTGCAAGGGACAAAAGTAGTCAAGCTCAGTCAGAGGAACAGAGGAATTTCATCCATTTTAAGAGAAGATAGGGAAACAGCACAAGGCAGAGCACATCAGCCCCAGCTCCTGGGCCAGCAGTACGAGCAAGTCTGTGACTACTGCTGCTCCCTGGACAGGAATGCCAACCCTGCTTTGCCATGGGGCACAGGCACGGCCGCCTTGGGGACAGGAGCCCCTAGAGTCAGGGAAAGAGGCTTAGCCTTTGCCTAAGACTCATATGTAAAATGAAGCTCTTACTGCGAGCCTCTGAGCCTGCTCCCTTGCCCCATGGCAGAGCTTGCATTATTTGGAGCATAGCTCCCTACTACAGCTATCTACGTTTTACCCCTAAATTCTCCAAAGATACCATCACAAGAGTCTCAATCCCAGAGGGGCCAAGGGGAACCTAGTCTCTACTCCAGCTTGGATTTCTCCAGGATGGTGCTGCAGCAAGTGCAGAGCCAGAGCCTTCACAGTACAGCAACCAGAGCAGTGTAAAGCTGAGCAGTGCCCTGCACTGGGAGCCACACAGAGCAGTTCAATGGGAAGGCACAGGATCCTATGGAAAGCACCTACCAGTGCCCTGCTTTCAGGACTGACAGCATGGGACTCATCAGTCACTAAGTCAAGCCTGCCAGACTGCTGCCTGAACCTGTAGGGTTGGGGCCTACTCTGAGGGTAAAGGAAAAGTAGAGTCCCACTGCAGGTAGAGGACTAGATCAGAACCTTTCATTCTGCTGCTTCACCCACCTGCCAAAAAACAGATGGAGCCTTACACTTGGCAAAAGCAAAGACATGACTGCTGCATTTACTGACCACACAGCAGGGCACGGGCTGCAGGAACAACAGTAGATTTGCCTTTCAGCCTAATACAAAGCAAGCACAGTCCATTTCTATCCTCTTTCAGAGGTCAGCTAGGGCCTGCCCTGTGCAGAGATCTTTTACAGACATAGCTCCATTTCCTAAGCAAGGTGACAGCAGCAGTTTCTTCCTGACCTCTATTTTTCCCTAGATAGCCTTAGAGCTGCTTCAGAAGCCAGTTATGCTCTGGCTACTGGCAGCTCTTCAGAACAGAGTGCCAAGGCCTTGCAGCATAACCCTCTGCCATCTGCCATCTTCCATCATCTGCATGCCCAAGAGGGATCAATCACTAATGGAGAGATAGCATGCAGCCATAGACGAGAGGTTGAACAGCCCTGCCCAAGGAAAAACACCCTGCTCCCTGGTGGGCCTTCCCTCCCTGTTGCCCCAGGGAGCAGCAGTGCAGTATTCCCCTCTCCAGATACCTCCTGGCCTTGGCATCTTTTTTGCAGGTTCTCCAAGAAGGAAGAGATAACCAATAGGCTGTGATAAGAGAAGATCAAACCCCCTGGGAAAAGACTCACCTTGCTCATCTCCTCTCTCTCCTCTGCATGCATCCAGATTGGCTTGTGCTCATCTGTGTGGGGAAGAATGCAAAACAGGTCCACTCATCATTCCAGGTTGTTGTTTGCCTCCTGTACAGCTCAACACTCGTCCCCAAAGCTAGCACCTCATCAGACAGAAGTGACAACACTTCCAGATCCCCACAGTCCCTCGCCCAGAGTCCCAAGAAAGGCAACCAACACTGCAAAGGCAGGAGAGGGGAAGGAAAGAACAAGTCCTCCCAGCAGAAATACATGTGTCAGGTGCACAGGAGAAACTTCAGCCTATGCCTCAGAATGATTGTGCATTTACTATTCCCAACCCTGTTAAGACTTCTGAGAGAAGACAGCGAACATATAACACACTAGAATGACAGCATCTCAAGGGCTGCCCAAAGCAGGGGCCGTGCCAAGGCATCCCATCCCTCAGTCTGGGCAACACCAGAACCAGACAAACGTGGGGTGAGAGCCAGGAATCCCCTCCCCAGCCCCAAGGGCTTCTGCTGTACAAACCATCCACAGAGCCAAACTCCTTCACGTGAGCACGGGTAAGGATCTCCTTATACAGCACCTCTGCATCTTTGTATTTGCCTTGCTTCAGGTAACAGGAAGCCTGCAACAAAACAAAACAGCTCCAGCCCCACTGGCAAACAGATTAACTCTGCCCACCTCTTGCAGCTATAGCTCTGTGTCTAAGCACCAGGCAATGCTCACCTCTCCCACAGCACCCCTCCCCAGGGTCTCACCAGGTTGTTCTTGGTCTTGGCCACATTGGGGTCATCAGGACCCAGGCAGCTCTCGTAGATCTCCAGGGCTCGGCAGTAATAGTATTCCACCTCATCATACTTGCCCTGATTCTGGCACAACAGGGCCAAGTTGTTCAGCTGCTTGGCCACATCAGGATGGTCTTTGCCCAGAACCTGGGTGAACAAAAGAAGAGAAGCCACAAAGACTGCAGCGGACTCCTGGAGTTAGCAGACATCGCAGCCTCCCCAGTACACGACTGTCAGACAATAGCCAAGGACTAGAGAGGCAAAGAGGAGAAATTCCAGCTTCCACCTCCTGACAGGCCTCTCTAGGGCTGCAAACACCAGAGAGACAGGAAAGGTGGTGGCAGAATCAGCAGGTGAAGAGACTAGATGGGCCCTGGATCTCCCATATGCACTGAGGTAATGGGCGAAAGCCCACAGGGCGAGCAGAAAGGAGAAAGAGCATGGGAGACTCGTACCTTTTCACGGATCTCCAGGGCTCGCTTACACAGTGGCTCTGCTTCTTTGTACTTCCCTCTCTTGCCATAGAGAACAGCCAAATTGTTCAAAGTCGCTGCCACCTACAGAGACAGAAACTTCTCCATGAAACAAAGCAAATTCCAGTAGTACCAAGGGGCACAAGCAGCACTAACAGTGACTGTCCCGTTTCCTCCATGCATGTAGTACTGTTCTTCTCAAGAGAAGGAGGTCCAGAGACAGAAGGCTGTCCTCCCTATATTGCAGGATCCAAGAGAAGCCAACTCGTTATAGGCCATACTGAAACAGCCAGCAGGAAATACTGAAGCAGTAAAACTGCTGGAACAGTGCCCCAGCAGCACCCAAAGTGAAGAAGTGGCTGAAAGAGGATGGAGACACTCACCGCTGGATGGTCTTTGCCTAGAGTCTTCTCACGGATGGAAAGAGCATCATTCAAGAGGTGTGCTGCTTCTTTGTATTTGTTCTGATCCCTGCAGTGCAAAGTCAACCAGTTATTTGAGATTTGGACACTACAGCCTAGAGCACGCAGAACTATGAGCAGTCATCCTTCCACACAAACCCAGCCCCCACAGTTCATTCATTTCTCCATTCTTTCCTGCTTTAGTCCATCCCTAATTATATCTGGGAGTCTGGCAAACCAAATACCCCATTTAGGCCAAAACCTTTCTGAAAGGCAAACCACTGAAAGCTGGGGAAGCCCCAGGACATGCTGTAAAGGGAAACAAGAGATGCAGAAAGCTGTCCTGGCCCAGTCCTGCCCTTCCCACCATGCTCACCTGTACACTAATGCTAGAATGTTGAGCATGGTAGCCACATCAGGGTGATCGTGGCCTGATGTCTTCTCCAGGTCCTCCAGTGCCTGCTTGCAGAGCGGCACAGCCACCTCATAGCGTCCCTGGGAGGCGTACTGGATGACAAGGTTGTGGAGGGTGCGCAAGCGTGCAGGAATCTCATAACCTCCCTGCTGGGCAGCTGCCACGGCACTGCTGTGCTGGTGGGGCACTGTGGGCAGAGAAATAAACATGTCACAGTTGGCCCAGCAGGCTTGAACAGAGACAGAGCACCCATGCATGAGCAAACACTTACATCCAGGACCATGCTCCTCCTCGTCATTTGGAAATAGGTCATCCAGAGAGTCCTTGGTGGAGTCCCCCTCCTTCTCCTCCTGAGAAGATGAGAATCACAAATACTGCTGGTTCTCAGCAGAGACAGCAGCAGCCTGGGCTGAGCCAAACTCTCAGCCCTCCTGCAGCCCACCAACACACTCAGTTTCTCCTGCTGTCTCTGCCATCATCTCCCCCCACAAAACAAAATCCAGAGACTCTGCCCCATGCAAGCCCCCTCTAGCTACAGGCATTGCTATGCTTGGGAAGGGGCAAAATCCAGGGCAGTGTAATCACACCTGGACAGTTCTCCCAGGCCAACCTCCCGGACCCACAAAAACAGCTGCTCAAAAGGACTGGGGGCATACCGAAGGTGAGACATCCTCATCATACTTCTTCAGCTGGTTCATGAACTCCAGGTGTTTCTTCTCCTCCTCCAGCTGAGCCACAGTCTGTTCGCTACGCTGCAGCTTCTGCTGGGTGTTAGCAAGCTCATCGCGCAGCCACTGGTTCTCCTGGCAGAGCCTCCGCACCTGAGCACGCAGCTTCTGCTTCTCTGACTCCACGGCGTTCAGATGGTTGGACAATGCCATCATCACCTTGTTAAGAGTCTCAGTCAGTAACAACCACAATCTTGTCTCTCCCTCACATGCATGCTTAGGGTCCACCCATGCTAGTCTTCTACACTTAGCCCCTTCCCATCCCTGCAGTTTATGGGAAATGGCCACATGCCCACCCTTCCTCTGTCAATCCCACTAACATCTAGGGGATCACCCACCACTCTCACCTGAGCTTCTCCAAGCCCCAGTTCTATCATCTCCACTGACTTGCGGAGCAGGTTGGATTTCTCATGCACGAGATTGGCTTCTTCATCCTTCTTCAGGCACTTGATGGTCTCCAGCAAGCTGTGCAGGATGGAGTTGTGTTCATTCTTGAGTGCTTCCAGCCCTTGCATTACCAGCTTGGTGTTGGAAATTATCTCCTCTTGGCTCAGCTTGTCCAGTTTCTCCTCCCTTGGGTACACCATGGTGGACATAGTCCTACACCTGCAACCCTGCACAGAGACCAAGACAAAACCTGAGTGCCCCAGGGCTGCTTCAGAGAGCCACAACCTCCTTCAAGGAGTCAGAGACAGCATTTAACTGATTGCCTACTCTAAGCCCTTCTCCTTCATCTTCCCCTCTCCCTTTGGCAGCAGGCAGCTGTCAGGGCACGTGCCTCTGCTTTTGTGGCCAGGAGTGCTGGCAACCAGCACAGGTGGCCCACGTGGACAGAAGACAAAAAGGCTACAACCAGTGCTGACCTCCAACACCCCCACACTCTCAGTAGGGGGAAGACTAATTTAGCTTCCATTAAAGAGCAGAGATTTGTGGTTGGCAGCTGGGGTTGCAATCTATACACCTTCTGCCCACAGACCACTGATGCAGAGAGGTTGTCAGAGCTCAACACCTCTTCTGACTGCAGAAGAAAGGCAACATAAAGTGGAGGAATGCCAGCTCAAAGCTTTCTGCTTCCTCAAAGGAAAATCTCCTGGAAGAGCATCTCAGACAGGGAGTCATCAGTGGTATTACTGTGCCAAAATATTGCCTGACCAGAAGAGTACATCCTGAGGATCGCAGCCTCAGCACAGAACTGCCATTGTGGCACTAAGGGACATGGCACCAGCAGGACACATCACACTACTCACACACACCAACAGCTACAGTCATGCCAACATAATCCTTGCACCAGTGTCAACTTGAAACACCAACAGCTTTTCCATCTTCATTCACCCTGCTGCCAGCCCAAGGACACCTCAGGATGGCCTAAGGACTCCATACTCCTTCCCTGTCCTGTTCTCCCTATACATACAATGGGAAAGCACCCAGCTACTGCCAAGCATTATGACCCACAATGTTAGTGTGGCTGCAGGATCCCTGCATGCAAAGTCCAGGAGTTAGGGAAACACAAAAGGCCAGAGGCTGAGAGACACAAGAGGCAGGCAAGACCCCCCTTATAGCAACATCCTGGCTGCTCCACGACTCACTCATTTAGTACAGTCCCAGCCTCTCCCACCAGCTCAGCCACCCCAGCACCCTCCTCACATTACTCAACAATAAAGCCACTTCCCACCTCGCTATCAGGTCACTCCAAAACCAGCCTCCTGCAATGCCCTGCACAGGCAGCACCTGCCCAGCAGCACCTCCTTGCTACCTGGAGCTGGCAGAGGCCTCTGCAACCTGAGTGCCCAGGGTCCTGCTGTCAGGAAGCTGGCAAACTGCCCAGAAGCTATGCAGGAGCAGGTGAGGGAATTGCTGCCAGCAGATCTGCCTTTGACCTCCTGCAGGACCCAGCTCTGCATGGTTTGAGCTCTTTTGTTCGGCAGCTGCCTGTTTCACTGAGAGAACAGAAATACTGCCCCAGCTACAGGAACAGAGCACGCAGAGCTCCCCTTTCTGGCAGGGCTCCTCTTCTCCTCACTTGTGCACTCTGCCCAGGGTGATCCCACAGTCCAGCTGCCAGGGAGCTACTGCGGAACAGGCCCTGAGCAATAGAGAGGCCCAGCTTCCTCCTCACTGCAGCACTTAAGATGACAAACAGTGCTGGGACAGTTGTTTTAAGTACACACATCTCATTATTAAACCCATTCATCTCCTCCTCTTTAGCCTCACTCTTCCTCCAGGTGTTTTATAGGCCTGAACTCTCCACTTAACTCTTCTTTGGTTTCTGTTCCAATGATGTACATCCAAGCCTCAGGAAGCGGGACATAGCAGTGGAGACCTTACTGAATCCTCAGCAGGGCAGAAACACCTCGTGTCTCTTGAAGACTGGGTTTCTGTTCACACCTCTGAACAAGAACTGAGTCATCCTCCCCCAAAGTCACAATGCTGACTTCACATTCACTTCATGATCTAGCATCATCACCAATTCTGAGTCATACCTCACTGTATCTTTCACTTTTTGATATCTGTCATGCTCCACACACAGTTAACCCTGTACATTGGGCATTTTATATCAAAACAGTCTCATATGGACCATGACTTATGCCAGTTTGTTTTGGAGAAGACTGTGATAAGAATAGCAGGGAAAACCTCATTAGGTCATGACAGAGGACATAGACAACTATTTCAAAACGAAAAATGCGTCTGCTGAGAGTTGGTTTCCACTCATATCCTATCTTCCAAACTCATTCTCCAGATACTGGCAGCTAAACATTCTGGTCAACAGTTCCCCTGGTTATTCTTTTTCCAACCTTTCTAACACATCTGGAGCGTGATCAAGTGCTAAAGCAATAAGGAAAGCCTTGCATAAGGCAGACTTCTGCAGGTGAGCACAACTCAGGAAAGAAATGTGCAACAACTCCCAGCCCTAGAGAAAAGAGGTTGGCAGCCCAAAGGGTGTTAGTGCTGCCTCACCTAGCCAAGCACTCTTGTGCTCTGAAATAGGTCCAGGCAGCTTCCCAGGAAGGCTCAGCAGGCACTTACCTCTTCCACAGAACCCAAGGCAATAACTGCTAAAGGGTTAAATGATGCTATCACTGGTTCCAGCTTACAAGGAAACATCCCCTGACTCATTTGCAAACAGGGAAACAAGCAAGTGGGAGTTCTCTGGACCACAGACAATGCTTGGGACACAAGGACATGCCCAGGAATGGCCTCATACCCAACATATAAAAAACTAGAACTCTGTTCTAAAACTCACACAGCTGAGCAGTACATGTCCCTATGGGTACTGGGCCAACTGTGAAATGCTGACAGTTTTCACGGCAACATCACTTATGTCCATACAGAGATCTTGGTGCCATCTTTAAAAAGCACAATAACAAACACATTGGGAAGAGGAACATGTTACAGGATAAAAAGCCACCAGACCTCACACCTTGCTAGGTAACAGAGTCAGATAGACAAGACCCAGATCCATAGAAAATCAGCCTCATTAATTCCACTGTACACAGAACTACACCTCAACTGTGAAACTGCTGTGTGTTAAACCACCAGCATCTCTACTACAACAACACTTTCTTCAGCCCTTCCAGCAGGAAACATTCACACATTTCACAGTCCTCACAAACTTGTTTTTTGAAACTGCAAAGATTTCAAACTGAGAAGGAAAAATAAATCAAAACATCCTGATCCACAGCTTGTAAGACTCATCCTACCCTGCAACTACATCCTCAGATCCTTCAAGGCATCCCAATAGAGGCTTTTCTTCTCTCACATGAGCAAACATCTATAACAACCTTGGCCTTTCTCCCCTAGGGTGACATCCTGGAAGCATAGCTCTGCTAAGTAGTACCAACACGTTTCCACTTTCAACAGTGGACAGAGGATTGCCCAGGCTGGACAGAGGGTGCAACACCTAAGAACAACACACAGCTGCCCAACAAGGAAACAAACAGGAGACTGCTGATAAGTCATTTGAATGCTGCTACCTCTTGTACAGCAAAGAAAAGCAACAGACACCAGTGGGAGCTGACTTAACCTTCCAAAGCAGGAATTCTCCCCTCAAAGAGCTTATTTCTAGTTCTCCCCAGTGCTGGCAGGTCTACACTTGGTGCTCAGCCCTCCAAAGAGGAAATGCTCACTATGGCAGCCAGCGCCAAGGTCAGGCAGGCTGAAGCTGCTGTGTATGCACTCTTCCTACTTCTTCACATTCAATAAGGGGCACTGAGTGTCCTTTATTCAGGCAGAAAACACTCAGAGGTTTTCCGCAGAGAGGAGGGGACACATCATGGTTTGCCTTTTGCAGGGCGGAACTCAGACTGGAATAGGAAATGCTTTTCCACCAAGCTCCTTGAGAGATGGAGAGCCCTGTTCCCAGCTTATCCTGCTGCAGTCCTCATGGACCTGCAGGTGTCCCAGCCCAGGTCTCCACCCACACGTTTCTGCTCTAGTTGGCACGTCTTCTCTATTTACAGCGAGCTGCTAGAATAGCCTGGCTTTTCGACAACACCCATCTCATCTCCCCTCTTCCACTCCCTTTTGGACGACAGGGAAGGAACATGCGTGCACTGAGCTTTGTGGCAGCTGCAGCAATCAGCTGGGAACCCATGAGCAAGTGCGTCCTGCCAGGCAAAAATCTTCCTCCTGTATTCAAGTGCATAACCGCGAAATCACTAAGCATCAGCAATTTCAGCAGCTCATTCTTCTGCCTCTCAAAACTGCTCCCATATGCGAGACCTTTAAGAGGAAAGAGCTGGAAGCTTCACTGCTTCTACCCTCAACCCACAACACCTACAAGGATGTCAGATTAAATGAGTCCAAGTGAATCTTAAAGCTTAGGTTATGAGGCCTAATGCTAGAAGACTATGGGGGGGTGAGGGAGGTGAAACACCGGGGAAATCAGGAATCAACTACAACAGGACAGAGATCTCAGGTCTACAAACAACTCAATCTAGTTCACTGCCTCCCTGCAAGCACAAGACAATAACTGCAGCGTTCTTCAAACTGCAGATGGTCTGCCAGCATTTTCTGTAAAGAAGTGAAACAGATTTTCAGCAGCAAATTCTTCTGTAGGAGAAGGTGATCCAAGGATATAAATGATGTAAGGTAGCTGCAGAAAGACAGCTGGGTTCTGGAAAGAACTCTTTCTGTGGTAAAGAGTAAGTCTGACCCACAGCAAGAACAAGTAACCACATTTGGGAGATAGATAGCAATGGTAGCATTTAGAAATGGAAACACAGCGCTTTGTCTTGCTTCACCATAATTATCCCAGTCTCCTCCTGTGAGACATGGAGAAACAGCAAGGTTACACATTTGGGAAGCAAAACGACTTAATAAAAGCAGGGAGGTTTTTTGCTTCTGTTTTTCTTTGCCAGCTCATTACTGCTGAGCAACAAAGGGTCTCTGGAATGACTGGTTGACCTCCAATGAAGCTAGAAGTGACACTGCAAATAAGACAGTACGTCTTCACCCCTAAGGGTCACTGCAACAAAACCTAGACCTAATACTTAGCATGCTGAAAAATAAAAGCAGTAAAAAGCAAACAGAGTGACAAAGTCGCAACCATCACAGAGGCTGTGCCATGAGCACAAATTTTCTTATTTTGATACCACAGTGTCAGAATGCAAACAGACTGCAGGAGATCACAGTCAGCTGTGCAGAGCCTCTGAGGCTTCCACTCCACAACCAGGACACACTGACACTGTCAGGAACACCTCCACACCGACACACCGCTGCTAGAAGAGCCACTGTGCTCAGGGTCACCACTCCAGGTCACCTGGAGCAGAACCACAGAAAAGGGACAAACCGGTGCTGCTGAGCTCCACATCCAAGTTGGTATTTCCAGAGGTGCTCTAAAATGGGCAAAACAAGAAAGAAGATAAAGGTTCACAGGAGGCACAGAGCAGGAAGGGTGTTCTGTGATGCTTGTTACTGTTGCCAGAATGCCTCCATGCTCCCTTAGAGCCACTAAGAACACACAAAGAGGACATCAGGCAGCAGTCAGCATCCTGGGAGTTCATATCCAACATATCCCTGAGCTGCGATCATAAAGTCAAAAGACGTCACTCAAACTGTAATGTCCATGACATTCCCTGCCACCAGTCATCCCATAAGTTTCTACACCCAATTGTCAAAAAAAGGGACACCTAGAGTCCCATCTTCTGCCCAAAGTTCTTTCCCAATGCCAGCCTCCAGCCCGGACCTTTCTTGCACTGCAGTCAGTCTAGAGAGTTAAACCAACATACAGACACTTCAAGTACTATGGAGGGACTGTTGTGTTGTAACTTTCCCCTCAATAAGAGTCTGGCTTGAGTACTCCTTGAAGAGTATTACTTGGAACGAATGCTTAGAGGTCTTTGTTCCGTTCCCTCACTCAAAGCAGGTACCTGATCAGGTACCTTCGTCTAGTTAAAGGACCATCTCCCAAAACAGACATCCCACAAACTCTTAAGACCCCTGTACCATGACTTAACCATCCTCTTGTGGGAGAAAAAAAAAAGATTAGAAAAAAAAAATTCTTCATCTGAATTCCTTAGATAAACTCAATGGCTTTGCCTTTAATGAACACCTCTTCAGGACAAAGGGGAGAGGCACCGCAGCACTAGAAACTGTCCCAAGGCCCAGAGAAAGGGAATGCAGTGCTCACTTCCTTCCAGCAGGGTCCCGCAGGGACGGGCCCTCTGTCCCAAAGCAATCCACCTGCAACAACACAGCGTGCAGCGAAGGCAAGGAGTTGTCTCACTCACATTCTCCTATGCCCCAAAACCATGGCTCTCCTTGGCATCCAGGCACCTCCTCACATGGCTTTGAAGCCAGTCTCCCAGCCCAGAAAGACTTCACCCAACCAGTTTCCCCAACCCTTAGAGTCATGTATAACACAGTACAAGTTGACTGTGCTGCTGATGTGCCTTGATCCCTGTCCAGGAGATAGGGAGGGCTGTCCAGCAATCAAGGCCAGGATTGCTTCTTTCAGCAGCTGACACATGCCAGCTCTAGCTGACTGTGAAGCTCTTGTGTTTTTTTCTAGATACTGGAAGGCTTGTGTTGGGAATGCCTGTGCTAACCAGCAGGCTGCAAGAGGCCCAGGGGACGAGGAATAAGGAGCTAGATTTGCAGCTCAAGTGCAAAGGGCTGTCCCGCAAGGACACTGGAGCTGAAGGGAAAGAGCATGAAGGGAGCCTCCGAACATTCCTCTCTGTCCCAGAAGCTTCAGCTCCCTACCACCTACAATCTCTAATAAAACACACAATGTAACATAACCTTCCTGAAACCCAGGGCAAGGTGGTGATAAGGTGGCTTTACAAGGACTTGGCCAGAGTGACTAATGTTCAAACCACTGCAGACAAAGACAAAAGGTACTGTGTTTGTTCCGATTGACCAGAGTAAGCAATTCCTGTATTATGAAAGCATGAACCAATTCCAATATGGATATGTACTCTGAGGAGGACAGAGCAGGTGGTCTGGTTGCCTTTGTATCAGATCATTCATTCCTTTCAAGACCAGAAAGGTTCCACTCCATTTGTTACTACCAAAGAATACAGATATTGGAAGCAACAAGGGTATAAAAAAAACCCAAACAAAACAACAAAACAACCAACAACAGCAAAACTAACCAAACAAAACAAATAGCACTGATTTTTGCAATTAGCAGAAAATCATTTTGCTCTGTAGATCATATTGTTTACAACACCAGCTGGCTGGGAAAACCTGCCCCTTCCAGCAGGCCATTGGAACGAGAACAGCAGTGAACACCACTCCCACCAGCAAGCTTATGCTGGCACCTCCAGATCAGCTGATAAGACCTTGTTTTTAAACTTATTCATGTCTGCAGCAGCTCACCAAATCCATTCTGCATCTGCTATGCCTGGGACTACAGCGAAACACCATTAAAACATGTTTCCGGGCTAGTGGAGACAAGAGCTAAGCAGCTGGAACGGAGCCAGAGCAAGCATCTCTTCCCAGCTTCAGAATCTGATTGGGAGTCTCACACTATAAAAAACAGAGCGAGAGCCATTACCTTGCCCTGACAGCATGAAGCAGTATTAAAGCAGGCAGAGTAATTCCCAGGAGCCAGTGCCTATGCAGGCATCTGTCTAATGTGAGGGCTACGCACTGGATGTGCCTGAACAGTATGGGAGATAACCAGGCTGGAGATGAGACCAGCAGGAGCTCTGGAGGCACTCTAAGTGCCCTGAAGGACTCTGGTGTGCCCACACTCCCTCCATGGTGTACCTAGGGCAGCTGCAAAGACCAGCTGACTGCAGGCTGCAGGACTGCGCTACTATTTCCAGAAGCAAATCGGTTTTGTAAACCACAGCAAGACAGGCAAAGTCACAGGGACAAACCTCTACCTGCATAACAAGCAAAGGATCTATTTTATCTCTGGCTCCCCTGTCTGGCTGGAGCTCTCTGAGGAGCTACATGGCTCTTTCCCAGCAAATTAAGCATTTATCCAGCAACTCTGCTAAGGTCAGAATCTTGCCACATGTCCTTGGTGCCCCAAAAGCCATTTTGGTATTTGGAGTTAATGCTGTTGTTTCAATCTGGATATTCCTCCAAAACAGCAGATGAGAGAACACATGCTTCCTGCTCCTTCTGCCAATTACAGCAAAGCACAGCCATGTTTATTTACCCTGTGTCTGAGCTGGCCAGATATTTGACCTGATTCGTGCTGAACACCACCCTCTTTCCCCACAAGCACAGGCAGGGGTGGATGTTTTCCATATCTCCAAGGTGGCATGGCAGAGAGGAGAGCAAGGGCACTAAAGGAGAGCCGAGCATAGAACTGCAGCAGAGTGCCAGATGCCAGCTATGCAAGGCGCAGGGAAGCCTGCTGTTTCTGGTAATGTACTGCTGCCTCCCACCATTGTGCAGATTTCTCCCGGCTGCCTGGCCCAGACCATTCTACCGCAACACCATCCCCCAGCTCTTCTCCAGACACCTCCTCCCAGGGCGCATCCTCTCCTTCATAGAAGCTTATCAGCGATTCCCCCAGCCCACCACCTTTGGTAAGGTGCACCTCCACTTCGGAACAGCTTAGGAAGCCGTTTATTAACGGAAAGAGGGTTTGGAGCGAAACGAGACTCTTTGAGAGCCACTGTTGTATGACCTGACTCCGTCATCGTTTCTCCGGCTTTGTCTGGCAGCAGGAGGCACGCCCGCTGCGTACCCTTGAAACAAACAAGCCAGAGAAACCCTTTCACCCCTCAGAACCATCACAGAGAAATTCTGCGCCTACCTGGCTAAATGAAAGCTTCACAAGGGCAAAAAAGTTTTCACCAGCTCTGCCTGAAACTGCGCATCAAAGCGGTCCTTTGTTCCAGGATGGCTGGGCACCCTGCCCGTCTCAGTCACCGGATGGGAATGTCCCCCGCCCCACGCCGCAGAGGAGCGGTACCTGGCTGCCTGCAGCGGCTTGTCCAGCGCCGGTACTCGCGGAGGCGGCGGAGGAGCGGCAGCCGCGGCGCTGCCCCGGGAGCGAGCAGCGGCGCAGGCACCCGGTGCTCGGCAGCCAACCACACTGCGGCAGGGGGAGGGGAGGGATGCGGACAGGCTCCGGGAATAGGACGGTCGGACGCTCTCCTGGGAGCGCAGGAAGCGCCACGCACACCAAGCTCACAGCTCCCTCCTCAGGGATCCACGGCAGCGCCCAGCAGCAGGGCCGAGCCCCGCGGTGCCGCTAAATGCTGCCCAAGGAGCATTGGCCACCACTGGGCTCCTGCTCAGCCCGCCAAAGCCCTGTTCCATCCCACCCTTCATCCTGTGGCGGAAGGTTTGATACCACCCTCGCCTGTGTCCCCACTGCTGAGCCCATCCCAGCCCCTAAAGCCAAGCTGGTGCAGCTGCAGAGAGCCCTCCAGCTACGTGGTTGCTATCGCCGTGCCCACAGCAAAGGCCAGATCCAGGAGATCTGGAAAGGCTGGAGCCCCGTTGTGTCCACACTGCGCAGTGTGGGGCTGGGCCGGGCATCACCGGCAAGCACTTGTTCAGTCTCTGGCTGCTCTGCTCAGAGAGAAGACAACGACAAAGGATCCAGCTTGGATTGTTGCTACAGCCACAGTAACACACAACTGTCACGGTGCACCCTACGATGTTCCCAGCTACCTACATCTGCCTGAACCAGTACTGCACTGATAATCCTGTCTCTCCCCACAGGTTCCCCCAGAAGGGGAAGGGCTTCAGGTGTCCCAGGAGGAACAGCCCAGCCATGTTGACACGCAGGTTCTCTCTTGCCTCATCTCACAACACATATTTCTTTCCTAAAGCACCTTGCTGTCCTCCATTCACTAGTTCTGGAGGGCAAACCTGGCTGGCTGTGGGGCACATACAGTTATGCCACGCTTACACGTCACGTAAGTTACATAGAAGCAGTGCAAACATACATTATTTGCGTTACAGTGAAAGCCTTTCCCGGCAATAAAGGCACAGACTAATTATAGAGCAGTGAATCCCGTACTCTGTGCCCACAGCACCCTGGAAACAGCCATGGCCGGGACTTCGGGCCGACCCACGGTTGCCATATACACACTCCGCTCCTCCCTCGGGGGCTCCCGGCCTCCGCCGGCCGTCCCTGCGTGGCAGTCGGCCCTTGCCCGCGGGGCGGCCAGGAGCACCGAGCCTGCGTACCCGGAGCTGCCCAACCAGAGCGGGCACCGGCAGGGCTCCCGAGGCAGCGGCTCCCCCGCTGCTGGAGGGGGCTGATCCCGCAGGGCGCGCCTCGCCGGCTCCAAAGTCCGCAGAGCCGCCCGCGCCCTTAGCGCCGACCCCGCCGACCCGCAGCGTTACGGCGGGCACGGCCCGAACGCTGCCCTCGCCCCCGCTCGTTCCGCTGATCCTGCGGCCAGTGAGCGCTGCCACGGCCCCCCAGCCATGCCAGCCCCAGCCTCACTACAGGGACCTCCCGAGCTCCCCGTGGGGGTCCCACCGCGCCCCGCGGCCGGCGAGGGAGCATCGCCCCGGGAAGGCCGCCCCCGCTCCGGCCTGTGCCGCCGGGCTCTGCGCGTCCTTCCCCCGCCAGGGCCGCTGAGGGGAGCGACCGGGCCCCGGTAACCCCGCCTGTCCAACCTGCTCGGCGCAAGAGCTCGATGGCGGTCCCGCTCGCTGTCGCTGTCCCGGTCCCGGTCCCGGCGGGGGGCGGGGCGAGACCCGCGGCCGGCAGCACCCGCCCTCACAGCGGCGCAGCCCCTTTAAATCAAAGATGGCCGCCGCCTCCGCCCCGTCGGCGGGCGCGCGCCACCTGCCGGCGGTCCCGGCTGAGCCCCGGCGGCCCCGCCCCTTCCGGCGGCTCCTTCCCGCGGCTATGGCGGTGCTGGGGCTGTGCCGCGCCTTCGGGGCGCTCCTGCTGTCCGCGGGCCCCCGCCGGGCCCGGCCCCCGCCGCTGCCGCCCGGCCCCCAGCCCTGGGTGCCGGGGCCGGTGTCGGCGCCCGCCTCCTACCGCGGGCTGAGCGGCTCGGCGCCGCGCTGTACCACTGACCCGCTGTGGAAGTGCCGGACCAAGTACACCGTGCGGCCCGTGGGCATGAAGAAGACGGGCGGCCGCGACCACACAGGTGGGCGGGCGGGCGGGCGGGCTGCGGGGGCCGGCTGGGCGACGGGGGTCTCGCCTACAGCCGCTCCCGTGTCCCGTAGGCCGCCTCCGCGTGCGGGGAATCGGCGGCGGACACAAGCGGCGCTACCGCATGATCGACTTCCAGCGCCTGCGCTACGAGGAGGGGACCCCGCCGGGGCCCTTCACCGAGAAGGTCATCAACGTCCGATACGATCCTTGCAGGCGAGTGCGGGGTGAGGGCTCGGCCCCGGGCCCGGGCAGTCGCGCCAGCCGTGGCCCCCTGCTCACCAGCCGCGGTTGTCCGTGCAGGTCGGCTGACATCGCCCTGGTGGCCGGCGGCAACCGCAAGCGCTGGATCATTGCCACGGAGAACATGCAGCCAGGGGACAGCATCACGAACTCGCCTCACATTGGCAGGATGGCAGGTGCACGCCAGGGCCAGGGCCGGCTGTGCCGGTCTTGCCGAGGGCTCATCGGCTGCTCCTTGCCCAACTTACCAGCTTCTGTCTTCCAGTGTCAGCCAACGAAGGGGATGCATACCCGCTGGGGGCTCTTCCTGTCGGCACGCTGATCTGCAACCTGGAGAGCCACCCTGGGAAGGGAGCGCAGTACATCCGGGCAGCTGGTGTGTCCCCACACAGGGAACCCACTGTTTGTAGGGGTTTGGCTGCACACAGGTGGGGAAGAGGGCAGGGGGGCACTGCTCTGGGTAGCCAGTGACAGGGAGTTGCCATCTTCTCCTCATGTTAGAGTGCAACTCATCCCTCCAGAAAATCAGGGGCAGCTCTGCCCTGTTGATTCCTCAAGGCCCTGTCTTCGCCAAGAAGTGCTGCATTTAGTACAACACTGGGGGGCTTTGGGGAGTTACCAGCATGGGGTTGTGCTTGCCACAGGGTGGGATACTTTGTCCTGCTGCTCAAGGCAGCTGCCTCCTCTCTTGCCTGCTGCAGGTACTTGTGGGGTGCTGCTGAGGAAAGTGAACGGGACAGCCATCGTGCAGCTGCCCTCCAAAAGGCATATGCAGGTAAAGGAGCTGTGCTGTGCTGTGCCCGACAGCCTGGGCACCCCACCGTGTGTCCTCAGGGAGGGCTGCAGCTCTTCTGTGTCCCCTAGGTGCTAGAGACCTGTGTGGCCACAGTGGGCCGCGTGTCCAACGTGGATCATAACAAGCGGGTGATCGGCAAGGCGGGCCGGAACCGCTGGCTGGGCAAGCGCCCGCACACGGGCTTGTGGCACCGCAAGGGCGGCTGGGCGGGCCGCAAGATCAAGCCTCTCCCACCCATGAAAAGCTACGTGAACCTGCCACGGGTCAAAGCAGTGGAGTGATGCCCGGGGCCAATAAAGTGTTTTTCATGCCACTGCCGCCGCATTATTGATGCCTTTTATGCACAGGGCTTTGGGGTGCTTTCCCCACTTTCCTACGGGTCCAGTTCAGGTGTGTTCAGTCCCTGGCAGGAGTGCGGTTGTGGGAGAGGTGCGTGTGAGGCTGTGGATTGCTTTGGCTTGAGTTTGAGGTTGGTGGGTGACGCGGTGCAGATAATTTGCACAAATCCTAGCTGTAGGACAGCCGAGCTCTTCTCTCACCCTCAACTTGTGAAGCAGTGAAGGCAAGCGGACGGGAAGGTGGCTTGCAGCCAAGAGGACTGCGAAGCTGGGAATCACGGACAGCAGCGCCTCCCAGCCCCAGTAGCGCCTCACTGCTCCCTGGCCCCACTTCTGCCGCCGGCCGCTGCTGCGTCCTTCCCTCGCCGTCCGTCCAACTCTGCTCCCCAAGTGCCGCACTGTGCCTCATGCAGCCGCCGGCGGTGCCCCGGTCCCGCAGCGCCCGTCCGAGCTGCCCGGTGCCGCCCGCCCAGGCCCGGCCCTCACGGCCGCCGTCGGGCGGGGTCTGCGCAGGCGCCCGCGGCCGGAGCGGCGCGGGAGCGGTGTTGGAGGTAACGCGGCGGCCCCGGCGCGGCCCCGCGGCGGAGGGAGGGCGGCGGGCTGGGCACGGCCGGGCGCGGCCGCCCAGCGCCCCGAGCGGAGCTGGCCCGGGACGGGCCCGGGCGCTTTAGGGGAGGCCTCGGTCGCGGCCACCGGCCGGCCGGGGAAGGGGTGCGGCAGCGGAACCGGGCCGGGTCTGGTGCTCGGTGCCCGGCGAGCTCTCGCTTGGCCCGCACCTAGAAGGAGCTTTGTTGCTGCCGCTGGCGCGGCCGGCCTGCACGAGTCCTGTCCCCGGGGATGGCAGTGCCGTGGCGCCTGCCCTCAGCATGTGTGCCCCGGGCACAGGCCTGTCCTTCCCCGTGCTCCCAGCCCCGCCTGGGTGATGTGCAGCGGAGCCCCCCGGCGCAGACTTGCACCGGCCCCCTGATCCAGCATGCAGCCTCTGCTTGGCTCAGGTAGCTCCATCATCACACGCAGCCAGGTGTTACAGCTGAGCTTCCTGGGGAAAGCTTCCCTTCCTGGACACTGCTGTCCGTATTCCTGCCAAGCCCACAGCCTGTTTGACAGTCCAAAAATCACTATCTTTTGTCCTATTATCTCGTTACTACATATATGCAGCTTTCCAAGGAGAAAGTGAGCCATATCTCATACTTGCTGTGTTAGGGGTTTACAGCACTGTCCTTGAGTACAGCCAGTACCAAAGCACATTTTATTGGTCGCATTGCCATGTCACCTGCACTGTGACACACAGGAACACAGACCGCTACCCATAACATGCCTCAGCCACCTCTCCCCAGCTCCTGCTTCCCCTCTGTCTCTGCAGACACACATGCTGCCATGGTGAACGAGAAGCACAATGGCACCCTGCTCGTGCAGCTGGGGCCCAAACTGCAGGCCCACCCAGAGGAGCTGCTCCGACAGCGGCGAGGCCACGACGGCCGCCCTGAATACCTGGTGCAGTGGAGCGTGGTGAGCTCGGAGGAGAGAGCAGCGGGAGGCAGCGGCGCCTCCTGTGCAGAGCCCAAGGCAGAGCACATCTCCATGTGGATGTCTGCAGAAGAGGTCAGCGCCAGCTGCCCGGCGCTGCTGGGCCAGAAGAGGCCGGGCAGGCGGCGGCCGGAGGAGGAGAAGGCGCCCGGCACGGCGGCCGCGGCGCTGGACGAAGCCTCGCTGCTGGAGATGAAGGCCGATGTCAGGAGCCTGGTGCAGCGAGCCGGGCGCCAGGCGGCCGAGGCCGGGACGCCCGAGTGCTCCGTGCTGAGCACGGTGCACGTGCTGGGCGCCTACGCCAGCATCGGCTCCCTGGCGGGTGCCTTCAGGGAAACGGGAGCCCTGGACCTGCTGATGGCCATGCTGTGCCACAAGGAGAAGCGGATCCGCCGCAGCGCCGGCGAGATGCTGCGGGCTCTGGCTGCACGCGATGCAGGTGGGGGCTGCTCCTGCTCAGAGCCACTGAGGAGGTGTTGCTGGGCGGCCGAGGGGTGCCGGGCCTTTGGGAGGGGTGAGATGCCTGGGAAACATCATGTCTCAGGGCTTCTTGGTAAAAGGGGAAGAACCAGTCTGGTTATTCCTTGGTTGTAATTGTCTGGACTGCCCTTGGAGTTAGAAACTCTTTCCCCTGCCAGGTTTCTGAGCTGGGATGCTGATGAACTGTTAGGAGTGTTAAGGAATGTTAGGGGTGCTGTCTCCTCTAGCAGCCCCAGCACCTCTCCTGCTCCACCACTGGAGCCCAGCCTGGGGAATCTGGAGTTTCTCAAGCTGAGAGATGAAGCTGCCACTTTCCCATTTGCAGGTTCAACCAGTAGCAAAAGCTGAGTGCCTGTCCTGGAGCACAGACACATGCAGGACTCTGACAGCACGCACCTATGGCACTCCATAAACACAAGCACAGCCAGCCATGTCCCCTCCTGCTCTTTGTCCAGAAGAGATGGGGTCACTCCTGCCAGCACACACTGCATTTTTCAGGTTCACAAGTACACACACATTCATGGATCCCTTGAGTACCAGCATGATCCCTCTGTCCTGTGCCTGAATCCAAGCCCCTCTACCAGTCTCAGAGGTCCCCCTGCTTGTCAGTTTGTCAAGCCTGATGCTTGCTAGTAAACCCGTAGCACTCTTGTCCCACAGTCCACATTCACACATCCCTTGGGATTTCCAGCACCAACCACCACCCACCTCATACCTTGGTCTGGACCATGGATCTCCTCCTTGCTAATCCAGCGTGAAGTTTTGCTAACAAATTACACGCACACCCCATGCACAGCAGGGCTGAGAAAGATGCAGACACTCACCCTTTCCCCCTGGCCCTAGGCATTGCAGTCCTGCTTCAGCTGCTGGGGCTGAACTCCTCACTTGCCTCCCTTCCAGCAGCTATTCTTCAGAACACAAACTGTTCTCAGTCACTGATGACCGAGGATCTGACCTACTCCAGGCACTTGCACTCAGACCTTTGCATTTGCCCAAGTAGTTGGCACCTCAGGCCAGGGACTCCTACACCTCAGAACTGAGTAATTTGTACTGGGTCAGCTGTACACCAGTCTTCCTGATAGCTGCCATTCCAAGCTCAAATCCATTATTTGATCTGGAGAGTGATGGCACCTCCAACTATCACTCGCTTTACTGGCTGACTCCACAGGGCTCCCACAATCCCAGTAAGGCTCCAGTTTGTTGTACCAAATTACCACTCATGCAGGTCTCACCAGCAGCTGGCACTTAGTCTTTGCAGTATGCACACACACACGGGGTAGAGAGAGACTTAGTAAAGATTAATAAGAAAGTAGGACAAAGTGTGTCAATCAGGTACAGGGCTGTCAGACAAACACACTGACCAGCCCTGGTTTAAACATGACTGGTGCCTTTTATATCCCTTGCTCGGCACCCCCTATTGTGTTCCTTGCCAATTCCAGTTAATCAGATAATCTTACTGAAAAATAATCATTCTCACACACCAGATGTCCTTACTGGTGAATGACCAGATTTGTTTCTCCTCGCTGCATCCATTAGCTTTTCTCAGTCAGGCTTGTGATTCTTTACATTCTTGTTTATGGCTTCCTTATTTGACTTTTTGCAGTGAAAAGGTCCATGACTGGATACACTTAGAGGAACAGACAATCTCCTTCCAAATACCCTTGCAATGAAGACCAGTGCCTAAGGGCCTGACACAACCCTGGTGGGTAGAGGCTGGTCCTCACCCAGTTCTTTCATTTAAGAGGAGCTGCCATGGCTTGGAAGTGCTTGATGAGACTGGGTACACTGGAAGGTTGCTGGTTGTGGTGTATCCCACAGGAGATGTGGCTTTCCTTGTCCTAGTGCCTGAATTTGTGCAGCTCTGAAGTGGGGCAGATGAGAGGCTGATTCAGGTTAAAGCTTGACTTATTTTCTTCCCTGGGACCCTGCTCTTGAGTCATGTATTTGGGGTTGCTGTTTTGTGAGAATCTTGCAGCTTTAAGAGTAGAAAAAATACACGGTGGAGCAAAATGTTGCCAGTCCAGATGAAGGGACAGAAGAGGGATCAGGTGACCCTGAGCAGCAAAGCTGTTCCTTCCCTGTGGCTCTGTCTATTGCAGGGAGGGTGAGGTGGAGGTTGTCTTGATGGGGCCTGAGGAGTTTTTGTTGTTGTTGCAGGGAGCCGGGCCTACGTGCTGCTGTCCCTGAGCCAGCAGGATGGCATTGAGCAGCACATGGACTTTGACAGTCGCTGCACCTTGCTGGAGCTGTTTGCTGAGATCACGTCCTCTGCAGAGCCCTGCATGTCCTTCGAGGGGATTCACCTCCCGCAGGTGGTGACAGAGCCGCCACCAGCCCTGGGCCTGTGGGGCATGAGGGGCCAGGAGGGGTGGGAGTGGGGGGCCAGGGCTGGCGCCCTTGTCTGGGACGAGAGGGGAGTTGAAGGTGGGCAGGTGAACAGGACTGGCTGTGGGGAGAGCTGGCACAGGAGCTGGGCCTGGGCTGGGGCTGGGGGTGGTGCAGAGGCCTCGTGTGCGAGCAGGGAGGGGAGCGTAGGCTGAGAGGTCTCTGCTGCTGCTGCCAGCTGAGCTCTCACGGGAGCCTGCCTGGGAACGAGCTGGTGGCTCAGAGAGAGCTGTGGGCTGGAGGTGCTCTGCAGGCCGAGTGTGAGAGCTGTGCTTGTTGCAGATCCCAGGGAAGCAGCTGTTTGTCCTGGTGAAGCGCTACCTGTATGTGACTTCTCTCCTGGACAAGCTGAGCAGTAGCGTGGAGCAGGGAGAGGAGCAGCAGGGCTGTGCTGTGCCCAGCCCTGTCCCTGAGGAGGGGAGCCGTGTGAAGCAGGAGTTTGAGTTCAGCATGGCCATGGCAAACCTCATCTCGGAGCTGGTGCATGTGATGGGCTGGAGCCAGAGCCACAAGGCAGAGCCGCTGCCCCAGTGGGACTTGCAGCCTCGCCCCGCCCGCTCCATCTTCCAGCACAAGACCCCGACCAGCACTGCTGCCAAAGCAGCCCCCACGTCCCCAGCAAAGGAGCCCGTGACCTTCAAGACACGCTCGGCCTTCCCGAGCCGCAGCAGCTACGTGGAGTACGTGCAGGCCACGCTGGTGAGCGGCATGAGGGTGCGCATGCTGGAGGACTACGAGCAGGTCAGCGCCGGCGATGAGGGCGAATTCCGCCGCAGCAATGACGGCATGCCCCCGGTGCAGGTATCCCTGCTGGGGGAGGGGGCCCTGCCAAGGGGCCTGGCTGCTCTCCTGTGCAGCCTTGCATAGGAATAGTGGGGTTGGCCTTGCCTTCCCCCAGCTGGGTGTGTGTTGGGCTCTCCTCCTCAGGTGTACTGGCAAGCTCTGGGCTGTACCTACTGGGTTCACTGGCACATGGTTGAGATCATTGGCCCCTTGGAACAAAAGGAGCTTGAGGGCCAGGAGAAGGTGAACACCCTGACGCAAAACCATAGACTGAGAGCAGGTGAGCAGCCTGTTGGTCTCATTCAAGCATGTTCCAACTCTCCCACTGCCCTTCTGTCACTTTCCTTTTCCCCAGCAAGCTGTGGTACTGTGGAGTCCTCTTCTGCCCAGTGTGAGCTCTTTCCTTGGGGCATGTGGGGTGTGCAACAGAGGATGGGGGAGTTGGCAGAGCTGACAGTGCCCTTCCTTGCTCTGCTCTTCTGCAGTTCCACAGCCATTCCTGTGCAAGCCCTTGGGGGGGCTGTACTCTCTGCCTTACCTGAGGCAGCAGCTGCCCAAGGCTGCAGAGACACTGAGCCGTGCCGAGTGGTGGGAGCTGCTCTTCTTTGTGAGGAAGCTGGAAGCACAGGAGCAGAAAGAGATCAGCCTTCTCATCCAGCAGCAGCAGGGAGAGCAGGTAGGGAGGGGCCAGTGCCTGCAGCAGGGAAGTGGGAGAGAGGAGCAAGGGGCACACTGGGAAGGGACCAGGCCCAGAGGAGATGGCAAGTGTGAACTGTGCAGGGACAGCCTAAATGGGGCAGAAATGGGGCAGAGGTGAGTGGGGATAGTGAAAGCGTGGGGAGCTTGGCCCAGCAGAGCAGTGAGTGGAGATGAGAGGAAAGGCAGTGTTCCCTGGCTGGAAGAGTGACTGCAGCGAGGTTTGGGCAGGCGAGGCAAGGCCGTGGGGTTCTGCCAGTAGCAGTTGGGTGGTGAACACGGGTGGGAGGTGTGGGAGGTGTGGGCTGGTGGGAGCTGGGCTGGTGGGAGCTGGGCTGGTGGGAGCTGGGCTGGGGAGAGCCGGGGGAGGGTGGCAGTGGGCAGTGGCCCAGGGCAGCTCTGGCGGTGCAGCCTTTGTGTCCGTGTTGCCAGTGGCCGCCACAAGGGGCGTGGGGTGCGTGGCGAGCCCGAGGTTAACTTGGCCCCATCGCTGTGGCTGCCGGAGGTGGATGAAGAAGCCCTGCTGCAGCTGTCGGTACCTGCGGAGCTGGCCCAGAAGGTGCTGCAGGTCCTGGACAAGCGGTGCCAGGGCAGCTCTCTGCGTGACCTGCGCGGCTCCCGTGTCTACGCCAGCTACTTCGTGGGTAGGGGGGCGGAGCAGGATGGTGGAGGGAGCACGGCAGCGTCCTCAGAGGGGGATGGCTGCGAGAGCAGCGGCCCTGAAGGTGCGATGGCCGAGGCAGCGGAGGAAGACTTTTCTGCGGCCGCAGGGCCGCCCCAAGCCCGCAGTGTGGCAGTGAAGTCGGATGGCCAGCTGTTCAGTGAGCTCTTGGAGAGGGAAGGGCTGTTCTTGCCAGAGGTGACGGAGGAGCAGAGCCAGGGTAATGTCCTGCCGCACGTTGGGGCACAGGTGCGGGGCTGGAAGCGGCACCGCTGCCTCGGCAGGGGAAGGCTGTGGGCAGGGTGTGGGGGCCATGCAGGCAGGAACTGCCTGAAGTGGGGGGTCTGTGGGTGCTGGGTCTGTGGGTGCTGGGTCTGTGGGTACGGGACACCCTGGGAGCTGCTGGAGGTGTCACTGCTGCCCTGACGCCTCCGTCCCTCCGGCCAGTGCTGGGCAGCTCCAAGGGGCTGAGCGAGAGCGGCTCCCTGGCCAAGGTTACAGCCGTGGTGGACGTGATCCAGAGCAGCAGCTCCGCGGTGGGGCTGCGCTTAGCTGGGCTCAAGCACATCCTGAAGATCCTGGAGGAGGAGCCCAAGTCGGAGCAGCAAGTGGGCACAGCCCAGGGTGGGCTGGGCGCCGGCAGTGCTGGGTGAGCCCTGGGGTGCAGCACAGCCCTCCTGCTGCCTGGGGAGTGCTCTATGGGCAGGGTGGGGGACAGTGCTGAGCTGGGAGTGTGGGAGGTGTCCCTGGGAGTGTGAAGGGTGGTATGTGCAGGAGGAGAGGTGGATTTTGTGTCCCTTTGTCCCAGGCAGGCTCATTTGCAGAGCCGCCGTCCCAGGCGCAGCGTGGGCAGGAAGGAGGTGGCCCGCAGGGCACAAGGTGCTGGCGTGGCAGCGCAGTGTCAGGAGGCTGTGCCTGAGGTGTCCTGTCCCATGCAGGGAGAAGCTGGTGCAGGTGGCAGTGGAGCTGCTGAGCACGGAGGTGGCAGAGAAGGCCCTGGTGGCGGTGACGCTGCGGCTGCTGGCCGTGCTGCTGGCCCGGGACGAGTGGCGTGTGCCCTTTGCCACAGAGGGCGGCGTGCGGGCCGTGCTGGCCTGCATGCAGCAGCACGGCTGCTCTGCCCTGGTGCAGCAGGCCGGGCTGGCGGTGAGTGCCTGTGGATGCCGTGGCTGGGCAGGGCAGGGCAGCGCGGGCCGGCCCGGGTGCGGTGGAGGTGCCGCTGCCCTGGGCGCTGCTCTTGTCCCGGCAGGCTCTGAAGGTGCTGGTGGGAGCTGGGGACGGTGAGGCGGGAGGTGCCAGTGGGAAGTGCTTGCCCTGGAACCAGAGCGACGCCCAGATGATGCGGGAGATCTTTGCCAGCATCGGCTCTGCGTCCAGCGAGGGCTCTGCCAGCCTGCTGAGTAGCATCCCTGCTGCCCTGAGCACCATGCAGAGGATCCCAGGGTAGGGGCAGAGTGTGGACGAGAGCTGGGATTGGGGGAAATGTGCAGGACGGGCAGGCGGCTTGTGGGTGCAGGGGAGGCTGTGTGTCTGGGGGAGGAGAGTGGCACGGCTGTGTCCCTGCAGGGGCTCCTCGGGGGTGCAGAACGGCCTGCTGGTGGTGAACATGCTGATGGATGGGCACCGGGGCCTGGCGGAGCAGCTGGCGAGCTGCGATCTCCTGGCGGTGCTGCAGAGCTGCTGGAGGGAGGGGCAGAGCAGCAGCTGCCCCCAGGCAGTGCTGGCCCTCAGCGCCATCAATCGCCTGGCAGAGCACCGGCTGGCCCTGGGCCCGGAGGCAGCAGGTACCGTGCTGCCCACCCTGGCCGTGCCACGGCCCCGCAGGTGCCACAGGCAGGGCTGCCTGGCCTGGCAGGGCAGAGCAGCCCGAGGGGCTGCCGCTTGAGTGAGTGCCAGGGCTGGGCTCAGGTGTCCTTGTCATGGCAGGCAGAGAGGTGCTGTTGGACCCAAAGGCTTTGCAGATGCTCCTGGGTGGCCTGGACGACAGCTTCTTGTCCAAGGAAGTGGTGGTGGCCCTGGAGCGGCAGCTGTGCAGCGAAGGCCCTGTTGCCCCTGGCCAGGTGGCCCAGCTGCTGCAGGACCACAGCTGCTTCAGGCTGTTGCTGCGCAGCTTGGAGCTGCTGGGGACGGAGAAAGGCGTGAGCCTGAGCATCCTCAGGTGGGTGCGGGGGGACTGGGGGGGTCTAGGAGCCCCTCAGCAGGTGTGTGGGTGCTGGTGGTCATGTTGGGAAGAGCCAGTGCACGTTTGTGGGTCCTGGTGGGGGTGTTCTTCACTGGGGGCAGACTCACCCCAGCATGTGGGCAGGTGCTGATTGGGGTGTCCTGGGGCACAGGGCTGTGAGGGGACAGAGCAGCTGTGCCAGGCTGCTGGTGAGGACGTGCAGGGGCAGCAGAGGACACGCCTGGGTGCTTGGTGGGGTGTGCAAGGTGTCAGGGGAGCCTTGGTTCCCAGTCCCTGAGAGGTGCCTTCCTGGTGGGGCAGGGAAGCAGGGCTGCCTGTAGCACTGCTGTCCCTGTGCCCTGGCCTGAGCAGGCCCCCATGGTCACTCAGGATCCTGAACAAGTTCCTGGACAGTTATGAGGAGGATGTGCTGCCGTGGCATGAGTGTGTGGAGCCCTGTGTGTCCTTCCTGAGCACCCACAGCAGCAGCTGGGAGGTGAGGGGGCCCCGGGACTCCTGACAGGCAGGGGTGGCTGTGCTGGCTGTGCCTCAGCCGGGCCTGGTGCTGGGCAAGCAGGGCCCTGCTGGGGGCAGCCTGGCCTCGTGTCCGAGGTGCTGGGAGAGGTGGGGAGTGGCTGTCCTGGCCGTGTCCGTGTCCTGGTGGCCGTGTGCCCAGTCTGGCCGTGCCTGGCCAGACTCTGGCGGGTGCTGGTGGGGTTGGGATGAGGGGAATGGAGCCGCAGCTTTGGCCCCTGGGGGGGCCCAGGGAGTTGCCAGCAGTGCCCCGGCTGCTCACAGCTGCATCTCAGTAGGTGCTGCAGGAGGTTGTTGGCTTCCTGCACCGCCTGAGCAGTGCCAGCAAGGAGTGTGTGGTGGTGATGTGCCACGTGGGCACCCACGAGGCTCTGTCCAAAGCCCTGGAAAAGCACAGCATGGTGCCGTCGCTGGCGCCGGCCCTGCTGGAGCTGGTGACGGAGTGTGAGAAGTTCGCCAGTCTCTACAAGAAGCTGACGAGCAGCATCTTGGCCGGCTGCATCCAGGTGGGCCTGGGGAGGCACGGCTGCGCTGGGGCTCTGGGTCTGGGGGCCATCAGGCTGTCCCTGGCTCTGAGGGATGGCCTTGTGCTCTCTGCCTGGCACTGCCCTGCAGGGGCTGAGGGGAGGAGGCCCCGGGGCCCCTGGTAAGAGCCTTGTCTCATCCCACAGCTGGTCCTGGGGCAGATTGAAGAGCACCGCCGGAGCCAGCAGCCCATCAGCATCCCCTTCTTTGATGTCTTCCTGCACAACCTGTGCCGAGGTGAGCGCAGGCAGGGGGAGCTGACGGCAGGCTTGGTGGCTGGAAGCTCCATGTGCTCTGCCCACAGGCTCCAGCATGGAGGTGAAGGAGGACAAGTGCTGGGAGAAGGTGCAGGTCTCTTCCAACTCGCACCAGGCCGGCAAGCTGACGGACAGGAACCCCAAGACCTACTGGGAGTCGAACGGCAGCACGGGCTCCCACTTCATCACTGTGCACATGCAGTGTGGCGTGGTGATCAGGTGGGGCTGGGCTGGCAGGGCTGGGTGTGGAGGAGAGGCCTTTGGGGGTCCATCTAGCCCTGCCACAGTGGCCCCATGCTGGGGGCAGCAGGAGGTGGCCGGCAGGGTGCGGTGCTGTCGGGGGTGGGGTCAGGGCAGGGAGGTGTGGCTGTCTGGGCAGCCCCGTGTTTGCTGTGCTGCAGGGAGCTGAGCATGCTGGTGGCCAGCGAGGACTCGAGCTACATGCCATCCCGTGTGGTGGTGCTGGGCGGGGACAGCCCGGCCACCATCAGGACGGAGCTCAATGCGGTGAGTCCCCCTGGGAGTGGCGGGCTGGTCCTTGCTCTGGCCCTGGTGCCAGGTCCTGGCAGGTGCCCTCGGGGAGGTGGGAACGGCAGGAGCTGCGCTGCAGGAGCCTCTCGCAGGCTGCCTGTCGTGCTGAGGGCTCCGTGGCTCCCTGCAGGTGACCATCCTGCCCTCGGACAGCAGAGTGATCCTGCTGGAGAACATGAGCCGCTTCTGGCCCATCATCCAGATCCGGGTGAAGCGCTGCCAGCAGGTAGGGGAGCAGGGGGCTGGGCCTGGGAGCGGGCAGTGTGGGGGTTGGGCTGCGCCCCAGGAACTGAGGGTCCCGCTCTCCCGTAGGGTGGCATTGACACTCGTGTGCGTGGCATCGAGGTGCTGGGTCCCAAGCCCACTTTCTGGCCCATCTTCAAGGAGCAGCTGTGCCGGCAGACGTTGCTCTCCTGCGCTGCTCGGGCTCATGCCTGGAGCCAGGAGATCTGCCAAGACCGGGGGCGGCTGCTGCAGCTCTTTGACAGGTGAGTTGTGTCCTGGCTGTGCCACTGTGTCCCTGGTGTCCCAGGGCCATGACTGGCAGCCTGTGAGGGGACTGCAGGGCTAGGAAAGGAGCAGCTGGGTGTGCTACCTGGACGGGAGGGGCCCTTGCTCCTTCCTGGCCATCAGAGGTCCTGGTGGGCCAGGGCCACCTTGGGGTCCCCTGGGTTTAAGCTGGGCTAAGCCCCCACAGGGCGATGCTGGTCCCCACAGGGGCTGGCACATCCTGATGTAGCAGAAGTCAGCCAGGCACAGCAGGATCTCGTGGCCAGAGGCACTGCACAGCCCCCGTTTGGCAGGGGTACCCCAAGGGCCATTGGGGGCAGGTCCCAGAAGACAGCAAGGGGCCCTCCCTGGCTGCTGGGACCCAGTGGGGCCACCGAGCCATGGTGCCTTGGCAAGGGGCAGAGCAGGGAGCCACCAGTGCGCTCTGCTTTCCCGTGGAGCTCTCCAGCCTTGGCACCATGTGCTGCCCAGTCGCTGTTGCAGACTGAACCGGGCGCTGCAGCACGAGCAGGGCTTTGCCAACCGCTTCCTTCCTGACGATGAGGCAGCCCGGGCACTGGGCAGGACGTTCTGGGAGGCCCTGGTGACCCCCTTGGTGCAGAGCATCACCAGCCCAGGTACCCTGCGCTCTCCGGGAGCCACGCGTGCCGTGCCCCAGGCAGAGGCACCTGGCTCTGAGTCTGGTTGGCCTCGCAGACCCCAGTGGTGTCAGTGCCCTGGCCTGGCTGCTGAGTGAGTACCTGGAGAGCGTGGAGCTGCCCCGCCGTGGCACGGGACACAGAGCTGCCTTTGGTTCCTGCGTGCGGCGCCTGACCCAGCTCCTGGTGCACGTGGACCCCGGCGGCCCCGAGCCAGAGGAGAGCAGAGCAGCTGGTGAGCCAGGGGCTGCCCTCCTGTGGGGCTGGGGGGCTGCCCCAGAGTGCCAGGCTGTGGCCATGGGGCTCATCTGGGGAGTGTCCTATGGCACAGGAGGCTCCTGAGCCAGGGAAGGCTTGTGGTCATGCCCCAGCAGTGGCCGTGCCTCCCCAGCGTCCCCTCAAGCCTGCTGTGGCCAGTCAGTGTGTGGGGCCTGCCCATGGAGCCACGCTGAGCCTGAGGTGTACCCTTGGCAGGTGGGAAGGAGGGGAAGAACAAGGAGGTGCTGGCCAGGACTGCGAAGGCGGTGGTGGAGAAGTCAAGAGGCCTGTGGGGAATCTCACACTGCTGGCGTGGTGTGGTGCAGCAGCAGGTAGAGCTTGGAGGGCCAACCAGGGCGGGGTGTGGGACCTGTCCTAGGGTTGGAGCAGGGAGTGGGGTCTGGAAGTGCCCTGGGAGCATGGGGAGGGCACAGGGCTGTACCTGGCCTCCACAGCACTTGGAGCAATGTGGGGACAGCCCTGGTGCGCTTGCCAGCCTGGCATGGCTCAGGTGTGAGCCAGGCCCTGTGCCCAGGCTGATGCTGCAGGCCGGGAGACAGGTTCAGTGTCGGGCTGTTATTTCCTGCTGGGCTGCTGCTGTGCCTCCCTTGTGCCTCTACAGCCCCTGCCCGGCCCTCAGAGCTGTGCTCCCACCTTGGCAGCTCCACAGCAGCACCGGGGCCTCAGGCAGCTGGTGTTGGCAGGGCAGGGCTGGGGCTGTTCTGGGGGGCAGGTGCTGCTGCAGGCTCAGCCCTGGCGCTGCTCCCACAGGTGCAGCGGTTCCTGGAGGCGGCGGGGCAGGCGCCCGACCTCGGGGAGCGGTACTGCCGGCTGTACCAGCGCCTGCGCGGGGCCACGGAGGAGCTCTTTGGGCAGCAGGCCACCTTCATGCTGGCCCTGGGCCAGGGCTTTGCGGGGGCTTTGCTGCAGCTCTCCTTCCTGACTGCCCTGCACGTGAGTCGAGGGAGCCGTGGCCCTGGGCACAGGCTGGGGAGGTGCCCTGGCTCACGGGGGCACTGGGGACACTGGCCCAGGCTGGCCCTGTGGGCACGGGGTGAGCCCTGTCTGCAGCCAGCCCTGTCCCTCGCAGGTGAGTGAGCAGTTTGCCCGCTACCTGGACGTGCAGATCCAGGAGCTCCGCAGGGCTGCGGGCAGCGCAGGGCCTCTGGAGCGGCTGCAGCAGTTCCTGGAGCCCTTTGTCGTCTTCAGTGGCCTGGAGCTTGCCCACACCTTCGAGCACTTCTACAGGTGAGGCTGCTGTGTGTCCCTGGAGCCAGGGGCTTGGTGCAGCATGGGGGAGCCTGGCCTGGCGTGGCAGTGATGCTCCTGCTTTGCTTTTGCTGGCCTGTGGGTGCTTCCAGTGTGTGGAGTCCCATTCCGTGCTGGAGATGGGGAGGGCAGACGTGTGTGCTGCCAGGCCCGTGTGCCGTGGGGTGAGGCCGGGCTCGGAGCCGTGGCCATCCCCTGGCGGGTGCTGACGGCCACGGGGCTCGGGCCCGGCCCTGACTGAAGCTGGTGGCCGTGGCAGGCACTACCTGGGGGACCGGCTCCTGACTCAAGGGCCGTCTTGGCTGGAAGGAGGCATCGTGGAGCAGATCGGGCTGTGCTTCCCCAGCCGCTTTCCCCAGGATATGCTGAGCAACTTGGCCGAGTCAGAGGAGCTGCAGCGGCAGTTCTGCCTCTTCCAGCTGCAGGAGCAGGATAAGCAGCTGCTGGAGCTGGACACGGGCCTGGACGAGGTGAGAGAGATGATGGAATGGGGAGGCCAGAGGCTGCTGGAGAATGCTGGAGCCTGACTTGAGCTCCCCTGCTCCCCCTGTGCCCAGGTGCTGGGAACAGCCTCAGTGGCAGATGTGCCAGAGGTGAAGGTGCTGGCGCTGTCCCCGCGCTGCTGGCCTGTGTCCCCGCTCTGTTACATGGATAAGCCTGCAAGGTTTTTCCCGGCGCTGCTGAGCTCCCCCCTGGATGAGTTTGCTGACTTCTGCCGGCAGAGTGAGTGCTTTGGCCGGGGCTGTGCCCAGAGCCTCCAGGGCAGCTCAGCCACAAGCGCTGCTGGTCCCTGGTGCTGACGCTGTCCCTGGCAGGCCAGAGCCAGCTGGGCTGGGAGTGCACAAAGCCCCGGCGGCTGCAGTGGACGTGGCTGGGCCACGCCGAGATGCAGTTTGGAGACTGCCTTCTGCACGTGTCCACACTGCAGATGTACATCCTGCTGTGCTTCAACAGCACCCAGGTAGGAGCTGGGGCCATGGGGGGCCAGGGAGGCACTGGAGGCTGGAGCAGGGCAGGGCTACGTCCTCCCTTCCCTTCTGGTGGGGTCTGCAGCAGTGTTTGGGGCACAGGACCCCACTGTTGGGCCAGGCCTGTGGCCAGTGGGCCTTGGCCATTGCCCTCCCACCCCGTGCTGCAGGAGGTGGCTGTGGAGGCCGTGCTGCAGGCTACAGGGCTCCCTGCTGACCTGGTGCACCACGCACTGACCCCGCTGACCCACGGCCAGGGCATCCTGGTGGGGAGCTGCGCTCTGGGGGGTGAGTGTGGGGCTGGGGAACCCCAGGGAGGGGCTGGCCTGAACCCTGAGGGGGTGCTGGGCTTAGGGGTGCACAAGCTCGTAGGGCCAGCAAGGGAGCTGGGTCGGTGTGTTGGTGCTTGGGGCACAGGTCTGTGTGTCAGTTTGGGGCCTGAGGCCAGTGTAGGGCTGGGGGTGATGGGTGGGGGGGGGCTCGGGGCCATGCCTGGGGTGTGGGTCAGCGTGGGTGGTTGGGGCTTGGGCCAGGGCCAGGGGCTGTGTACGTGGCTGTGGCTCGGGGCCACCTCTGGGCTCAGCTTGGGTCCCACAGCCACACGTGTGCCCGGGGCTCCTTCAGGGCCCAGCTGGAGGCTTGGCTGAGCCTGGGTTGGGTGCTGGCTCCAGGTGCACTGCGGCTGAACCAGGCAGCCCTGGCCCAGGCCTCCGGCCACCAGCTGAGGCTGCTACCCCAGCAGAGGTACCTGTGGACAGAGAGGGCTGAGGTGAGTGCCCTGGAAAGGAAGAGGAACGTCCTGTGCTGCCTCATCACCCGCATCCTCAAGGGGGAGAAGCAGCTGCACATCGACAACCTGGTGTTCAGGGTATGGGGTGGAGCAGGGGGGGGCACAGGGGCTGCACGGGGGCTGCAGCCACTGCAGTGGGGCTCCCTTGCTGCCATAGGTGATCGATGCCTGTCAGAAGGGCGAGCTGGGGTCAGGGGTGCAGTTCCTGAGCTTCTGCTGCCACAGCGTAGACGTGCTGTCCTGCATCCTGCACCTGCTGAACCAGGGCTACCTCCGGCGCCAGGAGGGGAGGCCTCACGTCTTGGAATACGTCTCTGCTGAATCCACAACACTCCCCACTTCTCAGGTCCAGCCACAGGTTGCCTTCCAGACTGTAGAGATCAAGACAGCAGCAAGCCTGGCCTCTGCCGAAAGGAGACAGACTTTTTCCACATTCAGGTAGATGAGGACCTGGCTGGGAGGACTCAGGCTGAATCGTCTGTGTCTTCCTGAAGATGTGCGAGTTTTATTTAAATACATGAGCCAAGCTGCACCCAGTCCCACCTTGTAGTCTGTCGGGTAGCTCAGCTGGTCCATGGCTGGGAATGTGGCCAGGCTATATGTGTGTGCTCAAGGAGCCCTGACAATTGTGCTTGCTGGAGTGGTGGTAGAAGCTGCATCCTGCCCAAATTTGTTCTCTCTCAGCTGTACTCAGTTATGCCCTCAGACATAGGGGCACACACACACACACCCCCTACCATAATGGTAACAGCATTAATTTATTAAAATTAATCCCGAAAAGTAACCATACAATAAATTTAAAAAAAATAGAATCTTGTTAAAAAAAAAAAATTCAGGTGCCCTTCATCCCACACCTCCAGCTGGCAGCACCGTGGGGTAGGACTGGTTGGGAAGGGATGGGGAGATGAAGAGGACAGCCTCAGCAGCAGGGCTGCAGGGGGACTGGAAAAGCTGCTGAGGCTGTGCTGCAGAGGGCAGGGCCAGCACAGCAGTGCAAGGCTGGCAGTGGGACTGGCAAGGGTGGTACAGGGATGGTGGGCCCTGCTCAGCACCTGCCCCCTGCACAGAGCAATCTGGCTGGCTGCAGCACTGGGGAACCTGCCTGAGTCCAGCCCAGCTGGGACCCTGGCTGGCTACAAGGCTGGCCTGGCAGGTGCATCTGCAGAGAGTGGGGCCCAGAGTCCTTTCTGGGGCCCTGCTGGCTGGTGCCAACCCTTATCCCAGGCTGCTGTTGGGGGTCACGGGAGGCAGATGGCATGGTGTCCTGGCTGGTGTTGGAGGGTGCATGGACCCGGTCTCACTGGCCTCACCTTCACGGGTCTTGGCCCACAGGATGCAGTTGTGGTATTCCCCCCCACTGAGCAGGCAGGGACTGGTCTGCAGAAGATGGGGACAAGAGCATGTCCATCTCCCTGTCTCCTGCAACCCACTGCAGCTCCATTCCAGGGATGCCCCAATGTCTCACACACTCTTTGAGTAGCCGAAGATGCCCACAGGGAGGTACTTGACGTGTGTTGGCCACTGTGCTGCCAGCTGGAAAAACTTCACATCATTCCACTCCACTCCATCTATGGAGACTGAGAGGAGAGGGTGCAGTGAGGCACAGCCCTACCACAGCCAGCCTGTGCTGCCTGGTCTGTACCCCACTACAGCCCCAAGGGGCTGGTACCTGCCCTCACCTCTCAACATGGTGTTCTGGTGTTTGGCTGTGCAGATGAGGCGCGTGATCCCTTCAATGACTTGGCTTTTGGGTTCCAAGTCTTTTTCTTTTGGTTTCTTGCTCAGGAACATCACTGGGGACCAAGGCCAGACAGGACCAATGTTAGGATGTCCCCACCTGGCCCTAAATGGGAGCCCCTGCCCCAGTGCATTGACTGACCCCTGCTGGGCCACGTCTCAGCCCTGCCCTCCTGCAGGCTTTCCCCCGCCCTTTTTGCAAAGGACTGTGGCCCCACAGCCAGAGAGCACCCCAGAGTGGGCTTGGTTACCTTTCTTGTTTTTCTCCTTGGTGACCACGGTCATGGCCATGGTGCTGGGAGGCACCAGTTCCCCTGTGCTGGGGATGCGGCTGACCTGGAGTGAGCGGAAGTTGCTCTTGAGTGTGTTCTTGATACCCGTCTCCCGCTTTTCACCCTCCTTCTTCCTGTCCAGCCCTTGTGTTGTCCAGTAGTCCACCTGCAGGCCCATCACCTCCACACCAGGGCTCAGAGACCTGGGCAAGATGCGCAGCACATGCAGCACACAGGTGCTGCCCTTGCTCCTCTCTCCCTGCTGCCTCAGGCTGAGGGGGCTTTGTTTTCTTACCCAGCCCCTGAGAGGCCGCTGCTGACAGACGGAGAGGGTGGTGGGGTGCTCACGGTCTCCTTGCCGTAGGGAACAGCTGCACTGGAGGCTGGTGCTGAGCTCAGCAGGGATGGGGTACAGACTGTGGCATCATCCGAGTCCACTGGGGAGGAAAAGTGTGGGTTTGAGGGGTTGGGGGACACCAACATGGGCCTCTCACAGTGGAGAAGAGAGCTGGGGATTCCCAAGGACTCACCGGAGGCACTGAAAGACTGCTCCACCAGGCCCACCTTCACCACCTGTAAGGACAGACAAGTCAGAGGATACCCAGCATCAGCAGGACTGTGCAGGACTGCCCTCTCCTCATAGCCCTGCTGGCCCCTCAACACACTCACCCCCACAAAGGGGACAAACTTCTGGCAGGAGTCCTCGTCGGGGCTGCAGAAGGAAGAGAGGCTGGTCAGGGTCTGAGTGTGCTGAGCACCGATTGCTATGTGACTACGAACCTTGTGCCCAGGCAGCCCTGCACTCGCAGGGGTCAGTGCTGTCTCACATCCACTAGAACATCTCCTCTGCCCTCCCTCCCATGGAGACCCCTTGTCCCCAACATGGCAGCACAGGGCACACTACACAAGGAGGCAAGGAGTTGTCCCCTCCAGTGCTGGGAAAGGACTTGCATGCGGGAGGGCAGCCCTGCCCCTCTGTGGGGTCATGGCTCCTCTGCACAGCAAGAGGGATGGACGCACGTGGGGAAAGGCAGGGAGGGGCCAGGCAGCGGCACAGCAAGCACAAGCCAATACCTGATATAAAAATCAAAATAGAGACTTCTCTTCCTTGGGTGCCAGAAACCAAGAGAAGGGAGAGGTGAGAGTGCAGCTGGAACACGAGCATCAACCCCCAGGCAGCACAGTACCAGCTTGCAGCCCCACCCAGCCCATCCCAGCCCTGGCAGCTGGCCCCCACCACTGGGGCTGTCACAGCCACAGCTACTGGAGGGACCAAGCACACCAGGAGGTGGCAGGGAATGGTGCTGCAGGCCTCTCACTATGGGAGCCCAGCTCCCTCAGCACTTGTCACTGGAACGCAGGGCCTCACTCACTTGTCCCGTGTCCCTCATCCCTATCCTGGGCGGACCGGGCCGCATGACAGAGAACAGGCACCCAGGGGCCACACTCACCTCTTCTGCTTGTAGGTCAGCATGGCCTCGGAGATGGGGAGCTGGTGAGAAAGGCTGGCTCCAGCAATGAACTGGGCGACACGGCCTGCTATGTCCACAGTGTCTGCGGGCACAAAGAGCCATGGAGGCCTCGATGGCAGCTGGACTGCCCCTCAGGGCACTGCTGATGCCAGCCTACCCTACTCCTCACCTGCGATAGGCGGCTCAGCCCTGCTGAACAGCTCCCGCCATGCTGTGTCCAGGAAGAGAGTGCTGTATTTGTTATCCACCGAGGCCAGGTATTTGGCCAGAGGGTGAGAACCTGCAGGGGAGAAAGGCAGTGTTGGCTTCAGGCAGGGGAGTCTGGGGAGGTAGGAAAGGACAGCCCTGGGGCCAGGCTCCCAGTGGTTCTCACCCAGTGGCACAAGCAGGAAGCGAAGGTAGTTGAGCCAGTCGGGTGTCTTGCTGGCCAGCTGCTCCACAAAGAAACGCAGGACAACACTCAGGTAGCTCTGGTCCCCTGCCACCACCACCTTCACCGGGGGAGGCATATGGGAGTTACAGTTACAGCTGCCAAAGGGAGAGGAAAAGGAGACCCTGAGGGATGTGCAGTGGCTCAGCAGGTGGGCCAGGGGACACTATCTGCGAGGCCAGCTGACAACCCATTGCTGAGAATATTCAGTGCAGTGTGCATTGCCATGGACAAAAGCAGTACTGGGACCCCTCCCACTTTCCCCAGGGTCTACACCTGATTCTGTAGTAGTGCCCACAACCCCCCAAAGGGTCCTAATGAGCCCTGGGGAGCCAGGGCCATACCCAGCCCTCCTCTGAATCCGAATGGTGTCAGCAGGTCGAGCCCAAGCTGTACTCACTATCGCTGGATGCGGGAGACAGTGGTGTTGAAGGCTGCCTGGATGTCTGCCACGGAGCAGGTGGACACAACCAATTGCTTGTGTGCCTGGAGCTGCTCACTCACGTACTGCCAATGCAAAGAGCTCAGGTTAAGGCACCCTGGAAGCATGGCTGTGGTGGCCATGCCTGCCCTGGGTCCCGTGCCCCCCGGGTTAGAGCTAGGACACCTGTCCCCACCCATGCAGGGAGGCCAAAACCATCAGGTCACTCATGGCTGCATCCTGAGCACCCCACCTGCCCTCGCCTTTGAGCACAGCAGTCACCACCCTTACCATGGCAAGGGCAAAACTGTCCCAAGAATCAGACTGCATTCCTTGAGGTAAGTGGTTTGGTCCAGAGACCCTCTGATTTAAATCTTGCCATCCCAGAGCAGGGTCCAGCTCTAGGCTCACTCTGTCTCTCCTCATTCCCTCCTCTTGCTCTCTCCCACCTGTGGCACTCCAAAATCCTTCTGTCTCTTCAGGTTCAGTTCAACAGTGGTAAAACAGGCAGTCAAGCTACACAAAGGGGCTGGTTCTGGGAGTGGCCATTCACGCTTTTTTCCCTATCCAGGACAAATGGAACAAGCCAAGAATGCACAGCCTGAGTCAAGAATCCACCACCTCTCACTAAGCCCTGTCTTCCACCACAAAAATCTTCCATCACCATTTCTGGATGCCAGATTGTAGCTGCAGGATCCTGAAGGGGTCTCACAGGTGTTTTATCTAACTGCATGTTTGCACACATGTACACTTCCCTGCTCACTTTTAGCAGACAAAAGCTTTAGCTTTAGAGCTCCAGGTATGGGGGAGGCAAATGATTGTCAGGGGCTGGGCCTGTCCTCACACCCTGTCCTGCTCTGATGATGCAGTTAATGCCCCCTGGGAGTGGCGGGTGACACTCTTCCATCTCCCAGTGGGAAATACCTCTACTGCTTCCCAGGGCCTGGTGCCCACGGAGGAAGGGAGCCCTTTGCCAAGGAATCCAACAAAGCTCTGACCCATGGGGTTCCTGGGAACCAGGACCAAGCAGTGAGGGCCTAAGGCAGAGTTTGCTAGCCAGCCTTTCTGGGACTGATCAGGACATCATGTTCTGAGGATTCAGTGATGTGGTGTGATGGAGGAGACACACCTGACTCTTGTGTATGCGGCTCAGCACTGTGTAAATGCATTGTCTCCCTGAAGGAAGGGCCACACTGGGGGAGAGGAGGGCACAGCTGCTGCCAGTTTCCCTAGGACACCCTGCTAGGACTGGGAGAATCCACCCTGCCCCTATGCATCCAGCTCCCATCACATCTACTCACCTGCCCCTGCCACTCAGCAACATTCACCAGCACAATGCTCTCAGGGAGCTGCTCATCTGAGACCAGGATCTGGTTCAGCTGATCGTAAACAGACTTTCGAGGCACCTGTGACAGCATCACCACAAAGGTTAACCCCAGTCGGCCGCCTTGGACACTCTACCCATAGCTGAAGACCTGGCAGAGCTCTCGAGTGAGAAGCATCCAGGTGGGATGGCTCCCAAGGGCCTCACCTGGGTGCTATGCCATGAGTCTGGAGAGCTCTCACTGTCCAGGCTGCTGGCACGGCCACCCTGTCCCTTTGAGCTCTGCCGGTCCTTCACAGAGGTGCTCCGGGGACGCCACAACTGCTTGCTCTCTGCCTTGCTGTGAAGAAGAAGCAGGAAAGGCAAAACTGTTGAGGAAATCTCATCTCCACCAACCCTCACTCAATTCAGGGAGCCGGTGTGAGCTCGCTCAGCCCCGGCAGGGGGCACAGACCTGCCTTACCTGGGGGATACAGCACTGGGGAGCTCGGCTTTGGTTCCAGGGCCCAGCTGGGCCAGTCTGTCCACGCTGCCCTCCCTCATGGCAGCCTCTGCGGGGGCCAGCCGGGAACTCGACTCCTCTGCCGTCAGCTCCTGAGGGCCACACAGAATCACTTCACACACACTGCTCTCCTTGCTCCTACAGGGAGCAGCCCTGCACCCATGGGGGCCCATCATCAAGGCTGCAGGGCCTTGGGAGGGCTGGGTTGCACCTCCTGCAGACTCTAACACTCCTTCAACTCTTGCTGCTCTCCAACACATTCTACATGTCTTCTCAGTCCTGCTCCCAGCCTGGTGGGCACCCCTGGTACTCCAAAAAGCAAGGTGGGGTTTGAGAGCTCCACGCCCCACAGCCTGGACTCACCATTGCAGGGACCTCCGTTCCTGGCTCTTCCTGTGGTTGCTGTGCTCCTGGCTTCCGCTTGTCTGCCTCGCCCTGGGGGACAGGGAGTGGGGTCAGAGCAGGATGGAGCACTCTGTGCAGGGCAGCTGCCAGTGACCCGTGCCTGGCCTCACAGAACACAAGCTCCCACAGGGGAGTCAGGCATCTCTGGGACTGGTCCCAGAGGATGCCCCCCATCACTACCTGTCTGCCTGTGCTGGGGAAAAGAGGAGGAAAGAAGGAAAGGAGCAGTCCCAGCCAGGCGCTGCCAGGAGCTGTGGTCTCAGAGTGCAGGCACTGTGAGGGTGCTGGGCTAGCTGGGGAGGGAAAGGGGCAAGAGGTGGTGGTGGTGGTGGTGTAACTCACAGGGCTGCCCGACTCTTGATCCTGCCCTTTCTGGCTGTGCATACTGCCGATCTCAGTCTGGGAACCAGAATGAGAGACTCCCTCAAAGAAACGCCTGCAGAGAAACAGACAGACGAACGGACGGACAGACAGACAGACGTGAGAGAAAAAGGCAGGAATAAGAGAGGAACAAAGTCACCACGATCCCAGCACACCCCCACTGGCCTGTCCCAAGCACAGAGCTCTGTGGAGAGGTCCTCCATGGGACACAGGGCCAGACAGCCAAGTGTCTGGGCGATGCACACCTCAGGAGCAGACCTGTCAGCAGTGCCCCCTGTGACCTCTGAGAGCTGGAGCCAGGGTCTCCCGGTGCTTTCTGCCTCAGGTGATTCCTATCCCTGCAGTGCAGGTGAGGAGCTGCCACCTTGCCCCATCTCATGGGTATATGGTCTCTGTCAACATCTCAACTCCAGTGTACCACTGAACTTCTCTTCCTCTGCACCATCATAGCTTCCACAGATTCCACTGCCTTCCCTTCTGCTTCCTCTTTTCCAGAGACTGCTTCTTGCCTCTGCCTGCTGCTGCTGCGCACTTCCAACTGCAGTGTTCACCTTCCCTGCCTTCGCCTTTCCCAAGGCTCTGAAAATCTCAGTACTGCACACAGAACCACACCTCAGGTAGCACAGTACTTAAATTTGCCAAGTTTTAGGTCTCTGAGCTGACATTTTGGTAGAGTTGCATAGTGCAGCTGCAAGGCTCTGTTTTCAAGTCACCATAGCTCACAGGAACTCTCTTGGGGAAGCCAGGACAGTCTCTGTCATGACAGTGTGAGCTTCCACCTTTGCTTACCCTTTTCTCACACATTATTTATTTGTCAAGGACCCCTTTCACAGCCTGTGGGCTGCTCAAAGACCAGTCTTTATGAAACAAGCAGGGTCTATCACTGGAACTCACTTGCCAGTTTACCCAGGACCTTTACAGCAACCAGAATCCACACGTAATGAGTGACTTTCCTACAGGAAACCTGAGCTAGGTTCCCTCTAAGCACATGCTCATTGACTCCCAGAAAATGTTTCTCCTGATGTGCAAATGGGGATATGAAGTTGCACGTTTCCAGGGATGGCCACTGAGGCTTAATATACAGAGAAGTTCTTCTGTTAGGACTCTATTCAAGTTTCTTTCCATTGTTTTCTACTTTTCTCATCAGGATTTACCTGCAAGATACTTCCACACCTCTGAACATCCTACCTCCTCCTTTTATTTTCCTTTTAGCATGCTTCCTCATTTGTATACAGCATGCTGTACTGCCAGGCACAATAGTTTCTGTCAGGTTTTACTGCTCCTAAAATGATGTTCCATCTCTGCATATAAATGATGGCTCCCACACAGACCAGCTCTTCAGCAGCAGTGTTTATACTCTGGTTGGGAAAAGTCAAGGCTTGATTTTCCCCTCACTGGCTCTGTGACCAGTTGCTTCAGGTTTAGAGTCACAATAGTGCCCTGGTGGGACATTTTCTCCAGGCCACACTGTATAAATTATGTGTCCTTTTATTGACATATTTCTTCTCTCTCTACCCTTCCATTCTCTGCTACAAATGCTACAGGGATTATCACCACTCTGTACAGTCATTATTCTACACTTGCCTTTTCCCAGCCAGAAATTCAATCCATACAGACTACATTAGTAACTTAAGAGTCAAACCAGAAAAACATGTAGGTTTTCCAATAGCTCACCCCTCAATCAGCATCTCTTCCATACTCCTCTATACTGTCCCAAGTAATCCTACCAGAATGTGACATACTCTTGGTGTCACTGGCACCACAAAGAGGTAGCTTCAATCCTTCCTTTTTCTTAAGACATTGGATGTGTCTAGATTGTATTATACTTCCTCTGGCTTTCAACACTCCATTTAAATCAGACTGTCTCCCCTTTCCCCATGAAAGCTGTGTTTGTTTGTGCCCTCTGTCACTTGCAACTCAGAAGCTTTCATCCCTCAAGGATGTCACATTAAGCACAGAGGTCTTCTGCAATGTCCTGTTCTGCAGTTTAAAGACTCTCCTTCTACAGGCATAATCAAACCCACATCTCAGCACACTGAGATTTAGGTAAAGCCCAGCCCTTCCGCACAGCCTCCTTCTGCTCCAAATGAATTTAGCCCCCCTTGTCCCATCCATTTTCCCAGTCACCTATGAAGACATTTGCTCCTTCACCTCTGACCTTCAATCATCAGGTCTTGACTTGAGGTCCTGCCTAACAGCCTCACTTCCAGCTCCAGTTCTGCCCCAGTGCAGGGGCAAACTGATGTTCCGTGGCATCCCTGGCTGATCAAAAGGATCAGCTCCTAGCACCACTGGCCCAATCCAGGGCTCCAGCTACTTCTCAACATTAAGGACTGCACACCATTAATGCCCTTGCTCCACAGAGACCTTCACAGTGTCTAGCAAGGCTGTCTATGACAAGAAATCCAATGTGAGTGATATACAGAGCTTAAGTCTTAGGGGCTAATTGCTGATTGTGGGTACTACTGGTACTGTTAAATTTTGCATTTGCTTGCTAGACAATGTATACAGCTTGCTCAACACTTATTGTGCTTGCCAAGCAGAAGGGAAAAGATGTATGGCCATTGATAAGAAAGGGAAACCGGGATCAAAGATCCTGTTTTCAGACCCTGAAACCAGCTCGGACGGGCTCTAGGGTTCGGACTTGGACTAGGAACTTAGAGAGCATGTGCAGGGAAGCAAGGTAAAAAGTTCATCTGAGGAAGACCACTGACTTCATCTGAGGAAGACCTTTACTTCATCATTAAGTGGCAGTGCACAGGCGTACTGGAATGCTAATGACTTCTGAGCTAATTATAATATGAGGCAGACAATGAATATGTATAGGTGCATTGTGTGATCTAATGCATATGTAACTTATAACCAGACATATACCTAGCTGAATGCCACTGAGGGCACGCATGGATTTGAAGAAATTACTCTCCCATGTGTCACAGTGCTGGCAAAACATACCTACTTTACAACTTTATTGAGTTGTGGAGTCTTTCCACCTATCATGAGAATCACCTCAAACCTACAGGTTGGGCTATAATTTATCCCCCGAGAAGGCCACTTTGCACTTGGAAACTACAAAGTCTACGCAAAAGACCTGGGCAGGCAGCTTCCACATCTCCTTAGAAAAAATACAGTCCCAGTAATATGAACTCAAGGGATACACACTCAGCACTGCCACAAACTGAGGCACTAGAGACCAAACCAAGCCAGGGACATTTTGTGAAAAGGATGAAGAACAGCTCAGAGCCCAACAGGCTCTCCTTCCAGAAACAGCACCAAACACCCCAGGAAGACTGTAATGCTGGGTACCAGCCCAAACCAGTATTCACTCTGGAATGCTGTTCCAGTGACCAAATGTTTGCAAGTAGGCACTTGCAGAACCAGGGTGGACTTCTTAACTTTAAATATTATCAACAGACTTTTCTTACAGTTTCACATAGTTTATACACATAAACCACTACCTGACCACAGAAAGATCTTCCTTTTTCTCCCACAGCACCTTTGTCTCCTTTGAAGAGAGATCATGTGAAACTCCTTTTGGAGTCCAAGCAGACCACTTAAGCAGCTTGTCCATGTGCCTGCTTTCTCCTGCACAATGACTTGTGAGTTTGTGGAAAACACTACTTCTATCGTGTTCCTCTTTTTTTCCAAGTGGCCCATCAGTTCCAGAATCCAGCAGATTTAATTTCAAACAGTTTGGCTGTGGCAAACCATGCCTACTACTTCTGCTAAGTACCTTCAGTAGGGATACCAACTATTCCAAATAATTATATATATATATATACACATATATATTCTTTTACATGGCAGGGGGGTTGGCATTAGATTATCTTTCAGGTCCCTTCCAACCCAGGCCATTCTATGACCCTACATATATAAACTATAGAAACAACAGTGCTAAGTGAGCTTGGCTTGACTACAAGTGCACTATGATGTAGTCAAATAGAAAGACAATAAAAGACAATTTTTTCACAAAAAGACAGCACAAAAGCACAAGAGCCATGAGCAGAGAGGCCAAGTGAGCACAGATCACATGGGAGCAAAGCCTGGTTTCCCTGCATGATCCACTGGAGACCCCTGTGCTAAGTTAGCAGTTCTTGGCAGAGCAAGTCACCAGTGCCTGGAGAATGGGGTGAGGAACAGCGCTGGTGGTTGCTAGTCACATCTCCACACAGGGTGGGAACACAGCATGCATATCTCACAAGGACTGGTCCAAGCAGTCATAAAGTGTTCAAAAGACAGGCATGCTTCAGTGTGGAGAGCCCAGATAACACCAGGATTGTCAGCAGAAAGATATGAGAGCTGGGAGCAGCCAGGGCTTAGATCAAATAGGGCTCTTCCTGCAGATCAGTGTCAGATGCTGGGCTGGCAGAAAAAGGAGACCAAGTGTGAAGGAAGCCAGATGTAATGGGCAGTTTTGAGTGAGGAGCCAGTGGTGTCAACAGAAGATGGCAATGGGAGTGGAGACAAGACAATGCCTGCATTAGCCCAAGCAACAGAAAGGTGCTGGAGAGCATTTCTCCAGGTCCCACAGGCTGTGCTGTTGGCCAGGGGCTCTCTGCAACCCTTACCTCAGGGTGGGCTTGGGTGTGCTGTGCACACTCTCATTGTCCTCGATCTCTGGGCCACTGTCACTGTTGTTGCACTCTTCCAGGCTGTCATAGAGTAAGCCCAGGTCTTCTTCCACCTCCTGGGTCTGATCTACAGGGTCAGAGTCCAGGACCTGTGGGACCAAGCCCAGTGAGCAGTGAAGAGATATGGAGCTACCTGCATCCCAGAACAGGCATGTCCAAGCTGCCTGTCAGTCATGAGCACACTATGGCACTGTTCCCACCTCAGGGAGGCAAATCCAGGCTGTGGAAGAATCCAGTGACATTGTCATTGGGCCAAAGGAGGGTGCCATGAGCATGACATCCAAAGGAGTCTCAGACACCCACCACACTTACTGGCAGTTAGACACCTGGGAGGACCTTCACTGGCTGTGCTGCACGCTTAGCCTGGGCTGTCAGCCAAGACAAGCCATCCACAGGCTGATGTTAGCCTGTCTAACTGGACAGGACTGCCCCTGCAATGCCAGCTCCTGGTGCTGAACCAGTGAGTAACAGCACCCTTCTTCCCTGGGCACCTCTTCCCAACAGGAAGGTGCTTTTTGATTTGAGCACAAGCTCAGAGCTGCCTTCTTGAGGCAGAAGGCTTTGGAAAAGCCTCTGCCATGTCTCCCACCACCTTTGGCACATCCCTGAGCTCATGAGCCTTGTGCTCCCAGTGAGTGGGAACCTGCACTCTGACACCTACACATCTGCAGGAGACATTGCCAGATGGGGCAGCCCTACTGTTTCTTACCTCCTCTGTCACTTTGAACCTCTTCAGCAAAGCCACAAATTTCTGCTTGAAGTTTGGTTGCTAAAACAAAAGAAGGGAAGAAAAAAAGATCAGCAAAACTATCAAAGCGTGTTCCAAGCTGAGTAACATACAGGCCATGTTTATTCTGTCTAACATGTTATCCAGAGGTCCAAGGTCAGCCATGATTGCTCTCTCTCTCTATTTTTTTATATTTGCTGTAGGATTTGGACTTCCTCTGTACTCCAGAAGAAGCCACTGTCTGGGCATGAGGGAGGATGCAAGGATTCATACTTTCTCTGCTACAGGTTGGAATAGCACTCATTTAAATCCTTTTTCTCCCCAGACCATCTGGTTGAGCAATAGTGCCCTCAAGCAAGAAAGGGTGGGGAACAAACTCAGGAAGAAGGTGGTCAGAGATCTGCAGGGCTGAAGTCAATAGGGATGAGAAGTTTGGAGAGCTGACAGCAGCTCTTCCCTTCTGCAGACATGCAGAGGAGCTGCTAAGAGTTCACCTTTCCTGGTGCCTACCTTCCCCTTCCTGAAGAAAGGAAAGAGGCCATGTCACAGCTGCAAGTCGAATCTCTGTTGCACACACAGATCACCACTGATACAGAGCCAGGCTGACACAGTACAGACCATGAACTGGGATACAGCTCTGAGCAACAAGCTAGCTCTTTAACGGCAAGAGTTTTGCTCCTTCTCAGAGCCAAGGGCTCTCTTCCCTGCTCTGCACCAGCATCTCCCCTTCCCAACACCCCTCACTGCCTTCAGGGAGGGGAGAAAGTGAATCCCTGTAATCATATTGTAAATGCTGATGTTACTCTGGTCATTGATGTGGTTCGGATAATTTTCCTCCTAGCCTTCTTGGTTTTCCTCAAGTCATCCTCTTCATCAAACAGATCCTGCAGGCAAAAAGTCACAGCACATCAGAACAACTAGGTTCATGGAGCAGCACCCCCTAAAACTTTCCCTGACCCACATTTGCCTTCCATTTTAAAAAGCTTTGATCAACTCTGCTCCCAAGGTCTTGTTTCTCATTTCTGCTACCTCACTCTATAGAGCTCCTGTCTCTCTCCTTAGCACTGTTCCCCTTCAGACCTTCTTTCCCAGCACTTCTGTACCCAGGTCCCTCCAGAGAAGAATGTACCAGCAAGATTAAGAGGAGACACAGCCTCCTCATGACCTGTGTGTTGCACTCCTGCTCTTCCCTCTCCAGAGTTAGCTCAAAGAGGGCAGCACATGAATCACAAAAAACCATTCTTTCCGGGAATTACGCTTAACAATATGCACAACTCCCAGGGACATAGGCCCCTGACGTATTAACCCAGCAGATGAAACAGGTAGTCTGGAGGACCCTTGTGAGAGACTAAAATGATAATGGTTAATGACTTGAACAAATGGCCATTTGCAAAAGTAGCAGGTGCTTTGCTGAGACCCAGCAAACTGAAGAGGAGAAGAATTTTTGGATGTGTGGTGGAGAAGCCTCTGATCTGCAGTAGGAACAGCCTAGGTGCAGAGGAGTGAGCACCTATCACCAGAAGTTGACCATGAGAAACCAACCATAGTTTAGCAACAAGCTGGGTTTTGAGCCAGGTAAAGGAAGAGGCCAGAAGAAGCAGATCCCGCTGGGTGGGATAATGCTTTTCATCAGGCAAATATCCTCCCCTACACAACTGGCTCAGGTGTAAAACTTCCTCCCCCATTCCCCCCTCCCTCAGGCCTAAAGGTATACATCCCTTCTGACTCAACTACAATGAAGTAAGAGAGAGCTCTCATGTCTCAGAAGGTGACACACTATCAAAGACCCCCCCCAGTCACCCCCAGACTCATTGCTGAGCCCTTTCACCAGAGGACTGCACCTAATCCAGTGTTGTACCATATCCACAGTGTTAGATCAGACAGTGTAAAAGTCCCCACCCAGAGGAGGTACCTGGGCATTCCCACCTAAACCTGAATGTATATTAACCATTGAAATCTGTTTCAGGGGCTTCCCCCATCAAGACTATGACCATCACTTTGACCAAGCAACAATCAAATCTGAATCCATGGCTGGTGATACCTTTCCTCCCCACTATCTACTCTTATTATTTCTTTACCTCTCTTTCTTACTTTTTCTTATATATTTTCTTAAGTGACATCTTGATGCTTTTATACTGTTGTGTTACTATAGGTAATAATAACCACAAAAATGGCTACATACCTCCTTTCCATTGCAACCAAGTTGTTCTGAAATAAACCTGCCATGTAGATATATATTTATACACACTGGTCACCCAGTGCTGTTTCTAATCTGCCCCAAGGGATCTATTAACAAGAACCTCAGTTACCCTCAGATCATTGCCATCCTGCACAAGGGTTTGCCCCTGTGCTTTATCAGCACACTATCACAAGGCTTTTTGTGGCCTCAAGTACAGGCAACAGAACAAGAAGACAGCAAACAGCAGTGACACAGCTCATCACAGGGCTGGGATGGCTCTGCCACCTCTAACCTTTTTCAGACCTACTTCTTCCAAAAATCCCTGTTCTCTCTCAGACAGTGAGGAGTCTCTGACCTGTTATCACAGGGAGAAGGGAGAAAATCATGGTGCAAGATGGAGGGGGCTCAGCAGGGGTTTTCTGCTGCAGACTGGACAGTTCCAGAGACAGATGGGTGAGATCTATGGCTCTCCAAAGTCCCTTGCCTCACCATGGACTTGACAGCAGCTCACAATTCTTTCTGCTGTCAGGTATTATGGCTCTCAGCCCTCTGAAACAATGCCAAATGTTTATAAGAGGATGAGAGAGCTCAGGGTGATCAAGAACCTCAACCCCTGACTCTTGCCCCAGAAACAGGACCAGGACACAAGGCACCTTGCCAGGCCTCCCTTACCTGACCCTGCACAGCATCATCACTGGCTTCCTGCTCTGAGGAGAAGCTGTCATCCTCTTCTTCAGAGTAGTTATCAATGTCTGGGGAGCGATCTGAAAGCAGACAGTGCAAATGCCCCAGCTAAGCATGATGCCTGTCGTGGCTCCAGTGAAAGGACTGGAATTGCTGGGAATCCTGAGGGACACACTCTGTTACCCATGTCCCAAATGACTGCCAGCAGGTCCGAGCACTAAACACACCTGAAGCTTTGATTTTAGGACCTGAGGGGACGCTCCCATCCTCATGGTCGATGGGCTGACTGGACAAAGAGTAGATGCTGATTTCAGCCACTCGAATGTTCACATCCTTCATGTTGCTGTGGAGGCCCAGAAGTTGCCCGCCATCCGTCGGGTGCTGCATGACCTAGACAGAGAGACAAGCTCCCTGACAGGGTGACACAATGGCAGCTGGCAGCCCACCCCCTCTATATTATAGCCAGCCAACAAGGCAGAACACTCACAGCAATGAGACCCTGCCTGCCAGCCCAGTTTCCTGCCCAGTGCCGGCACAGGAAGGCCATGTAGGACTCCCCTCTGTCCAAGCAGCCTATACCTCAGCCATGTTAATGATTCCCACTGCCAAGGTCTTGTAGCCCAGGATGGTGCGGTTCTTGTATCTCTTCCTCCGTTGCAGCATGATCTGTAGTTTGTTGCCATCTCTCTTGAGGAAGTGTGGGTACTGGGGAAGGGAAGCACACAGAAGATGGCAGAATGAAGGCAAGACTCAGTATGACATACAGATCGAAAACTCTTCCTCAGTGCTGATGTACAGCAGGATCTGACCTGCTGAGCTTTGAGGGGCCCCTCAAAGGCCACCTGCACCTATCCATCATCCTCCAAATCCCAATGCCCAGCAAAACAATCCCTGGAGCAATGGAGCAGCTGGCCAACCACAGGAGGGCCCTCCACAGAGGCTGTGTCTTTCACACTTAGCCCTAAGGTTGTGCTTGCTGAAAAATGCCAGGTAAGGGAGCCCAGGGGACCAGGTAACACCAGGTACCTGCAGTGAGAAGGTCAGCTCCAGCTCGGTCTCCATCAGGCCTCCAGGCGGGAGGACGTATTCATTTGACCTCAGGACTCGCTTTGAACCCTACAAGATTGGCAGACACACACACTGAGCTCAACCCCAGACTCCACTGCATCACATACACAAGACAATGGTGTTCACAGTCCACAAGGAAAGAGATAATGCCCTGACTCTGTTTCACCTTGCAGAGACACCTTTCGCACGCCTATGAACACTTTGCAAAAGCCTGCAGTATCCCCTGAGCTGCCAGAGGCCCCTTCTCCTTGCCCACTTGACAGGGAGCACTTGCTCTTCACAAGCCTGCTCTGCTTAATCTGGCTGTCTGCACCTGGAGTGACAGTCCATCCTGTGGCAGGACACTCCTGGAGCCAGAGGGAGCCATGCAGGGGGAGGGAAAGGGTTCCAACACACTGCATGGCCAGGAAAGGGACAGGACATGGAGACATCTCTGTCCCCAGGCAGACAGACCCAGCACAGATCCCTGTCTAAGCTGGCAGGCTGGCTCTGCTGGGACCAAGTCAGGATGTCCAAGAGAACAGGGCTCCCCCTGCTTGCTCAGCTTGTGCCTCAGAAAACTCTCCTAGTCTTTTCCTCAAGCAACAGCCTCTATCTCTCCACATGAAATGGTTTTTACCAGAAGGGCAGCAAGAGAGGCACTCTAATCATGTTCTCACTCCAACTCTTTCCTTTAACTCTGCCCTATCTCTATGTCTTGGTTTCTGATAGAGACAGTGAATGACTTGGGGGCAGAAAAATGCTGTCTGCATGCATCAAGCCCTCTTGGCTGCAGGGCAGCACAACACACAGATCCTCCCAAAAGCTGTCTGCAATGCTGTATCCAGAGACCGTGACAGGAGCAAGGCTTTCCTGTGAAAGGTCTTCCTAAAACAGAAGAGAGGAGGTGGAGCTCATCCCCTTCACCATCTGTAAGCCTTCCTGGCCAAGAACACACTGACCCTTCCTGAACTCTTCTCTGATAGCAGATGATAGGCAGTCACAATGACAGTGACCATTTACTTTAGCACATTTACCATTTGCTCTTTGTTGCAGAGAGACTATCCACCAAAGATTCATTCTTTCATCAAAACACAAGTAGAAGTGCAATTACTCTTCCTGAAGATGCTATTTCTGGAGAAGTAGTTGTGGCAAAGAAAAGGTGAGGATATCCTGAGTGGTGTGTCCAGGAAGTGACAGTTTCATAAACATTGCTGTCCTGTGCCTTACTGTCATTTACCACTATGGAAGTTACACGCCCAGCCTCAATCCTAGGTGAATCCAACCCCTCAGTGAAATATCAGTGCACATCCATGTGGCATTGCAAGGACTGGGACAAAGGCTGCTTCATTTATCACAGTGCAAGGACAAGGACATAGAAATACTGAGCATCCTCCATCCTTATGGAAATTCAAACCTCAACTGGACATTGCACTGAGCACCTGATGTAGCTCAGCTATTCTGTAATTTGACTAATGACAGGCAAGACCAATTTCTCTGCAGAACAGCTGAGTATCCCTATGAGTAATACAGAAAAACTTAATACCAGACTGTTACAGTGAAAATCACAGATGACAAGGAATGTCAAGGAAGGGAAAAGCAATAGGGACAAGTGGTGGTCACAGAATTTTGCTACCTAAGAACTGAAAATACACAGGAGCTTTCACTACAAAACACATGCACATGATGCCCAGGTCTGGTTTGCAAGGTACAATCCCAAATTTCAGGTATAAATCTGTCCTGATTGATCTGATTTATAAGAGGGTTGAGGCTAGAACAGCATACCACACCTGAAAAAGGAGAGAGAACTAATATAAGTACTAGACTAGGCAGACAGCAAAATACTAATCAGAATTCAAGCTGAAGGTACATTTTGGGAGGGAAAAGTCCATTAATATCATTAACAAGTCAAGGATTTAGCTAGGAATGCTCAGGCAGGAGTGAAAAATACTACAAGTGGTTGCAAAAAGATAGGAAACAAAGCATGAGTGAGGCATAAACAGAAAACTCTGCATAGTAAGAAAGACCAAAAAAACCCAAGTTCCTTCAGGGAACAGGGTTGGTGCAATAGGAAGGCAAATGACCTTTTTAGCCTGGTCTGTTTTGTAGCACACACTCTTGTCTGCTACATAGTGACTGCCAGTATCATCTCTCTACAGCAGTACCAAGGTTTGAACCTGAGTGACCAGCTGTTCCTGCAATGTGTATCCAGATGCAAGAAGATCTGCATCCACAGCACCTGTCACAGGAGCTGAAAGTTCTGGGAGTGCTGGGGCTTGTTTTCTCTTCTTTCTTTGATTGTTTCCCCTATTCATGGCTCCAGACAGGGTGTTTGTGAACTACAGTCTCTCTGCTGAGAGGGAACACTGTGTTTCCCTTCATGCCATAATCAGTTGCAATACCAAGGCAGGTATCTGCAGCTTTATGGAGCTGAACCAGCACATCCAAATCTTTTAGTGCCATGCTGAACAACACACAGAAGGAAATGCTCTGTGATGGTGTCTCCAGTCTGTTAAAACAAATAATGAGGGATAAAGGTTGAAAAACCACTCAAGTGAACAAGAGCAAATCCCCTTTTTCACAATAGTTCAGGTTTTATCTCACTCAAATCCACAGAACATTATATATTCAAATACGTCTGGGGAATGGGTAAGTTCTGTAGACACAGAAAGTTTCCTTAGTCCTTCGATAGTGGTATTTTCAGATGAAAGAGCAGGTAATAGCACATGGTACTGATGGAAGCTGTCTTTTAAGACCAGAAGGGCACTGTGAGAAGGAGATCAGGTGTTCAGGACAGGCCTACACTGTCCTTTGGGTCATGCACATTTTTGGAGCAGACTGTCTCCAGTATTGAAGCTGTTGTCTGGGTGCCAGCCCCATTCAGGCAGGGTCAGAGCTTTGTTTCCATGCAATCTGTCCTTCAGAGCAGCAACTTCCTGACCCTAACAGAACTACTACTGAAATGAGAGAAATACAGCTCTCCTTTTCTCTACTCCCCAGCTGTCCCCTTGGGAATTTGCAGGTCCTTTATAAATTATATGCATCAGCTGTTTCCATCCAAAAGATAGAATGCTCACTAGAAAGCCTTCAAACAGTTTCTTACTAGTGTGACTCATCTGTTACCTAGGAGAGGAGCAGGAGGAAGGGTTCCATCTGAGGCCACTCTGTAGGCACGCTGTGATGAAGCTGCCTACAGCCTCCATCTGCCTTCCAGCAGCCCCAAACCTTGCCAAGGTGGCTGCTCAGGAAGGTGGAAGCATCCTGGGAAGGCACACAAACTCAGCCCACTCCCACATGGAATGCTGAGCCACGGGGTAATGTGGGCAAAAGCATTCTCCCTTCAGTTTTCTTCAGCTTTGCAGGGAGCCTACACCAGCATGCAGCCACAGCCATGCAGCGAGGAGGTGACCATGCTTAAATTAAATCCCTGAATGCAGCCTCCATTCCCTGACAGGAAAAGGAGCCCTGCAGCGAGGAGCCCCTGTGGCTTCCAACTGGTGACGCCTATTAATTTCTTTTGCCATCAGGGTGCATGACTGGCCTGTGGCAGGGATGGGAGTGGTCTGTGTGGAAGAGCTGGAGTCCCACTGTGCAGTCTCTTCCACGGTCCCACGTTTGCAGCGTGTGAGGGCTGTGGCTGAGGACACGCACACTCAGGGCATGTCAACCCCAGCATAAGTGGGTGTGCACAGGAACCCAAGGTTCCCCCGTGCAGAAGAGAAGTGAGGGATCACCCCAGCCCTCCCAGTCAAGTAGGACCTGTAGCCCCCAGCTGGCTGCCAGCCCCCCAGTCTTGTGCTGCTGTCAGCTGTGGCCTAGCCTTGATTGCTTCCACATTTCCAGTTCTCTGCTGCTCAGGTTGTTTCCTTGCTAAAGCCTGCATCAGGGGCACAGGTCTCAGGGGTCCCAGTGCTTTCACATCTCCTGAATGACACCATACATACAGTGATGGAAAGGCCAGCAAAGTGGGACACTGACCAATAGTGTGTGTACTACAGCCTCCTCCTACTGTCCTCACTCCCTGCCCCAGACTTCACACATTTTGCTTTCAGTTTCTTCTGTGCAAGTGAAGAAGGTCTGCCATGAAGGCAAACTCCAGCTCCTAGAGCTCCACTAATACTGCAGCTTCCAGCATTAATCCAGGATTTAGATCCTAATGTGTGCAGCACAAAGCGCTCTGTGGGAGCACAAAGCTGCTGAGCTCCTGACCTGCGTGCTGTCAACGGGATCAGCTGCTTTCGTGCCAGCTGACAAGAACAAAGGAAGGACACCAGCACCCTAGCTGGGTCAGGGAAGCTGTGGCCAGGACAGCACACTCAAGATGTATTTTGTTTCCATGCTGTCCTTTGGCAGGTGGAAAGGATGTGCCTGCATCCCCAGGAACCCATCTCTCCACCAGCAGCTGCAGAGAGGCTCGCACATATCCCCTGCAGAGGGGATCGCACATATCAGGATGGTGGCAAATTCCCTGTCCCCTTGGTGGCAAAGATCCTCTCCCCTCCCCTCTGCCTGGTTCACAGTAGAGGCATCAGGCCTAGCAAGGATGCACAGAGAAAGGGAGGGGATAGTAGAGGCTATTGTGAGATCAGACAGGGTACAAATGTCGGCAGAACATTATTAACAGAGACACTGGTCCCTTGCACCCTTCTCTTCCCACCCTTCACTCCCCAGGGAGTGATCTGGATGTAAGGCACTGCCAGAAACCATCTAGCACTGACCCTCTCTTAAAGGGTAGGGAACAGTGGGATACAAACTCCAAGCAGCAGTTTGAGAGGAGGGCCTTGGCTGAGGCAGGCAGGGAGGCATGACACATTCTGTCCCAGTATCTAACCAAATTCTTTCCCAGTACAAGCCAGCACCAGGTATCTTGCTGCTGTCCCTGGGGCATCATTCCTGCCTGCCTGAGAGCCAAAATCTCCCTAAGCATGCTAACCGAGACAGAGGGGTTCATTGGCACTAGGCAAGGGACATGCAGACCAGCACTTCACAGAGGGCACAAGGACAGGCTTGGCTTGCTGCCATCAGGCAGCAGCAAGGAGAGGAGCCTACCTGAATCTTCACAGCGATAAGCACAGAGCTCAGCTCTTTGTCCAGCTCTTTCAGCACCGTGAGCTTCTTCAGGCGCAGACTGCAGAGCCTGTAAGACAGAGAGAATGGGACACATTCAGGCACCACCATCCCTGGGGCCCTGCCACATGGTACCCGGTGCTCGGAAGGCAGCCTGGATGCTTGGCCCAGTCGCAGGCACAAGCTTGGCCTAGGAACGCTGGCATTCACGCGCCACGGAGACAGCCCATTGGTGAAAAAAGGAAAGAAGGAAAATTAACAGAGCTAAAGCAGGCTTAAGGGATTAGCATGCAACAGGAAGCCCAACAGCAGGCCATGTGGTAAAGAGATCCCTTCCCAAGCAGGGTTGTTGCCAGCTCTGCTTAAATCTACCTTGGCCACAGCACTGTTTATTTATAAACCAAAGCACTTAAATCCACTCTTATCCTGGACTTAGTAAAGGCAAATGTCCCCCTGCAGACATCACAACTCAGCTCTTCTCTTGTATGGTACCACACAGAGCTGACTTGAGAAGCTGCCCCACACGAGGCTTCATACAGCTTCAGCCACCCTGACAAGCTCAAGTCCTGGGGACTCAGCATGGTAAGTGGCACTTTCAGGAAAAAGCTAGGAAGGGTCCTGAGGCTAAGTGAGAACAGCTACTTTTGCTGCTCAAAGGATTGGTCAGTGCCTGTGAGACACAGCCACTCCAATCTCCTGCCTAGGAGCCTGCAGCAGGATTCCCATGGAGACTACTTGCAAAGAACTCTGCCAGGGAGCAAAGCCAGACATGGCTCTACCAGCAGTAAGGCATACAGATGTTTTGCAAGTCAACCTCTGTGATCCACGGCTGCACTGCTGTAGACCTTGGTTCCCAGGACTCCTGTGGATATCAGCATGCTGGACCTGAGATTCAGGCCACAATTCCTGGAGAACAGATTTGGCTACTACCAAATACCTTTCTGTCTGACACACTGTGCTCTCTGAAGGCCTGCTTTATTTATTTCTAAACAAAAAAAAACCTGTTCTTGCTATGCTGATGTACAGCAGCAATATAGAACAATTCCAGAGATGGAATGACAGTGAAAAGGGAAGGAAAGAGCCAAACTGCAGGACAGGCTTAGGGCTTACCAAGCACTCACCTCCTACCATGTCCCTGTTCACCCTTCAAAAATAATTTTAGCTTGTGCAGGTTTCTTGGACTGTGACTGCAACCCTGCTACTCTGCCCTTCATGTTCTGGTCTCCCCTGGTGGACACCAGAAGTCAGGAAGCTGGGTGTGCAGGGAAGCTCTGCACACTTGTTTGCCAGATAGCTGCATCCTCTCAGCCAAACCCCAGGGCTACAGACCTTAAGCTCTCGTACCCTGTGCAGCCCAGCACTACAGTAAGTGATCCATCTCTGTCCCCCCTTCTCCTCTGAGCCTCTGTTTGTAGGAAGGGAGAAACCTTATTACCTGGGGCAGGTTTCTTCCTCCCCAGAAATACTTAGCTGCAGGGAACACAGTCAAAGAGGCACTTTGTAGGCAAAGAGGGGGGGACTGAGCTCTTGACACAAAAAAGGGTACAGCAACTACATCAGATGTACTAAAGGAAAGCTTGCAAAGAGGCTAAGCCAACAACCACCACTAACTTTGACTGTCCCTAGACAGGTCACAGAGAGAAATGAGGCTTGAACATGTAAGACAAGAACAGTAGATCTACTCAAATTTTCCTTACAGCACTAATTTAGTCATGATAGTCCCCTGCATGGAAAAATTACCCCTTAAAGATTAAAACTTACATAAGGATATTCAGTCTTAATTAGAAGATATTGAAAGGTTATAATTCTACCTGGCAGTTGTTCTTGCTGTAGAAACACACTCCTTATCCAAAACTAATTCACTCATTAGCTCTTCATGCTCCTCTCTGAGGCAGTACCTGTTATTTTTTCCAGGGGAAGAATGAATGCACACTGGTCAGCTCTGCCCACTTGGGCAGCTCTTTCATCTCTGATAAGGCACTCTAAAGCTTCTTTCTTCTATTTCTATCCCTCTCCAGCTTTCAAGATCTATTTTACACAGTGAGAGATGCTGTAGTCTGCCCCGGTCCTTTCCATACCACGTGCCAGAAGGTGGTTCCTCCCTTCCACCCTCTGCTCTTCCTCCCTGCAGCACTCACAGATATAAGGTACTCAAAGGTATAGCTGGCACCCTGCAGCTCCAACCCTTCTCAAAACAGTGCTTGCTAAAATACCACGACCCTTCCCACAGGGATTAACATGCATACTCTAGCGTCTGAATTTACTTGCAGCACAAGAGCACACAATTTTTAAGCAGCTTGGCTGTCCCTGATGACCCTCTTTTGATTTGTTACTTAACCAATCCCTGAATCACCCAGATTTACATCAGTGCTGAGTGTTCAGTGCCAGTACTGGGCAGCAGAGGGTCTCACACTAATCTCTGCAGATATCTACAGGACAGGATCGATCCACAGTGATCAGATGCTGCTCAGAACATTTCAGACAAATCCCACAGCAACTACCCTATGGTTCTGACCAGAACTGATCACAGTGTGATCCCTGCAAATCACTTCTGGTAGACAAATTATATATCTGGATTTACTTACTCCTATAATTAAACAGAACAAGTAGCAACTGCTTTTGAGCTATGGAACTACTACAGGGACTCCCACTATACTGAGCTGTGGTAAATGACTATGTAACATTCTGATAACAACGACTGACAGCAACAAGGAAAATGAGCTCCAATAGGGTAGTCTGGAACCCCAGTACTCCTACATTCCACTACTGGTCATTTACTGACAAGAGGCACTCACTGTTCCCTGGTATTATCTTTAAAAAATGCTGCCTCCTTCCCTCACTAAGTGATGAATTTGGAGCTTTTGCTCTGAAGTTTGATTGAAACACTTGTAATGCTTTCACCGAGCTGGCCTGTAGTTACCTTGGAAAGGAAAGCTTTTATAACATGCACTTTGTGGAATTCAGTGCCAGCAGCAAAGCACTGCCTCCAGCGGTTGTTTGCAAAAGCATCCAATCAAGAGGTCACAGAGGACACACAGTGGCTTATTTTTGTTAAGGAAGCTTTCCTGTCTGACTATTTAGGATCACAGGTAACTGTACGAATTCTAACAAATTGCCTATTCCTTCTCCAGGGAACATATACTCTTCCCTGCTGATGTGTTCTTTCCATAACTTCCTGACACACCCCAAAAACATACCAGGAGTCCATAGAGATGTTAACTCATTTTTCCTCTTCCCAGGGGTGCTGCATGTGCCAATTCTGCTCCCTGTGCACTTATCCTTGCTAAGAGTGGTTCTGCTTCTATTGCTTTTACCTGGCTCACCACAGTATCCTTGCAGGCTGTCCTTGCATGTGGGAGGACAAAACATCTGCAGGTAGGAGGACAAAACATCTGCAAAAAGAACTAGATTTAGGTAATGTAAGAGAACATCAGTTAAATCAGTCTGTGGTTTACTTGAAATACGCATCACACAGGTGATGGTCGCCATCAGAAAATCATAGAATTGTTAAGGTTGGAAAAGACCTCTAAGATCATAAAATCCAACCATTAACAAAGCACCACCATGTTCACCACTAACCTTGTAAGCCATGTGCACAAGTGCCTCATCCACTTGTTTCCTGAATGCTTCCAGGGATGGTGATTCCATCACTTCTCTATCCTTTCAGTGAAGAACTTTTTCCTATTATGCAATCTAAACCTATTCTGGTGCAAATTGAAGCCGTTTTCTCTTGTCCTGCCACTTGTTACCTGGGAAAACAGACCAACCCCCAACTCAGTACAACCTCCTTTCAGGGAGTTGTAGAGAGCAACAAGGCCACCCCTGAGGCTCCTTTTCTTCAAGCCAAACAGCCCCAGCTTCCCCCAATCACTCCTCATAAATTTACTCTCTAGACCCTTCACCAGCTTTGTTGCCCAACTCCAGACATGCTCCAGCACCTCAGTGCAGTGAGGGGCCCAAAACTGAACACAGTATACAATGTGGAGCTTCAAATCATGAGGCAGAGGTGTGAGACATGCTGAATTCAAGGTGTCACATCCCTTAAAGACAACATTATCTGCCATCAGGAGGATCAGTTCATACCTATGTACCTGTTGTGGCAATAGGGCTTGGGTGACACACTGTGTCTACAGTGTTTCCACCTGCATGTGGAACATGGACTGTTATGGGATGTCCCAGGATAAAGAGACAGCTTTCTCCAATATTGTTGCTGTTGCTGCTGACAGTGATTTACTACAGGCTGGTCTTCCCAATGCATCTGAATCAAATTTAGTGGAATAATATGTGACTGGTTTGTGGTGCAGTCACAATTTCTGCATTATCACTCCACTAACTTTATTTCATGTACATACAGATTGAAGGGATTTGTAAAATCTGGGAGCCTAAGAGAAGGAGCAGACACCATTTTATTGCTTTAAAAGCTCGTTCCCTTTCTGGGCCCCATGCAACAAGTTCTGTGTTTTCATTATTGGTTGCCTCTGTCAGAAGCTTAGTCAATTCCCCTTACCTAGGAAACCATAACCGATGGTTATGGTGAAATCCCATGATGAAATCCCATTATTCTGAAAAATCCTCATATCTGCTTTTTTGTAACCAGACAGGGGAGCTTAATTATGGCCTCTATACTTCCCGGGTCTATCATTCACTATCCCTTCCTCAAAATAAATCCTAAACATTTTAACTTTGATACAGCTGAAGTTTGGCCAGAGCTACACTGTGGTCCCATTTTTTTGCCAGAGCAATACACAGATGTATAGGGTCTATTTTACAAGCACTCTCATCACTATCTGTTAATACCAAATCATGTATCTATTATCCAAAAACCAGTTTGCTCAATTTTATAATTTTATTGCAGTGCAGTAAGTGTCAAAATTCTTTGCAGATTCAATGGACCTAATCCTCTACCTTCTGGAGACCATAGCAAGAGGACATTAAAGCATTTTCTTATCTATTTTTTTTATTTTCAATAACAAAAGGTAATTTTTTGCTTTCCTTTTCACTGAAGGGGTAATACAAAGCGTTAAGCAACAATTTCCTGCTTGGGCAGTACTCTTTGCAGAGCTTCCTCCTTGAAGAAAATGAAAGTGTTCCCCAAGTTAAAAACATACTAACATTGTTTTGAAAAGGAGAAAAGGTTTTCTGCTGCTCTGACTGTGCCACTAAACTGGGTCACAGGTGATGCCCTCCATGTAGGAACAGAACTAATCAAATCTTCTCGAGAGCAACTACAACAGTCCTCCTCATTCTGGAGGAAGTCTTCAAATACTATTTGTATGTTTACCACTCTCTTACCTATGTAAATGTACATGCATAAAAATATGCTTTTAGAAATGTTTTCAAAAGTATACATAAACATTATTATAAGCAAGTACTAGTCAACAGAAAATCTCATACAAATAATAAAGCAGTGTTTCAGTGTGCAACATCTGGAGATTCTGCTCTTGGTGTGGTGCCCACTGCAGCTGGAACAAGCCAGGGGAAAAGTCCAGTGTTGCATCCAGAGTCACTGCCCAACCCCATTCTGGGCTATTCAGGACCACTCTGGCAGACACACTCTTACCACCTGAGACTTTTACTGCTGGGACCAGAGCTCCTTCACAGCCAGCAGCTCCAGTGAGCCCACAGGTGCCCAGCTTGGTTCCTAATACACACCACACTCACCAGCAGATGGGTTTCCCCCAGCAGCTTGACCCCAGGTTTCCCACAGCAGAGTCCCAAACATCTGGTTCCTCAAGCAATTTAATCATGGTGCAGACACACTGTAACAGCTTGAGTTGGTGTCCACAGAGTCAGCAAAGGAATCCCTGGGCTTTTGCACCCTTGTGGTCTCTGCACCCATCCCTCTCATGCTCTTTGTGTCCCTTACACTTGCTTCTTGGTCTGATGGTGAGATCTGGTCTGAGGTCTTCTGCTTGTTTATTTGGGTTCTACAGAGTCATTGGGTGAGTTGGCCACCCAGTGCCTCAGATGACAGTGCCCTATGTTGGGCAACAGGCCAGTGCCAGTTCACAGCTCCTTTCCTGGGGTTCCAAGACACTTCCTGCCATCCAGGGCACAACCTGCAGCTAACACTGCAGCTGTACACCCAGCTACCTCCACCTAGGTGTATTCCTCAAATGCTTTATTCTTGCATTTTCAAGGCCAACGTTTCAGTGAATGCTACACATCTCTAAAGCCCCTGATGCAGGGGAGTACAAAACAGAAGTACAGTTCCTAATGCTTGTAGAGAGAGAAGGAAAACAGGATAAAAACATATATATGCACAGTAGAGGAGATGGTATATTTTTTTCTGCTGATATTCTGGGCTATTCAGTGCTTGGCTTACTACACTCATGAGTAACAGCTCCTTCTCTGAAGAAGACTGTTTCCCTAGGCATTTGCACTGATTTCTCCAAGTGGCAGCAGCCAGGGACTTTGAGTTTTCCTGTAGCTCCCATGCCACCTAAAGTTAGAACACACCCACCTTTCCCAGCACTGGCCCTCTGTGCATCCTTGACAGCACTACTACCACCCTTATTAGACACACAGACACGGACTAAGGCTTCAACAGTGTCAGTTTAGCTGCTCTTCAATATTTCTCCTGACTTTGACAGCTCAGGTTTCCCTTCAAGGTGATATTAAGCTCCAAGACTGGGCTTATGGAAAAATGACAGAATTTCCATGGGGCTCACAAGGCACAGGACGGTCCCGTACCCCTACCAATCGCTGGAGCAGCACTTATTCCCGACACATGTTCCCGCTAGAGGGCACAAGGCAGCCGGCCAGGACCACAAACCCGGGAACACCGGGACGCCCTGCAGACAGGCTGGTCGCCCGGAGCAAATTGTAAAAGATTTACTCCCTCTGATCAGAGGGGTGTCCATCCACAGAGCTCACCTCTGGCAGTAGCCAAAGCGGGTGTCAAGGGAAGAGCACACAAACGGCGTGACAGCAGTTAAGATGCCATCTGAAATATGCCACAGCTTTCTGAAGGGAATATCCTCCCTGAGCCCCAAGTGGTGTGTTTGCATGAGACACCACCGATGCACGCAGAGGGGAGGAGAGACCTACTCCACTTTCAGAAACCAAGTCCCTCTTGCCAGCAAACAGGAGCAATGAACTGGAACAGCAGCAGGTTCATCAGGCTCTGCAGATCAGGCATCAGGACAGGCAGGTGGGCCAATTACAGATGGACTGGGAGGAAAGCCAACATCAGCCTGCTTTGAGAGTTTCCCCAAGGGAAAAAGAGACAGAAGACTCAGAGCTTACCACTCTGCCCTGCAGCCACTGCAACTGCTGCAGCCTGGGACAGGCAAGTAAAAGAAGCTGCACTGAAGTGGTGCAACACAGTAGGATGCAAAAGCCAAAAACCATGACAGCACCCTCCTGGGATCACCAAGGAGCTAGGGCCAGAGCCATCAAATACCTCTGCTGTGTCTCAGATCTCTTTAGCCATGCTATGCAAGGTGGTGTGCAGCACAACAGCCCTGGTGCTGACCAGCATTGCTCTCCTTGCAATAAGAGGCATTTTGGCTCATCTGCATCCTGGCCACCAGCAGCTTGCTACCAGTAGCACATGTCTGCCCTGCTGCTGGATCCAGAGCAGGGTTCTGTTACTGCAAATTGCAGCAGGTTTGACTTATCCCAATTCCCAAGTGACATTCACAAAGGAAATCCCAAAGTACAAAGGACAGAAGACAAAACCTCCCCAGGCTATTACATCCCTTCATTTCCTGTGAAGCATTTCACAGCTTACAGCTCTGTCTGCCTCAAGAAATTCAGTCTGTTTTCCCACATGACTACTCCTCCCCTCTATCATCCCATCTCCTTCCAAGTGCCTCTAGACACACCAAACCCAAGGCCAATGCTCAGACATCCCGCAGGACCAGATGACACTCTCCTTCCTTTTATCTTTGAGGGTTTTAACAGCAAAGGAAGGGGTTTCTTGTCCTCACAGCAGCAACTTGGCTGCACTACAAGGGAGGAGGATCGGCAAAGTCATGCTAGGGAGGGCAAAGAATAACAGTATCAGTAGGGTATACATTACCAAGAGCAAGGTATCATCAGGCAATTCATCCTCAGTCAGGAGGCAAATGGGAAGAAAACAGTGTCCTGCAAGTAGACACATCTACCTTTCCTTGTCTTGCTGGCTGGCTGCTTGCAGCTGCCTAGAGTTTCTCTCACAGCCTTGTGTCCTGGTTAGCATTTCCCCCCTGGAATGGTCATTGAAGACAGACTGCAGTCACTGAAAAGAGGCCAGTGCAGTACATTAAATGGGACCTCAGCACCACTGTACTGAATTGGAGCACCTAATTTTTTTCATTTTCCTATCCCCACGAGAGGGAAAACCCACACCATCAGCCCCTGCTGTTCTTATCTGACCAAGCAGGCCATTCTTAACTGCATCAAACACCACCATCTCACTGTGTATGCACATTTATTGGGCATGCCCTGCTCCAATCAGCCCTTGGAAGAGTGCCTAACTCTTTATTCTCTGGGCTAATGATCTCTGGTTTGGTCAGCACCCAGCTGCTCTAATAAACATTCTGGAGCAGCTTTCCCACTCGCTGCAGGGACCACACATAGCTCAGCCCAGCAGCTCTGACTGCCACCCAGAGGCCTCCCAGGAACCATCTTCTCTTCAATCACAAGCACGCAGCACTCCTCTGTGCTCAGAGATGTATCCCATAGTACTGCAATACCACTGAGACAGCACACAGCTGCTCTCAACAGAGGCACAGGGATGGGGCAGGTCATGTCCCAAAGAGGCACAACAGTCAGGACAAGGCAGAACAGGCACTCCAGGCAGGGTCAGGTGTACCAATGAGATAAGAAGGCTCAGGGAAAGGACAAGGATATCAACACCGTGCATGTCTCAGCCAGCAGTAGTAGCTACTAGTGAACACCAGCAACAGCCATCAGAGCTGTTTGCTACCAGTGTGAAAGCAGCCAGGTGTAAGGGAGGAAAGTGCAGACAGGTACTGGATTCACTGATTTTGTCTGGAAGAAGATTCACTCAGCATTACAGGAGAGATTTGTTGGATTTATCTAAGAGAATATTAAAAATCTTTTTAAATACTTAGCAAGATGTACAAAATCATCCTCTTCCTCAGGTTTTTCAAAACTGATACCTGACATGTGTAGTCAAACTGCAGCCAAAACTGCTTCTGGACCAGCCACTGTTTCCTTCACAGGAAGGTTGTAACAGGTTATGCTTTAGAAACATCCCTGCTAAAGCAGATCAGCCAACATGCATCACTGAGTGTACACCAGCCCCACACACACAGAGTCACATGAGGAGAGGCAGATGGACCAGCAGCAGTGCTGTGCTCAGGGTGCAGAGCACTCCTCTTTCCAAAAAGCTACATCTACTACAGGCTTTCAGCTGATTTTGTGCTGCCAAAATGTTACCATGCTAGCAGGGCACACCAAAGATGGAAGAATGGCTACTTGGGACAGGAGCTAACATCGAGATCTCTCTGCTTGTTTGCTGCCTATGGCATAGTGAGGCTGTTCCAAGCAGGAGGGCGCTGATGCTGAGGTCATGAGATCCCAAACCAGGACAGAGCAAGCCTGGCTGCAATAGAAAAACAGCTCTCACACAAATGTTTGGCCAAGGCCATACAGGAGTATTCTCTTTACTCCAATATCCCCACAAAGCATGGACAGCAGTGACTCTCAAACCAGCAAAGATCTCTGCGATTCCCTCTGAACAGCTCCAGAGCACATGCACTCTCCTTCTCGAGCCTGCTGAACCACCCTCTGATGTCTGGACCTGCCTCCTCACGTGGACAAATGTGTGCCAGCATCTCTGCAAGCAAACAGTTTCTAAACAAGACAAATGGTGCTTCCTCAAACCAATTCAAACACAATAGCGGAAGCGAGTCAAAGATAAGCCTATATTACGAAACGTTCCATTCCTGTTCCCAGACAGATTTCTTTAAGCACAGCTGTTCTTTACAGGCTTCATAGCTACAGACAGCTCCACAGTTTCAGACTCAGTCATACAGGCAGCCTCAAAAAGAAGTGGATCACTCTGGCCTACTACATGTTCTTGTTGTGGACTTGTGTCTAGGAATAGCGTGGGACATTGCAGGCAGCAGAGAGAGAGATGGCCAACATCAATATATAACCTAAATGCCACCTCCTGACTTGAGCACTGCTTCCTCCTGACCCTCCCTGCTGCAGACTGACAGCTCCCATGTGTTTTGCCAGCCTGGAGAGCAGATCACACGCAAGACCTACATCCTTCCTACCCTGATCTCAGGGGACACTCCCACTAATGTGGTTACTCCCACTGTAGGAGGAAAGAGCAGCAGCCAATGTGATGCTAAACCTACCCAGCAACTCAAACTCACAAACAGGATGAGCACTGCCTCTCAGCATTGGCAGGACTACTTCTGCCTTCCCTTCCTAGCAACTCTCCTCTCTCCAGACAGAATTCAATGAAGAGCTCTGCCCAGCAGTTGTTTCCCTGTCCAGTGAGGTCACTGTGCAGACCACACACAACAAACTTGTCTGAAAAGTAGGAAAACTATGAAATGGCAGTTGTTAAAATCAGGCAAGGGCAATCAGTCTGTGCATTCAGTGACAAAAACAAGATCAGAGGATGGGGTGAAAAGCCTGAGGTCTCTCTAGAAAGTCACTGTTGGCTACTCTAACCTGTCACTAATACAGACATGCCAGAGCTATCCCATATCCCACAGCAAGGAACTGCAGCTTACCTGGTGCTACAGAGCAGCTTTCCTTTTAGCACAGAGGTGCCTGCAAACACTCCAGTGTGCACTGCTTCTCCTCACCAGTCAGCTTCAAAAACAGCTCCTCCGGTAAGATATCCATCTTGAAATACTACTGCACTACAAAGCTTCTGGGTTGCTTCTACCCAACTATGCATGCTTTTCTGAGGCAGGGATGCCACATAACCCATGCAGCTGGAGTGGGAGTGAGAAGGCAGTACACATTGCTACGGCTCACACTAAATTCCCTAACTCAGGAATACCATGGTATCTACCAGGAAATCACAGCAATAGAATAGTGCTTTTTGTCCAGGTCCACTGACCCTGTAACATCAGGCTCTCTGGGAGTAGGCATCAAAAAGCATGAACCAGCTATGCTGCAAAAATAAATGTGTCTAGGGAGCAGCCTGAGCTCCAGTGGACCACAGCAGAGGCAATTTCCCCTCAGGGCCCTCTCCAGGCAAAGCATGTAGGCAGCTGCTCTCCACAGTCATTCCTGCTCACTGGCGCCACAAGATTTCCCAGCAGGCTGCCAGGCTGTCCAGCAGACTGTCCCTACTCTCCAAGGTGCTGCAGCTTGAGCTCAGCAGTGTCAGTCAGTCACTCACGGGTTGGCAGGACCCTTGGGGGCCCCAGCAAGCAGCACACAGACTGAACAGACCACACTCCATGCACCTGCAACTGCTCATTTCCAGAGGCTGTCCCAGTGTAACAGGACAGGGATTCTATCCAAGGATCACTGTGCCCATTCACCTTCCCAGCAAGCTGCAAGCAGAGCCAGGAGTTCTCACAGCACATATTTCACCTAGCAAAAGGCTCCATAAATAACTTGGTGTGCATCCTCAGTACATCCTGTATTACAGCTACACCGGGCACAGGCAACCATCCAAAGACACCCTAAGAAAATTTGAATTTCTAACATTCTTTAAAAGCTCAACACCCTACCAACCACTTTGTCTCTTTAAAGCAGTTTTGTAGTGCTCGTTGAAGCATCAGAACGCCTATTGAAGAACTCAGGAAATGAAGGGACAGGTGATTTATCACACAATCCTTCCCACCAACCCACAGCAATCTGTGGCTGAAGTGAAGGATTTCCTGCACAATAGGTGCACACAAAACCACTTAGTGCAACAGAGGCACTCCTTTATGCCCATTATCTGGACATATGCTGTCCTGTATATGTTCAGATGCAGCACCCTTGTTTTCTCTCTAAGTACTCTGAATTTTATACAGGAGGTCATTAAGCATTTCTGAAAGGAGGTGTCCTCAGCTCTTGTACATAGGCTTTTAGAAAAACATTTGCCAGCACACACACTGTCTTGAGACTGGCACACAGGAAGCTCAGCACCAGCCAACTGAAGCAGAAAAGACAAAAACGTGGCTTTTCTGGTACACTGATCAAACTGCAAAAAAAAAAAAAAAAAAAAAAAAAGCCTATAAAAGAAACAAAAGCTAGTTCCAGCCCGGAATAATACTGAAAACTTTTTAAAATAGCCATGAGGGGACAGCTTGGCATCTGACTCTATCTAATAATGGTTAGTAAGGGCAGGAAATCAGTCTGCAAGTGACTATGAAATTCCAGCCAGTTACAGTTTTTAAGGGGACAAAAGTCAAGGGAAAATAACATCAGAGAATGAAACTTAACTAAAGGCCCAGGATCTGGACATACCAAAGGGATACCATTCAAACAAAAACTTAGTTCAGAAATATTTGACAGTTCCTTAATAAAAATGCTGCTTGCAGCTATAAACAGGCTGTCAGCTCAAAGGAGAGGTGGATGTGCTCCTCAGGATAATCACACACGTAGAAGAGGCAGAGGAAGCTGTTCCCTAGGGAAGGCAGGTACCAAAGCACAGGGTCTTTTGTTAGCACAACTCCTTGGATGCAATCACTCTACTCCTCCCGCACATGAAAGATCAATCAGAGATTGTCAAGAGTGTTCAAAAGAGCCTTTTAAGCTTTCACTGGGTGCCCACAAAGAAGAGGCCTGTGCATCCAGGGAATCCCTTGACTGTGCTCACTGCAGGCTCCCTATCATGTTCAGCTAAAAGAAAACAAGCAGGGGAGAAAAAAACCAATACACAGAGCAGTGAGGAATACTAGGCAAGTGCCTTGCTATCCCAAATTCATGGAGCTGGGAGCTTTTTAAGAAGGGAGAACATAGCACTGGTTTGTAACTGCACTGATAAGGGCAGATACAGCAAGATGCAGCTCAGTGGGAGCTTCCAGGAACGACATGTTTCCAAGGTGGCGTGGGAGATAAAACCTCATTGTACCAAGTCAGGATTTGGGTTTACCCGGTGGGATAGAAACAGCCTGCTCCCAAAGCAAAGCAAAATTGCATCAAAAGCTGACCTCCAACTATACCCACAGGGCAAACAGTATCCTGAGGAATAAGGGACAGGACAACAATCACCATTTCCCAGATCCTCCTCAGCCTGACAGTGAGCAAACAAATCAACATGTAAATAACTATTCCAGGAGAGGACATTTACAGGAAGAAAGTAACGTCAAGGAAGTCACTAGTTGCCCCCAGCACTGTAAGGCAGCCTCCCCCTCCCAGCAGACACACTGGTCTGAGTCTTCCCACAGAATCTGACACCAAGCTAGTGAGCACACAAGTGCTGGCCCCGAGAGTGGCCTTTAGTGTCCCTTGCACTCTGCTCCAGCACGGGCTGCCCTGCTGCAGGAAGGAGGTGGACACCACCATTCACATGGCCTGGCCAGGCTTATTTCCAGCTGCAGGAGGGCACTGCCACAGCTCAATCAGGGTAGTGCCACCAGCAGGATTTCAGGATGTGTCAGGCACAAAGGGAGAACAGACTGCTGACACAAGTCACCCACATGCAGGATATTTGTTCACACAAGCCAATTGCAGGAAGAGTTGGGAAAGTCATTACCATTATTTCTACATTTGCCTGCTTTATCTTGTCCTAGCTACCACAGCCCTGGTGACTAAGGCAACCAGTCTTGGCAAGTAAGATGCAGAATGCAATGAGATGTAATACAAATATTTAAGATGACTCTCAAAGAGCAAAAGCAGAAACAAGTAAAAGCAATTCTGTGTTCCCGGCATCACTCCCAGTCTCCCTTCGTCGACATTTCTCATCACCTCCACAGGAGTTTGTGAATGGATACTCAGGTGTGTTTGTGGTACACCCAGGAGACCCAAAGTGGGCTGCAAACCTAGTTCAAATGTGCCAGAGCTCCTCTACACACTCCCTCTTCAGAGTGAGTAAACTGTACAGACATCCACATGTACAGTCCTGTGCCCAGACAGAAAATCAGAACTTGTGTTATCATTCAATAACAGCTCTTCTCTACCCATGTACGGTCTCTGCAGCATCCAGGCTCCAGGTTCATAATGCCCTGGAGTATTTCAAGGCATCTCCATCTAGGAATTGAATAACATGAGGTTTCTGTGGTTTCTGAGATCACTATCAGCTCTGCAACAATCCCAGTCCTGAGCATGCATTTGCTTCTCTGTTACTTTTATCACAGATATACAATACCCAGAACATCTCAGGCTCAAGGCTGTGCAAAGTTAAGTCAAAAGTTACTTTAAGTGAACCACATGACTTGGGCAATATAAAGGCACTTCTGCTGTCCACAGTCTAGAACCTCCAACTCTAAACTCATGATCATGATCCAAGTGCATATCAAGCCCAAACTATAAGCAACTCTTGCTGTCATAGAATTCCAAGTAGCATGTCACTAAGCTTATCTTTTTCTCCACAATTACTACTGAACTTCACATAAATGGGGAAAAACTACAGGCTTTATATTTTAATCAAGGTATCAGTCATGCAGAACCTGCAAGAGTGAAAAACACCTTTTGATTAACACTGCATGTTTAGCTTGCCCTGAACACTAAGTACACAGTAGAGCTGGGCACCTCACAAGAAACAGGAAAACAAGACTATTCTGCTGGGATGGGTGATCAGATCCTGAGGAGAAGACGAGAAAATTTCAATCAAGATATGCATATAATAACCCATGATGCATCATAATAATAAGGATGTGTTTAAAATATGATTTAAAAGAAAAAAAAGAGATCATTTTATCCCTCTCCAACCCTTAATTTTCCTACATTAGAGCTGTGTATAGCATTTAATTAATTAGGCTGCTTACTTGTTAAAAGCTAGCTACATAAAATAGGAAGTTTCATTTTCTCCCTTTCACTTTTTCACACCCAAAGAGACATTCACCCAGGACCTTGTAGGCATCATCAGGAGAAGGTGTGGAGCTTCAAGAAGAAAATCTGCAAGTATGTGGAGCCACTGGTGCTGCACCCTGAGTTCACAGGAATGAAAGGGACGGTTCTGCACAGGTTGCATGTTCCAGGGAGGGGGATGGACTTCTAACTAGGAACCATCAGGCCCTGAGTTACCTCAGAAGCTTGGAAAATTCTGCCTTCCAAGGGCTTCACTCAGGGCCTTGTTTGAACTACATTCCACTCAAACAAACTTCAGAGAAATGACCTCCCTTGAAGCAAGCACTGTTTTAAAGCCGTGTTTCTGCTTAAATTAACAACATTTTTTCACCTAAAATGAAAACACCACAGGGTTTTCAAATCAGTCTAACCTAATGCAGTGGGCCAGGACACAACAACTTTAACTACTTTTAAACTACAGCCATGAAAGGAATGAGCAAGTAAAGGCAACAGGGAGGCTGCAGAGAGGCAGAGGCTCTTGTTCATGTGCTCAGCTGGAGGGAAGCTGGCAGGCAGGCACCGTGCTGCAGCCATCAGCTCTCTGCCCCCACCTCTCCTGAGGCTGCCTTGCTTGTCCAGCAGGCAAACTGCCCCAAGGCCCAGCCCCCACTCTCCCGTCACCAAAGCGGGATGAATAACAAAGCTAATTTGGAAACCAGAAACCAGGCAGGGCTTGAGGAAACCTATGCAGGTTGCCACAGCAACTCCACAAATCCATGTTACCGGAGACCACCACACTCAGAAAACTGACAGCAAAGGCCTTTTAGCACCTGGATGACAGCCAGATATCCCTTTCTGGCAACAGGATTGCAAGCCTAAGACCAGCCTAGCTCAATCTTATGAATGGAAGATCTCCAAGGGACACGAGAACAGCTGGCACGTCCGGTGCAGGCTCAGCATCCAGCAGAGCCAAGCTGTGAAGCTACTGTAAGGCAGATCATGGAACTGCCATGGTGACTGATTCCCCAAGTTTTTCCACTTGAGGGAACGACACATTGGAGATCTATGCATGTGAGCTTCAGAGCAGCACACATGTGGTGTGCAGCACAGACTGTTCTGTTAAAAAGTAGGCTGAGTTGCTTCAGCACAACAGGCAACAAAAACATAAAACTAGACCTACCCGAGTGAGTAATCCTCAGAACTACTTTATAAAGGCTGACAATAACTCAAAGCACAGCAGCCTTACAGCGTTTTCCAAAATTACAGAAATAAAACTGGGTATTTTCCCTTTCCTCTTGTTTATATCCTCTCTCAAAACCTGAACTCAGGTACCTGATATTAAACAATTGGCTTAAGCCTCAGTCAGACAATATGGCAATCCCTCTGGATTGCAGCATTAGCAAGAGTTAGTAGGCTTAATGCAATTGTTCTTTTCAGCCCCTCTGACTGCTTGTAACCACCACATAGAAAGAACAAATTATTCCAACAATTGCAGAGATAACTTGAAACAAGAGGCTAATCTACCACTCACATTTCTGTCAGTGTGGCTTTTGCCTCCCTCTGGAATATCCTGATTTGACAGCAAGTCCAGCCTCACTTTTGGTGATGCTGTGGGACGCCAAAACTCTGCAACTGAATACAGGTGAAACATAATAAACCCCAAACATGCACATGTTTCATTGACAGAGAAAACATAAGATCTATGGCTTAACTCTTCCTGCAAGAAAAGAGATTTAACCCAGCAAAGTGAACAGCTATGAAATATGAAGGAAAAATCCAGAAGATACAGGTGACAACCAAACTCTCAGGACAGAGCTTGGGCACATGACAATGAGAAGCTCCTGCATCAGTTACAGCCACCTCTGCTTCCCAGTTTGGTGGCTACATAAAGCACAGGGTACCTGTCCCTGGGTCTCCATGGACAGGCTCTGTGTGCACACCCCATGTATGAACCAGTCCTCCACCTCCCCAGATTAATGCTGCCTCCTCCTCAGAAGGCAGGCTGAGACGGTCTCCCACACACCTGGAGTATCTGCTCAAAGAAGAGCTGCTCACAGACACTGAGGCACTGGGTTTCAGACTCAAGGTCAGCTACCCCCTGTAAAAAGTAAGGCTTAAAGGGAAGACTTCAGTCACAGAACAAAGACTGGAGGTATTTGTTAGCTGCTTCTGGCACTTGTTTGTTCAGTTTGCACTGCTTTTGATAAAGCTGGTATCTGAGCACTACTGATAATCTGTCCAGCACACACCCCTGACTGAGAGCTGCACTCCTGATGAAATTTTCTCCAGCAAAAGATTCCAAAGCCCTGTGAATATCCCTGCCACTCACTTGCTGAATGATGTTTACTCGGAGTCCCAGATACACCATGACAATTCAGACTTAAAACACCTCTGTGCACAGGAAATTCTGTAACAGCTTCAAACACAATGAGAAAGGATGCACACGCTGTAGCAATGTCCTTGAGAATCCCTATGCTTTACTGCAACTTCACTGTGCTTTGGTGCTTTTGGAAGATCCATTCTTTTCAGTTAGAGACATATTTCCATCTCTGCAGAGAATTTTCTTCAAGGAGTCACCTGGAAAATGTGCCAGGGAAGAGAACACCTGATAACATCCCCATTAGAACTGGCACTCAGTGAGAAATACCTTATTCTACTTAGTTGTCCATGTAAATCACTGCTAATTGAAACCAGCACAAAACAAAACGTAAAGAAGGCTACCTATCTACACTAACCAAAGGATAAAAAATATGTTTGTGAAGAAATAAAGAGAATGGTTTAATCTGTTTACACTAGCACTAAGTCAGAAAGACCTTTTCCTTACACCACTGCCTTTCTCCCAGGGACAAAACAGCATGGCTCCATTTAATGGACCTTATGCTACAGGCAGTGACCATCAGAGAGCACACAAAGGGCAGCACTGAGCAGATACCTGGGGTGACCTTACTGCCCATAACCAGGTTCCCCCAGGAGTCCCATAGGAGCCTGGACAGTTCCCTGCCCAGCTCATTTTCAGGCCCCTGTCAGAGATGCTCACAGAAAACAAGCAACACTCCACTTCTTTGGAAACACTGAGAATCCCTCTCAGAGGGTGCAGGCAGAGAAGTTGGAGAGCCAATCCCCACCACCAGAAGACACAGCCATATCCTTCACTCACTGTGAATCCCATGCACCACTGTGTGTTTGAACTCATGATGCACTGACTCAGCCCGTTAATCCAGCAAAGAATGAGCCTAAAAAACAATGAGTGTTTCCTTCCAGGCCAGCACTGAGCTAGCTCGTCACATAATCAGGCATGTGCTGGAACTAGTGCCAGTACAAAGCTGGGAGGCTGGACTGCCAATTTGTGCCATCCCCAGATGTCCCTATCGAGTACAAGTAGAGGGGACCTGGAACTGGGCCTGAGAAAGGAATAAAGCTCTCCCACCTTCCTTCAAAACAACCCAATCAGTGCATGAATCACTCACAGGAAGTACTTGTAATGCCAACCATACATATCACCCAGCACCCCAGCAGAAAGGCATGCAACTCAGGGAGGCTTCCAGTTAAGATAAGACAACAGCAATTAGCCACTCTGAGGTGCCTGTCAGCCTTCTCTCCCTCAGCACACCACAGTTCCTGAAGCAGCTTCCTGAAGACAGAATTGCTGGCTTTATTTGAGTACTTTTATTTTACCTGTTTTGTCCTGTGTTGAATGCTGCACAGGTTTCTACTGACAATGATGGCTGTGGTGTATTGAGAGGTCACACAACAGCTTTGGGTCATGCATCCCAGCTACCTGCACAGCAACCCATAAAATGTGCCATACAAATCATGCTCTTTGGGAAAAAAACCCAACAAGTTGATATTTGAAAAGATACTCATGAGAAAACCATCCAGTGGCAGGACCTAATATGCAAGCCTTTAAACCTCAGCATGTAAGACTTCCCACTGGGGTTTTTTGCATACTTTTTTTTAAGATTAGGAGGGCCTTAAGTCTTTTGGGTCTGCCTGGCCTGACCTCATGGAGAGCACAGCCAAACAACATATTTGCTCAGGCAAAGAGAAAATGGCAACACACCAAAAACCCGCAGAGAAATGGTCCATCTTTTATCAGCAAGCAACAAAAATTGGGCTGGTGTCAAGCCATCTCTGAAATGTACTCCCCTTTTTGTGATGTATGTACACAGAATAAAAAAGGCAACACAGCAGAAAAAGCACCTCAGATACTACCTGTAATTCCTTGTAACAGACAGACAAAGCAGCAGCCTGATTCTACGAGTAATTCCTTCAGCAACATAGTCCCCAATATTTATTAATGAACTCAGAAGAGAGAAAAAAAGTACTACCAATTGAATTCAACTTTGAAGTTCAACAATTTCAAAGTCATTGTTGCACTAAACAGCACCAAAATCTTAACATTTTGTAACAGAGTTATAACTTTATGGAGATCTCTGATCCCCATCTTGAACTGAAACACAGCCAGAGAGTGACAAGACGTTCTTCAGAAAGAATCATAAACTGGTTTGGGTTGGAAGAGACCTTATAGATCATCTAATTCCAACTCCCCTACCATGAGAAGGGACACCTTCCACTAGACCAGGTTGCACAAAGCCTCATCCAGCCTAGCCTTAAGCACTTCCAGGGAGAGGAATCCACAGCTTCTCTGGGCAACCTGTGCCAGGGCCTGCTCACTGTCATAGTGAACAATTTTGAGTTTTGACAAGTTTGAGAATGTTAGGTTGGCCTATATGGAGTCAGGAGTTGGACTTGATGATCCTCATGCATCCTTTCCAACTCAGGGGATTCTGTGATATTTGAACTGTAAATATCTTAACACACTCCCCTTACACCTGAAGCATGTGAACCAACAATCTTACAAAGGGACATCAGAGCATCTGGAGGATTTGCTCCACACCACAGTCAGTCAAACTTTCACACAACTTCCAGAAGGGGTGCAGATAGCTCTTCTTTTCTCCATATGCTCAGGAAAGAAGAAACTGAGACAAAGTGTCTTGAGAAAACTTGTTTTTTTCTTTTCTAAGAAATAAAATTTATAATTACCTAGCCCTCCAGAAGCAAACAATGGGAGATAATAACTTTAGTAGATACTTCACAGATAGTCTGCATATTCCTTCCTATGTCTTCTGGAAAAAAGAAGGGAGGACAGAGGACTGGAAGATATCTCCTGGCAGAGAGGAGTAAAGGTGAGCAGTGTTCATCCCCAGCACCACTGCCTGGAAAGTTGACATTTCTGCCCACCTACTCACTGACTGAGAAAGCTGGCAGATTGTTCCTCTCTACCAAAAACACACTAAACCAGATCCATAGAAGAGAAGATGGAAGTCAGCTACCATGGCTGAAGAAATGAAAAACATAGCATCCTTCCAGTAGCCATGTTTGGATTTTCATCACACCCTCTTTTTGCCCTCTGGCAGCTGCTACCTCTAGAAAGACCCAAAAAGGCAATGCTCTTCTACAAAGTGGTAGCTTCTACAAAGGGGCAGCTTCTCAGCATCCGTGCCACATTACTCCATTCTCCTTTGGACTGGTGAGAAAACTAACTCAGAAGAGAGAAAACAACTACTACCAACTTATCCCCTGCTAGGGATGTCAGCTGCTGGGAATTAGTGGTGGATTTGCACTCAAATTCATACAAACCAGTAACCCCAAATGCCATTTCCAGGCAGGCTTTCCATCTGAATCCCCAGGGCACAGCAGAGTATTTCACTCAACACAGCCACACCACCCTTATGCTTGCTGTAATTCTCATGTGCTACTAAACTACTCACACTGCAGATGATTGAGCAAGGCAGCAAGAGGCTGGAAGTCTGCCAGCAGCCATTGAGAAACAGCTTGAAAAGCATCCGAAAGGACGGGGAGGTGTGGAACTCAACCATACACCTCACAGTTCAGCTTTCTCAGTTCTGTTACGCTCTGGACCTGTGGCCTCAGGAACTGTCTGGAGTTAGGAGCAGGATTTTCCGTCCAGTTTTATCACTGGATGTAGTCCAGTAGTTCACAGCATACAAGCAGATCTGATTATAAGGCATATGCTTCAGGAGCATCTCATCCATTTCATCTACCAGCTGCAGCCACGAAGAAACACACAGCTTGTCCTGACAGAAAATTCCTTATTTTATTAGACATCTTCCTTCAGTGCAAAATCTGCATGTATCTTCAAAATTAGATCTTTATTCTTAAGAAGAAAGCTGCTAGCCTTGCTATTCAGAGGATGACAATCCTCAAAGCACAACCTCTGCAGGCAAAGTAAAAAGAAAATGAAGCATGCCTTTAATAATCACAAAGCTTTACAGGAAACCTCCTACTATCCCTGCAACAGAAAGCACGTGCCAAATTCTGCAAGGGCAGGGAAGAAAGATGGGCAAGGAAGAAATATTGTTGTGGGTCCTAGGGAATTCTAAACACTGTTGTTCTCAGGGGTGTCCACATGAAAGACCAGGTTTTTTTCGTAGTTCCTAATATCTCATGGCCTTACATCAGAGAAGAAAAAATAAGTCCTATTTAGGGTCTATTTGTTGTATACCTTCATACATACTGCAAGAGAGTTTATCAGGTTCACTTACCAAGGCAAAGCCAGTGTAAATCAGAGGAAAAGAAGCATTCAGCTTAGGTGCATTTGCTCTAAGTTTATTTTCTGTTGAGGCAATTTAATGGCAGTGAAAGAGTGTGGTGAAACTCAGCACAAGCAATAAATCATTGTGTTTCAGGCTGTAAATCTTAAGACAGCATGTCAACACCAAAGTCAGGGGATCTGAGACTGGCAATGGTTGTTGCACTTTGGCAGCTTCAACAGCAACACTGTACGAGACTAAAAAGCACCTTTGAATCAGTTATACACAACCTCTTACAAATTCCCCCTTCTCCCCCCCAAAAAATATCTCTGCTATCTTGTTTCACTGTCCTGGTCATTTCACTATCAGACAGTAGGCACCCCAAACCATCTGTCATTAACAGACCTAGTCCATGAACAGTTTGTTCAGGAGCTGCTTCTCCTCCCAAACATGGCAGGCTCCAAGCACAGAACAGACTCCTTCCCTCAACACCCCGTTCATCTAATCCTAAACATTAACACTTAAACCTTACAAATATTTCTATCATAGCTGAAATATGGGAAATCTCAAGGTAATACAAAACCTGAAAAGATAAGGGAAGAAAATTAGCAAGTGCAAAACATGGCTGGCTTTCACTCAGCCTCTCCTGTCTTTAATATAATATTATATTATATATTGTAGGATATAGTTCTGGATAACAGGAACTGAATTCTGAAACTTCACGTGCTTTACTTTTACAACAAAATGTATAATTAGTGCTGGCAAAACACCACATAACTCTAAACTTCCTTTTCCTAATCTCCTTTGGAGCTCTGTGATGTTCTGTAGACCTGGATAGCTGAGGCTGTAACCATCCTGGGACAGATCTACACTGAACACTTCTAACCTTGTAGGGTTACACTATATGTGTTATAGAAAAGCAGGCCTGGAAGGCCCAGAGGTGAGCCTCTTCCCTAGGCCCAGAGGTGACCAGGAAGCACATCCAGGTCACCAGGGATGGACATGGGAAAAGAGGATCACGGGTTTGTGGCCTTCTGCACCTATTATGTGAGAGTATTGTAGGTTGTGACCTTATAGGGTATTGTTTATCTTTTCTGTTTAAATGATGGCACATCCTGTGTGTGGGATGGTATAAAGGGAATTTTCACTGTGTAGTAGCCATTAGGCAGTAGCTATTAGGCAGTGGCCATTAGGCAGTGGCCATAGTAGGAGTCATAGGAGTAGTCTTGGCAAATAGTCACGGAGTGATCTGTAGTAGTCTTAGTCTCTGTCTGTATAATAAAGAACTTAACAACATCACAATCTCATCTGAGAAGTCCGATGCCCCTCCATTGAATACTGCATAACCTCAGTGGAAAGTTTGTCTGGCCTAAAGGCAGAGACCATGGAGCTTCTCTCAGACAAATTCTGCCTGGATTTTAAACCTTGATCTATTTAATTTTGCCTTCTTCCCAAAGAGAGTTCTGATATCCTGCACATCTCACAGTCAGGTCTCCTTGAAAAGTCATTTACTATCACAGTATTAGAAAAAAAATAGGCTGTAATTAAGCAGAGTTATTAATCTTTTGTCACTTGGGACCTGAAACCTATTCATATTCATGTCAACACGAGTGTTTGCTGCTACAATCAGGACTGCACACAAGACAAGCACCTCATCATTTCTCAGAAGAGAAAAGAATCTTCTGGGGGCCAATACCTGTTCTGCCTTATGCTCACAGCTGTATTTAGCTGGGATGTTGACCACTTCTGCCAGCCCATCGCCAACCATTTTGCATTTCTGCATCTCATCCAAAGAACACCATTCCCTTGTCACAGGCACAAGCTGCCACAGTCTACAGCCTGGTTTCTTTCCTAATCTCACAGCTCTGCCAGCTACCCAGAGGAGAAACAACTGTGGCTGCAGAGGCAGAAGTAGTCTTTGGAAAATGCTTTTCAAGATTCCTCTTCTCAAGAGCACAGAACTATCAGGATCTGCTCAACTCTTCAAACTTCCCCCAAAAGACCCTTCGATCTACAAAGGAAGTCATTCCTTACCTAGACAGACAGGACTCAAATTTCAGGGCCAGCTGTTCTCATGCTCCTTGGACAAACTCCAAGTGCTCAGTGTGTAGCCTCATCACAGTTTCTTCAGGCCAAGGCAAGGGGAGGTTCAGTGATTTTCTTTACAGACACCACATCCCCATCTGCAAGGGTATGAAACCAAGATTTCTTTGTCCTAAGTGGGATCCAACAGTGTCAGGATTAAAGTATTGCTGTAACTGGATTGTTTCCTGTAGTCACAAACAATAATCAGGTTAAGAGATTTCCTTTCTCTCCTCTTGACTAGGCTGTGAGTAGGCAGAAGTTACAAGGCAAGTGGGTGGCTGTTAAACCATTCCTACTCCAATTGTTTGAGAGAGATGCTTAGGGTTGTTAATTTTGCCTCCTACTCATTGGTTTAAAGGCACATTTACCTATGCAGGGAGCAAGTGCACCTTGCTGCACAAACCATGAATGAAACAGACTCCTTGAAACCAAACTCTCAACTCTGCATCCTTTCACACCAGAAACCCACACAGATGCATCACTGGAGAGAACACAGCTGAAACAGCTTAGCCTGAAAATGCACCATTCTCTCCCATCCCCTTTCCTGCACTTTTATCAGCTTTTTCCAGGCTGTCTTCTCTCCTCCTTTCACCTTCCTGATTCTCAATAGCACCCCACTAGAAAAAGACAGCAAACCCTGAGAAAGGCTGTTACCTCCACAGCACACCCAGCAAACAGGGAATTGGAAGACAGCCAAGTTCTCCATCACAGGGCACCTAAAAGGACCCCCAAGCTCCCTTTAACCCCTGCTTTCTATGAAATACAGTTCTTTGAGGCCTTGACAAGACAGTACAAAACTGGGCAAATAGATCAGAAGTTGAGAGCTGGGCAGACATCGTGTACTTTCTTAGCAGTCTCCTCTGTGAGGCCACAACTCATTGGCTGTGCTGTTCATAACACCCAAATATTTGGGAAGAAGTGACAAAAATAAAAAAGAAAATTAATTGAGGACAAACCATACCAAACAACTGTTGCCCCACCATGTGCACAGGAGAGCTGCAGTGACATAACTACATTTCCTGGGTCCTGCTACAGCAAGATTTCATTGCTCTCAGAATGAAGCAATTTAGAGTTAAGATCTGGATTCAGGCAGAGGCACAAGATTTAATCTGCCACTGCTACTTTTTAACTGTCGGATGAAACGCTTCACCTCTGCTTCCCCTTCACTCATGTTTATCCAAACCATGGAGTAAAACCCCCACAAAACAAGCAACATTTCACTGTAGCACATCACACAGCATCTACCACAACAGGACGTGAGACTCTGCCATAGCCTCCTGGCACATCCTGTCACACGAGCTGAATTCCAGATAATAAGGACACGGTCAAGAAGCATCTCCCGAGGAAGCATTAGGATTCTGCCCAAACAGCCTGTCCCAGCATGCACAGCTTTCTGTGCACTCACACTGCCAGGAGCCTCTCTCATGTTCCACTGCAAGCTATGCAGATATTCACTGCCTCAACCAGAAGCAATGTCTGTTCTCAGCACAAAGAGCCCTTAAAACCTCACCAGAAAGTCCAAATCATTTCCACACACTGCTCCCCAAACCTTAGTCTAGACTCCACCAGTTCCCAGGGGACTCCCATCTGGCAGGCTGGATAGCAAGGTAAACTCTGCTAGTGATCTCGCTCTCAGGTGGTTTCTCTCCGCAGTCACCCTATCACATGCAAGGGAAAGGCAACACTGCAGCCTGGAAACAGCTGTGAACAAAGTAGGGAGAACAGAAACATGAGTCATAGCTGTGACTTCAGGGAAGGAAAGGGCTACTTCAACTAGAGGAGCAAGCAACTTCAGGATCTGAATCTAAGCCTCACTTCAGTGTCCAAACCACAAGATCATCTTTCTGCTTTATTCTCTAACAATATTTTCAAACTTTTACTTGTTTAACAAAGAGTACATGACCAAATTCATTGGTGATGCATAACAGCCTCCCTAGAAACCTTAAAAAGAGCTTACCAACCAATCCATAGGGCAGTGGTAACATGCTGCAGTGAACTTTTAAGATTATTTTTTCTAGGCAATAGAAGGGGTACATTACTTGGGAAACATCCCATCTTTTCTTGGTCACTGCTTTACCTAAAATCACTGTGTTAAAACTTCCAGCTGTTTACTGGGGGTCTACCCAAAAGCCACATCAGGACAGACAGGAAAAAAGTGGAAGTCCACAGCAGCACACTGATCTTCTCTTATTTCAGCCATGCTGAAATTAAGCATCAGCAATAGTATGGCTAATGTCACGGAACTGTCTTTGCAAATGTAACAGATTTTGAAATTTTCTGTCTCCATATGCAGTAGAATTGCTGCACCAGCTGTCCCCAAATCTAAGGCTGCTTTAATAAAAGATGCTGCAGTGCCAGTTTAGCGGAGAGCACGGCAAGGTGCAAATGCACCACACCTGCTCGAAGCCTCCACAGCTGGAGCAGCCCGCCAGGTACCTGTTGCTAAACAGCTTGCTCACTGTCTCCAGGCTAAAATAAAATGTGTTAATGAAGTAACCACCACGAAGCAGTGATTACAAAAAACACCACTTGCAGCCTTTTCTGCAGAAAGAAAAGCACAGGTGCTTAAGACACTGAGACAGTACCTTTGAAACCAGTGAGAAAGCACTAATGGGGATGCAGAACAGACCACATCCTCACATTCATCACCTGGCAGAGTTTACTTGGATACACCTCCGAGTCTGCTGTGCCAACACAGCTAAGCTGGAAAAAGTGGTGAAATGAGGTCAGGGTTAGGTCACTGATACACACCAACTCCTTCCATTATCCAGATTGTGCTGGTAAAGATCTCCACACACACTGACAAAACGCAATCACGTACCACACAGCAGCCTCCCTAAAGCGTAGTTAACAATTTTCCTAGCAGTGCTTAATGTAGAGATCACATTTCATTGCAGCTTGCTACTCCTGAAGGAGTACGGACACAAGGCTGTCATCCCACCCACTTCCTCTGCTCTTATCTTGAGTTGGCAAGCACCTTAGATCTGAATCCCTGCAGGCTCAGGAACACTGTACCGTGTTAAATTACACCCTGGACAACACTACGGGGGAGGGACTGAAGTGATAAAAGCCCGTGATAGAGACAGTGTCACACCAACATGGGCATCCTTTTTGAGGCTTCTTCAAAAAATTAAGAAAAAAACTACATTTAAAAAAAAGTTTAATTCTGAAGAGTTGCACAGTTCAGATTCTTCACTCAGAAGAATGATTCTTACCAAAGCTGGCACATTTGTTCTTAGGCTTTTCATCAACACAAGCTGTTAGTAACCAGTGCCTGTACAATGTAGTTCTCTGCTCAGATCCTTGTGGGTGGAGCAGGAGCCTGAAACAAGGCTGGTTTGTCCAGACTTTCACAAATCTATAATAACAGATAAAATCATCTCCAAATAATATTAACATTTCAGCAAAACACAGAGGAGATGAACACAGTGTGAATGCAGAGCAATGGGAATGTTGTCCTTTTGTCTGACTGGAGGTTAAGGAACATAAGAGGCAGGGGAAAAAAGCTTGAAATGTCAAGGGACTTGACAATCAAGGAAAAATTTAATAAATTATTCACACACAGAGCAGGTGAAATCCAAATGGAACATCCAGAGTCTGCTTCTGACAAAGCAGCACACAGGAAAGGAAGTAATACCCGGAACAAGCAGCCTTGAGCACAAGGTATGAGAGAAGTGAAAGAAATGTCAACTTATGGGACTGTATTTCAGGGATGCACATACAAGAAAGTTCAGAAAGCCTAGAAGTAAAAAAAAAGGTGATAGTCATTAACAGTGAAAAAATGTAAAAGCCATTAAAAAACAACCCAAGCAGATCAAGAACATAGTTCAGCTCAAAAACACAAACCATACAAGAACAAGATGTGGTTGTTACGTCTTCACAAGGAATAGTCTTTTAATTATGAGAAAGAAATCAAACTACTTTGAGAAGGCAAAAATTAAGACTTGGATTGAAAGATTGCTCAATTACAGATATGCAAGTAAAGACAAGCAAGGAAAAACATGAAAACACTGTCAAAGGTATCAACAGGCATGTGCAGGGCTTTTGAGGGAAAAAAGCAATGAGAAAAAAGTGAATGCATTGATAAGGCAGAAAATAAACAGACTACTAGAAGACAGCTGAAGGAACATGGAGAGAAATGCTAAATACACAGGAGCTCTTCTAAAAGTATATAAAAAATGTAAATCTAAATTACACTTATCTAAATAATACTGATTCAGAGATACTACTTGAATTGTTACTGAAAAGGAAACAGTAGAAGAATCAATGAGAGGCTTTGCATGAACAGGATCTTCTCCCCTGGTAGAGAAAAGGTATTAAAGAACAGGAAAAGAGTAGCAGAATCCTTTACCAGGGCGTTACTCTTATTCTAACCCTGCTACCATTGCAACAGTCCAACACCTAATTATTAGTGGTTTTCAGTTTTGGAAAATGAACTAAAGACGTGAGTTCTGCTGTCATCCTGAACTGCCCACACTGATGAGAATTTATTTATCATATATGGAGAAAAATAGTTATAAATACATAGCTGGGCATGGAATCTGGATATTTTTTTGTCCAGGAGATGGTCCCACACTCACTGGCTTTGGATCTCATGCTACTTAAGAGATGCTTGCACTGAAGAATAAGAAACACGATCAGAAGGACTTACAGTGAAAGTCTAAAAATCAGCATGAGTAGGAAAATAAGGACAATGTAGAACAAAGGACAACAGGAGTCCTGATTTAATAAACAGAACCCCTCACTGAGTCAGACCATGATAAAGAGAAACAGCAAGAGCATGAGAAATGGCAGTGGGCAGCATTATAAAGGAGAGGGCATTGCAACAGGCCAGCAGAAAAAGCCAGTGTAATTTTGGGCTGTGTGCACTGAGGCTGGATCACACTGCAAGCAGGGAGCAGTTTGTGTAACCACAGTTGCAATGTGTTCAGGCACCTGAAATATTGCATCTCTCCTCCCAGTCCACTGCAATGAGTATACTGAAGTATCCAAACAAAGCCTCATTTATCTAAGAGACTTCTAGCTACAAGAGCAATATCACTTGAGCTGTCTGCTTCCCTAGAGGCAGAGACAGGTTCCTGCTGCCACATCCCACACAGAGGAGTAAGACACTCACTTCTTGATTCCCAAAACAGTATTCACCAGCTTTGATGTAGTTAAAAAAAAACCCAAAACAAACCAAAACAGAAGCACAGCTTCCCCATCAGCTGGGATGCCGAAAGCTTGGACCAGATAATAACAGAAGGTACCTGGAAAATAGCTCTGTCCATATGCTCACCCGGCACGCTATAAAAAGCAGAGTGTTTTTTACCTCTGGCTCTTTTTTCAAAATAACTTTTAGTTGACAGGAGACACAGCTTTCAATCTAGAATCATTCCACGCTGCAAACAATTACACAAAAGCATCAACACAGATTCAACTACAGAACGATCGCTAGGGGAACCCCATAAGCTGTTGGTGCTCAGCAATTAATTCTTTTGACAGAATAAATGTCTGGAGATCTTGATCCCAGACAAGGGTGCACTGCACACAGACTACATGGCTGCTAATGATCAGCCACAAGCAAATGAGGATGCCAGAGGAAGCAGAATGTGCACTCGTGGTCTACTAGCACAGTAAGAACAATGCAACATTTCTGGTAAGCCATCAGACAACTGTTGCAACACAGCCTGGTTAATGAATGAAGCAGTGGAAATCAAGGCTAGGATGCAACATGACAGGTCCTTCAAATAAAAATGAAATCCTCAGGGAAGTCACTATTAATATTTTGCAAGGAGCACACCTCCCATCAATCATATTAGCAGGGCACACTTGTCCTGAGTTCTACTCAATTACTGTAGGCTCAGAAGGAAAACAAAACACTGCCAGAGAAGAAATCCCAAATGTGCTCCGCTGCCACAGAGAGCTACAGATAGTGGACAACATATGAGATGTATTATGCTGCAGGCCTGTAGCCAAGCCCACAATATTAAGAATAATAAGCAATCTGATGGCTGTTTAGAACATTTTGTTTTCTATATAGGACTAAAAGGAAATCATCATTCAAACATGGCATATCATCAACTGTAAGAGACTGTTTCCCTACAAGAAACTGTGGCCTCTCCCAAGCACTCTGGGTCTGAAGCTACACTGGTTTGTCATGGTATCACAGTGTCTTTTGAAGGAATAATCTGGAACCATTTAACATTCCCAGAGGTGCAACTCTGTAGCTTATCCAAACAGAACAGATTTTGCTGAGGTTGGAAGTTTACTATGAAAATGTCTGATTTATCCAGGAAACCACTCAAGAACATCTCAGGCAGATAAATACGTATTATTCCAGCTGGAACAAGCATTTCTTAAAGGAACACCCAGTTCAGAGGCTCTTCATTGCCACGAAACTCTTAGGGGTTGTAGAAAAGACAGGCAATGCTCTGTGCTGAGAGTAAACGAACCCCTGAGCCTACAGCAGCCCCTTCATGTAGCTATGCCAGAGGAGAGCACTTTCCTTCACTCCACACATTCCTTCCCTCCATGTGGCAGGAACTGTCACTGAAAGGATTCCTCGACCTCAGGCAATGGAAAGCATGAAATCACACCTGCACAAATAAAGTGTTAACCTGCTCTCCACAAGTTGTCAGGCAATGGACACTGTCTGCCCAAACAGGAAAACTGGGTTGCAGAGACAAGAGCACTCACCTCATGGAACTTCAAAGGATCACCCTAGCTGGCACTTCTGGGATATTTCCAGTTGTACTTGCAACAACTGCTCTCATTCCAAGAAGACATTCATTAGGCTATAACTTTCCAAAACAAAAGTTTTCAAGTTATAATGATACAGAATCCAGAGCACCTTCTGAAATGTAATAACCTGAAGGTACACATGCACAGTCTCACAAAGTGAGCTCAAACCACATGCATTTCCCTCAATCAATGCTTTTCTACCGTAAGCAGGAGACACTGTGTTCAAGCACGCTGTGTGGGTGGCAGCAGGACTTGGACAGTTTCCTCATGCATTGTACTGAGACACAAGGTATTGTGGACGAAATACAGTGTGTTTGAATCCTTGCAGTGCCATTCACAGCATAATCTGTACAGGCAGAACTGCAGCCTGACCTCAGCAATACTGACACAGCAGCCAAAACACAACTTGTATCTCTCACCTCTAACTAGAAATATGACTACTTACCACTGAAACAACATCCACATAACACTGAACACAGTAGCTGTGTCATGGAAAAAGTGAACACAATCACACATTCTTATCTTGTTTCCTAATTAAGAACTCGCATTTATGGATGCTCAGATGTTAAAAGAAAATAAAAAATAAAAAGAGCAGTCCTATTAAAAGAGGTGGAAAATACCACTATGTGGAAATAACAAGGCCTCAAGCACGTTTGCACAAAGTCCTTTGACACATTTTTTCCCAATGTACTGCCTGACCAACACACAAAACAATGAAAACACAGTAAGACATTACCTTGATGCAGACGGACATTTTACCTTGGCAAAGCTCTAGTTGATTTCTGGCAGTCTCTACACAGTGAAAAACTGCTACTACCCCTCAGGGGACTTACTGGCCAGGCATCTCAATGAAGACACTCCCACCTCAGAATACTGCTATCAAGACTTCTACTAAGATAACTATGAGTAGAAGTTAAGGCTGATTGATGGACTGTTTTAGCCAAAGGATGCTTCACATCCTGCAGCGGGAATTAATTAGGCTTGCTTTCCTTCTAAGGCACTGTGATGGAAAGCCAATCATTCTGAGCCAATGGGTAGCCCCAGTGAAGATGCAAAGAGCATTTTGTTTAGCTTCCAGGTGTTTACTTCATTCAGGCTCTCTGCATAACAGCCCACTGCCCATAAAATTCAGCTTTGCCTCCCCTGGGAGCCACTCAAGCCAAAGGCAGCTGGGTCTAGGCTATGCTGAGGCAGTTCATTGGAAGGTCATCAAGAGGTCACAGATCTCTCTCAACTTGGCCCTGAAAAGAGAAAGACCCCAGCAGGAGGGATGATACCTCCATTCGGAGAGCAAAGTGATTTCCAAAAATAAATGTGGACTTAGTTCAGTGGCACATGCCCGATTCAGCCAGGAAAAAACTTTCATTACAGGCAACAGCTGAGCTTAGAAAGCCAAGATGTTCCTACAAGGCACCAAAACTCTTACTGTCACACTACTGAACCATTCCATGCACTAGGGCTCATACTTCCACTGCCCACTTTTGCTGGCCCAGACTCTCTGGTATCCTGAAGGCCTGGAAAACCTCCCACCTGTCCTGCATTAACAGCCAACACAGAGCAACCCCACAAAGGTTGATCCAGCCCAGTCCTACTCCTGCAGCAGCCAGAGGTGCATCTGCAGCACATGAAACATCTAAGAAGGAGCACAGGGACAATCAAGACTTGCAATAGATACTCTAGAAAAAGAAATCATGTTCTATAGCATTAAAACCAGTGCAAAGTTCTCCTTTCTCCAGATACCCATATGTATGAAAAAATTAAGACTACACATGCATAAGAGACAGAGAAGCTCAAGGGAGAAGCACCACTACCCTTGAATGGAAATTATTTTGCCACCACTACCATCCCCAAAGCACAGTGAGACCAGAGACCAACTGTGCTGGGCACTGGGATAGTACAGCAGAGCTCCTGCCTTCAAGAACATGTCAAGACCAAACCTACACAAGCAGATCAGTAGAGAAATAACATGGGCAAGCAATAAGGAAGCACAGTGCACAGATACACCATTAACATAGCTCAGGTTTGAGGCTTGAGCTCCCTTTAGCTTCAGTGAACTAAAACATCTGCTTGACAGGTGCCCACCTGTGACCTGCTCACTCAGAAAAGCTTGGGCCAGCTGAGGACTGGAAAGCACAGAAGCACCAGTCCCACACTGGCCACTGTGGACTGTGACCACTGGCAGGACTTCTCCAGACCTGCTGACTCTACAGACATGACAGCACATCATGTTAGAGCCACGGCCTCCGAAGCAAGAATCAGCTTCCATTAGCTTCTTCCCATCTTAGCAGATGTTGTGTTTGAGGATATTCCAGATGAATTTTACAGAAGTCTCCTGCAGGCAGCTGTGTCAGATGGCTGCCCCCCGGGCTATCAGCACACAAAGCAGCTCATGCATTAGAACAAGCATCTACACAACGTTAATGGAAACTGTCCTAGTGAAAAGACACAGGATTCACTGGGCCAAAAAACAATTCTACAAACAACATTCAGACTGATTACACATCACTTCTTCTCACCAGCTGGCATCCTGCCACCCATATAATCCACTTCTACACTCAATCTCACTATTCTCAGTCATTCTGTCCGTGGTTTGCCCAAAGCAGTTCTCCTCTCCCTAGCTCCTGGAGCACTTCCATTTGTGAAGCCTATGTACGTTCTCATCCTTTACCATCACTAAGTTCCGTGCTCTGCATATGCAAATTTTTTTCCTACAGGAAGTCAACCTGGTAATTCTGTCCTACTCTCCAAATTCCAGTTTGGGAGTAACTTGCCCACAAACGAACAACACCTCATGTCACTTTAAAGCTATGAAGTGATCACTTGCTTCCTGCTCCACAAAACAGCCTCGGCATGTGTCATCAAAAGGTGCACAGGCTTTGAGCAGACACGTTGCAAACTCCTTCACATTTGCTGCCTGCCTAGCCCAGCACTCCCTTGGGCACCACAATCCTTCAGGCTTTCTCTAGTAGCTCGGAGTATTTCAGAACGTTTCTACTCCAGCCCATCTGGCCACTCAGTCACTGAGTTTCTCCCTACAAACATATCCATCTAGCAAAGCCCTTTCACAAAAGCTGGTATCCTGCTGCCCTAGAGGAACATTTATTCTTTCCCCCTCTTGAATGTTACACCTACAATTGTTGTGAAACACTTGAATACATCACTGCAGACAATAAACCACAACCCAGAGACTGAAAGAACCAGGGTGACTTCCTGAATCTGCCCTGTTAATCTCATGAGAAGACCATGAGAAGATGAGTGGGCCAAAGGACACCCACCTCATTAACTCATCAGCCACCTCCTGGCTCCAAGACAGGTGTTCATAAGCACATCTAGCCCGGACCATCCCTTTAACCATACAGACAGCAATGACATCTACGCCACTCAGCCTGTCTCCCAGCTCTGCCAGAGGCACAACTCTGAGTTCAGCTGGCAGCACAGTGAATCCTTCCTGTTGCTCCCTGTGGTCTGGAGCGCAGATGGCAGAGGCCCACGGATGCCTGGTGGCCACTGCGTGGCTTCAGGGGAGCGGCAGCAGGGCCATCACCGCGCACTTATGGGGCAAAGAGGCAGCTTTTCAAAGCTCGGCCACGATGATACACACCCTTCTGAGAGATCCGTCATGAGATCCCCGGCCATCGCGGCACACACTCGCCAAAGGGTGCAACATGGAGGCAACGCAGCAGCGGTCGGTGCTGTGCCCCCCGCCCCGCCGGTCCCTGGGGCCGTTCCCGCGGTAAGCACAGCGGGGACACGGAGCCGGGGCTCGCTGCGCATCAGCCCATGCCCGGGGCCGGGCCTCCCCGCCGCCGAGGAGCGCGGCCCCGCGGGGCAGGGATGCTGCGGGGGCCGCTTCCTCCGCGGCCCCGCTCGTGTCCGTGCTCAGCAGAGCCCCGCCGGCGGGGCGGCTCACCTGGGCACGCAGCTCGGCGCCGAGCGGTCGATCTCCCACGTGGCGAAGAGGTTCATGGGCACGGGCGCTGGCACCGGCATCGGGCCGGCCACCGTCATCGCGGCCGCCGCCGCCACCGCCCCGCCGGCCGCCGCCGGAGGCCCCGCGGCGGGGCCCGAGCCGAGCGCGCCGCCCGCCGCTGCCGCCATCGCCGCCGCCGTTGGCGCTGGGGGGCGGCGCGAACCCCTCGCCTCAGCGACGGCCTCCACCCCGGCGCGCGCGCGCCCGCTCCTCGGCGGCCCGGGACCAATCAGAGCGCGGCTGGGGCGCGGCCCCGAGCCAACCGGAGCCGGGAAAAAGGGCGAGGACTGCGACTAATGGCGAGCAGCCAATCGGAACCGAGCGGGGGGCGCGGCCGGCGCGGCCGAGGCCCAATCGGAGAGGCCGGCGGGGCGGGGCCAGCCAATGGGAGCGGCGCCGCTGCCCTGGCCGGGCGGGGGGAGGAGGGCGCGGTGTCGCTCCCTTTAAAGCGCATCGGTCCCGGCCCGCGGGAGCGCGCCCTGGGGCGCGGTCGGGCGCGCGCCCCGCAGCCGGGACTGGTCCATCTATCCATCCGTCCGTCCGTCCGTCCGTCCGTCCGTCCCCGGAGGCGGGCGCATCCCCGGGGCTGGCTGTGCCGGGGGTGGTGGCGAAGACGTCCGCGGGAGCGCCCGGGGCGATGGCGAGGAGGGGGTGCCCTCAGCGGGGCCGGCGAGTGGATGGGTCTGAGAAGGAACAGGGCAGTTCGACCCGGGGACACGGCGGGTTGAAGCCGAAAGGAAGCCGAGACCTCTGACTGACTCTTTCCTCGAAACACCTGGAAGCTCCAAACATGCTGCAGGGAGAGAGGCAGAAATCGCCTTCAGTCCCATTGAAGTCTCCAGGGGAATGCAGCAAAGGAAGGAACCTCATCGGCCAGAAACTGCCAGCGGTGATGGGCAGAAGCCATTTGTGACCTGGAGACTATGCCCAGAGCCTCAACAGCTGAGAAAGCATCACAGATTGTAAATCATGTGCAGGGCAGAGCATCCATAGGGACAGAGCTGAGGGCAAGCCTGTGACACTGCAGCTGGACAAATGCACTCTGTTCTGGCAGAAAGCATGAAGGTTCCCCTCCTTGACCTTGCCTCCAGCAGCCCTTAGCAGAGTATCTGTCTGAAATGGCTCTGCCTCTCTCCCAGAAAAAAAAATGGGACATCAGAGAAATCAAATAACTGGAGTGGGGTGGTACTGGTTGAGGGCTCCTGAAAGGAGGCAGAGATGGACTGAGAGCTGCAGTGCTCCTCGTTGAAAACTGTGTGAAGAAACAGCCAAGTCAATAATGTCAAATCAGAAAAAGAAGAAAAGCCAGCAGCTTCTGCAGGGACCTGTGCTTCCCAACGCATTTAGCAGTGACAGAGTTTTCCATGGATGCAGTGTTATTCCAGGCAGACTGTAAAATGTGGCTCATGCCAGTGGAGGAAGTAGACTTGGACAAGTGGCAGCAGCAAAATCTCGCAAAGCTGCTTAAAACATCCATGGTTACTATTGTCAATCTTGAGTACAGCACCAGTGTTTTCAAAACATTACCAGTAACCATTTCAGGGGCACCTTCCTGAACACTGATGTATACTTTGTAGCCTGTCCCTTGCACCTCTTCTTTTTACTTCTGTTTGTCAGTTCTACATCTCCTCTGCTCTTGAGGTTCAAGTTGCTCAGTAACGTGCTGGTAATTCACATCAGATCTCAGTTTGACTAGATGGATAACTGGAACCATCATCAAACTTCTACCTCTTTTTCCCTGCCCACCTTCCTAGCCCATTTCTGCATCTGATAAATGGTGTGGATCACAACAGAGTTGCCCAGACCTCCTGACTTATTCACAAAAACAGCTTGATGCTTGCTTTAATGCATTTGCTGTCCTTTATGTAATTCATTCATTCATCTTTGCTTTCACCCCTGACAGCCTTGGTTTCCTAAGAACATTTTCTAGGGGATCTTAGCAGAGGCCTTTGTAGAAGACCAGCTGGATAAGCTGCATTTTCACAGCGTTCTGCCAGTGAATGTGGAAAGCTTGCAACGCTCATGGCCTTATCTCAGCATTTTCACCCAACGTTGTTTGACCTCAGCTGGGTGTCACCACTGCCTTTCCCCAAAAGCAGCTGCCTGCTCCAGAGGAGCTTGCTAGGTCTAGGGTCTTGATTTATCCTGAGAAAACCCATTGCAGTCCCTCCCCTGTTGTTTGCTTTCATCCTTTTGCTTTCTAGTCCGAGTCACCATTCCCGGCTATTTGTGTGGTACTTTAATAGCATCGAGTGCTCCAGGTTTTCAGCGATGCTCTCTCACTTCCAGGAGACCAGAGGCACCTCCCTGCTGAGCCCAGGGTAGCCTGCTGAAGTGACTGCCCTCCAGGCACATCCCAAGGGCTGCCAGTCCTGCTGCTCCCCTTTCCCCCACCTTCCTGAGGGATGCCCATCACTGCCAGCCAGCTCTGTTCAGCCCTGTGGCTGTGTTGTGGTTTACAGTCTGTGATGCTTTTCGGAGCTACTGGAGCTCAGGGCAAGGTCCCCAGGTCATAAATGGTCTTTGCCTGTCACAGCTGCCACTTGCAGTTTCTGGCTGATGAGGTTCCTCTTTTTTGTTGTGTTTCCCCTGGAAGGATGTCCAGTGGGATTGATGTGGATTTCTGATTCTTTCCCTCCAGCCAATTCCCTTCAAGTACTTCTTGAAGCTCACTTGTTTTTTGGTTTTTTTTTGGCCTTCTGGCTTTTTTATAGAGGAATTTATGCATTTGTTCTCAGGCTGTTTCAATGTGCTTTGTTTATTTGGGGGCTTGTCTATACAGCCCACTCTTCATTTTTTCCTGCCTTCACGTTATGTTGACTTTGTGCCTACAGCATGAGCTACCCACAGCTGTGCTCTTCCACACGTGGTGGCTTTTCCCTTTCTTTAGGGTCAAAATTTCCCTGTGTTTTTCACTGCAAGTCCCAAAGCCTGGTTATCTTCCAGCTTAAACAGAGACTGGCACAGTTGTCATCACATTCAGTTGCTTTCCCAACTCCTCCTTTCAGCCACCAACTGAGGTCCGCTTCATTGTGGACGTGATCCTTGAGGACATCAGGGAAAGTACCCAAGGAACCCTTGCTCTTCAGCATCCAGGTAACCAATTTGAAATGTGCCTTCAGAAAAGCCTTTTACTTTTTTTTATTTTATGTGTCACTGCTATCCAAAGGGACCATGCCCATGAGCTCCTCCCCAGCACTACCACAGCTTTGCAACAAAGTGCCCTTTAATGTGCTGCTTTTCCATTATGGTCCTTTCATTCTTCCTCTGAATTGCTTCCAGCAGAAATAACAACACCCACTCTGTCCCATCGAAGTGCATGATGCCCCATGTGCCTGTGATTGAAATTGAGGTTTTTCAATACACACCATTTTCTCAGAGGGCCAGCTTGCACCCCCAAAGAACATTGTCACCATTGCTTAGCTCTATTCCCTCCATTCTGTGTTTTTGACAAGTGGTTCCTTGAATTTACTCTGTATATTAATTCCTTCTTTTCCTACTTGTCATACTCAATTTCTTGCTTCTCCATTCTAAGGTCACCTTCCAACGCCTTGCTCACATTAGGCATTTTTGTGATGTTAAAACACCCTTCACTCAGAAACTGCTCCAAATTTGTTCGTTTTTTGTTTTTTTTTTTAATTGCCTTCCTGAGGGATGTCCATCAGTTCCAACCACCTCTCACACTCTGTGGCCAGGCTATGGGGACAACAAAGCCCTTTTGGGGTAGTTGTTGTTCTCAGCACAGTCCCCAGACCACTGCCAGCCTTTCCCCATTACAGCCACTGCTTGCTGTTCCTTGCTGACAAACTTCCTCTGCTTCCCACAGTTCCCCTTTGAGGATGCTAACATGATTAATGGATTTCTCCATCTCTCTTTGAGTGCACTGCTATCACTGCCCAAAGGGATTTTTCAGGGCCAATGCTGGGGTGCAGGTTTCATGGGCAGAACAGAGCGAAGCTGAAAATGCTTTTCCACCCAGGTCTGGAGCCAGCAGCTGCCAGAGAGCAGCTGTGTGCCTGGGAACCCTGGTGTAGCCTCTTTGGTTTCCTTCCATGTCATCTGTGATACAGATGCATCCACATACCAACTCTGGCACTCTGGTTCGAGCATCGTGTTTTAGAGAAGCACAGAAGTATCTGCTCTTGCTCTGGCTCCTTATTTTTATGTGCCTTGTTAAAGCAGCTTTTTACCGCTTCCCACGCGAATGTTGTCACCTCCCATCCTAGTCTCTAGTGGAGATTCAGAGGTTTTATGATTTCAGCTCGTGGATGAATCATCTTGTCTTTAGCCCCATGGCTTGGTGGTTTCCTCCAGCACCCCTTTCCTACCTGTGTTGCATGGGTACCTCTGTGGTGTCCCCTCCCTGCATGCCTCCATGGACAGATATCCTTTGGTCCTCCCTGCATCCTGCAAGACACTGCTCGGATAGCAAGTGAGAGCCAGCGCTTCTGTGTCCCACAAGAAAGAAGTGGATTTTTGCAGTGTCGGCTTGCCCTCTTGTGCCTCGCATTGCTCTCCACTCAAGTTGCCAAGTCTCCTTTTGTTTTTGGAGGCAGGTTGCTTTGGCTGCTTTGTTTCCCTTCTCTTTCAGCCTTTCTGGGGGTTGCTGTTTATTCCTGGGTTAGGAGTTAAACGCAATAAGCTGCTCAGGCGGATAGAAGAGCAATTGCAGAGAGGTAATCGAAACCTTTTTCCTTCCCTGGCCTGCTTTATCTGCACACAAGCCACTGCTGGTGCCAAGCCCAGCTGTAGCAGAGCCCGGTGGAGCTGGGGCTCTGCAGGACCCCGCAGGCCGGCACAGCTGGGTGTCAGCTCAGGGAGCTGCATGGCTTCCCCTGCCTCCTCCACCCAGCAAGGAGAGCTCTTGGCCCCAGTCCCTCCTGGAGGACAGACATACTCCTCAGCCCAGGCTTCCATAGGTTCGCCTGGGGCCTCTGCTGAGCTGCGGCCCTGCGGGGTCTGGGTCTGGCAGGACGTGGGCTGGAGGCTCTGGGGATGCAGGCGGCGGCCCCGGGGCGGGAGCGGATGGGGCCAGCCGGGCAGCGGCAGCAAGCCCGGGCAGGGGGAGCGGCCCCGGAGAAGCGGCGGGCGGCGCCGGGCCCGCGGGTGAGGCGGGGGCCGCCGCAGTCCCCGCCCGCCGCCCGCCGGGAGGGGCCGAGCGCCGCCGCCGCCGCAGAACCGCCGCCGGCGCCGGGCGATGCCGCGCCGGGCCCGGGGCCGCCGCCGCCGCCCTGCGCCCCGGGGAGCCGCCCGAGGTAAGCGGGACCCGGGGGGGACGCAGGCTGGGCCTCCGGCAAGGCGCGGCCGCTGTGGGCAGGGGGCTCGGGACAGCGGGGCCGGGGGTGCCCCGGCGTTCCCAGGGACGGAGCGCGGCGGGGCGGCCCCGCTCGGGCCCCGGGGCGGGCGTCCGTCCGGCGGGGCCGTGCCGAGCCGGGGCCTGGGGAGCCCCCTGCCCCCGCGGAGGCTCGGCCAGGCCGTGGGGTGCCAGGCGGGCGAGCCCCCGGCCGTGTGGCATGCTCCAGATGTGCCACATCCACGGGCGCCCCCATGCCCACCGGCCTCTGATCCCTCCCCCTGAGAGGCACCTGTGTCTGACAGGTTCAGGCTTCGCTGCCTCCCGCAACGTGCCAGGATGCTGCTGGGCCCAGGGATGCACGACTGCGCCGGACGCCTGCTCCCTCAGCCAAAAAGCAGGAGTTCAGGTAGCTTGTGCCCAGGGCCCTGTGCCATCGATTTCAGCATCAGGAGCATCCATGTGCAGGATTGACCATTAACTGTGCGGCCTCCGTCCTGCTCCCGAGCACTTGCTCCATGGTCAAGTGCCACCCTTACGCTGCCCCCTGGATGAGCAGGATGGTGTCCTAGGGCCCCTGCACAGCCCAGGCACGGCAGAGCCGGGCTCTGTGTGGGCAGCCTTCGTGCAGCACTGTGCCACACAGTCATCAGCCCAGTTTCATCCTCCATTTCATCCGGGGGGCTGGCTCCCCTCCAGAGCAGCTGCCAAGTTGTGCCTGGTGAGGCCCCGGCTCTGTCCTCCCTCTTTGCCTCTGAAGGCAGCTGCCTGCAGCTGTGCTTGGTCAGGGGGAGGGAGTCTGACAGCCCTGGTGCTGTCCAAGGCAGGCAGGATGCTTTAGAGGACAGTGCTTTGCTCTGCCTCAGCCCAGGAAAGCTGAGCATCCCACAGAAATTCAGGGCCTGTTGCAAAGCTCCTTGTGTTCTGGAGCTGTGGGCTCCTGCTCCTTTTCCTTGCTTTCAGTTTATGGTGCTGGGGCTGGGTGGGCATTGGCAAATAGATCTAGGCAAAACCCTTGGGGAGTATGAACCTGAAGGAAACTGAATATTGGGCCAATTTTTTCCCTCCCACCCCACAGGACAGCCAGGCTAAAAAAGCCAGGCTTTATCTTGTGTTGTGCATGAAAATAAAGAGACTAAAAAGAGCAATCCTGGATCATAGCAATTAAGGGCTTGCTTGGGTTAAACATGTAAGTCTGGCCTTATGAGCCTTGTAAGGGGGAAAATATAAGCAGTACTACTGGCTGGGAAATGCCATGGAAAATAAGGCATGTACCCTTCATGGTGGCAGAGGCTAGTCAGTGTGATGAGGCAGTGGGATCCTAAGTGCTTGAAGTGTCCCAAACATCCAGCCTGCCCCACCATGTGCTTCCTAGGAGCTGGGTTTCAGCCAGCACATGCCACCAGGATGGCCTGGTCAGTCTCAGGAGCTAGTCATAGGGCTAGAAATCTGCAGGTTTGGAATAAGCCAGGCACATAGGATGGGAGAAGTCTATGAATGGCTCCCTCCCTTCTTTCAGTCACACACAGCTGCTGAGGAGAGGGTGGCAGAAGGGGGCCCGAGGCTGGGGATAGGAAATCTCAGCAACTCCCTGATGACCCTAACTATTCCTCTGTGCAGGATGGTTCCCCCACCACCTGTCAGCAAGCCCCATGTGTGCCTCTCCACTGTGCTCATCATGACCAGCCTCGTCCTCATGGATGCCTACCTGGTGGAGCAGAGCCAGGGCTCCAGGAAGCTGGGTATCTGTGTCATGGTGGCAGTGGGTGACATATGCTTCCTGCTGGTCCTCCGCTATGTGGCTATCTGGGTTGGGGCAGAGGTAAAGACAGCTAAGCGAGGATATGCCATGATCCTCTGGTTCCTGTATGTCTTCGTTCTGGAGATCAAAGTCTACTTTGTATACCAGAATTATAAAGCTGACCGGAAAAGCTTGGATCTCATAGCCCGCAAAGCGTTGACCTTGCTGCTCTCCATCTGCATCCCAGCTCTCTATGTGCTGCTGGTGGCCACAGAGCACATGGAGTACGTCAGAACATTCAAGAAGAAGGAAGATCTCCGCAACCGCCTTTTCTGGGTCATCGTGGACATGCTGGATGTGCTGGACATCCAGGCCAACCTGTGGGAGCCTCAGAAGAAGGGGCTGCCACTCTGGGCTGAGGGCATCATGTTCTTCTACTGCTACATCTTGCTCCTGGTGCTGCCGTGCGTGTCACTGTGTGAGATCAGCATGCAGGGCATCGGCATTGTGCCGCACCGCATGATGCTGTACCCCATACTGAGCATGCTCACCATCAACATCGCCACCATCTTCATCCGAGGCAGCAACATGGTCTTCTTCAGGGATGCCCGCGTCTCCAGCATCTTCATGGGCAAGAACATGCTGGCCATTGGGATGAAGGTCTGCATGTTTGTGCAGTACCAGCGGCACCAGCACCATACCCCCCCGGGGCCGGACCCGCAGCACAGCGCCCCAGCCCAGCCGCCCGCGGGGCTGCACAACACCCGGGACCAACCCGCCTGCCCCGAGGAGCTGGCCCAGGACAACACGTGACAAGCCAGCAGGAGCTACAGCCTGGGCATCCCCATGCCTGGCCGTACCTACAAAGCTGGGGCAGGCCGCCGAGCTCCCCGTCTGGACAGAGGGCAACGACCCTGCTCCCTCCTTTCCTGAGTGAAGCTGCTCAGGACCCCAAGGGGTGCGTGGTGAGGGCCCCCACAGCAGCCTCTGTAAGGCTGCAGAGCAGTTTGGAACCTCAGCATCCCACCTGGTAAAACAGCAGAGCAGAGAAGGAAGCCAGGGCCACCTGCCATGAGTTGTGTCTGGGTGAGGCCAGGCAGCTCTACCCTCTGCCAGGCTCCCTACCAGTGCTCCTCGTACAGCACTGCTCTCTGGCCAGCCAGGGTGCCACACGGGGACACAGTGGGTCACCCACTTTGCTGTTGTGGCTGGCCCTGGCTCCAGTGTGCTCCTTGGCAGCAGCCTGCTCCCCACCGTGTGAGCCGAGGTCCCCATACAGGGGGAGCAAGGCCTGGGCCTCCTCCTGCTGTCACCCCTCTCTGCCAGCTGCAGGCCTGGGGCGACCCTAAAAGGAGTGACTGTCCTTTTTTTGTATGTCCTTCTTTGCAATAAAAGACCTGAGCCCTGCAGCCTTTTCATGTCTGTGTCCCTGCCAGCAGACAGATCCCCTCCATTCCTGTGGGGGCCTTGTGTTTCTGGGTGTCAGCTGCAGAGCATGTGGAGAGGTTCACTCAGTGACCACCTAGGTCTGGAGCCATTCCTCCTGGCCCACAGGTCCTGTGAGAGGCTGGTGGGCTCTGAGGGTGGCACTGGTGGGGTGCACGTGGCAGTGCTGTCAGCCACCACCACCTGTGCAACCAGTGCAGTCACAGCAACTGGGACCAGTCGTGCCCAGGGACACCCACAGCAAGTCCCCACACTCCACCCAGAGGCACATCAGTGCAGATCTGCCCAAATTACCTTAGAAACAAGGAAAATAGGCCAACTGCTTGAGGCTGGGAGGCTACTGGAAAGAGCAGCTCCCCAGTAGTAGGAAGCTCTCTGGAGATGTTGGAATCATCTGCTTCCCTTGGAGCTGGTTCTGCCATGCTGCTGCCTGCCCAATACCCACTGGCACCTCACCCCTGGCTGAGCTGGGCAATGCTCCAGGGCTTCCCAACCTGCAGGGTGCTGGGCCCAGAAGCTGGCAGGCACAGAGGCCCCAGGCTCACTGCTCACCACCCCATGCTGAGCAGAAGCAGGTGACATCTGAGCGAGGATGTCCTCCTTGCAGGCAGGCACAGGCCTCAGCAGGAGGAAGAGCTTTAGCTCCAGAGGGGCAGAAGAGGGAAGCAGGACCACGTTGGGGGTGCATCAGCCTTGCCACCTGCTGCACCAGACCTACAAGCAGCAGGGAATGGACTCAGGAATGCTGAGGAATGCCAGGTGGCCCCTCAGCAAGGCCCTGGCAGCAGGTCTTTAGCCAAGCTGGTACATCCCATGTTTGCTACCTTCCCCCAGTTCTACTAAGACCTCTCACCAGAGCAGAACTTGCATCACCCACAGAAACGACAATAGAGGCAGGTGCTTCAGCAACATCTTCAGGCTGGCTGACCTGCTCCTTGTTCCATGTTTTGCTCCCAGCAAGGCCTGTCCCCAGGCCCCAAACACCTGTGGCCACCCACAGCACAGCTGTGCCCAGGCAGTCTTCCAGCACACTGACCTGTCACAATGGGGTCATCTGAGCCATCCTCTTGTCACTGCAGCCACAGCAGACAGAGGTAATGAGAGCAAGGACAAGCAAGAGGGCTGGTGTTCAAACATGATATTGGAGAGAGGCATTGGCTCTCCTAAGTTCAAACACTTTTGACTGTAACAGCACTGACAGTGGGAATAAAGGAAAACAGGTGCTTTATTTCAAAAGGATCAGTTTCCTAGAAGCACTAATAACCCTGTGGAGATGACCCTGAGAAACCAAGCTGCTCTGAAGGAGAGATCCCAAGCAGCAATACCTGAGCAGTCACAGCATGTCTCATGTATGAGGAAGGCCAGCCACACCTAAAGCTGCATCACCAGGAGCAGCCCATGTGGAGTGGAGTGATCCTCTCACCTTTACTCATCTCTTGTGAGACTACATCCAGATACTGATCCATGCTGGGCCACCAAAAGATAGCTGTTGGTTGTCTGGGCTGACTTCAGTTGAGTATGTGAAAGCTGTCAGAGGCTGGACCACTGCTAGAAAAGACTGAAGGAACAGAATTTATTCACCTTTAGGAAGAAAAGACTTCAGGGAGACCTTACAGCACCCCTTTCCCACCCATCCCTCAGGCCTGTGACAAAGCTGCTGGGAAGACAGAGCCAGGCACTTCACTGAGAACAAGGCAATGATTATGGACTAACCCCAAGCAAGTTTTTTGGATGAAGGAACAAAAAGTTCCATCTTGAGAACCTGAAGCAGTAGAGCAGAGGCCAAGAGCAGTGAGGGCACCTGTCCTTGGACATTACCAGATCCCACCGAAGCAGCCCTGGGCAACCTGAAGTCAGGATTGCTGCTCTGAGCAGGCATTGTCCCACGTCCTTTTCTGCCTCAGTGGAAGTCTGAAAAAACCAGGAGCAGAGCCAGCAGCACTGGGAAGGACTCACACTTTCCTTGCTAGAGTTAGAAATGAGCAGGTGCAGGGGCAAAGACAGCTGTCATCACCATCAGCATCTGCACGACACACTTGTCACCACTTGGGCATGATCTAAACCATCAGCAAAGAAGATACTTCAGCTACAAAACCCTCACTATTTCCTTCAGTTCAGCCTCTACTCTGCTGCCTTACAGCACCACTGTGCAGTGGAAGGCAGACCCTGGGAAGAGGGATAACCATCTTCCAGGCCTGGCCAAGGCAGAATGAGTCCCAGTGCCAGACACCAGCATGACTGTCCAACAGTCACAAGTTCTTCTGTGAGGGCAGATGGCGCTTGTCTTTGATGGCATTCCTCTTCCTCTTCTTGTTCAGGAAGCTCTCCAGCTTCCCACTCCTCTTCAGCTCTGCATACTTGTCAGCTAGTTCCAATTTCCGCTTCTCAGCTGTAAAGGAGAGGGAAGTCAAGTTTTATATTAAAGCCCAGAAGATCTCTACAGAGCAGCCCGTCCTCACCTCTCCCTTCCTGGTCCAGGTTTAGCTTGTCCCTTGAGTACCAGCACTAGAACAATCCCCCCACTGCTCTGGAATAGTATGGACACCATGCTTTCAGTGCTTGAATTCCTGCCTGCAGTACTCCATCTAGATTCTCCTGCAGCATGTTCACACCGTGTACTTACATTTCTTTAGGAAGAAGGGTTTCTTCCCCTGCTTGGCCAATTCCCTCTGTTGTCTTTTCAAAGCCAGCTCCCTCTCTCTCAACTTCTGCTGTTTTTTCTGCGCCTGTTCCTGCTGTGTCTGTACAAAAAGGATGGCCTGTGTCAGGTCACACGTCCTCCCTCCCAGTGCCTCACAGAGAGAAGATGCTGCACTGAACTCACCATACGGTTCAGGAGCCGCTGAAGTTTCTCCTTCTGCTCCATGTTCCGGCATTTCTTCAGCTGTTTCTGAACCATCTGAAGAAGAGAGCAGAAAGCTGCATGACTGCCTGCCTGTCACTTCCACTGTAAAAAATCTTTGAAGAAGTAGCCCCTGCCAGGCAAGGCTCTTCCAGGCAAGGACAGGCACAGAACATCACCTCCTTCTCCTGCTTCTTGATGCTGTCCAGGAAGCTGTATGTCTTCATAAATATTTCAGGCTTATACTCTCCAGACAGGTCATCAAATCGAGGGTCTCTCTGGACCTGTCAGCAGGGAAGGCACAGGCAAGAGCTGTAGCCAGTGTTACGCTGTTAACAGTGTGCTTACTCTCCCTTCATGGATAAGCCATTTTTTCCCCCAGCAATGTTATGCTTCCACATTGAAACATCTGCAGTTAGCAAAGATTGAGTACAACAGTCAATGTGGCATCCCCAAAGTCACTCCTGCATCCAGTTTACCATGCAACAGACATCTCCATATGCAAGTTTGCCACACAGGAATATCCAGGAACAGCAGCAGGAGCACTGCCTCCAAACACCTGCAAGTCCCAGACCAAGAGCTGGCTGAGTATGTGTTGTTGAAGTGATGGATTTGGGAACTCAAACCTATCTAGATTTTCACAGATTAACTGGGTCAGGTCATACAAAAAGGGAGAGACAAAAAGAGGTGTCTAACTGTGGAAATTACCATATTCAGATGATCCAGCAATGGTAAGTTGAAAGTTACATTCAGATTGGAAAGCAGATGGACATTTGAACTTCTGGGATTAGTACTGAACAATGACCATGGTTTGCAGTGAAACTGTCACTGGTGGCAGTCATTGCACCTTCTAGAAATGCCTGGGTCACAAACTCTCAAGTTAACCTGCAGCTGCTCCAACCCACCTGTTGTTCTCCCCATGGGAACACTGTCACTGTCTGCACTCGCCAGTGGCCCAGGCCTGTTCTCCAGAAGCAGCCTGTGCCATCTGCTGCAGCCCCATTCCCGAGTGTGTGCTCTGTCAGCAGTGCTAAGGGAAGTCATGAACTGGGGAGGGGCAGCACCCACCTTCTTCCTGACAGGGATGACTTGTCGCAGGAAAGGTACAGGCTTCTTGGCAGACATCTCCAATGGCCTGAAAATGAGAAAAATGTATTTAAGAGGAGCAGATGTCAGAATGAGGCCTGAGCTAATATGCTGGGAGGTCGTTTGGACCCTCAGAAGAACATTACTGCAGAACAGACCCTCCCAACTCAATCCTCACCATGATGCGTACAGAAAGCAAAGAGATGACTCAGTAAAGAGCCACAGAAGGCTACAACAACCAAATGTATCCATGTGTGGTTAAAACAACCCCATACGGAACTTGGAACAGCTCCACTGTATCAAGTGAAGATCCACCACCTGCATCAATAAATGTGCTGCACTGATTATCCCTCTCATGGAGTCACAGAATGGCTGGGGGTGGAAGGAACCTTTTTCTAAAGCAGTTACCTAGAGCAGGTTGCACAGGATTGCATCCAGGTGAGTTTTGAGTATCTCCAGAGAAGGAGACTCCACAGCCTCACTGGGCAGCCTGTTCCAGTGCTCAATCACCCTCACAGTAAAAAAGTTTTTCCTCATATTCAGGTGGAACTCCCTGTGTTTCAGTATTGCCTCTTATCCTGCCATTGGGCACCACTGAAAAGAGCCTGGCCCCATCCTCTTGACACCTTAACATATTTGTAAGCAGTAATAAGGCTGCCTCTCAGTCATCTCCAGGCCAAACAGTCCCAGCTCCCTCAACCTGTTGCCATAGGAGAGATGCTCCAGTCCCTTAATCTTTTTTTTTTGCCCTCTACTGGACCCACCCGCTCCAGGAGCTCCATGTCTCTCTTGTCCTGAGGAGCCCAGAACTGGACCCAGCACTCCAGACTGGCCTCACCAGGGCTGAGTAGAGGGGCAGGATCACCTCCCTGGACCTGCTGGCAATGCAGCTCCTCATGCAGCCCAGGATCCCGTTGGCCTTCTTGTCCCCCAGGGCACTGCTGGTCCATGGACAGCTTGTTGTCCCCCAGCATCCCCAGGTCCTTCTCTGCAGAGCTGCTTCCCTGCAGGTCACCCCCAGCCTGTGCTGGTGCCTGGGGTTGTTCCTCCCTAGGTGCAGGACCCTGCATTTGCCCTTGTTGAATTTCAGCAGGTTCTTTGCTGCCCAACCTGTCCAAGTCTCATGGAATGGTAGCACAGCCCTCTCTTTCTCAACTTTATGCTGTCAGCAAATTTGCTGAGGACACCCTACCCCTGCACCCAGGTCACCGATGAATGAGTTGAACAATACCGGACCTAGTACTGACCCCCAGGGACACCACCAGTGACAGGCCTCCAACTGGACTCTGTGCCACTGATGACAACCCTCTGAGCTCAACCCTCTGACAACCCTCAGTTTTCAATCCACCTCACTGTTAATTCACACTTCCTGAGTTTGCCTAAGAGGATGTTAAGGGAGTCAGTGTCAAAAGCTTTGCTGAAGTCAGGGTAAACATCCACTGCTCTCGCCACATCCACCCAGCCACTCCTGCCATCACAGAAGGCTACCAGATTGGTCAGGCGTGATTTCCCCTTGCTGAATCCATATAAACCACTCACAAGAACCTTCTTTTCTTCCACATGCTTAGAGACAGCCCCCAGAATGAAGTGCTCTATTACCTGTCCAGGACTGGTCTATGGTTTCCCAAGTCCTCCCTTCCTGCCCTTTTTGAAGACTGGAATGACACTGGCTTCCCTCCAGGCCTTAGGCACCTCTCCTGCTGTCCATGCCCTTTCAAAGATTAGGGAGAGGAGCTGAGCAATAGCATCTGTCAGCTCCCTCAGCACTTGTGAGTGTCGAAGCTGGGAATTTCTGCACCAGACTGGTAGTTACAAAGAGAGGCCAATTCCACTGTGAGAAGGCCCAGTTTAACACCACCAAGGAAAAAGTCAGCCCCCAGGATAACGGGCTGCACAGCATATGGCACATATCCTGAAAGAGACTCCACAATGAATCAGGACCATGAAGATCACAGTGACAACCAATTAAGGGAACAAGTTCTCCTTGCAATTCAGGCCTTCATGGCTTGATGTTTCAGGCATACGAGGGGGCCAGGACAAGGTGGGAGAACAGGGTATTACTCTCCCCATATTCCTTGGGTACTGCATCCTGTGATTTGTCAGTACACCACACAAGTTATCAGAAACATGAGAAACCTGTGAACCACCTGCTGAGAGCAGCCACAGCCAGCCACAAGTGACACTGGGGCAGGAGCACAATCCCACAGGTACAAGTCTTCCAAATCCCTCCTAGGGCAGCATTCAGTGTATTCTCACATCTGCTGATGTGGCTACAACCCTGCACAGTGCTCTGGAGTCAGGTTTATACAGCACTGCTGAAGCCAGCTCAGTGCCAGAGGATTTTCCTGAAGCCCTTTAAGAAGCTCACTTCCATAAAAAAAAGAAGAGAGAAAAAGCATGGGGGATTTACAGCAATATATCACTTCTAGGATTAGTGGAATTAAAGAAAAGCAGAATTATGCAAACTGTGTGGCAGAAATAGAGACACTGTGAGATGTTGCACTGCACAAAATCCCCCAGAGTCTTGGGTAAAAAGTAAAGCAGATACATTATTCTAATCAACTCTTTATGGCAGGAGAAATATATTTTGTGTTCTCTGCTCCTGTACTGAGCAGAGAACAGAAATAAATTAGGGAGTGCCACTGTAACGGAGGAAACCCATTCAAATCACTTGGATGCCACTCTGAGGACTGAAAACTAGCTAAATACTGCAAATAAAGGGTAAGAGTATTGCTGTTACCAGTGGGGGCCTGTGGAGAACTGTAAAAAGATATGATAGCTTTTGCTGTGTTGAATACAGGAAAAAGTCTGTGATGGTGAGTACTGTAGAGGGGAAAAAAGCAAATGCACATGGACAAGCCACAGATGAGACAGCAGCAGAAGGATGAATGGAATTCCAGAACAACTGTCTGTGACTGTAACTCCAGCCAGTGAGAAGCCAGGCAGAAGATACTGATAAGCTGGAAAGGGTTTAGGAACCAGCAGGGCAACTATTTCAGGTCACAGTGGACACTATCACAGAGCTTGAGAGGCACACCATGCCGAGGGTTACAAGTGCCTTAACACAGAGGGTATAAAGGCATTAAGTGCCAATTTAACTGTCAAGTGACAGGTGGCTGCTGGGGATTTGAAGAGGATAGGATATTAAGAGTTCTGAAAACAGCACCAGACCATTCCCAAATGAAACACTATAGTTACAGGCATTATTGTCTAGTACATTAAAGGAGATCTATGCCAGCTCCAAGGCAACACCACAGCTGTGAGGAGCTCCCAGTGTAATTTTGAGTGCAGAGAGCAAACCTACACATTTTTCTGATCACAAAAGAGCCTCTTTACCCCTTTTTGCCTTGTTGTTGCTTCACTGTAGCTTTGGTAGGCTTCACAGGCTTTTTCCCACCAGGCACCTTCTTGCTCACTCTCGTCCTTGCCTCACTCTGCACCTGCAGGAGTTCCTCAAAAGACATGTCACATTGATCTGGAAGAGAACACAGGGCACATCTGAACCGAACAGCTTCTCAGGGCACTTCTCACCCCCAAACTCCACCAAGAGGGATGTCTCAGAGCTTGAGACAGTGACACAAGTGTAGTGGTGCCATCCGTGTACAACTGCATGGCAGAAAGAAACCACTGCATCTCTCAGCCTTTGATTCCTCTCCCATTAATCACTTCAGTTGTTATCGCTGGAACAGAGCAGCCTCCCCCTCTCACCAGTGTGTCTTTGCTTCTCTCTCCACTCAACAGCACACACAAGACCAGTGCAAAGTTTTTACCTGGCACAAAGAGCAATACGAGCTCTACACTGGGCATTGCAAATTCTGAGGGGGTCACCTCTCAGTCCTGACTTTCCCACTTTAATATTTCTTTAATACCCCTTAGTGTCAGTAACCTTTAATGCTTCTTATAGCCCAAATGTAAAAATATTATCATCATTCTTATCATACTATTCTTCATTTTAGATTTACACCTCTATGTGTTCAGAACTGAAAGCATTTCTTCAGTCAGCACTTGGATATGCTCATTCCACTCTCTTGTAAGGGCAGGAAGGGGTTTGCATTGTGTCCCTTCTGGAAGGGAAAGCTTTTGCAAACTGACTTAAGTAGTGTTTGCCTGCCCAGCACCTCTGAGCAGTGACAGGCACATGATCTTTCTGAGTCTCTGCAATACAAAACACCCCAACTGTGGCCCAGCAGGGATAATCACAGCTTGACTGTGATACCTTGGCTGGATGCCAGGTGCTCCCCAAGCTGCTCTTCTGGCCCACTCACTCCCAAACCCTTGCCACACAAACACTGCCCCACGAGTAAGGTTTGCGTGTACTTTGCCAAATTCAGGAGCAACATGAAGTCAGTCACATGAGCTCAGAGCATGGACTCATCCCAAGCACTCTCATCCTGGCAATAACCAAGACTTTCTGCTTCAGAAACTACTCTCATCATCCAGAAAACATAATGGGCACAGCCAAGAGCTGCCTCAATAAACGTTTTAATTTTGCTTGTTCTGAATGCTCAGGAACTCTGTTCTGATGATGCTCATTAGTGCTCTGAGGTGGGATATGGGAATGGTGACTATCCAGTCTGCTGCACAAGGGACAAAGGACATGTGGATACAGCGTGATTTCATTGCACTGCTTCCCCTAAACACTGCCCCTTATCTGAACTCTGAACAAGGACAGTCAAAAGGACAAAGAACGCACTAAAAGAAAGGAATAATGATGTGGAAGATACTCTTAGCACTTGATAAAGACAAGGCACCATCACTTGCACTCCAATATTCCATTTGGCTGCAATTCCAAAACAACACAGTTTAAATAGCAAAGACTCCAATGAAAATGAGATAAAGACACCACATAAAAAGATGCACCATTTAGCAAAGGAGATTTGGTATAGATCAGGCAAAGCAAAGGCATGCAGAGTTTCCACTGATAAAGTACTTCAATACTGGTACAGGAGACCAAACCTGACTATCTGAAACCTGATGAGGAAAATGATTTCCACATGGTAGTATCAGTCCACGAAATACATCCTACTTCCTATTTGTGGGAGACTGAATTAACCACTCACAGTGATAAGAACATCACTGGACATCACTATAAAAAAAAAGAAGCCTGTTCTGAGGCAGAAGTGAATGGTCCCAGCAGGCATTCACTGCTGGGCAGCAGATCTGGCAACTGTGTGTGTGAAAAGGTTCTGGTTAAAAAGGCAGGATCAGCTTATTTTCCTCGTTACTTGCATTCATTCTTCAGGACTTAATTTCCCCACTTTTTCCATTCCTTTTTCCCCCTTAGAATATAACTTACTTTTTCTGTGCTGTCTCTGCAGTCCATTTAAATTTTCCTCCTGCCATTTTTTCCCTTCATCCATTATTTTGTGGGTTGTTTCCTCCTTTTTGCACTTTTTGATAACAAGGGCATTTCCTGCTCTCAAGCACAGCTTGCTTGTGTTTCCTCTCCTCCCACAGACTCCTGTGACACACGACACCTTATGCCTTCCTCAGCTGAACCTGCAGGGAGCTCTACAACCTGCCGAGCACATCAGAGCATCCAGGATGCAAGAACAGATGGCCTAAAGAAATCTATCTGATATCTGCCCAGTAATTCCCTACTGAGACAAAATCAGTGCTGGACTCTAGTATGACTCCTTCTGCTCCAGAAACAAGATCACAGAGTGCCCTGACAGATGGCAAAAGCAAAACTGCTGTTCCCATTCCCATCCAGCTGTGGGAAGAAAAGAATGCCTGTTGGTGATCCCCTTGCTAAGCTTTGCTCACCATTTCCTCACCAGAGGAAAACAAAATGCCTACAACAGATGGTGGGGCACCTTGCCCACCACTGAATCCCACTGCCAAAAGCTCACCTCTAAAGATGTACCTCCCCCACGGCCCCACACAGACACGCCCTGGAGACCCTTTCACAAGGAAACCAGTGACTCCTCGCACTTGTGGCTCCTCACTGTGTTGTGCCCTGCACTGGACACCAATGTCCACTCCCTCACAGTTCCCTTCAAGGGCTTTTTACTGTATTTTTCATAAGGTTTTCGTTCTCACTTGGATTGTTCTGAGATGTGGAAACCAAACTGTGTTCACTGCTGTGGATAAGAACCCCCACCCGCTGACCCTCAGCCAGCGCTGTGCCCACAGCCACGCAGCGCCTGCTTCTTCCCTTCTCCTGTCCTGTGAGGGCCTCTCGAGCTCCTGCACATCTGAACCGGCACAGAGCAACTGTCCCCGAGATCTGAGACACCTTCCACGGCATCCTGGCCCTACTGTGAAGTGTGGGACACCTTCCACAGCAACCTGGCCCTAGTGCAAGATGTGTCCCTACCCGCGGCAGGGCGGGTGGAAGAACTGGGTGATCTTTAAGGTCCCAAGCCAAACCATTTTATGGTTCTGTGATTCCACGCACTGGGAAGGAGACCGGGGAGACGAGGCCCGTACCCGTGTTGGTTGCAGGGAACTCTCACCCAGCTCCAGCGCAAACCCTGCGGGTGCTCCCGAGCTGCTCCGCTGGGCAGGCGAGGGAGGATGCAGGAGCTGGAATACCAGAGGGCACTGAGCCATTTGGCAACTCGTTTCCCACTAACCGAGCGTCCGTGACGAGCCGGGAGCCGCGCCCCGGGCTGAGGCCGCCGCGTGTCCCAGAGTCGCTCCCGCCGGGCCCCCCTCACCTTTCCCGCCAGCCCCCGCCACGCTCCCGCCGTCATCGCTGTCGTCGCCGGAGCGAGAGCCCTCTTCCGCCGCCTCCAGTCTCTCGAGCGGCTGCTCCGCGGCCGCCTCTTCTCTCTCCGTGGTGGCGGCGGCGGCGGCTCGTCCCCGCCCCCGTCCCCGTCCCCATCCCTGGCCCCGTCCCCGTCCCGGCCCCATCGCCGCCGGGTCCCCGGAACGGCCCGCGCGTCCCCGGCGGAACCGGAAGCGGAGCACGCGCAGGCGGTCACGTGGGGGAGCGGCTTTTGTTTGTTTGTTTGTTGGGTTTTTGGTTTTTTGGGCTTTTTTAGCAAAAATCGTTTCTGAGGAACGAGTCACGTACGCAAAGACCCTGGCGACATCCAACTGAGTAGTCAATAAGTGTTTTAAGTGCGAGCCCTCTGCCCTGCTAAACCGAGTAGTCCTGATGCTGGATTTACCGCAGCCTAGACCAAGTTTCTAATACAAGCACTAAGTGTCTAAAACGAGGGTCTGCCATTGCCTCCAGCTGGGCCAGCTGCAGCTGTGAGAAGTGACCAGCAGGCTGAAAGGAGATGTGGTTACACACAGTGGCCTGCATGAGGAAAGGTACAGCCAGCAGACCAAGGCATGTCAGCATCTCTGTAGACTTGGCAACTGTGCAAGCACACTTGGAATGTCGCATCCGATTTTCTGTTCCAAAGGAAACTGGAGGAACTGGGCAGGCTCCAGCAGAGAGTTCCCAAGGCAGACAGAGGCATCGTGCTCGGCTCCTTCGGGACGGGGCCAGCGGCGGGGCGCGGGCGGGCCGGCGGCGGGCGGCGAGAGGCTGTCGGCCAGAGCGCGGAGCTGCGCTGCCAGCCGCCCGAGGTCCCGACCCGCGGGCGGGGCGGCGGCGCGGGGCTGCCGGGCGCGCAGGTGAGCCGCCTCCTCCTCCCTGCGGCGGACACGGGATAAGGGAGGGACAGTCTAGGCACCGCGCTCACCTGAGGCAGCGGCAGGTGCAGGTGATGCAGCCCCCGCCCCACCCCGGAGCCCGCTCACCTGAGGCAGCAGCAGGTGCAGGTGATGCAGCCGCCGTCCCGCCGCGCCCACACGCGCAGCCAGGTCCAGGCACGGTCCTTGCGCAGCACTCGCAGCACGGCGCTCCCCGCCGCAGGCTCGGCGCCGGCGCCCAGCGCTGCGGGGAAGGGAAAGGGAAGGGAATGGAAGGGAATGGAAGGGAAGGGCAAGGGAACTGCGTGAGCCGGCAGCAGGGCACGGCCCCAGGCTGCCTGTACAGCCCGCAGGCTGCCTCGATGAGCTCTGCCGTCGGTCAGTAGTCTGACCCCAGCGGGACAGAAGCCACACAGAGCAGAGTCAAGTCCGTAGCAGTCCTGCCCTCCCAAAGAGATGGGGCTCAAGTGGGCTTGTCCCTCCTCTGTATACCATGGCAAAACAGGATGCCCACCCCCAGCTTGGAAACTACTCATGGACAGTGTATTGGGTGGGTAACCACTTTCCTGCCTCATCCTTTTGGAAGCAGGGAGTCACAACAGGGAGGATTGAATTCGCTTTGTCGCTGCTATCCTGGATAGCCACATTTCAGGCATAACCAGACCATGGAGCCAGGGGATAGCACGCACGTTCCCAGGTCTGACACTCACCCACGGCCCTGTGCTGGGCAGCTGCCTGGTCAGCATCCTCAGGGTGCAGGAGGCTGTACCACGACTGACCGACCAGCTCCTCCCTGTGGTAGCCGAGGTGGTAGGTGACACTGGGGAAGACAATGGGAGTGCGGACTGAGCGCTGTACAGAGCCTGCACCGTGTCAGCAAGGCGCAGCTGCTGCACGATGGAGAATGAAACAACAGAAATACAGAAATAAACTGTAAGTGAGGGAAGAGGTTTGGGAAGTGTTTGTGAGAGTCTCAGTGCTCGTGCAGTGTCTAATCTGCATCCCTTAGTGAAGGGAAATGATTCTTGCTGCCTGAGATGTACAGCTGGGGCTGTGGCGCAAGCAGTCACCCCTCACCTCTCCGTGACATCAATAAACGTCATGTCCAGGAGATGCATACTCTGGAATATGTCGTCTTGGGAAGCAGCTTCACCATCTGTGGGCGACTGCACAACGGGTGTGCAGAGGGCCAGGAAGGCTGTGGTGGAGGGGGAGGGTGGCCAGTGCAGGGCCACAAAGCGCCCACACACTGCCACGACCCGATTCCCCCCGTGCTGCAGCCGGAAGGCCTTGGACGTGCGCATCTCGCTGACAAAAGTGACTTCTGCAGGGAGACAAACCATTCGGAGCAGGTCAGGGGCTCCCTTGCTCTGCTCCCAGCAGGGCTGGCCCTGGCTCTCTAATCACAGCCAAGGGCCAGAGCAGAGTGGCAAGATCTGTGAGATGCCAGCCGAGGCCTCCCTTACCCCTGCCAGGCTCCTCCCGGGCAAGGAGGAGCTTCTTGTGCACATCCTCTCCCACTCGCCCATCCAGGATGTCAAAGACGGTGTCCCCCTGGGCAAGCAGCTCCACCTGACAAAGAGGAGGATGCCCTCAGGGACAGTGCCTGTCTCAGTGGGCCCTGGCTGGCACTGTGGGGGCACAGCCTGCTGGAACCACAGCCCAACATCTGCTGGGGCAGCGTGCTGTGCGTGCAATAAAGGCACCAGGATGGGTATGGGGACAGTGACTGCAAATGCCCAGTGAGCAGGCCTTACCATGGAGAGGCCCAGGACCTGAGCCACGTTCTCTGAGATGTAGACCAGTTTGCTGTCCACTGAGAGCACAAGCAGAAACCCCGGGAGCAGGGAGAGCAGTTCTGTGCCGAGGGCCGGTCCCGCAGGAGGAGCCAAGCCTGCAGTGGGATGATGGTGAAGTACTGTCTTGGATGGGGCAGGAGCAGTGCCCCACACACACAGAGCCAAGCCAGTGTGGAGTACAGCAGTGCTGAGGGTACCTGGAGGGAATAGCTGAGCCCCCCGCAGCCGGAGGCACACCAGGGCCATGGTGTGGAGGTAGGAGAGCCGCTCCTTCTCCTGAGCAGAGATGGGCAGCAGGGAGCGCAGTGCCTGCAGCTCTGCATTGATCTGGTCTCGGCGAGCCTTGGAGGCGCTCTTGGTTGACCTGCAAAGCCAGCCATCTGGGACACGTGTCCAGGGAGAGAGGAAGGGACAGCATTCCCTGCCTGTCACTGTGGGAAGAATTGCGAGCTCGAGGACATGAAGTGGAGATGCTCAGCACCTGTGCCAGCTGCTGCCTCTAGGAGAGCAAACCTTGTGGGCACAGGTAGAGGTGCTCAAGCCTACCCAGGGGCACGGGCTGCTGGTTTGGCTGACACCTCTCCTGCTGGACACCAGGGTGGACGATGACCTGTGCTTTGGTGGGGAGCCCATGTGACACAACCTCCCCACCAAACCCCACCAGGATGGAAACTGCATCCAGCACCACAACATGCACCCCAGCCCAGTACAATATGCCTTTCCTCCTAAGCCACCTAAAATACCTCTGCCCCTCCAAACTCCTGCACCTCCTCCCCATGCACCGGCTGGCAGTCCCACTGTCCCAGGCTGGTGTCAGCACCTTGCAAGGGCCATCATACCCCACACCAGCTATCCCGGGGTTCTGGGAGGCCATTCCAGCCCTGAGGGAGGGAAGGAGGCGGGAGGGAGCTCACCTGAACGGCCTCAAGGCACTGGGCGCCTGCTTGGCCCTCGAAGGCAGGCAGCTCATCTCTGCCTGCAGGGGCCGGTGGCAGTGGCTGCAGAAGATGGTCATGGGGCTGCCGGGGCTGGGATGGCCTGAAGCTGGCAGGGAACCGCTGCCTCCTTTGCCTCTGGCTGTGGCTGAACCTGCTGACCCTGCTGCTCCTGGCCTCCTTTTGTACCCTCCTGGGGTGCAGAGGCCAAGCCACTCACGGGGAGAGTTACCTCTTGTGACGCAACTCCAAACTGCTTGGGGCTATTTTTAGAAGGGAGGCTGCTAAAAATAGCCCTTGCAGCCAGCTGCAATTTGAGAGGGGAAGTAATAAAAGGAAGCCAGGGTCTTTAAAGCAAACCTGCCGCTCAGGAGGGGGCAGTGACAAAGGCAGCAGGGATCCCCCTGTGGGGCACACATCTGCTCAGCTCCTGCCAGCCCCGCAGAATATCCTATGTCTAGTCTGCCTGCCTGGGAGCTGCTCCAGCATCGATGATGACTGAGCTGGGTGTTGGGAGAAGGAGTTGATAAGCCAAGAAAACACACTGGAGGCGCCTAAACCAAGGTGGTGAGCAGTGTCCCATGCCCAGGCCTGCAGCCGGGTCCTGGCAGAGGCAGGTTAGGGCCACAGCACCCCTGAACCCAAGAGAACCCTTGAAGAGGAGTAGGGTGTCAGTGACCCCTCTCCCTGATGTGCCCCTTCTTTTCTTCCCAGAGAAGACTTCTCCCCCAAAAGGTTTGCTCTCCTAGAGGCAGTTGGCATGGGGTGCTGAGCTTTTTTGGGGCCTCTTGTCTCCACTCGACGCCGCAGAAATGGTGGTTCCTCCCAATGACAGGCATTCATGGACAGAATTGAGGAGCCTCTGTGCTCAGCACCATGTGACCCAGCTCAGGGACTCTGGGTGCTCAGGGGGCATTTCCTAGCGCCTGGCACCCTGCAAGGAGAGTGAGCTTGGCGATTCAGTGCATGGCAAAAAAACTCCACCATTTATTTCACAGCTTGAGAGAGCGCCTGTGGCTGAGGCAGCTGATTGAGGAGGGGACTTAGAGCTGCTGGACAAGACAGGGTAGACCTAAGTCCTCGTGAGCACCCTGTGGGTGCCAAGGAGCACAAAGTATGAGCCCAGGCTGGGGTTGCTCTCCCTCAGCCAGATGTGCTGCCACAGCACACCCTGTTTCCCTCCAGGCCAAAGATGCTCATCACCTATCACGGTGAGGTGCTGCCAGCATGTGAAGAACAAGCTCTTCTCGCAATTGTGGTGCCTTCTGTTCTCTTGCCACGGCGTTTTCACCACTCTCACGCCACTCCAGACCACTCCTTTGTGCTTGCATTGGCCACCTCCTGCAGCCCAAGAAGCCCAGGCACCTCTGCAACCTTGTGCTGCTGGATGAGCACTCAACCCTGGCTATGTGCCAGCCCTCAGGGCAGGGGAGACAGCCTGGGCCCCCTGCCAACCATTCCTGGCATGCAGCCATCACCATCTCGGCTGCCCCCGTGACTTTACATCCCAGGAAACACCGAGTGCTTCCCTAGCTTTCTCTGGACTAGCCCCACTACAATTGCCACTGGAGGTCCTCTTCGCATCAGACACCTCACATTGGTGGGAAGGGGCTCGAGCACAGCCCTCTGTGCCACCCAGGAAGGCTGTCCCAGGCATCCCTCCACCTCCAGCCCTGAAGCAAGAAGCTACAGGGCATCCACCTACCTGAGGCAGCACAATCCAGGAGACATACACCATTTTCCTTCTGTCCTCTTGCAGGACAGCACAACTCCAGGCAGGAGGCAGGCACCCCAGGGCAGTGCTGCTGGGGGGGCCCAGCTTCCCTTCCCCACCCCAGGCAGGGCTGTGGCTCACATCAGCCACTGCCTGCTGCTGCCACAAGTCACTGGTGGCCTGCAGCTTCAAGGAAAAGCACCCAGTTCAGTCTCTCCCCTCTCGCACCTTTTCTCCCTCAGCTCATCTGCTAGGACACACAGAAACCATGTCTGCCTCAACATTTATAAAACTCCCCCCAGTTGCTGTTTTACAGTGGGAGCTGGGCAGTGTCCAGCTGGGCCCAGACCCCCACACTGGGCTCAGCTTGGAGCTGGGGCCTGCCATTTAGTGCCAGGAAGCTGTCAGTGCTGGCAGGAGCAAGTGTAGAGCTTCCTGCTCTCTTGAGGCAATGCAGGAAAGTTCAGGTTGACCCTGACATCAACCCCAAGGCCATGGCTGGTGGTAAGAGTTGTTTCAGGCCCTTGGAAAGTGGCTGGATATGGGACAGCACAGCTGCAGTTCCACAGGCAAAAGGAAGGAAGCTCTAGGGCCACCAGCAAGGAGAGGGGTCACAGCTGTGCTGCTGGGGCCAGGCAGGTTTTTCCCCCAGTGGCCAGCTCTGCCTGTCCACTTGTGCTGCCCAAAGCATGACAAGGGCAGAGGGAGGCCTAGCTAGGGCAAGACAAACCGAGCTCACACATTCCTTGCTTGAAAGGGCTAAAAATTCATGCAGGCAGTGGAGCAAGAGGTCAGTATGTAGAGGGGTGAGGGCAGGGTGGTAGAAGGACGAGTTGTCTTCAGCCCTGGTTGGAGACAATGGGGCGGCTGATGGTGCTGTTTGTTGTCATGGCTGAGAGCTCCCATCTGTAACACACCAAGAGGATACACTGAGAGAAAGCACAAACACAGGGCTGGAGCAGCTTTGCTTCAAGTCAGCCTCAGCTATAGTTTCCAGCCCAGCCCACCTCAAAGGTGCACAGTGCCAAGGGCCCCAGGCAGCCCTCAGCCAGGGCTGGAGCACCTCAAGGTCAGGGAACACCTACAGAATGACTTGCCAGCAAGGCACACCATACCTGATGTCGTGGGGAAGGCAGGACTGGTCCAGGCTGTACTGAATCACTGCTAGCTTACACAGTGTCTTCAGACTGGGGCCTGTGAAAAAAAGGCAGTTAAGCTACAGCATGCCTTGACTGGACACCGTAGAGGCTCCAGCATCATGCAGTCAGTGCCACAGGAAACAGGGCAGAGCCTTGTCTGAGGGACAAGGCACAGTGCACACCAGGGACAGGCTGGGGTGGTTCCTGTGCTCCCACAAGAGGTCTGCATGCAGGAGTGCATGAAGCATGGCAGCACCTCTGGCTGCTCTGCCTTAAGCCAAGCACGCTGGTCAGACACAGCTGTCTGGCTCTGGGACATGGCACCTGGAGCCACGTAGGACACAGCTGGATGCTTCACAGCAGGGCCTGCTCACAGGCACCTTGTGGCAAGAGGTACAGGCTGGGCAGGAAGCGCTCACGTACTGAAGTCGAGGATGTAGAGATCTGAGTGATCCATCAGGTCGAATTCATCACCCATTCCCTCCTCCGGAGACGGGCTGCAGAAACCAAGCACATTGTGTCAGTCAGCGCCAAAATTCTTATACACCAGCTCGCCAAGGGCTGAGCAAGTTCAGGAATGTTTCTGGCCTGCCTGTTGCATGCAGGGGCCCTCTGATCCCTCCTGCCCCTCTGATGCCCCAAGCAGCACCCAAAGTCATCACTGTCCCAGCTCCTTGCAGAGTAGGCAGAGCTGCACAGAGCCAAGGAGCAGAAACCCACAGCTTCCTCTGCAGGGCATGGGGGATCTGCCTCCTTTTCATGGATGACCATGACGATTCCAGCCATGAGCCTCCCCCTCACCTCTCCAACACTCCTGTTCCTCATGTAGTTAAGATCTACTGCAATTATTTCAGCTTGGCCACTGAGATGCTGTAGGAGGAGTGTAGAGAAAGCAGCTAGAGAACATCTGCTTGGCAGGGCAAGCAGAGATATCTGATTCCTGAGTGATTCCGACTCAGGAATCACTCTGTACTCCAGCCATAGCTGGAGTGGTTGTGCCAAAATGGGGATGGCATTTCAGAAGACTGTAACTGAGCAGTGCAGCACTCATTTTAAACCAATTCCAATTGGCTGATACTCCCATCTGATGTTGGTCCTGGAATGCTAATGAGGAACTACAACATCAGGCATTTCTTGGGAACAGACAGCCTCACCTATGGTTTCCTCCCACAGTGTTCTTGATAGAACACCCAAAGCACCTGAGACACTGGTCACTACATCTCCTTGCACAGAGAGATCAGCCTGTGCTGAAAAGGGGAAAAACACTCCCATGGCTGATGGTTATTTGGAGAATTTGAAAGAAAGGAAAAGTGTTTTAAGTCCTGCTTTGGTTTGTGACAAAACCAACTTTGTGTGCCCTCACTTCTTAGCCGGGACCGAACTCATGCAGTGACCCCTCATCCCAGTGTCACTTGTTTCCTCACCTCTGAGCCATTAAGCGTCACACCTCATGGGACATGAGGCAGTACCTGCCCCTCCAGGTCCCCACAACCCCAGGCCAAACTGCAGAGCACAGCTCACTGCTGGCAGAGGAGACCTGCTGCTGATGGGACCCATCTGCCTGGATATAGGCAAGAGCCCTTTTAATTCCACCTTGTGTGCTTACCACACCACAATCTAATCTCACATCCACGTCACAGGAAACCCTAGACCATCCCTTATCTATCAAAGGAAAGCCAGCAGGCACCACGTCTGTGGTTTTAATCACCAAAAGGCAAGTAGCAGGGTGAGCCTGGAGTTCAAGACCAGGCAACCCCCAGGCAGAAGGGTGCAGGGCATGCCTTTGCCAGCCAGAGCCCAGAAAACTGGGCTCATTCCAGCTGCAAAACAACTCACCCTACACTCAGTCACAGCCTCTATTCCCTCACCAGAGCCAGGATTCCTAAGCCTTGTCAGGGAAAACACAGTCTGAAGCCAAATCTGGATCAGCATCTCTTCAGCTAAACTGTTTTATAGCATTCCTTCTCCCCCTCCTTCTTCCTTGTGGATGGTCTCAGCACACTGAATTGCTGGTGGGTTTGGCTGGAAACCAGACCACGGCCACAACTGTGACATGGCTAATGGGAAGACCAAACTTCCTGGTCCCTTAAACAGGACACAAGTGATGGATTGCTCCTGGCCACAGGGAGGGACCACACCTGGGGCTGAAACAGGTAGTCAGGACTACCAAAGAAACAAAGCTTTTGGATGCCACAGGAGCGAGCAGCCTGCAGTAAGCGCCTCTTCAGCAGTCTACAGGATGTGTGAATCCTGGCAGGGCAGGCAGGACACAAAGGGGTTTTGCCTGCCCATCCCCCAGTGCTGCTCCCTAGAAAGCTGAGCCAGCCGACTCATCCTCTGAGAATCCCTGCTGGGCAGCCCGTGCTGTGGGACCCCTCCCCCTTCCCAGGCAGGGGCGCACAGGTCAGCAGGCAGACCACTGGGAGTTCTCCATTACAACGACTTCCTGGAAAACTTCTTATCTCTCCAGGCAGCTCCAGAATACACCTGATAACTGTTACAGGAAGCGAGAGCGGGCCCACCCCCACCTCCCACTTTTCCAGCCTGCAAGAGTCTCCCTCCAGTTCAAGCAGACTGCATTCCTGGCTGCCAGCAGCTCTTCCGAGCCCACACTAGTGCTGATGAACGTGCCTCTGTTGGGGTTGAGCCTGACTTAAGAAACAAGCTGAATTCTGAAGTGGTTCGGTGGAGAAGACAAGGCACATTTTGCACTGCCTGGCAAGGGTGGACCAAACTCCAAAAAGCTGGTGTCAAATTTGTTGTGGTTTGCTAGCATTTCCCAGGAGTGCCAAGGCTTAACATCAGAGTTCAGTTGCTGCTGTAACACAAATCTACACAGAGCACAGCATCTAGGACCACCCAAAACTGCCAGAAAGCCCTGCCAAGTCTTCTGCTGTACTGAGCAGCACCCAGTATCATTTGAGGAGAGTGGATAAACTCAGCACCTCTGCATACCTCACCTGCACTAAGCATGCCCTCATAGTCACATGGACGGCCTACAGCTAAGCACATCCCCCCAGAACCTCTGGAACCTGAAGGCCCTTCACCCCACCACACACTGGTATGGTCAAGCTATCAGCAGAACCTGTCCTGCTTGGTCCTCTGCCCCAAGCTGGCTTCAGAAGCATCTCCAAAAAGCCACTGGTAGGATCCCAGAGAGAGCCCCAAAGCTTTTCCATGTGGAGAGCTGAAAGCATTTAAGATGTCTCTGCAAGGTAGATACTGGCAAGCAGGAATATGCTCCAGAGCTGCAATTTGTCACTCCAGACAGCATAGAGTGTGTCCTGGTGATAGGCCACTTCCTTTCTTTTGGCAGCTGTTAGGGCTCTTGGCCACATCCAGCTGCCCTGCACCCTGACAGTATCACTTCCAGTGTTTGACAGCTAAATCCATAACACCAGGTCTCTATCCTGAATGGAAATGTTGCTAAGGAACACTGGCACAGAAGGCAACATTGTCTTGTCATGTGTGTAGGCTCCTCAAACAGCTCCCAGCTGAGCTGACATCCCACTGCAGCTTGGCAGCAAAACCCACACTTGCCAACGGAAGAAGCTCTGGTGGGAGAAGCAGGACAGCCTGTAGGTGAAGATAACTCAGTCTGAGGTCTGCTTTAGCACAGCAAACAGAGATATGTGTCCTTCTGACAGCAGGATGTCCCCCCTTATCCCCACCACCCCTTTACCAGAAAGTTTGAGCACTGCACAACCCCTTCTGAGCAGCCTGTTACACCCTTCTGTATCTACCTGTACAAGATGGCTGTCACCAGATGCTTTACAAGCTTACATGACACCTTCAGTCTCTTCCATGGCCTTTTTACTGGAGAGCCCTGATGTACATGATTACTTACACTTGTCAGACAGACTGACACTTGCCATGTGCCTCTGAAGTCCATCTGATACGGTGTGGGTCAGAGTGTGAAGGGACACTGTGCTGAAGGGAGTGGCAAAGCCTTTCAAGGAGCCACTTCACACAACTCACCTGGTACCTCCAAAGAGGATGATTTTGTCCCCCACTCTGCAGCAGCACTGCCGGCGGCGAGGACATGGCCCTTTCCCCTTAGGTTCAATCTTCCTCCAAGAAAGAGAAACTAGTGGGAGGAAAAGAATGCTCCAGCTTGTCACAAGAGCCTGGCCAAGACCAGCTATAAGCAGGTTATGAATTTAAGCAGATCACAGGAAAACCAGAGGCCCACTGCCCCACAGACACCAACTAGCCAGTATCCACCCTCCCCCTTGACCTCCTCACTAATGGCTAAATGATGCACTTCTGTGAGGCTGTTACTGAAGTGCCACTTAGATGCCAGTCACAGTCCTGGCACTCTGCCTGCTGAGACAGGATTTGCAGGTCATGTCATAGAATGGTTTGGGTTGGAAGGGATCTTAAACACCATCTTGTTCCAATTCCCCCACCATGGGTAGGGACACTTTGCACTAAACCAGGTTGCTCAGGGCCCCTTCACGGCCTTTCACTTGCAAAGCCCGAGCACCAGGACCCACAGATTGCCATGGCAGTGGGTCTGATATCACAGGGGGCTGCACAGGGCAGAGCTGCAGGAGCAGACAGGCAGCCTCTCTTCCCCAGCGCCTGCTGCGGTCAGGATTTGGAGGAGGGAGACTCAGGAACCAGCTCCATCTGCTGGCAGGCTGTGATCGCAGAGCACCCTGGCAGAGGTGCGTCAGCTGCTGGGACAGCTCGGCTGCGGGAGAAGGGCGTGGGGAACTGAACCAGGTGAAGACAGCAGCCTTTGTTCTTGCTGCTCTCTGTGGCAAGGATGCTGGGGGGCAACAATGCACAGGATTGAAACCTGCAGGATCTCTGACACCAGCTCACAGATCAGCTTGGGGAGCAGCAAGTTGGCTGCTCTCAGGTAACTTTACTATGCAAAGCAATTAGCAAACAAAATTAGTCTGGACAGTGAAATGTGCCTGAGGACCCCATCACAGCTCACAGCTGACTGATATTCAGGGTACCAGCTGAAGAAGTACCCATTCTGCTGCACAGTTTGAGCTGGTACGAAGAGATGGTGATCCTGCAGCTCAAGTTGAATGGTTTGCCCAGCTAGAGTCTCTCCCTTCCCTAACCCTATTGCTTCCCCATATTTTCTCTTCTGTCGGTACTTACGCACATTTAAGAACAAGACAAAAGTTTTTCCAATGAAATATGTCTTTCAGCAATACCTCCTTTTCCACTTTCTAACTGAGATTTGGAAACATCCCGAGGAGGAACAGGCATGGTGGCAAGCTGCTGTCAGAAGAGCCAAGAGCAATCCCTCCCCAAGCAGTACTCCTTGGACAGTATGTTCCTCTGAGCACTCATATGCCTGAGGGCCTGGAGCGCTATCACTGCAACAAGTTAAAAGCATAAATACCTGGATTGAATTTCCAGAGGTCATGGAAGTGTCTGTTCAGGCGTGCATTGTAGCCACCAAATACATACAGCTCCCCGTTGTAGCTGACTGTAGGGGTAAGCACAGACATCAGAGGATCACCCAGCAGGTCCCTGACCCAACATCAAACACAAAGCAAAGTGGTGCTGGCCGTCCACCTCCGCTTACATCACCTTCATGTGTAGTGTGGTGTGCAAGACTGTTCAGTGGGCAGCAGCTTTCCACAGAAACTCGGCTTTGTGCACCTCTTGCTAACCCACAGCCCCACCCAGCAGAGCAGACACCCCTTCTAAGGCAGGCAGAAATTCCCTTCCACCACTCTCCACTCTCAGCAGAGCCACACTCACAGGCTGAATGACTCCGCCGGCCCTCCGGGAGCACGGGAGTGGGAGGGGAGTCCAGCCAGGAGTTGGTTTCTGTATCAAACACTTTAATGCGGTTACAGTAGATCTCGTTGTTGGAGTGAAATGGCCCAAAACGATCAGCTCTGCCACCAAACACGTACATCTTTGTTCCAATGATGGTAGCTGAATGAAAGTCTCTCCAGCGAGCTGGAGTACCCTGAAGGACAGAGTAAAAAAACAAAGACAAAAGAAAGAATGCAGATTACCCAGGGAAATAACACATCTTGATGGGGAAGCTGGGTAGCTGTCTTCTCCTGGAGAACTTCCTACCCTGCAGATCCCAGCCACACCAGCCAGAAGCAGTGAGACAAGTGTGGGCAGCTACCCCAGAGAATAGCAGATGCAAAACTTCCTCCACAAACCAGAGCGAAAAGCAGACACTGACCTTGGCAGAGATTAAGGTCCACGTCATGTTTGTGGTGTCCAATTTATGGATATCATTTGAAAAGCAGTCAGCCTGGAAGACAGATGAGCAGCTTGGTCACAAAGGGACTGAGAAGCCTGGTCACATCCAGCCCCAGAAAGGATGCTGTCCTACAGACCTGGAGCATCCCTTTGGAGTCAGTACTTCATAAGAGACAAGGTGCTTGCTCAGGCAGCACTTAGCACTTAACAAGAGGAAGGCAAAGCCCATTTCTTCCCAAAGGTGTCCTATCTCTTACTGCAGCTTTCACATTTATTTGATGCTCAGTTCCTCCCCCAAAGGCTGTCCTGCACACAATACATTCATGGCAGGAACTTGCCTCCTCTCCCTGTAGCAGCAGAATAAAGAGGCATTAGCAGGACAGTCGAACTGGCTCTGCTAAGGCCAGTTAACAAGATGCAGAAGCTAAGATTACTTCTGGGAAGCTGAACATCCAGGAGCAAATACACTCCAAGTTCTGAGGTCCCACAAAATCCAACTGCAGCAGGCTGCCTGGAAGAGACTGCATTCACACAAATAATGTGGACTCCTGCTCTTCCAGGCAAGATAGCAGCAAGACAGCCAGAAGTTTATTCGGTCTTGGTTAAAAACAACACACATCTGAACTGCTCCTGCTGCTGTAATCAGTATCAAGGATTTGGCCTGCTATCATCCTCAGAAAAGAGGGAATAACCCAGAGACTGCTGTAACAGAGCCCCAGCTTTCTTCCAGACAAACAGCTTTACTGGAGCCTGGCGATAAGCTGAAATTATATTTACGCACTTCTTAAGATCAGATCATAAGGATTTGCTAAAAAGAGCATTAGGCACACTGACAGCTATTGCAGGATGAACTTTGGCTCAAGGTATTCTTAATGGGAAGCCAACCAAGTTTGCTGAAAGGGATCAGCAAGATGTCAGAGCACATACAGAGTACAGGGAACATACACCAGACTAGGACAGAACCTCGCGGCAACACTGCAGACAGTGATTTCTCTGCCTCATTTCTGAGCCAAATTAAAATAAATGTAGCTCAATATATATTTATTAAAAAATGCTGTGTATTTATATGTCTACATTTGGCTGAGAAATGAGTCAGAAAAAAATTATATATACAAATATTTATATTTTACCTCTTTGTGGTAAACATGTTTCATGGAAATTAAGAAAAAATTCACCACTTTTTTGGACTTGCTTTTCCAACCACCTTCTCCACAAAACACTTAGCATACCCTGGGTACTAATGCTATAACTTTGCTAAGTTACAAAATGACAGTGACTATGAATACAAATACACCACGGTGTCCTGTCTCTATCAGTGTCCTGGATATCAACACCCTCTTTCCCAAGGGCTCACCAATTAGCAGTTACAGACACTACTCACCAGCTGTTCATAGCCTCCAAAGATAAACATGCTCTTTGCCAGGACACAAGCTGAGTGCCCATCTCTTGCCCCTGGGACCATTCCAGACACCTTTGGTGTGAACCACTTGTGCGTGTCTGAAACAAAACAAGAGGTAATGCTGAGAAAACACAGTAAGAATTGGGGTGGGATACCTCTGGTACTGCTGTTCTTAATTTCTAAGGCAGAAATCATTCTCTCTGTCTCACACAGCACCTGCTCTGCCAGAGAGGCTGCAAGCTTCTTTGGGCAAGGCTACCTGCCTGAGCCTCCACAGAGGGACACAGTGTCAGAAGTCTCGGCCTCTGGGCATGGCCACCGACAGCCAGACCTGACAAAGAGCTCACATTTTAAGTGTGAGTACAGCACAGCTCCAGCAATGTTATTTTTACTGCATCTCTTGCAAAGTGTACTTGTGAGTCACTCATCAACTTTGCATTCACAGTTTCTATTACAATGAAACAATAATGCTAAGTGGCTCAACTGACCTCACGGCATGGAGATATTTAGTAACTGAGCATGACTGAGGAAAAACAGCTCTCAAACCCAGATAGAAATCACTTAACCACAAGCTCTCCATGTTAACTGTCATGCACATCCCCACCTCTGCAGTGCAGCTCTCCCTGTCTTATCTGCTCCACTTGTTACATCCTCATCCCCTCTTCCTCACTTTCCACCCTTCACAGTGCTCCCTGTGAGCCTGCATCAGACAGATTCAGCCCCTTAGCCTGCACACTCCAGGGGCTGGCTTGATTTAGAAGATGACTTAAAACCCAGCCAGAGCTGTTCTCCATGCCAGGGCAACACAGAGCCAAGCCAGCGACTCACTGCCAAGCGCAAAAAGGCACCTGCCCCAAGAGCTCAGAGAGGCACAGATAAGCCTCAAGGCCGCAGGAAATATTCCCCCCACCCTCCCTAACTGCTGCTGGCTGCCAAAGCATGAGGATGACTTCTCTGCACTTAGCCTGTGGACACAACTGTCCACCTATGCTCCATCTGGCACCATACAAAGGGTCTTGCAAGGTCAGCAGAATCCCTGGGGAGCCTCTAGAGAGACAACTCAGGGCTATCCAAGTCCTTTTCTTCCTGGGGCTGCTTCCAAACTCAGTCAGGCTGTATCACCAACAGCTCACCCAAGTGCAACATGTTAAATTAGAGATGGAAAAGACCTCAATTTGTGATCTGTTCAACACCCCAGGGACAAAACTGCACTCAGGACTTTATTTAGCCTGATGTGACTCCTACACTACAGACATGGGACTGTGACTGCCAGCCTGACTTTCCAGGAATAACAGGCCTGTGTGTACAGACAGCTGCAGAGGGTTTGGAGCAGGACTATCTGTTAATTTTCACTTAATGCTAAAGCACTGGAGCTGCCAGGGAGACTAGGCAGGTCCCACTACAATGCCTCTATGTAGGCAGAGGTTCACTGGTGGCTTCTTAGCTGGATGTGTCAGGGGAAGAAAGGGGGAAATCCTATGCCACAAGCTGTAAGATATTTCCTGGTAAAGAAGAGACCACTTGACCAAGCACCAGAGCAAGCAGTTTCCTTGCAAGTCCAGCAAGACAGTTACTGGTCAGTATTTAGATGGACTTGCCTCCAGAATCCAGATATACTCCTTTTCTTTCCTGACACTTGTGTCCATGCAGTTCCTGATGGTGCCTTTTCTCCAGAGGTGCTCCAGCAGTGCTATGGAGAAGCCAACCAAAAGGCTCAAGGAGTTTATTTTTCAGGTTTATCTAACTTCATTTATGTCTTCCCTGATTTTGCCATCCTGTCCCTGACTACTCCTGTGCTTTATTCCTCACTCTCCTTCATGCCTTCAGAAAGAAGGACCACACTGGAGAGGAACCACAATCCTCAAGAGCCCAGCCCCTTCTTGCTTCAACCTTCAGCCACAATTAAGGAATACCGCATCACAGAGAGAACACATCAGTTGTAGTTACTATCAGAGAGAGCATACAAAGCTGATAGAAAAATTAAAAACATTTTCATTATTAGCCTAGATCAGCAATCTCTGTTCAAAGGCTTACAGAGATTTAAGCATGCAGACACAATGGCCACCATACTCCACTTCTAAAACTGCTGAAACAGGCGGTGACACCATTTCCTCCTGACTGTCACCGAGGGACAAGAAAACAAGTGGGGGAACAGAGTTGGGGGTAGGGAGAAGGTCTGATCAAGAACAGTTGTGACAAGGAAGAGTGAGAAGCTGGAACTTACTGACATCAAAAGCATAGAGCACATTGCAGGCTCCCTCCGTGTCGTTGCGACCACCCCAAATGTAGACGGTGTCGTCGATAAGCACTGCTGAGTGCCCATACCTCATGTAGGGCACCTCCCTCACGTGGTCTCGGCTGTTTGTCCACACTGGAGGCAACTTGATCCAGCGCAGAGACACTGGAAACACAAATTTGAGCCCATGTCAAATGCTAAGCCTGCTAAATTGCTCACAGTTCATAACCCATCCTGCGCGGTGCTTTTTACCCCATGACAAGGCACAGAAGCAGTCAAGTAAACAAGAGAAAGCTGGGCCCGACCCCAAGTAGTAGCTAGTTAAGAAATACAAAAGGAAGTCCTCTGGAGGCCCAGAGGACAAAAACAGGCTCTGTTCTACAACAAGTCACTGAAAAGATTTCCACTCTGGCTCATCCTTGACTGTGAGTGAAGATACAGCACACACACAAAAAATAGTGAAAGAAAAAGTACAGAGGTGACCATAAATGCAGACACTACTTCAAGCTAGTGAGATTGCTGAAGATACTCAAAGCTGGAAGAATGGGCAGCACAGGGATAATTCACTGCAGTAATATGCAAGGGAACCCCTGAAGGCATCACTTGGACTTGCAGAAGCATAAATTAAGTAAAGCAACCCAGCAGCTTTGTGGGAACAGGGTTTGCTTGCTTTTGGGTTTGTTTTTTTTCAAGCTATAGATGAGGTGGGTGTCTGTCTCCTTCACCCCCACTTATGTTCGCCCTGCTAACCTTTTAGTATTATAGGGGTTCCTTGTGATTACAGGTTCCTCTTCCTGGCAGCCTGTGTGTCATGTCCAGCAGCAGCCAGAACAGTCAACAGGTATTACGGGGTTTAATGACAGTGCAAGAGCCACAGCAAGTGTTAGACAGCCATTACATAACAGGGCCAGTCACCTTCCCTCTGGCACACAGAGCCTCCCAGTTTGTTTTCTACATGGAGCTGATACAAAATATAGCAGAAAACAGTCTGCAGTTCCTCTGAAATGCTAACATAGGGAAAGGGAAAAGTCAGGCATCTCAAAAGGTGAGCATCTACTGCACAGGCAGAAAGGGCACTGAGGAAGCACATCCAACACTGAAGTCAAACTAAGCTGAGTGCTTCCTACCTAACACACAGTCTTCATATTTGGAAGGCTGAAAAGAGATCATTCAAAATCTTGTATCTTGGCTTTAGCACTGGCACCTGACAATGCCAGCTGAGCAACAGCTTGGGAAGCCACTGTCACCTCCCATGTGGTGGCTTCAGCATTCTGGCACTTTAATACTTGGGAGTAGTAAGAAGGAAAGACAACACAAGAGCATTCCTTTGGGCACAGTCATTATGCTTCTCCACAAGAGTGGTGCTCTACTTGGCACGTTCTACAACATTCATGTGTGTTGAGTGTGAAATCCCAGTCCCTCTGTACAGAGGTGAATGTCACTGTTCACAGGATCCTGAGCTACACCCCCTCTACACTGTGAGCATGTCACCTTGGCAGCCCTCTGTAACCAATGCTTTTATCCCTGCTGCATGTCAGTCTTAAAGGAGTGAATGCACTGCAGCTTACAGACAAACTAGGTTTGTTCACATGTGGGTACTAGCAGAGCATTTAGCACGCTGTCCAGTCTCCAAAATCGGTCATTGGTTCTCTGTTCTTGGCTCTTTTTTAGCTGGACCCACCCAAGCACCCGTGCAGTTTTAAAACCACCTGCCTAATTACAGGGAAATACTTAATGGACCAGCTCAGTAACCTCTTCAGTTCAAGGAGCACTCAATCAAGAAATACAGCCTCTGTCAGCACAACCATGGCTTCAACTCAGCCTCATGACAGGTACTGGCTACCCTACACAAATGGCTCCAGTTGCAGATGCTTTTCTAAGCTATGTTGTGAATGTGCATGATAGCTGTTACCAAAACGGGAAGGCCTCCCTCCTAGCCACATGCCCCTATGGACTCCATCATACTGGCATCAGGTGTCAGCTGCCCCCACAGGAAAGCACCTCAGATGCCTACACCTGGAATCTTAACTGAGTACATTGGCTCCCACCCTATGGGCAGCTGAGCATGGACATGCTGCAAACTGGAGGGGGGACCTGAGCCAGCTCGATATCATCCCTTTGCACCTGGCTGAGTTAGTGTGCACAGAGAACAAGGACAAGCCAAGCCATTGGGTATGTGACTACTTCAATGACTCCTTACCCTAGCAGTCTGCTGAACTACAGCCCCTCTGTGTCCTGCCCCTGAAGCTGAAAAAGCAAGGCTGCCCAAAGAAAGAGGCACCCCACCCAATGAGAACTTTTTCTGGACACACAGACAGCATGTTGCAGGGTATAACATGTCAGGCAGCATCAGGTAAGAAAAGCAGTAACTGAGCCCAGCAAGCCAAGTCCTTTGTGCCCCACAAGAAGACATTTACCTGCGTTGAAGACGTGGACGTCGATCTGCCGCAGGGTCTCATAGTCCTCTCCAGAGCAGTACCCACCAAAGGAATAGACCTTGTGCCCGACAGCCACGGCCGCGTGGTTCACCCTCCGTGGCCCACCTTCCAAGTGCACTGCCCACCGTAGCATTCCTCTCTGCAAGCCAGGCGGTCTTCAGGGTCCCCAGTGCCACGGCCACATGCTTCCAAGGCCACCACAACCGTCACCTGGCTCTGCAACACAGACACAACATCAAAATAACATGATCCATCCTGCAGGTCTTCCTATCTTCCTTGAATGCCTGCTACAAAGGTTACCTTAATGTATCCTCATTCATCTGCCTCCCAATTGGAATCATGTCTCTTGAGAAGGGGGCACGGAGCAGGGCCCAGAGGAGCAAGCAGAGATGCCCTGGCATCCAAAAGCCCTCAGGGTGGCTGCACAGGCAGCCCCAGCCAAACACCTTTGGCAAAGGCGGCCAAGGGCGTGCACGTGGCTGTGCCCTGGCCGTGCACACATTGCATACATGTCACAACCATTTGTCTGCATGAATGAAAACACACAGCAAGAGCCAACGGTGAAGGTGAAAAGAACAGACCCAGAGGGAACAGCATGCTCTTTGGATCAGTTCTGAGAAACAGCAGAGAAAAATATTACAAGAAGACACCCAACAAAAATCCTCCAAAGAACCACCCCTACATAAAGCAACTGACTTCCCATTATGGGGGTGGGTGACAACATTAGTATTTGGACTCACGGATTTGAGCGCTAGGGTCCAATCTAATTAGATACCAGAAAGCAGAAACCCCTTAATCTAGGTTGAAAGCTCTTTGCTTATGCTCAGAAAAGGTATTTTGCTCCCACAGCAAATTCAGGCATAGCTATGGAAATTCTGTAGCATCATATCTTGTTAAGTAACTGATATCCTTCATTCCTCAAACAGATGGCTGAGATTGTATCTTAGAGAATTCACCACAGCTGATTCTTGCAGAGATTCTCCTTTGGATCTAAGAACCTAGAGCAAAGTCCTGCCCAGGTGCTTCTGAAACACCAGGTCAGTTTGATTTTTAACCATTTTATCCCAGCTGAAAAACAGCCATTAGAAGAGACATCAGTGTTTCAGACAGCACAAATAAAATTGTCTTATTTTATTTCTTTGTTCTAAGCTATGGAAAGATTCAGTCAGCATGCTTCTACCCCACAATCAGTTTTAGCATTTGCAGAATACAAAGAAATTTGGGGATGCCTTTGAACAAATATTAAATTCCTACACATCAAATTCCTACACTCTGTCCCATTTCATTTTGGAAGATACCACCAACAGGGAGCTGCTGGCATGAAGCAGAGCTTAGGCTTCCACCCTCATCCACTGACTCCGCAGACAGTTCAAAACCATTCAGTAACCAGTTGCCTCATTCCAGAATTTCCAAATGTCATTAAAATGGGAGTAGTTTCTTTTTCAAATTGTTTTCACGCTCTGTACATGAATGTTACAGTGACAGGACATGTGCAAATCCCAAACAGAGACCATCCTGCAGCCTTATTAGAATAGGAGTCCCTCCTGCAAACCTGCTTGTTCCTGAAGCAAGCATCCTAACCTAAACTGCAGTCAGTAACCCAGAAAGTCACAGCAAGCTTTGCTCCAGCAAGGGTGCTCCAGAAGGGCCCAGGAACAGCCCCTGTCTTCTACAGGCCATGCTTCAATTTCAGATCTAGCAGGTTTGAGGTTTTTTCCTTAAGCAATTATTTTTTTTTCAAGCCAGGCAGCACTCTCGTATAAGTCCTCTGCAAAGCTACAGAACAGATGAGTTTCCATGGAACCCACCAAAGTCACCTTCCAAGCTATTTTGAAGGCTTCACATATCTAAATCTGTTTCCTGCCTCAGTCACAAGTTATTCCTGAAAAATCTAACCAATGTTTTCCTCATAATCTCTTCTCGCTTAAGTGATTCTGAAAAAGACTCCTCAAGGATTTTAACTGTTTTTTACCACCAGCATCAATATTTCCAACACCCTTCAGGCTGAGCCCATTCCAGGAGGACCAAGAGGATGAATGTTACTCCCAAGTTCTCTGCTTGGTTCCTTTTAAGGTAGAGGAACACAGCTGCTTGGCATGGCAGGCAGGCATAGTACCCAGGCCCCTGCCTTTTTTTGTCAGAAAGACTGGGAAAACTCTTCCTCACCCCTGGGACTTCCCTTGAGCCAGGTGCAAGGATGCTGGTTCTGTCACTGCCACAGGAGCTGACTACCCTGCCCCAGCAGTTCTGGTATTCCGATCAGAAGGCAGCTCATCCCAAGAGGTTACTCTGGTCCACTGAGAAACAGCAGCTCTAGGCCCAACCCCTGGCACTGCAAGAAAGATGCTAAGGTTGAAGTAACAATCTTGAAATGTTTTTTCCCACAATTACTGGGAAAGCTTTTCCCTAAATGACCGCTTCCCAGGTGATTGGCAGGTCTGGAGTGGTGGCAAGGGCAATGGGATAGAAGTTGGCTGTGCTTCACCTTGGCTCTGTCCGGGGATACCCCTTTAGAGCAAACACGGAGCTCTGCCAGCGCAGCCTCCTGCTGCCCCTCCTCAGAGCCAAGAAAAGCAAACACTCATCTGAACACTTCATGAAGAGAGAATGACCAGAAGTGTGAAGTAATCTTTACAGGGTCATATTTTAAAAGCCCTGGGAAAACACAGGGTTTAACAAGCTGTCAGGGTTTTTCCATACCCAAGTGCTCTTCTCTACACTGTAATAAAAGCATTCACACAAACTCCCATCTTCCTCCAGTGCCACTGGCCACAACCCTGTGCCAAAACTACCACATCTTCCTGCCATCACCAAGCATTTGTTCTCCCCTTTTCAGCCACACACAGGCCCAGCCTCCCCTCCTCCCTGCACAGCCCTGTCTCCTGAAGATGCCTCCCTCACTCCTCTCCATGCTTCTGTGCCCAGCTCCAGATTCTCCTCTCCTGCCTTATTTACCTTATTTATCGTTTCTTTAGACCAATCTTCTGTCCCAAAGCTTTTTCCTTCTCCCAGCTTCCTCAGTGCACTATCTGCAAATATGAGTTAGACACATATTTTGAGAAAAAACTGTTTTGTCCTACAACTATGCACACTGTTAAGTTCCACTTCAGGTTTGATTTCCAATGATAATTTCTATGATATAAATGAGGAGATAAATAAACCACTTTTCAACCTCATTCCTCTGATGATTTCTTAGTCAGAGAAGTGCACTTGACATTCAGCTGCGGCTTAAATTTCTTTAGAGATCACACAGGACACAGCCAAGGAGAGAGGGAAATAGCAAAATTGATAAGGAACGATTTACTAACAATTTCCCCCAACTGTACAATATTACGTTATGCAAAATACATTCTGTGGTCTCTCATTTAGGACACCAGCAACAGTAATGTAGGCTATAAAACACAAAAATATTGATAAGACAGGGGCAAATTGTATTAGAGAACTGGGAGGGCACTACAGGATGAGACACAGAGAATCACAGCTTCTGTTCAAGCCATTGCTTGCTTTCACTGACTCGCGTTAGCTCCTCACTTCCACTCTCCAAAAACTAACAGATGTCTTGCTTCCAACCATGCAATCTTCACAACTCCCCATTTCCCTGGTCTGCCATGATCTATCCAGAAATACAGTAAAGCACAGAGGTTGCAGAGAAATTCTGAAACCCTGGCAGGTCCTGTCATTAACCAGGAATGCCAGGACTAAGAACATTTCTAAAAATCAGGATATGCTTCACTTACTGATGAGCTGATGATGATGGAAATTAAGTAAGCACAGCAGTGAGTTGTTCCTCTGCCACAAAGCACCTGGAACATTTCACTGCTAAGCCAGGGAACAAGCAGATTTAACTCAGCTCTGTATTCTTCCAGTACAGCACCTATAGAGAGTACTCCCGTACCTCTGGTTGTGCTATTGCCCAAAGATGCAGTTAATGCCTGAAACAACCTTCATCCCAAATGCTCCAGCTTACACCTAACAACATAGCACATAGACATCTGAGATCAACAAAAACATCACTCAATAATCTCTCACTAGCATATCTTCCAAAACTGTTATGGTGACTTGATTACTGGGGCACAGATAGAAAAAAAACCCCAAAACAATAACAAAAAACCAAACCAGCAGTCACAGGTTTTAGTCCATTTTTTCACCTGTTTGTTCTATCAGCTTTAGGCTTACTATTTTCAATCCCTACAATTAGTTAGGAAAATACTTCATTTAAGACAGAAAGCTACTAAGCATCTCCAAGTACAGCAGCCAGGTGATAATCTTATACCAAACCCATATATCCTTGAATCCTCTTCTTTGCTCAAAGGGAGCTCACTGGGCTCTCTCACTCCTCTATGCACACAGAAGGAAACCTAGAGCCATTTCTAAAAGCTGCTCAGATTAACCTTGCTGCATCCAATTCCCAAAGCAAGGGGGAGAAACCCAGCAGCAAGTGGCCCGGATTTTGAAGGACTTGCTCTGTCACCCCCAGAACTACAGCAGCACCACAAGAAGAGCAGCCTACCCTGCAAAGCTGCTCCAGAGAGCAAATCCTACCGTGTGGCTGCCCCAGTCCCGTCTCCCAAAAGACACCCGCCACAAGGTTTAGTAACCCTTAAAATAGCCCAGCCAGTTCACAGCAGTCCATATAGACAGTTCTATTTCAAGCACATCCAACATACTGTTAGAGATAACATGAGAACAACCCACTTTCTTCACTTGTGCTTGACATTTATCTAATGCTTGGAGCATTTGTGCTAAGGCAGCGTGAAACTGCAAGCTTGCACATTCAACAGCTCAGGCACTCACAATGCAATTCCAGCCCCAGCAAACTAGATGGTACTAGAACAGCCCTTGGGCTCGTGAACCCAGCCTGGTCTGGAAGCTCGTGTTAGCCATGGGCATCACAGACCGTGCTGCTCAGGCACAAATTTATCCCAGTGGCCCCCCCTGCAGCCAGCCTCACCATCTCCTCATTCTTTCACCAAATATTTTGCCCACTGCTGACTTAATTTTTGCCTAAAGCCTAGCTGAGATTCTGCACCTACTGAGCTGGCTTCTATTCTCCACCTTGCCTCCCAAATGCGAGCTTCTCTATGGAGCGTGCCTAAGCTCTGGAGATATTTCTTGAACCCCACTTCTCCATGAGGAATTTGTCTCCGCTTGTCAAGCTGTTTCTCCCACACCAAGGGCAGCCCTTGGGTTGGGAAGCAGGCTCAGGAAAGCCAAGCTGACAGCCAGTGGGGCATGTCTTGCTTTACACAGGGCTACATCAGTTTCTTCCTCTGTCCCTCTGTTGCATGGAACCCGATCCCCAGGCAGAGTGGTCTGCTGGGCTTGGCCACACACAGGGCAGGCTCACAGGTGCCAGCCTTCTCTCTGCCTGGCACATGGGGCTGGGGAAGTCCAGGCATGCAGCCCAACACCAGCCATGTCTGGGCGAGAGAATAAATGGTCTGGAAGCACACGAGCCCACAGGGATGGAGAGAGAAGGTGCAGCAAAGGTCATGCCAGGGCAGGAGGGCAGCCTCCCTAACACAGACCTGTCAGGGGAGGATAGGGATGCACGGGGTCACAGAATCCTTTAAGGATGGAGAAGACCACCAAGAACACCGAGTCCAGCCATTAACCCAATACTGCCAGGCCCACCAGCAACCCATGTTCTGAAAGTGCCACATTTACAGATTTTTTAACACTTCTAGGGATGGTGACCCGACCATCAGCCTGTTCCAATGCCTGACTACCCTTTTCGTGAAGAATTTTTCCCTAACATCCAATCTAAGCCTTCCCTGGTGCAGCTAGAAGCCATTTCCTCTTGACCTGTCTATCAATTGTTACCTGGGAGAAGAGGCCGGCCCCCACCTGGCAACAACCTCCTTTCAGGCAGTTGAAGAGAGTGATAAGGTCTCCCCTGAGCTTCCTTTTCTGGGGGAGTGATCTCTCAGCCGCTCCTCACAGGACTTACACTCTGGACCCTTCAGCACCTCCCTTGCCCAGCTCTGGACACGCTGCAGCACCGCTGGCCGCCCCTCCCCGCCCGAGCCCCCACCCGCGGGCCCGGCCTAGGGCAGCCGGGCAGGGCGGCAGCCCCGCGCCCCGGGCCCTCACGGAGAGGCTCGGCGCTGCCCCCTGGCCTCACCCGCCCCCAGCCCCGCCGGCTCCCCCGGCCCCGGCCCTGTACCTGTGTCCGTACAAGGAGCTCCGACAACCCCGCTCCGACAGCAGCTCCCGCCGCTCCCTGGGACTTGTAGTGCGGCGCGGCCCCGCCCGGGTCCGCGGGCGCCCCCGCACCGGAGCGGTGCGGCCCCGACACCGCGGTGCCGGGCCCCGACACCCGTCAGGGGCGGCTCCCTGGGTTCCCCGCCCCGCCGAGGCCCGGCCCCGGCGCGCTGCTCCAGCCCCGGCCCAGACCGAGATGGCGACACTCGATGGAGACACTCGATGGAGACACTCGATGGAGACACTCGATGGAGACACTCGATGGAGACACTCGATGGAGACACTCGATGGCACCGGCGGCGCGCGCCCGCGGCACCGCCCACCGCGCCCGCGGCCCGCTTCGGGACTACAATACCCACAGTGCCCCGCGGCGGCCACGGCGGTTCCGGGCGGCGGCGGCGGCACCTCCTCGGCGCCGCAGCCCGGTGCATGGCGGTGGTGCGGAGCATGGGCCCCGAGCGCGTCTGTCCCCGGGAGCCCGGGCCGCCGGAGGGCCCTGACGGCGCGGCGGGGTGGAGCGCCGATGAGGAGGAGGAGGAGGAGGAAGAGGAGGAAGGTGGCGGGTATTTGTATCAGCCGCTGAGCCAGGAACCGGAGCAGGGCCTCGGCGACGCGGGCCCCGGCCTGCAGGAGCGGCTGCAGGTACCGCCCAGCGCCTCCCGCCGGGCCGGGGCTGGGGGCACCCGCGGTCCCGACCCCCGCTGCCCGCCTTTCTCCGCAGATGCTGAGGTTGCACCTGCCCGACCCGCCGGTGGACAGCGAGGAGGAGAATGAGGAGGAGGCAGCAGAAGGCGCCGCGGCTCAGAGCAGCCACAGCTCCATCCCCATGGATGCAGGTAACCGCGTCTCCGGCAGCACCCTCCCGGGGCTCTGCCGCGGTCTCACGGCCTCTCTGTTCCCAGAGCATGTGGAGCTGGTGAAGAGGACGATGGCCAGCGTGAAGCTGCCCACCCTGGGCATCCCTGCCTGGGCCAACCAGATCTCGGAGGAGCAGTGGAAGGACGTGGTGCAGCGCACGCTGCAGGCCCGGCAGAGCCTCGGCAGTGCCCGGCCTCAGTGGAATTGAGGGCTGAGCTGTGGCACAGGGGCTGCAAACCCCAGCCCTTCCTCCACCCTGGAAGCACCCACTGCCTCCAAGCCAGGTGCTGACAGGACTTGCCAGTATCAACCTTCCAGTTTGTCCCACTGACATTGTCTGATTTTCCTCCCCACTCCTTTTTCTTGGTTCTGGCTGGTGCATAAGTCAATGTGATGACCTTGTGTTGGCTTGCTCTACCTCTGAGGAGGCAGGTTGGTTTCCATGCCTGTATACATACGGGGTGATGGGGTTTGGCAGACTTTGCCCAGATTCCCTCAGGACAAACACTGGACTTGTCCCCATGCTGACAGTACCAGAGAAGTCACTCTCCAAGCTAGGGCCCCTCCTCTCAGGATAGGGTCTGTGTGTTGGAATATCACAGGTGAAGCAAGATGTGTCATTCCAAGAGATTGGTTTTATTTAGTTCTGTACATACAGGGACATCTGTACAAAATCCAACACTTTCATACTATGTAATGCTCTACTGAAAATAAAGTACACCATATGTACATATGAACTGTAAGCAGCTTAATACTTGTGTCCAGGGTGTGAATGCAGTAGTTTTGCTTTTTCCCTTGGGAGGAGCAAGCCAGGTGGAGTGGAAGAGGCAGCTCCAGTTCTGTCCATTTGGCTGACGTGGGGAAAGGCGTAGGCAGAAATGAGCAGCACTAATGCTAGAAACCAAGTATTGAGCAAGGGGCAGCTGTAGCATGGCGGATGCAGGTCTGCCCTTGAGCAGTACATGTGGTGAGAGGGTGAGCACACTTTCCCCTGTCTCACATGGTCCCCTTCTGAGGTGTCCAGGACACTGGAATGAATAGGCAGCAAACAAAGGATGATGTGAAGGTACTAAGCCTAAATTCCCTGACCCAAAACAAGACACAAAAAGCTATGGGAACATCAAAGCTGTACAGCACATAATCATGATGTGTTTACAATCCTGTCCCTGCACATAGAACAACCCCAGCAGCATTCCTCTGGCCGAGGTCAGGGGCTGCCAGCAGAGACAGATCGTCTGCAGGACAGCGCCAGCCTCTGCACACCTCAAGATTCTGTTCCCTCCGCAGGCAGAGCAGCCCACAGTGGGGAAAGGCAGCCACTGTCCAGCAGCAAGCAGGCTCAAGTGAGGGCACACCATGCTGTAGCAATCTAAAAATGAGGTCTTGGCTTACAGCGCAATGTTAAGCAGCCAGTTGGAGAGCCTGTACTGAAACAGGAAGGAGCCTCCTGCCCAGCCTGAGCCTGGCAGCCCTCGCTTCCGCTGTGCTGCTCTGGTGCCATCGGCACCGCCCGGTGCACATCCACATGCTGTGCCAGGCGTGAGGTAATTGATTGGCAGCTGATCATGAGCTCAGACTAATGTTCCAAATAAGCAATAACCTCCCTGAGGTGTTTCTGAAGTCTCCTGACGAACTGGCCCGTTGCGGTGAGGTGGAGGGGAGGCAGGGTCCTGCGTGACTGGGGGCGATCTCACACATGCGCTCGCCAGCTCCTCCCAAGAGATTGTGGCATTCCTGGTAAGCGAGGGCTGAGCCAGGAGAGCTACACGGGGCAGGGATGCAGGATACACAGGTCAAAACAGCCTCGTTGGGGCTGGAGGAAAGATGTGTGCACGCCAGCAGAAAGATTAGAGGGGGTGATCCTCTGACTTGGGAATGATTTACTGGTGAGGACAAGCAGATGCACCAGAACCTTCTACAACATCCCATGGCACTGCAAAGCAGCGTCAGGCCAGCAGCAACCCCATAATCTCCCTGTGCTACTGCTAATCCACTTCAGTTATGTGTCAAGAAAGCAGGTGCAACAGGTAAGAAGCAAGGACTCGCTCTCTATGACAAACCAGCCTCTGAGGTGGCACCTTGGCCTGGCACTAAATCTGCACCACAAACAACAGGGGTGAAAGCTGGATCACAGTAGCACCTAAGTGCTGCGCAAGCCCCTGGGCTATCAGCAAGTGTTTCTAAATGCTAAGTTAGCACGAGTCCCTGATGCACCATGTGATAACTAACAAGGGCCTTGGGCCACAGCGGGTGCCAATGTAACAGGACAGGTGAACTTTGCTCTGAGCACCCACGGAAGCAATTCAGCAGTAGTGTTTAGCCATTGATAACAATGAGGAGACAACTGAACACTCAAACTCAGCCACACCCCATGAGGTGTATCCACTGCTTCCACTAGACTGTGGAAATGACTAGCAGCACAAACTTCCTAGAAACCCTGGCCCTGAAGAGCTAAGGATGGGATACAGAGACAAAGGGAGAGCTGCAGGAGTATTTCAATTGAGCAGGTAGGGGAAGAAAGTAGAAGTCGGTGGCTGACACCTGCTACAAAGTGGGAAGCTAATTCTGGGCCCACAATTAACCCGAGACATCAGGAAGGAGATGAGTCAGCACGGACCAACACAAACAGCAGAAGGAATTCACTTTCTCACAAGAGAGCTTCTAAGAATGCTCTAAATGGAGGACTGCAATAGTATGTAGTGCTTGCACCCAGCTTTACTGGGGGTGGCAAAGCACTGAACCCCCACTCCACTGACAGGGGAACAGAACAAGGGGCTTGTAGCAAAAGAAAGGTGGAAGTAAACATTTCCTCTGCTGTACATAAGACCCTTCAGCTACAGAGCTGCATCCCAAGGCAGGGTGGAGAGGCAGCAGAGCCTTCACAAACTCTGCTTCTGCCCCAAACACAGCCTGGCCTCTGACCACGGCAGGGCTCAGCTGCACAGGCAGCATGGGGGCAGATATGGTGGAGATGGGCACTTGGAGTTTGGAGCAGCACACTGAGTCACACATGGCAGTCTCTGGCCAACACAGAGCCTGAGCAAGGCTCTGGCTTCCTGGCAGAGTAAGAATCAGGTGGCAGCTCACAGTGAAGTGAGTCCGGCCTGGACTGATACAAGCAGAGATCAGGCAGGCTCACTTCATGCCTGCACAGCCAAGGTGGAAAAGCAGGAGGACTGAGAAGAAGCAGGAGGACACAACAGTGGTGAGATACAAGTTATAACATAAAACCAGATCAACCCTGGAGGTATGCAGATGGAGTGGAGGACAGGCACAGCTCACCATTTTCATTCCTTACTTATACATGAGAACCGAGTGCATTTCCGTGACCCCTGGAGGAAAGGGATGGGGCAGAGCTTCCTGGGCCAGCTCCTGAGCCCGTCAGAGAGCTTCCTGGCTAGAGGTGAGAAACTCTTCTGCTCTCTTGTGGGCCTCCAAGGCTTTTATAGTGTAGACGTCCTGCGGAAGCTCAGACTTTCGGCGCAGCAAAACTTTGTCCTTCTTAATGTCTTTCAGCATCTACAAACAAATCAAAGGAGTCACGAATCAGTAGCAAACCCCTTCATGCCTTCAGCCTCTGACTCCAACTGCTCTAGGATATACTGGGCAGCACTGCAGCATGCTTCAGAACAGGCTGAGAGCCAAACACAGACCGAAAGGACACAAGAAAGTCCCACTGACACTTTTTCCAGAGTGAGAAGGTTAGGTAAAATCCACTCTTCAGACTACAGCTTGATCTCTTAATGATCAGGGATGAGAGTAGTGGCATTTACCTTCAGAACATTTGGAAAGAGCCAGTTCTGGCTATGCTGATGTCCTGACTGGACTGGGAGCAACTGTGAAAGGACTTGAGTCACCTACGCACCTGCACAGCCTCTGTCTCCACTGTTTTCTTCAGTAGCTGTATATCCTCTGCAGTCGGGGTCTCCGTTTCCATACAGCACACAGAAGGCAAGGGTAGAGGTGCATAATACATGGGGTACTGCAGACAACACAGACAGCTGGAGAGTCAGCACTCCATCCAACGCCAAGCCTTCTTCCCCCAGCATGCTAACACAGTACGGCACAGCACTTCCAGCTGCCCTCTCCGGCCCCCACAAAGGCAGAAGTAGGGACACAGGCAGGGAAGAGTATCCTCCCCTCCCCTGTGCCCTCGGACTCACAACACCCTCATGTGCAGCTGCAGTGGAGAGTGCTCCATAAACACATACATGCTCTCTGTAAGGCAGTACTTGGAGCTCAGTGCTACAGAGGAAAAGGCTGATAAAACGCTGGTAACATTCCCAAGACACTGATTTTTGGGAGAGACAGACCACTGCTGCAGCAGTGTCTACAGGACTGAGATCAGGTACTAAAGCCTGCTCTTGTGGGCTGAGGAAGCAGGTCAAGACCCCCAGCACATTCTTGCCTCGTTCATTCCTAGGTCCTGTTGTCACTCACCTGGGGGTTCAGCCGAGCCAGCTCCTCTATTTTCTGCCACATTTCTTCTCGTTCCTTCATCCTGAACCTTCCCCTGCAGAGAGAGAGCAAGGGCAAGTGTGAGCTCCTGGAGAAAGCACAGCTTTCATTCACAAGACAATAAAAGCAAGAGACAGCAGAAAAGTGCAGGCAAGGTAAGAGCTGCTCTGTCATTCAGAGACCCCTAATTCTACCTAATTCTGAATCTACAGGTGAGATGAGGCAATAAGAAGGGACACACTACAACTAGCAGAGGGTAGGCAGGCATGTTCCTCGTTCACCTCGGAGCACAGGGTGGCAACAGGGGGCGGCACAGGTACTTTTGCCATGGCTTTGTGCTGCCAGGAATAGACCAGGGTGTCTGGTTTCTGGGGTGAAGCTGTGACACCAGTCTGGATTTCAAACATGCATTTTCCTGGTGCCCCCCAGATGCAGAGGGACAAACTGTCGTTTCCAATAGAGCTGGGGTTCCACTGCCCACTGTTCCTTCTCTCTCTAACCATAACACACCAGAGAGCTGCCCAAACATCCCAGGCACAGCTCTTGAACATGGCACAGATTTTGGCACACATTTGAAGTGACCGTTCAAGCAGGGCCACTTATAAATCCCAAGATAGTGAATGTTTCCTGCAAACAGAGGTGAGCATCCACCACCTCTTGTTATTCTCTTCTACATTTTAAACATCTGCACTAAAATCTCTGCTTTATTTCTATTAACTACATGACTTTCATCCCAGCTACTGGTCTCTCTAGTGCCCTATCTATCCATGTTAAACTCTGTAATCACATCACATCACATCAATCACATCACATCACACTCTTGAAAGCCATGTAATCTAAGAATGAGAATAAAGCTACCAAGGTTTCAAGCAGCAGATTACTCCACCAGAAAAGACAGGGTCACAAAAAATCTCCAACAAACCAACCCAAAAACACCCGAAATTAATAACCCATCAGGACAAGACACTATCTGCCCCAACTTCCTCACTGGTTTTCTAAAGGATTCTGATAATCCAAACAGTTTCAAGATGTCTGGGGGGATTAGAAACGTGCAGTCAGCCCATTTGCACTGAAGAGCAGAGAGACAGCCTTGCCACATGTCCCTGAAGAGTCTGTCCCTCATGACCACCCTGGCTGTGGCTGAACAGCTGGGGGTGCAGCAGTGACAGCCCTGAGCTGGCATGTCACTTGTAGGCATGTTAACTAATTAAAAATGAGGCTAAGCTGTAATCAAGTCTCTCAATATATGGTTGCAGCCTAAAAGTGAACCTACAAGCTCTCTCCTTTCCCCCATTTCCTATTTACTGAGTTTGTTTGCACATGCAATCGTTCTCACACATGCTGTTTTCTAGTTCACAGCACAAGATTTTCTGAAGCCTAATTAGGCACAGAGGCACTAGACAAAAAAAAAATCATCTTAACATGAGCAAAAAACTGCAGCACTACCCATCCTTTTATTAGACAGGTCTGAGCTCTTTTGTTGAGCTTTCTCAGAACAACTCTCCATCAGTCACACACCAGTGCTAGGAACAGTCACCTTCAGCAGGTCAGCAGCTAAACAGGGAGAGAAAACTCCTGATGGAAACACTAGGTAGATCTTGTAGGAAATGTGCTGTCACTGTGACTTAAAATATATGTGAAGATATTTGTGGGCTTCACAAATGCCCTAGAATGGGGGAAAAAAGAAAACTCGCTTGCTACCATTTTAGATCTTAAAAAACCCTTAATTTCTCCATAAGCAGGTTACCCATCTGAAGTTCTGATTCATATTTCAAGTTATTACTAAGTTATTTACTTCTATTTCACAAAACAACAGAATGTACCCCAGAGTTCCACATTCCCAGCAAGGATTAGCTCTGTTCCCCCCACCAGCAGCCCTGGCTCATCCAGGAAGGAGGAGCACTATTTTACTATTTTAGATCACTAAGTCAGCAGAAAATAGACCCCCCCCAAAAAAAATATAAGAAGTTTCCTTCTAGCTTATGGACTGACTCAGCTCACCAAGACAAGCCATAGAAGCACCAAAAGCAGCACAAGGCAGCAGAAAGAGTGGAGTTCTTTCCTCTTTACAGCATCATGGCACAGGTACTTGCTGAGCTCAGATTTTATCCCCACCATTCACTCTTTGAAACTGCAGGAATTATTCCATCCTTATCACTGGAAAATTGAAAGCATCCTGTGGCATGCAAGATGCATTATGCTCACTGCAGCAAAACTCTTGAGAAAAGTCTTTCTAAAGCAACAGGATTCTACTCACATCATTACAACATTTATGAACTGGTAAATATTTCCAAGGCAGAGCAAAGCTGAGTATCCTCTATGTGGCAATCTATTTCCTCATGACTCTGCAAACTCTGTCACTCTTTTCTAGGCTACCTGCTTCAGCAGGACTGAATGGGTTTTTATCAGGGCACACTTCATCCCTACACTCGTAGTTACAGCTAAGGAACCCTACTTTTTGACAGAACTACTTACCACTTTTCCATTTCCCTCCTGCCTATTGGCATCTACCATCTGTTACTGTACCCCAAGGAGATTTTAGGATGAGCTCAAGTTACTTGGCAAAAACCTCTTACTCACTTCTGCTTCTCTGCCTTGTATTGCTGCGTGCAGTCATCAAAAAGCTTTTGGTTCATCTCCATGAAGAGCTTCAGTGCATTGTATATCAGCCCATGAATTGTCCTGCAGAGGAATGAGGAAAGGAGAACAGGTCATGGTGGGCAGGTTCTTACACCCGAGCTGCCACCAGCAGCACACACAAGAGGTAACAGCAGCAGCAACTCATTGTACAGTGATGTGACAAAAGATTCTCACACAACCCCAGCTCTTACCAAGGCAAACCTCCTTCCACAAACACAGCAGGAACTATACAACAGGGAGAAAGAGATGGAGACGAAAGAGAAGACCCTGGGACAGGCCTGCTGTGGTCAGATTAATGGGTGCAAAAATACACATTCATGTGTTCATTTCTTGTAGTTAGGAGTGGGAAATGAAGGATGCTAGAGGCCTGTTCAGGGCTGTTATCAAGGGGGCTTTAGTGCCTCCCACTGTTCACACTACACATGCACAATGAGTTTTTTGGGCTGCCAATATTTGGTCCTGAGCTTTGCTGCTGAGCTGCCCAAAACACAGACAGGCAGCAGCCCTGAAGAGATGGGAACCAGCACACGGAATATCGCAGAAGAAAAGTCAACTCTGTGCCAGTGATTTATGGATAGGTTGCACTGTGTGTGAACTCCCTATGGGACAAAGACTCTCCTAGGGAATGAAAACAAGTGTTGAAGCTGGCTCTGAAATACCTGACCCAGAGGCAGAAGATGAGATTCAGCAGATTAAGCTCTGTGTCTCTACCAGCTCTACAAATGGAATATGGAAGAGAGATGTAACCCTGCTGGAGTTAAGCAGGCTGTCTGACCAAGTAGATGAACTATGGGAAGGAAGAGGAGAGTCTGAGGTACTGAACCTGACCTGAGAGGATGTGACTATTGCTAAAACAAAGACCAGGAAAAGAAAGAGGGAAACACTTTCAGGACTTCTTCTGCAATACTACTTGGAAGCAGACCAGAAAAGACAGAAACAGCAGAATCATGCATCTTGGCTGCTGCAATGACATGGAACTGGTGAAGGGTTTCAGATAAGAACATAAAGTCCTTTTCTGAGCTCTGGACTTGTCCAGCCTCCCTAGAATTAATTTCCAGCTAATTCATTAAAGGAAGTGTGTTAAATTAATTAAACTTGAATTAACCAGGTAAGGAATTAAATTAAGAAGTCAGAAGAAAGGAAGTTGATAAGAGAACTATAAAATAGAGTAGTATCTAGGAATCAGACAGAGGGGACAATATTTGACATGGACAGCTGCCCAGTTAGTTCTGCTTTCTCTGTTTTTCCTGCACTCAAGGAGTCAGGCACTGCATTAGCCAGGTTCTCTGGTCACAGAGAACATAAGGGTGGGACATTAGTTAACAAGCAGCCAGAAGTCAGATGGAAAATCTACTGCACACTTCTGAGAGACTGGTAACATTAGTGACAAGCAGATACCAAACTCTATGCAGACTCAGTGGTCCCAAGGCTGGTAATGCAGGTGCCTCAACCCTTGCAGAAGCAAGCCACTCTGGTCTGCTGTGGCCCTTTTCCATGCTGTGGAGAGATGGCTGGGGGTAAAATTAGAGGACACTGAGAAGTTATATTCACATCCTAACAAACTGTTACAGTTCAGGAATTATGCAGCTGCTGCTCCCTGGATGGAATGCTGCTGGTGTGCTCAAAACCTGCTCCAGGACGGTTCCCCATACACACAACCTGCAGTCATAGCCCCTGCTGAGGGGGATGGAATGGAGGGTGGAGCAGAGTGGAAACACCATGGCCAAGTTCTGTTTAAGTCCTGGCAGGGAGGGGATCTCGATGGTGCTTTGCAGCTGATAAACTGCACAGAGCCTGTCAGCCAGGGGAGATAGGAGGTTTCTTGTGGCTGAGCCAGGAACTGTGGTGAAATCACCCTCCTCAGATGAACTTGCTTCATTATAACACAATTCTATTAACACACACATATCCATCCCAAAGTCACCCAACTCCAGGGTATGACCACTGCTCACGGGGCACGTGCTCTGTGCTTTATTGACTACACCTCTGAGAGCAAAGCCAGAGAATTTTACACCAATCAGTAACAAAGGATGTATGACTAGGAGGCACTCAAGCTCCACCTAAACACAAAGAAATAGTATAAAAGTAAGCTGGGAACGGGAGTAAACTAGGGAAGACTCCGTCATAACTACTGGGATCAGTCAACAGGCTGAGCCCATCTTCTTCCCCTGTGGGAAAGAAATGTACTCTCTGCACACAGTGGATACTTTTACTGGGCATTAGAGCTTCTCTGTGAATTGCTGTGAATACATTTTTGAAGTCAGATACTTTCACTGGCAGTCCCCAAACCTTAACCTGTCACAATTTTCTGTTAATAAACTAAGTCAGTGTGAGTCCATCCCAGGCACTGGCAGACACCAGCAGCAGGGAACATAATCAAATAAAGTGGAAGACCTGCCGAGGGGTCTTGCTTATGCCATTGGCATATTTCCCTAAGTAAGTCAGTTGAACTGACCCAGCAGGACTGTTCAGTGAAGGGTCCCCCTAATGGGACACTGCCAAACTGGTTGGGCACAAGGGTTTAGTTTGTCCAGGGGTGCTGACAGACAAATCAAACTCTGAGGGTTGAAGAAATCTCCCTTTTCCATGATACACGCTGATACCACCAACAACCCCCCTGGCTCAGCAGCTGGCAACACCAAGCACCATGCATTGTTGCACTGTAGCAGCATGTCCCAAGATTGCCAGTGGGTCAAACAATCCAGCAAGTGTCAGAGCATGGGGCAAGACCTACTTGTTCCAGTGACTCTTGGAGTTCTTGTAGAGTGCTGGAAACATGATCGGGAGGATTTTGGCTGCATTATCGCTGATCAGGCTCATGATATATTCATTGTTCCAATAGTACAGCGCTCGCTCTGCCACCTGCAGCAGGAGACAAAGCCAGCCTTGAAGAGGCTCCTTCCAGTAACACCTGTGGTGCACAGGGAAGCCACCACCCAGCCAAGGAGCCCACATGCTTCCCCATAGCACAGGGCTGACCTTCATGAACTTCTACGAAGCCATTCATCCTTCTTTGCCTTAGCCTCTGCCAGACACTTCTCACTTTCCAGAGAAAAACCTCATGTTCTTGAATAGACAAGCCTACTGTCAACATACTGAGGACTCCCTTTACACAACACTCCAAGACAGTAATGTCATCTGCTCCAGGTCCCAATTCATATTAGCTCCAAGCCTTCTTCATTTCCTCAGATGGTCCTCTGTAAAGTTCCATTCCTCCCTGGCTTTCCTACAATAGAGTCTCTCAGAGCTTGGAAGCATGTTTTAGTCACCAGTCCCACAATTCAACCCCCTGGTTTAGGAAGGGTGAAAATATGGAAAATCTTGGGGCAGCCATCCTGCTCTAACAAGACAAACAAGTCTAAACAACTTTCCACACAGTGACAGACAATACAGACTAATTTCTGCATTTAGTGCTAGTTTGAGAATGGCTTAAAAGCCTAGGAAAAGAGACATCCAGACTCAGTCTTATATTTCAGATAATGTAAAACTTGCTACATCCCTTTAACTTATTGTTCCACACAAGTAAATGAAATGAAACTCACTTCATGTTCACTTACCTAGCTTTTGGTTTTCGAGATCTGGTTAAGCCTTTTTCTGCTAGATTAACACACAATCCACTCAGAGAAAACTCACTCCCACCAAAGTCTTCGATCATATCAGGAAGTTAATTTCTAATTTTGCTCTTCAGACAGGTTGTACAATGATCAGCCTGACTGTACGGGACAACTCTGGGGTTAATTCTCTTAGGCTCCAAAGTGTTTGCACCTTCTCCAGGTTTCTCAGCATTGTTCTTCAGAGTTTGGCAGCAGATGAGGGCTGATATCAAGTACAGGATGTCTCTCCTCCAGCCTTTACCCTACTTTATTCAAGCTCCTTAGCTCCTTCTGGTAGCTCCCTCCACACCCAAAGGTCACATTAGTCCTTTGGCTCCCATCACCATACCAGTAATCCATGTCCAGCTGGTTTCCATCATGCTCCCTTAGTTCTTTAGAGGAAACTGATTTTTAACATACGCGTGTGACCTGGACTGACCTTATTTTTGGCTTGTAAACACATGACTTTGTACCTCTCTACACCAAAAGACAGACTGAAGCCAGCCTGCCAGTGCAGTCACTCTCACTTGGGAGATGGCTGTGTCATTTCTTCTTTAACACTCCACCTATACCTGGACTGACCACACGTTTTCACCAGCAAGCTATCTTCTTCCTGGGCACTCTTCATGGCAACTCTAAAACAGTGCACCAAGAACACCTGCCAGGAGCTACCAGCAGGTCCTACCACCCTGTACATTTAAAATCTTAAGACTACCATCCACAGAAATTATATCAGCCAGCTACTAGAACCAGTTTCCTTTCAGTGAAAACAAGGAAGAAACAGACCCCAGCACTTCTCCAGTATACCTCACTCTTTACTACCCATGCCAGAATAAAACAATGGACTTTCCCAGCACAGTCTCTTTGGTTGGCCTCCCTCCAATACTGCAGAGTTTTACTTCAACAAGGTGACCCTGGATGGATCTCCTCTGTCCTTGCCAGCCAAAACAGGCAGAGCACCTGTGCTCCAGCCCCAGCCTGCTGCAGTACACGGTGCTGAAGAGCACAGAGCAGCAGGACAGGTTCCCCTGATCCGCTCTGTTTTCTCTTTGGATGAGCTCACACTGTGGTTGTGGTGAGGATTCTCACTGTTTCTCACCACATGTCACCCCAATGCTCACCCTGGTCACACCTCCATGTGTCAAATACAAGCCCAAAAACTGTGGTGTCACTCTCACATGCCAAGTGGATTACAAGTCAATGCTCTATCCCTTCCCTGAGCTGCAACCTACCTGGAAGTGTGGGCTGGAGACGCATTTGGCCAACTGCCTGAACAAGGGCTCCATAACTTTCACAAACTCAGATGGCTCAATCACGTCCAGGATCTCTTCCAGCTCATTTAAAAACATCACCTCTTTGGGACTGTGAGTTTTTGGCCAGAACTTCAGCAAGCCCACAATCACCTGAGTGGGAAGGGTACAGAGACAGTGTTAGAGGCTTAAAGTCAACACCAGCTGCAAAATAAATTTTTAAGTGTCTGGTAATAACAGCAGAGGGGAGGAATTAAGAGAATAGACTTTCTCAGAAAATTAGGGTGGGTGACCTGGGAAGAAAGCAGACAAAAGCCTAAACTCTGCCAAGTTACATTCATGGCAGCAACTCTGCCTAGGCTGCTACAATTTCATATTACAAGCACAAAGCTAGAGACACTTTTTATCTCCAAATGCAGTTTAACACAGAAGGGTGAAACTGGAGTGGGCAGCAGCTGGCAGACAGTGCGAAGTAACCATGAAAGATCAACTAGTAAAATTGCAAATGCTATGGAGAAGGTCTCTGAAGAGTCATTATTCAAAACATTACAGAGCTCGAATACTGAATGGATAGGTTTGGAACAAAGAAATGAAATACTACTTCACATGAAAGTAACGGGATTATGGAACTCATTCTTGCAAGACTTTGTGGAGACTCAAAGTCCAAACAGACTCCAGAATGGAGCAGGCAAGTTTATGGAGTTGACACCTAATGGTTATAATTAAATATGACAATGCAGATGCAACTTCTAGCTGAGTAAAACTATTGCTTACAAGATTAGGGAAGGGCTGTATCTCACTAGATTTTATTTATTTATTTTTAATACTGCTTCTTGTCCTACCCATCTGCTTCTAGACACTGTAAAGGCAGGATCCAAGATGCTGCAGACTTTCTCTCTGTTGGAAGAAGAAATGCTTACTCTGTGGAGACTAGCATCACACACAGCTGGCCATAGAAGCTGCCCTTTCAAACCTCTGCACTTCAGCTACCTGACCTGAAGCCAGCATTTGAGAGGAAGTTCTGAGCAGCAGAGGGACAGTAGTGGGCAATGCAACAGCAGGATTAAAGATATCTGAGCACTACATTTCTGCCAACTCAAGGCTTGAGAAGCCAGCAGTTCATTATCCCCAATGTTTGTCATTACTCATGTCTGCCATTCAGGCAAGAGCTGGCTTCAGTGACTCAGAAGTAATTTTACCTACAACTAAGGTGGTGTGAGGTGTGTAGAGTCTGTGTTTGCTCTTACTGAGCACATCTGAGGCCTTGCTCACCTGGCAGTCTTTCAGACTGCTATTAAGGCAAGAGCCACCATGTCAAGCCTTGCTGAGCAAGCTTCTGGGAGGCCCATTTCAGGCAAGTGTGGGCCCGGGGAATAAGCTGGCCTCTTTCCAATGCTGCTGGTAATATCTCCTGCTGATGCACAAGCCTTGTAATTCTTCCAGACTTCAATAACACCATATCTTGGGGGTCTATTCAAAACCTTCACAAGCAAGGTGCTTCAAACAGAACACAAGTTGTGGCAATCTGGCCTTGGTATGCCTGGTTGAGACACAACACAACACCCACTGAAGGTATTGAAATTGGGTCATTCCACTGCTTTCCACAAGCACCAAGCCACGCCTGGGTCTGTAATCCAGGGGCCACTAAACTGTTATCCAGGAAGCAGTAATGAGCTATGGAACTTTACTATCTGAATAAGCTGCAAAGCAAAGCCTAGAAATACTGACGGATTTCTGTTTCTCACTTCTCCCTCACCCTTTGAGGTGCTTTGGCAGGAGGCTGTTGGACTGGATGTCAGCCACAGGAAGTGCTCAGCATGATCAGGAAGCTACTTTACGTGGTTTGTTTCAGAGCAGCCTTTTGGGAACAAAGGAAATGGAGCACCCATGTTTAAAGGAAAAGCTAGGAGGTCTGCTTCAGCGCTGCTGGTGTCAGAGCTGTGAAGCCAGAAAGCTGACAACAGCTGACCAGCTTCTACCCAGCACAGGCAGGCTCACCATGAGCACACACATTTCAGCCAGAGAACAGAACAACCTCAGCCAGCATTACTCATTAAAACACTCACACTTTTGGTGCTCCCTGCTACAGTGACAGAAGTATGTGTTCTCTGCCCATCTGCTGTTTCGAGTCTGGGAAGCTCAGCTCTGTAGAAGACATTTCCTGGTCTGCAGTGGGTGGAGAAACACTTGTCTCCTTCTTGCACGCTCTGCCAAGCTGGCATTTAGCCTAGTTAACACTGCAGGTCCGTGCAGCCAGGAACTAGAATATGTGAGGTCTCCATCTACACTGCTCACATTTTAAAACCTGCTGTTTCCCAGCACTATATCCTGAAGGCAAATGTGTCTACAATGTGATCTACCTCTATGAAGGCAGCAAACTGATGCTAAAGCTGGGAGGAGAACACTTTCATGAAGGAACAGTGGTATGCCTAAGCAGACTTTGTGACCCAGGCTCCTAACCTCATCCCCACAATTCTGCAGCCAACTCCAGCAGTCTGGAGGGGACTCTTTATTATTTCAGGGCCCTCACAAGCTCTGGTTTCATCAGCTGGTCATGTATTTTGTCTCTGCAGCATCTCTCATTAGCCAGAAGCTCTGCCCTAGAAGAACAGCTTGGCATCCTGCTCCTTCTGCTGCACTAAGATCTGAAGGACACAGGAAGATTACAGCCCACCTTCCTGAAGCTTTCAGGAGAGAATGCTAAAGGCATGCACATGAGCCCCCAGGGAGCCAGGCAAACCCAGAAAACAACACCACTGACTCCCAGCCTCTTCACAGCAAGGCTGAAAAAAGGCTGCTCTAAGGAAGTTGTGAAGCTTTTTGGGACTTGACTGTTACACAGAAGTGAAGCAAGGTTACTCACTGGCTCTGTCAAGCTGCTGTCTTTCTCCAAGAACTGTACAACACAGTATGCCAGCTGTAGGAAAAAACATGCCAAGATTAGAGCTTCCTCAAGTGTACCTGAAATTAAAGTGCCACCACCCCCTAGGCTGGAAATAACACCATGTCCATTATGTTGCAGCCCTAAACAAATCCAGTTTTCTGATGGCAAGTGAAGGCTTTAAGACCAACCAGGCAGAGCCTGAGCTCAGGATATTTGTGCAATTTAAAGGATAAAACTTCAGTCACCTGAAGTAGTCCACAGCCAATACATTCAGATGCAAGTACAGCTGCACACAATGGGGAGGAACAAACCTGACTGACACAAAGCCCTGCCCCATAGAAACACGGCTGAGAGAATAGACATCTCTACTTAGTACCTATATTTTTTCACTTCCTATCCCAAGTTCTGATCTTCTCTATTTTTCTGTTATGTACTCAAAATTGGAAGAAATTAACCTCTAAACCAATCTAGCAGACTAGCACACCTTCTCCACATATCTCAGCAGTGACTAACAGCACATACACCACAAGCGCAGGCTGATGACTGCAGCTAGGAAATTTACCTCTCTGGTTTCAGCAGGCCCCCAATATTTCACAAGGTTCCAGGACAGAAAGACAAAGCAAGCCATGGCATTAATACAGTGGGAAATGTCAGGATACCCTCCTACCATCCAGTGGCACAGGCCCAGACACCACAAGAATGGAACAACCACTACAGTATGGGACTAGCGCAGAGCCCAGAATGTCTCACAGCAAGAACTTTGTACAATGTGACCTGGTGGATAGCTATAAACAATTAGCTTATAAACTAATATAAATATATAGAGCTTATAATAGATATAAGCTTTTGCAAAATCCCAATCTGCCCTGGGAACTTGAAGCACTTCTCACCTGTGGATGGTACACACTGAGAGACTTCACTTTGTGCAGTGGTAACAAGACTCTGATGAGGAACATCTTGTGCTCTTCCTTCAGAGGCAAAGCAAACCCGTTGATTATGCTGAGAAAAAACAAAAATCTTGTTAAAGTTTTGACCCAGCAGAAATACAGTGTCTCTCACCTCACAACACACAGCTCTAACCAGCCCCTTGAGGAAGCACCTACCAAAAGCGTGGTCAGCCTGCCCTCTGAGCTCAGCGAGAGCGTTCTTGGCAGGCACCACAGGGAAATGCCTCTGATGGAGCCTGGACTCTGCTCTGTCCCTGCCAGGCTGAGCCCACACACACTTAGGCAGAACCTCTGGGGAAGGCCAGCACCGAAGTAGCTCAGTGCTTGAGTCCTGTGCTTTACAGAACAGGAGGATGGCAGCACAGTAGGGCTACAAACAGAAGGGAAGCTGAAACCCTGGAGAAGGGTGTCCACTGCTAAGGCTTCTCAGAGCTGTGAGGAGCTCTTTCTCTTTTACTCCCTGCTGAGGTAAGATAGCAAGTGTGACTGGACTCAAACTCAAAAGAACAGGAGACAGATCTGGGAAAAAGAAGGTTACCACTGTATTTAACAGCATGCTGGGGAGTACTTCATGCTCTGTCAGACTCAGATCCTCTGGAAGAGGTGCCTCCTGCAAGGACTGCTGAAGGAAGGCACTGCCTGTTCACACAGCCCACTGGGCTGGGAGGCCTCTGTCACTATGGGCTCTCTGGGACTTCCAAAAGTGGCCTTACCTTCCCAGGATCTCCAGTAGCTCTGCAATCCCATTGTGGTGCTCTGTTTCATAGATGAACCTAAAGAGAAGGATGAGAAGTCATTGCCAAATGCTGGATGCAGTTTGATAAGCAGGAGGAAGGAAAAATGCTGGAGATGGGGAGTCTAAATGGTACTAAGAAAGACCTCACCTGTAGAATATATTATTGATCTGCCTCCTCACATATGCTCTCAGACCCAGGAACTTCCCATAGATCCTGTGCAGAATAGTTTTTAGGAAATCTCGTTCTCTGGGGTCTTCACTGTCAAAGAGATCCAGCAGCTGTGGGGAGAGAAATCCAGTCAGTGCCTGCATACTGCCTGTCTGGGCAAAGCTACCAGGCAACACTGGGCACTGCTCATTTTTGGCAAAAACAGCTCTTTCAGACCTGAAGGCATCTGAGTGATGCCTTCAGCATCCTCAGCACAGTGGTCATTTCCCTGAAACGCATCACCTCCTAGTCACAAGCTGGAACCATCATCATTTCTTTCACCTTCAGAAGTAAAGTGATGGCCTGCACATTCTACAAAGTTGCACATCCCCAGATTTCCCCTGCAAGACCCCTGTGCTCCTCGCCACCTGTACAATGAGTTATGAGTTCCAGTGACTACAGCTCGCACACTGTCTTGCCCTGCACAGAAAAATCTGTCTGCTCATTCAAGACAAATAAAGAAAAGTCACATCATCAAGCACCAAAATCTACTGCATGTCCTTCATAAAGGTGGTGCACACAATGGCAGAGGCAACAATTACTTACAGATAGCACAAACTTCTGGTCAATGTATTTCTTGGCTACATTTGGTTGAAAGTCAGGTGATTCCAGGAACCTGAGGAAGAATTCATACACAAGCTGTGGGGGGAAAAGGAGAGATTACTCAGAAATCCCCCTGAACTCTCACCAGTGTCATGTTTTCCTTCTTAAGGATTCAGGGAAAGCCTGGGAAGCCCAAACAGAAGCACAAACCCCTGTGTTTCCTGACCCAGTGGGATCAACTTAGTTGACTTTCCTTTAATGGGCAAGGGTCTCTAGTGGTACATAACTGCCCAAATCTGCATGAGATCTCATCACCTCAGGTTCCCCAAAGATAACATCCACCTAGTCATATTAAGACACCAGGCCTGGGAAACTCTTCTCACATTTTCAGCACACACCTCTACAGAGAACAAAAACCTCCAGAGATGGCAAAAGCTCAGACTCACTGGATGCCCTTGAGATGCCACAGAAGAACAGAAGAGCAAAGAAATGAAACAGACCTCAGGAACACATGCAGTGCCCTCTGCCTCCTGAGTACTGACTCAAAGTTGGCTTGGCCTCACTAAGCCAGGAGAGCTGCATAGTGTGTCCCACTTGGAAAATGAAAGGCAGCTTGCTTTAAGAAGGCTGTCAGTGCTGAAACATCAGCTTCTGCTCCTGCTGTTCTGTGAGAGGGATGAGTCCACTCTCATCCATCCCTCCTAGTGGTTCTGAGGGGCCACTAGGCCAAACAAGATCGATAGATGTGAAAGGTCTGACTGGAATTGAAGGAATGATAGGGCCATGCATCTACAGGTAGGGCCTAGCTGCCAAGGACAGCAGTAAAGAAAAAACTGAGGTGCTGACCAAAAAGCTCATCATTCAGTTACCACAAATCCATTCTGGCTGCTGCTGACTCAATTCTGAGAAACAAATGCTTCCTAGCATTCATAGCACTCTGGTGCTGAGGACACGCTATTTCTATCAACACTCACATCCCTATGTCAACTGCAGCAGTGAGAAGTGATTAACCACTGCTGCAGAATGACACCTTATTTTTTCTCTGCATTTTCTGCTTCATTCTGCAGTACCTGCCTCTTTTTCTGCCTTTGTCTGTCTAACAACACATCCCTGTGCAAGTGCCTCAAGCTTTCCTCCTGACTTCCACTGCTGAGCTCCGCTAAACCATGCTGTCACTTTCCTAACCCTTTTCACCTCGTCTGTCTTAAAGCCTTCTGAAGGTGAATGTTGCACACAGGCATCAGCCAGTTCTCAGGACACCCTTGCTTCCTGCACTGCCTAAGAGCCACCTCTGACCCTGGGGTGGCAGGCCTGGTCTTTCCCCAGCAACCCTCACAGACTGGTGAAGCAGCAGCGGCAGGGCTGGCAGCCTCCAGCTCTACATGGACTCTCGACTTCCTGGAGGTAAATTCATCAGATCTATATCCCACACTCCTCCTCACCTGAAGGTGTGGCCAGGCAGCCTCTAATGTAGGTTCATCTTCTTCAGGGTCAAACTCTGCTCCTGTGGGATTGGACGATGGTGGGAGTGTCCGGAAGAGATTCACTGAAAACTGAGGTCAGTGAAAAAGTGCATGAATGACATTCTGACACCTCATGAGGGTCCTCCACATAGCGAATCCTTCAGTGCAGTGCAACACATTGTGATTTGTCACAGCTGTGCCCACTCACTGATCCCTTCCTGCAGGCTGTAGCGTTACAGTCTGCACAGGACCTCACCAAGAGCAGTCTGTGCCAGAGACAAGAGATTCCACCTCTATCTACAGCAGGCACTGTCACTACCACCACCCCCACGCACATTTCTCTTTCTGGAGGTGGGTAGGTAAGAAATGGGTAGGACTGGGGTCACACTCCTCTCTGACAAATCCCTATCCCCTCCTCCTCCCACACTTCCCTGTTTCTTTGGCACACAAGCTACACAAACACTGGCTCCATGGCCTACCATGATAACAGCTTCAGGATAGATGGCCTCAGTGACGACATCTCGGTTGTGTGTGATGTATTCCACCATCTCATTGAGACCTGCTCGCTTCACCTCCTTGAACTTCAAGTCACTGAGTGGGTCAGAGATGAAGTCAAAGAGAACGCAGCACTGCCGCAGCTTCTGGATGAAAAGCTCTTCTCGTTCATGTGGAGGAGCATCTGTCAGAGAAAGCAGGGACATCTGTCCTTGGAGACAGGCAGAACATCTTCCTGGTTTCCCCAGGTATCACTATGGTTTGCTCCCTGTGGTTTCCCCCTCCCCTGTCACATTCCCCTTGAACTGTTGGAGGGGAAGAGGGAGAGGCAGTGTTATCCCTGCTATGGGCATGGGATAAGGGAGGCAGAGAGACTGCAAGGCCTCTGAAACAACTATCCCATGAGGGAATTTCAAACGTGGTAGTAGTTTCTATCCTGATAAGCACTGATCTCTTCCCTGTACAGAGTATACTGAAAAAGGAACTCAACCAGCTCCCATCACAGACCAATGACAGCCATGTCCTGCACCCCAGAGACACAGAGGGAGCTGGGCAGCACACACTGCAGCCTAACCCTCCTCCCAGAGAACAGGGCAGAAGAGAGGGGCCAGGGTGGCAGGAGCTGTACATTAACAGATTCTCTTTTCGATACAACTGGAAACTACACACTGCCTCGGCCAATGACACAAACTCACCTCCTGCTTGCAGAATGCTCCTGAGCTGCAAGGCAGTTGCCCTTCCTCAAAAGCTTGTCTGTGTCCGTGAGCAACATCAGCAACGGGTCTGGCTCAATCACTGCTGCAAATGCTTTCTCCTTGTCCACACTCATGTTTAATTGGAACATAATGTACATTGAGTGCCAATACCAAGCTGCCCTAACGTAGACAGGTTCAACTGCACTATCATAATTTGCAATGGAAACACAATGAGAAGGAGGCCTGGTCCTTCCCCAGGAATGGGTGGATGTAGGAACCAAATCTGCACCAAGGTCTCTGCACTTCACCACCTTCCTGCACAACCTGCTGAAGAATCTGTGGCAATCCTCAGTACACAGAAGCACGAGGGTTTAAATAGCTCAAATGGGAAGGTAAGTACGAAGTTTGCATCGAGAATATTCTGATCATTTTAGGCCATCCATCAATTCTCTACCTGCTAACAAGCCAAGCACCTCTCTCAGAACCATTCTTGCTGCACTGCCCATAAAACTAGCTGAACACTGGAAGGGCTGCTTTGGGAAGAGCCCTTACACCACTGCACTCTGCCTGGAGAAACTGCAGCTTGTCATGCAGGTCACTTCCACCCCACTGCCTCTTTACCTTTAAGGGCTGGGAGTTTTTGCAGTTCCCGGTTTTTGCTCAGATTGAAACGGGAAGAGCTGTGCCGGCGCTCCTTCTTCACAATCTGGGGTCCCCCTGAGTACTTGATTTTATTCAGCTGGGTTGGGGGGGGAGCGCTGTTACTGGGCCGCTTATTTGAAGTTGGCTGCTGTTGTGGCTGCTGCTGCTGCGGCTGCTGCTGAGGCTGCTGGGCCTGATGAGGGAGAAGAGAGCAGAACAACTCAGAAGCTTTTACCCACAAGCCTCATAAGTAGACACCATCAGTATCTTCTTGGAACGAAGCAACTGGGCAGGTTTTTCACTGCTGCACTTGCAGATGAGCGCATCTCACGTGTTCCTGCCAGCTCTAGAGCTGCTGGTTGCATTTGCAGCATACCTGCAAAGTAAACAGTTTTACTCGTGTCTGTGAGGTACCACAAAGCCACCGGAGCCTTTCAGCACAGCAAGTGCTATGGATATGGAAAGCAAAGTCACATCTTGCAACAAGTTACACGAAGAAGAAATAAGAACTTTTTGTGGTCCAAACAGAAATCTCAGCACACTGCTGTCTCTGCAGCACTCTGTACAACATACAGCAAGCAAGTTTAGAAAACCAGCCATTTGCTTCTTTGTCCTTGTGCAGGCAATCACCTGGGAAAAAGCAAAGCTGTGTGTTGTACAGAACAGGCATAATGGCCTTGGAAAGGCAATAGTGAAGACCACTAAAATCATTGCTGCATTCATGGTTTAGGAGCACCTACAAACCACATGGACCATATATACAAACATACTCAACCTTAGGTCCCAGGCTGTGGGCTCTCCCAGCCCATCCTGGCTGCTCTCTCCATCTCTGCCTCACTGCTGTCTGTACTTCTGTAGATGGGCTTTTTCCACATCACTCCTTTTAGCCCACTGCACTCTCGTTAAACTGCACTAACAAAGGCACTTTCTCATATTTAGCATGTGACCAGAAACTCAAGCCAGTGTTTGCTCAGTTCAGCTCTCTTCTGACCTTGCTGAAGTTCTACTGGTTCAAGTCCCACTTGGATGATAATGACTCAATAACTGACCCTTTAATTTCACACAGACCCAACCTGTGGAAAACTCAGCACAGAAGAGGGCAACATCCTGCCAGGAAGCAGAGGGATTAGCTGGAGATAGCACCCAGCCTACCCTGGCTGTGCTGCGTGAACCACCTCCTTCCTGCTGGTACACGAAGTCAAGGAGCTGCAGGATGAACCTGTTTAGGACACAACAGGAACAGCACAACAGATGGGGAGCAGAGGTGAGTTAAATCCTTTGACATCACCCCCTTCTTTCCCCATAATTCCCACATGTGTTACAGTGGTACAAATGCACACCTCTCTAGAATAACGACCAGCAGCATTTTGATGGAGCGCAGGAGCGCAGCAGAGTTCTCCATTCTCCAGATGGCCAGTCTCTTCCTGTGAGGACCAGCTGAGCTGCAGTTACTCTGCACAATCCTTTCCCTGAACTGGTTTCCAAAGAGGTGCAGCACAGTACTGCAGTGCAAGAGCAAGAGTTACTGGACCTGCAGCATGCACGAAGGCAGCAAGGTAGGAACAGGGAAAGCTGTCTACAAGGAGATGCTGCTCTACCGATTGGGATCTGTAGAGCAAGTGCAAAGACTCCCCATGGAAAACAGGGCCTAACACAAAACATCAATATTTTTTTGGTCAAGTCATTATTTTGAACAAGAAATCAGAAAGATTTTGGTTCTGGTCTGGCTCTCTTTGAAGGAAATCTTGAGTGGTTCTGTTTCAAGCTCAGCTCCAAGCCAAAGTGGGGGGAAACAACAAGATTTGAACTCTACAGTTTACATTTGTTTCGATTCCCTTCACAGAGCAGCATTGTCCCATGATGAGAGGAGGGAGCCAGATGAGCTTGTGATAAAAACAGCAGTGTCTGCCAAACAAAGCAGGCCCAGACTACAAACTGGAGGCAACTTATCCTAAACAGTGGTCTCTCCTCAGTTAAGTCAGAACAAAGCCTTGCTGGCCAGCTTCCAAGAATGAGAAGTTCATTCCTCACCCTAAATACTTGGGTATCAGGGCAGCCAGCATGAGCTACTCAAAATATTGTCCAGAAGCCTTTGGGAGTCCTCAACTCTGCATCACTCTCCTTCCATGGGGAAGAAGGGAAAAATCTGAATGCTGAGCCACCACAGAGAAAAGACGGTACAGAGAGAAACAGAAGATGCACTGGTGGCCTCCCAAGTAACACTGAAGGAAGCAGGACACATGGACCTTCCTCAGTGACAGGACATGCCTATGCACTCCTCACCCACCCAGAAACACCACAGGCAGCAATTCAGAGCACACTGCATTTACTGCATGAGAACAGGCTGCATCAGGGGGCTGGAAGAGTCCTTGACACCAGTCTTCAACAGTCTACGGTCTTCAACCTCTTGCATGAAGAGAGACAAAACATAGCTTCAAGTTTAGCTGCCAGCTATTTAAGAAACATGAAAAGTCACACAACTGCGATTGCTAGAGAAAACCTGATGGTTGGGAAGGTCAGATATACTTATATGCTGCAGTGCTCAGAGGGCTTATGATGGCCTGCTTGTACAGGCACTTTCTGGTATCAAGTTGAATCCCTGCTTTCAGAAGGTGCTTCCTGTGGCAGGTCTGCTGTCCTGCTGCTTTCAATACCTCCTACCTTGGCCACATGAATCAGTAGAGGCTTATTTTAAGTTTCCTAACACTTTCTTCTCTGAAGTTTCCATCCCTGAAAACACAGCAGACTACTGAACCAGAAAACTTTTCATGTCCAGACTCCTTCCCTGACACCAACACCAGCCAACCACTCCATGGCTGCAGGCACCCCTCTACCTGAGCAGGCTCAGCCCCCTCCTGACAAGCAGGGTTCACACACCATGGCAAAGCCAACAGCTTGGGGGACGCTGTCTGCTGTGGCTGTTACACTGCAGATGCTGAAGTGACCAGAGAATAGCACAAAGGTGTTTGCCCAAGCACACTGGGGCAGTCCCACCTTCCCCACTGCAGTGGAGCAGCTCCTTGTGCCAGAAGGACAGGCCAGCCCCAAATGAAACCAGATTAGAACTCCAGCACACAGGCTCCCAGAGCACTTCCTCCCCACTGGTTCCCACCACCTCTCCTCCTTGTTAGGAACTTGCCTGCACAAGTCAATGAGCCCCAGGCCCTGAGCTTGCTCTGTGCCATTCCTCTTCGCCTCAGAGAACAGAGATCCTCTTCCCCCAGCCACCCTGAGCTGTGCTAGCGTCTCCTGCACTCCCCTACCCGTGCATGACCTCATCTCTGCAGGCACTCCTACTGCAGCTGGGTGCATTGCCACTTGGGAAGCCCTTTCTGCCTCACTGGTCCCTTGAGCATCCCCTGCTTCCTAAGCTTCCCAGCCCAGTCTGCTCTCAGCTCCTCCTCCTCAGATGACTCGTCCCTTCCCATCCCTCAAGTCAGTACCTGCTCTCTTTGTCTGCTGTTACATAGCTTCCCTATTAAAATGAGGCTCTCTGCCTCAGAAGTAACATGAACACACTGTAATGCCTGTCTGTGAATAATGAACTCCAGGTACTGCAGTAACAAGCCCCATGGAGATATGTGCAAAACACCAAAACACAGCAGATCACTGAAAAGGTGCACCCTCTCCCAAAGCTGCAAATCTCATCAGCAAGGCTCCAAGCTGCCCTTGAGGCTGCAGAGCAACTCCCCTCTTTACTACTGCTAATGCCTGCTCCCACTTCCAAGTCATTAACTCTCTTCCCCACCCAGCTGCCTCTCCCAGTCTTTCTGGCCAGGAGGAGTAACTCTTTCTCATCCTCTCATTCAATGCTGGCTTGGTCTCTGACATAATTTCTTTTTTCTCCTTAAATAGCTACATAGAAATTCTCTGTATTCATATACTCATGATGTTCCAGGGGGATTGAACTAAACATACCTTTCATTTCCCACTCCCTGCTCTCAGGTTTTACTCCACTGCTCCTTGTCTCTTCCGAAGCAAACTGCCTCCCCAAAGCCAGGGGCTGGCCAAGCTCTGCTGGCTATTCACAGCAGATAGATGCTCATCTTGAAGTAAAACTAAAAGAGCACTGCAGTATCACTGTACTTAAGAGGGAATCCAACACTTGCCTTCCCTTGTGGATGTACCTGCTTTTCAACGTATCTGCCCCCCCACATCAGCTGCACTAAAAACTCTGCTGCAGAGAACAGAGCACTTTGTTTAGGGGGTTCTGGATTGACTCCTACCCTCTTCATCTCCCTCCACAGAGATCCCCATAGGAGCTCCTCGTCCACTGCATTTGCCCAGATCCATCAAAACAGAGCTGCTCTGCAACAAGCTTTACTCATCCCACCAGCCAGACAAATTGCCTGCAAAACAAGTCACAACTTTCTGGTATCAGGATAAATTAAAGTTGATTCCTTCCCCTGCTCCATGGAGCACGGTGTGAGAGAGGAAAGCACATACTGGAAGAGGGCAGCCCAAATGCTGCTTCCCTGATGCAAGCCCATTAAGCATCTATTGAGATACAAAGAAAAAGGAAAGATCTCTTTAGTGTACCCAATTTTCACCCTAGAACAGGCAACCAACCAGCTGTAACTCCACAGGGGAATTCACAGGGCATGAAACTCTCACAATGGTAGCAGAGGTATCCAGGTTGGGCTCAGCCCATCAACCCCACCAGACAATACCACTCCCAGCATTTCACAAGTCAAACCACCTTTTGCTTCTGACACAAGGAAGGAGTTTTGCTCCCAGCACACACTACCTAATTCCTCACACAATGTGAAGGTCAAAATACCTTTCTGTGTTTCCTGAAGAGCAAGAAAATCGCATTCAAACTGGTATACATTTCTTCTTATCAAGTAAAGAGCTCTCTTCCATTCTGCAGCAGAGTACTCCAGAGATAGGAAAGAACCAAGAGGGAACAAACTTCACTGCAGACTCAACTGAGAAAGGAAGAGACCTATGGCAGTACACACTGCAGAGGTGTCTCCTTTCTGTTCTGCTCTCTGTTCCTATGATCAAAGGAGACACAGCTTTCCATCTTAAAGGAGGGCTGGATTTTGTCTGGAGTATGAGGAAGTGGCTGGGTATGTTTTGTGGGAGGGAAGTTTAGACACATCACTTCTAAGTTTCTCGGCACCAAAGCAAATATTACATGCCATTTCAGGTCACAGAAGGAAGCTTGTAGCCTGTGACATTCTTCCCTTCTTACTGCACCACTTGTAACCAGGAGAGCAGTGCCACAGCCCACTGCTGATTTGGGTGGGCACATCACTGTTACCTGCTTTGTTGGCTATCCACTGCAAGACCCAGACTTCCCTACACCTTTCCAGAGCTGTGAACTCAGCAAAGAGTGCCACATAAATAGAAGGTAAGTCTGACCCCGTAATGCCAATGCAGGAGTTCTCTCACTTGTTGGAGTCTGCAGACAGCTCTCCCACCAAGCTGTTTCCAGCTGTACACACAAAATAAAACGGACAGAGGCAAAGGAGGACGCATGGCAAGTTAGGCATGAGCACAAAACTGAGTGGCTCATAGTAGGGTTCTTTTCTGGGGCTCTGAAATGCAGATCTATGCTTTGGAGTAGACTCAAAAATACCACTGACTACAACCATGCCACTGAACTACACATTTCTTCCTAGTCTTCATTAGCCCTACATGTCTCCCATGCCCAACCCTCCAAATTACAAGCGCAATGTGTTCCAGACAAGACTAGAGCATACAAGCTTCTATGGATGTAGAAGTGGCACAGCTTGTTTGCCAAACTGCAGTATTAAAATAAACTAACCACATATACATGCATGCTTCCTCAGACACGCATACAACATTCTTCTGAGACAATTCTCAAATTCCACAACCACTGCCTGAATGCCAGACAAACTCAGAACTACCAGAAAAGTTTCACTGAACACAAATTTGCACTAATTTCAAGGACAGCTTATCATACTATCATATTCTGCTGAGGCCATTTTAATGTATCTGCCTTGGCAAGATCAAAACTGAGAGTGAGACTGCACATCTGGGAATACCAACTGTGCCTTCTTGTGAGGAATGCTGCATTCAGCAACAAGGCTGTTATACCAAAGGAGAACCATTTAATCTCCAGTGGTTTATTCTTTTGAGTGTTCCTATCCATTACTTCCTAATCTCACTCCTCCAAAAAACACCTCAGAAGAACAGATCTTTTCCTATTGCTTCTCACTACTCTCCCACTCTGACACAAAGTGACAACAGAGTTTATGGTGCTTTGCACTGACAGGAGCACGGAAGCTGCTCCCATCTGTCAGGCTTCCACCTCCTTGATAGTCATGGCTTGTCCCTTTCTGCAGTCAACTTTGCCATGCCCTGCCCACCTCTGCGAGCAGCACTCGCCCTCAGCTTTGTGCCAAATGTCTTTTTGCAGGTCTGCAGGGTATGAGACTCATCTGGTCTCATCCATAGTCATTGTTCTCTTTGGGCCAGTTTTCCTTCTCCAACTTCTTAAGATCCTGGTGACATGTGTTATCTGGTGAAACAGCTTGAAGTAGCTAAAATGAAATATTTAATTTCTCCCCAAAGATGAGTTGCACATGCACACTGCTGTACCCAAGTGAAAGCCTTACCTCTTCTGAATTTTCTGCCCCACCATCCTTCCCACTACTGCTGCTGCTGCTGCTGCTGCTGCTGCTGCCAGGCTTTGTGGTGCTTTTGGCAGACTTCGGAGACTCCTGAAAAGATGAGAACACATTCAGAGAAAACTTCACCTTGTCCAGAATTTTAGCATCCCTCTGCAGAGTTCAGGTGTGTGCTGCCACAGACCACTCCTGCAGTCCGCCCCCGCTCCGGACATCCACTCCCAGCGCTTTTTTCCTGGTAAGGGCACCCTGAATGGCTTCCCCAGCAGCTGACGCCCAGGGCGAGGCCACGGACCCAAGGCCAGCAGCGATGCTGGCATCTCCCGTCCCGGTCACCGCAGGCCGACCCCGGCGGGGCACCTGCGGGCGACAGGGCCCCGAGCCTACCTAGCCCTTCCCCGGGGCACGGCCCCATCGGCGCCCACAGCCCCGGCCCGGCCGCCCCGGGAGACGGCAGAGGCGGATCCCGGCCCTCACCCCGCCGGCGGAGGGAGCAGCGGGGCCAAGACGCGGGTGCGGCCGTACCTCCCCCACCGGGAGCATCCCCGCGGCCAGCGGAGCGCGCAGGGCGGGGCGGGGCGGGCCGGGCCCGGCTCACCCGCAGGCACCGCTGGCCGCCCCTCGCACCCTCCCGCCCTCCCCGCCCGCCTCCCCCGGCCCCGCGCGCGCCCCCGCCGCCCTCCTGCGCCACCCGACCCGCCCGCCGCGGGCGCGCGCCCGCGCCACCGCCCCCTGCCGGCCACAGCCCCGCGCGCGCCCCCGCCCGAGGGCCGAGCTGAGGCAAGGCCGCGCCAGGAAGGGGCGGCGGGAGCGAGCCGTCGGCCGCCGCGGCGCGCGCGGGAGCTCCCCCGCCGCCGCCGCCGCCGCCCCTAGTGCCGCACCTTCTCCTTCTTCAGCTTGTAGGGCATGGTGAGCGCCGGCCCCCAACCGCTCCGCGCCCGCCGCCGCCGCCGCCTGCACCCGGGCCCGGCCGCAGCAGCGCCCCGCTCCCATTGGGCCAGGCGCGCTGGCCTGCCTAGCAACAGCCTCCGCCGCCGCCGCGTGCCGCTGACGCAGGGCGGCCGATTTTTCTGATTGGCCAGAGGGCGCGCGGGCGCCGGGCGCGCCCTCGGGGGCGGGGCTGCGGGAGAGCGGATCTTCTGGGGCAGCGGCCCGGGCGCGGGGCTGGGCTCGGCTGCTGCCCGCGGGAGGGACGCGGGGCGTGCGGGGCTCCCCGGGACATGGCGGCTGCTGCCCGGGGCTCTCGGGTCCCCGCTGCGCGCAGGTGGCTCCCGGAGAGCGGGAGGAAAAGTGGCTGGGCTCCTTGTCCTGCCGCGTTCTGCCCGGCTCTCCTCTGTATCGGTCGAGGAGGAGGAGCCCCAAGAGGCTGAGCTGGCCCCAGGGTCTGCACCCCACCCTTGCGGGGCGGGTGCTTGTCAGTGCTCCGATACACTGTTTTGGGGACGCTGCCGGTGGGAATAAGGGGGTCAGTGAAGCTGGAAATGTTTGTGTGAGCACTGCGAGGCCCAGTACAGCCAGAGCTTTGTGCCTGCTGGAGAAGGCTGTTCTTGGGACAGGGGGTTAGGACACTTCCCTGCTCGCATGGGGCAGCTCATTGACAAGTGGTCCTGTGTCCTTACAGTGTGAAGACGGTGTCCAGCAGCCTGCACGTGTCACCTTCCAGCTGGTGGTCCAGGTGGGCAAAAAGCAGCCAGCAGGCAGTTAGCTGCCCTTGAGTTCAGGACCTGCTGGTAAGGGGCCACCTCATTAGGGCTTATGATGTCTCGAAGGTTTAAGGTCAATCCTTACTGTCATTGTCATTAAGGTGGTGTCTGCTGGCCCGTTGCCAGAGATGCAAGAGCTCCCATTCACTTCAGCCAAGCCAGTGGTAAGGATCTCATGGAATGTGTCACATGACTGGGGAGAGAAGCAGGGGACTGGGTGGTGTCAAAGGTGCTTCAGCAGGAGCACAGTCTTTTCAGTCATTGGGTGAACTAACCTGGTGTGGCATATGGGGAAAAAATTCCCTAAGAGTGTGAAAGATCAGTGCATCAGCTTATTGTTAGCGTGCTTATCATCACTGACCTGACAGTCATTGGCACTCCACGGGATCCCCAGGAGCAGAGCAACAGAAATCCTGGTTTCTGTTGTCCTTCCTCTGTGTCACGCACAAGTGACCCTGGCCATGGCACCAGCACAACCATGTGGGTGCTCGTGAGCAGGGAATTGTGCCAGTGTGAGCAGGTAAAAGCCACTTGCTTGAAGAGTTCGTAGCTATCACCATTCCCTGTCATAAGCTGTCACATGGAATTCTGGATTGGCTTTCCTTCATCCTGGAGGTTGGTGAAACTCAGCTTCCACCAAATTGGTATATGGCCTCTGACTTTGTCCCAGTGTCAAGCGACTGATGTTTGGGCCTAACTTCTCTCTAATACTGTGGCCACCGAGGTCATCTCCAAAAAGAAGGCACTGGAGGAAAACCTTGGGAAATTCCTGCCCCATTGGCAAGGAGAGAAGGTGGCATTGTCAAGGGGGCATCAGGAGGAGCTCCTGAGCATCATGAAGTTCTGCAGGGCAAGGGGGGGTGTCTGAGAGTTCCCAGGGCATCAGGGGCTAAGGGGAAATGGGAGCTGCCCTTTGGGGAGCTTCATGGGCAGCAGTGCTACTGGATGGCTCAATGGGGCAAGGGTTTTTTCTAGGCTCAAAGGAGCAGAGAGTGGTTGGGGGAGTCTTGGGCATTGAGGGCACTGTGAAGCAAGGTGCAGGGAGCTCTTGGGAGCTTCAGGAGGATGGCAGCCATGGTGGGCACTTTGTAGGGGACTGGCAAGGGTTAGGGGAGCAGCGGTGGGCAAGGAGGATGGGGGTGTAAGGCAAAGGGGAGCCAGCCTGGGGCAGTGCAAGCCCCTGCATCCATGGATCCCCAAGGGTTCATCCCACTGAGCCAAGGCATGGAGACAGCTTTTATCTCCTCAGGGAGCATCCCAGAGCAGGTGCCTGAGGAATCACGTTCCCCAGCCCAGGTAGTGAAGGACTTCCTGGAAGCCTCTCTTTGCCTCCACATCTCTGACTGTTGCACTGCACCCTCATCTATTCTCCCTCCACACCACTGCTTGCCAGTACCAGCTCTCTTCCTCGTCCTGGCCCCTCACCTACCCACAGCTCCTTCCTTGGCTCCTGACCTTCCCTACCCCACACCTTCCATCTGCCCCTGCCTGCCCACAGCTCATGCTGCCTCTTCTCTGCAGAGGCTTAAACCTGGAAAATATTTTCCTGGACAGTGAGGAAAACACGAAGGTCCCCATCTCCAGATATTCCAGAAGGGTGGTACTGCAGGATGTCAGTGGGGAGTCCCTCAGGGTCTCCCCACATCAGGGGCTGCCCACCAAGGCAGCACTGAGCCAGAGCTTCTGCCAATCCTATGCTTATGCATGTTCTGAGATCCTGCAGGAGAAGCCCCATGACCTCTTCCTGGCAAACACATGGAGTCCTGAGTTCATCTTCTGCACTCTACTCTAGGGCTATAAGCCTTGTTATGCCACCAGCCTGCAGCAGCTGCTGTGCCAGACACAGCAGTCCTGTCTTGCCCCAAAGGCAGCCCCTGATCCAGGACTGCAAGGTGGGGGGCTGGCAGTAGCTTGGGGTGGGGGGGCATGTGGCTTCTCCTGCCTTCAGGAAGGATGGCTCCACAGTCCCATCCATCTGAATTCTTCATAATTTTCTCTACATGGTCCAGCTAAGAGGCAGTTGGGAAAGCAGATGAAGAAGCCCATGACGCTGAGGAACAGAAAGCTGTACTACAGAGAAGCAGGCCTCTCTGCATTTCCAGAGGCTGCCTTTATCAGCAGGCTGCAGTGTTTGTTCTGCCTCAATTCACCTCTCCTTGGCTTTCATTCCCTTTTCAGGTACCATTTCAAAGAAGATGGCTCTGCTCCTTTCCTGATTTCTCTGCTGCTTTGAATATCCTTGTGCTCTCCAGAGACTTTTCTCACAGTGGCTTCCTAACCAGAACTCTCTCCTGGTCTTTCCAGATCCCTTATCTCCTGCTCTGGATTCTCTTTTGGGGAGATTTGTTTGAGCTCAGCCACAGCCAAACACTGCTCTCATTCCTTCTCTTGAAAATGTTACTTAGGATCAGTACTCATTTGCTATCCTTTCTTTTCCATCAGTCTTCCTCATCCCCAGATCAGGCTGGTAAATCCAGGTGCAGCTGTCTCTGAAGAATGCAGGATGGGAAAGAGATTGACTGGTGCAGTCCAGTAGGCTGTGTCCTTGCCCCATGGTCTGTCTCCAGACCTCTCTGGGATCATTCCACACATACAGAAACTCTTTGGAACATGTCCTTGCCCACAGCAATAGTTTCTACTATTGCTCTATTGTAATCTTTGCTCATGCCTTGAGCTAAGAAATCCAAAATTCTTTCCCAGTCTTTACTCTGACTCTATTTTCCTGTTCTTCCTGTACATGTTTTGTAGAACTACATGGAGTTACTGGCTGGTAAGAAAGCCAGCACATTCCCTCAGCTGTTTTGCATTGTTCAGATACAGCATTTGTTGACCACAGATGGCAGAATTTCACCCTGGGTTCCTTGTAACAGCAGCAGAAGTAAGGTTTGTAGTGGACTGTTGCCTCAACAGTCTCTCAAGTCAACCAGAATTCCACCATGAGAAATTCCTAACCTGGAATTCAGAATGGATTCTGTGCACTGATTTCTGGGGGGGGTGTGTGTATGTGGTAATTTCTAAGGCCCACTCACAGAAAGGCTCACTACTCTGTCAGTAGGTCAGAAGGCCAAGTCCTGATCCCAAATGGAAGAACCTCTTAATATTGGTGGGATGGCTCACACAACTGGAGTGCTGCAAGAGCTGTCTACAAACTCTTCAGCCTGGAGAAAAGGAGGCTCAGGGGAGATCCTACTGCTCTCTACATATTCCTACAACAACAAGAGGTTGTAGCCAGGTGGGGGTTGGCCTCTTCTCCCAGGTCACAAGTGACAAGACAAGAGGAAAGAGCCTCAAGTGCCATTTTCCCAGGGGAGGTTTAGAGTAGGAAAAATTCTTCACTGAAAGGGTCAGGCACTGAAATGGGCTGCCCAGGGTGGAATCACTGTCCTGGAAGTGTTCAAAGAATGTCTAAATGTGTCATCTGGGGACATGGTTTAGTGGTGAACACGGCAGGGCTGAGCTAATGGTTGGACTCCATGATCCTGAGAGTCTTTTCCAACCCTAACAATTGTATGGTTCTACATGTCAATATTCTATAAAATATGTACCAACAGCACAGAGGGTATTACAAAAAAAAAAAAAAAAAAAAAAAAAAAAGGAAGAGATGTAGTGATTCCTGAATCTTAAATATCTGGTGGGAGACCAAGCAAGCACCTGTTTATACACCTACGTAGTTAAGGAAGGGAAGCATTTAGAAATCCTGAGAATAGCTTAAGGCCTCCACATGAAAATACTTGCTTCTTTCTAGCACAGAGAAAAAGCCAACTGGTATTAAGACTCACACCACCAACCCTTGCAAGTAATTTTTCTTAGTTGTCCTCAGTAGTAAGCTTCACTCTGAGGCATCTCAGAGGATTTTTGGCACTTGAGTCTATTCCCCTTGTTTCAAAGCCTGTGGAGCAGCTTGCAATTCCCTCCTCTCAGGACTACTCTGCCGCTCCCAAGTAGCCCCATACAGCCTTTGCAGAGCCTGCTTCTGGAGTGACCACCACTCGTGATGTTGGCACCAGACAAAGCTCCTGACAATCCTCAGTCTTTCCAAAAGCCTGGCTGAAAATTTTAGCAATTATGATCTGATCAAGAGAAAATTCCTGAAATCTCAAATGTTAGGAGAAGCTTGTAAAAACTGGATAAAACATGTCAGCTCATTGCACAGTACTTTCTGCTAGTTATCCATAACTGATGGATAGTGAGGCTGGTATTTTAACAATTGCTTCCTCCTTTTTGGTCCAGTACCTTATCTTTGCTCCTGGGATTAATTAATTTATGTATTTCTCTGGAATCTCATGTGCAAGATCACTTGGCAACAATTCAGAAGAACTGCTTCTCATGCTAACTAATTTGCACACCCACTCTTTCTCTTCTTTTGAGTCTGTGGCTTTCTTGGGCTGGTTGGTCTCTGAGTTGGTGGCTGCAGATATAATTCCCTGATGGAATTACATTTTACCCAGTTGCAGCTGATTTCAGGACAATTGCTAAGTTGGCTTTATTAGTTCCTTCCTTGCTTCCTTTGGGAGTTCTACCAGGTACCTTTGTGGCCCATAAATTCTGTGCCCACTATCAGTGGGCATCCTTTTTCCAAATCTTTGTTAGCCTCCCCCTGGGTCTGAGATCACCGAAAAACCTCAAGACCTAAACTTTAACAAGGCAATGAATTTGTTTTTCCAACACATGGAAAGTCGCCTTCCTTGCTGACTAGGCTTAAAAGTATACAAAGATTAAACATCAAAGAACTTCCTTTCTTAAGAAAAATTTTACATATTCCACTCTTTGCAACACCCACACAGTCCCAGGGAAGCTCTGTAACTTCCACGCCTTACCTGTGTGCCTCTTTAGGCATAAGTCAAATAAGGACGTGCTTTCCAATCAGGTATCACAACCCTCCTGTGCCATAAAGGAGCTTCCTCCCCGTCCCCGTTCCCACTGCCGCTTGTACCAAAAGGCTGCCTCTGACTCTCCCCACATCTCTGGAGCAGCCGTGCCGCTTTTCCGTGCCCAGGTGTGTACTGCCGCCCGACCCCGATCTCACAGCCCCTCCAGACCCCTGCACACCAGCTGGGGGCCTCTTTCACGGGAACACAGAGCTCCCTGCCGCCCTCAGCAGCGCCGGGCCCGCGGCCCCGCCCCGGCTCTCAGCGAAATGGCGGTGGCCCTTTGCCCGCAGTAGAGATGGCGCCGCGGCCGCCCCGGGGCGCTGAGGGCGGGCCGGCGGCGGAGGCGGGGATTGGCGGGGGCGGTGGAGGGGCGGGGCGAGGGGCGCGGCCGGAGGCGGGGATTGGCGGGCGAGCCGGCGGGGCGGGGCGGGGGTGTGGCCGGGCAGGGCCGGGCAGGGCGCGCGGCGAGGGAGCGCGGCCCCGCTCCGCTGCCGCCGTCTCCGCCGCCGCCGCTGCCGCCCCCGCCCCGGTATGAGGAAACGCAACGAGTCGGTCACGGTGGAGCATGAGCGCGCCGCCGCCTCTGCCGCCGCCGTGCCCGGGCCCCTCGACAAGGGCTGCAGCCTGAGGCGAAGCCTGCGCTTGCCTGCCTCCGCCGCCGCCGAGGGCATGAAGCGACCGCTGGGCAGGTGAGCGCCGCCGTCTCTCCGCCGGGCTTTGTTATCCCCGTGTCACCGTCTGCCCGGAGCCTGCCGGGGAGCGGGGCGGCAGCGGGGCTAGGTTTGGCGAGCAGAGGGGAAGGAAGGGCCGCTGCCGCCGCCCTCCGGCGAGGAACCCGCAGGACGGACAGGTCCGCGGGCCCGGGGTGTTCCCCACCTCAGCCCTGCTCCCCTGGCTGTCCCCGTGTGCCAGGAGGGCAGCGCCGGCCCCGCCATGCCTTCGGTTTTGGGTGCAAAGAACTGGTTAGAGAGCGGCGGACCCAGCCCTGGCCGGCAAAGGATGGGAGGGAGGGTTCGGTGTTCGTACCTGGGCGCTGCTGAGTCCAGCCCCCTTTGGAACGGGCAGACGTTCTCCCGAAAAAAAAATGGCTAGCACGGAATCCTTCCGTCAGAGAGCGTATGTGGAGCAGCAGGGCCCTGCAGGTAGGATGTCTGCGTTTTTGGAAGAAGCTGGTAGCTGTCAAAGTGATCTCTTTCCCATAAATTAATCAGATTTAGGGGTCAGTAGGAGAAGCTGACATGCGGGACTCCGTTGGAAGGAGTTTAGCTTCAGTGGCTTTTTGCCAGCTGTGTTAAGGTTTTAAACGTTTTGTGCATATTTATAACGGGGAAATGTTTGTGTACCTTTCTAAAAAGACTGTAACAATGGAAGGTGCTTATCACCTGGACCCTTCATCGTGCAAGATCTTGGCAGGATGCAATGCACGATGAAGACTTACCTCCCTGGCCCCCTGCAACTGTGAGTCAAGATACAACCTTTTAGCTTCGCCTAAACCAGTATGGTGGTGTTCTTTGTGTTTTGAAAGTGTGAAGAATATCTAATGATCAAAATAGCTGTGTGGTTTGGGTAGCTGAAATCAAATTGCTGTGCTTCAGCAATACAGCAGTCAGATTAAAAAAACAAATAAAAAGGTGCCTATCAGTGCATTTCTAGTAAATGAGCTATTGTGGATGTTTCTCTGCTAAATTTTCTGAGATTTTTTCTGTTCTCATAGACAAAGTTAACATTTGAAAAGAGCTGTGGGCACTTGTCATGTCCAAAGAGGCTTTACAATGTGACTGCTTTTATTGGGTAATAGCTATCTGATTTTATGCCCTGGAGGTAAAACTTCGGGATGCTGTCACTGCTCTGTACGTGTTATGACAAGCTTTTGGTAGTTGAAAATGGCGCTGAGTTGATCTCTCAGTTTCCATGGCTGTGCAGTGGATCAAACTGTGACAGTGCTCTGCTTTTATAACGTTTTAAAATTTGGCATATCTATTCTGTTTGTCCTAGTGGATGTCTGCCAGACCAGTGGCACTCGAATGATGGCTTGCTGGCTTCTTCAGCATTATGAATGGCACTCAAGTACCTTTTACTCAAATGGAAATGCTCTGTCGGTGGTGGGCATTGAGTAAGCCTTAAGTGCAGGCTGTTGGCTTGGTCTGACAGGCAGGTGCTTTGTGGATACCAGACACAGCACAGGTGTACTGCAAGGGTCAAGCTAAAAATAGGGAAAGCACATCCTGTCTGTGAAAAGTTTTCTTGCATTTATTTCTCCATTTGCACGTTTGAAAATGGTCAGCTGGCGAGTTGTCCTCGTTTTTCTCCATCTTCAGCCTTTGGAGCCTGTTTCAGAAATTTCTGAAGTCCTTCATGGATTCTTGTCCTTCCCCCTCCTTTCTGCCCCCCACCTCCCCCTGTCCTTTTTGGGTCAGGTACTGTATTCCACACAGCAGTGTTTCTCAAGCTTGTGGCATTGTAGGAAAACCTTGTTTGAAGCTCGCTTTTCCTTTTTCACATTTTGAAATACCTGTATTCCCATGATTTTTTGTATTTTCTTTCATGCTGTCCTGTGTTGTCTGCCTTTCTTACTGACTTTCAATGGACCTTCTCTGACTCCCTCACCTTGTGAGCCTTCAGATGGTTATTTGCAGGCAAAGTGTCTCTGTCTGCCAACACCTTCCAGCAGTGTTTTTTACAAACATACTGCTGAACTGTGAATCTGAGCATGCAGGAAGGGGAGGGCTAGGCAGAAGAAAGTATGATGCCCAGAGATAAGGTTCTTGCCCAGAACAATCACCCTGAGTCAGGTCAGCCAGCCTTCTAGCTCCATATCCCACTTCAGATGGACAGCAGGGAGTGTTTAAGGAAGAACATGAGGGTATGTAAATACAGTGACCTCCCTTGGGGGGTTACCCTGACTGTGGTCACTTATGTGGCCAACAAGTTGCTGTTAGACCATCTAGATCTTCGTATTTTTATGTGCAAGGTCATGCTGTTATTGCAGCACTCCTTATACCGCTGGAAATAAAAGTAGTATTTGATTGTTGTTTTCACCGGGTTGCACTGGTTTCACTCCCCAGCTTGCTGAAGCTGTAAGGTGAAAATTCAACTGCAAGGTTACTGAGATGGTGGAGGTGGTATAATATCTGAAACTGTAGATTTGTACCACAGCAGACTATTCTTAGCACGCTCCTTGATGAAATAGTTAAAATCAACACTTGAATGCTGTGTTAAAGGGGAAGTGGGGCTGCCTGCATTTCATGCTGCCATTCTTCAGCCTCTGCAGACCTGGGGAAGCAGCACGTATGTCTGGCTTCATCGTGTGTGTTTCCGTCTCTTACTTGTAAACTATACAAGCCACTGGCTAGGAACGCAAACCAGTCCCCAGCAGCGTGGAGTGGCTGCCTAGTTCTGCAGCCAAGGGCTGATCATGTGGCAATTCCATGGGTCAGGAGCACGGGGTGGGGGAGGCTGCAGAGGCAGCCGTGTCTGGAACTGCAGCAGTGACCAGGAGGCTGTGGAGCAGCAGCAGAGCTGCTGTGTGCCCTTCTCCAGCACAACTTTTCCTGCTCACATCCAGCTCCTCAGCAAATAGCACTGTAGGTGATGTTTATAGAATACAGTACTGGCTTACCACTGGCAGCAGTTTGTTCTTGCAGCAGTATTTTTGAATTTTGCCAGCACTGCGTTTGCCCCTCGGTTTTTGTTCAGTCATACCATCACAATGTGCTCATTCATCCAGGAGCTGAAACTCATTCTAAAGAGGTGGCTGTGCGTTTTGACTGGCAACTACTCTGTTACAGAAAGTGTGTGCATGTGCTTCTAAGTGTAATGGAGATGGATATCTGATAAATACAATTTATGTGGCTTTGGCTAGTGCATAGTGTAGTCAGTGTGGCTTTTCTTAAGTGGTTTACAACCAGAAATGAACAAATATAGGTATTTCCATTTTCTTCCATAGATCGCAGTAAAATCTAATATGATGGTTACCTAAGCATTTTACAAGTTGCTCCTTTAAAAGTGCGTGAATTATTTTTTTTTAAAGGAGCTATTTTGTCTGAAGTTATTAAATACAATAGTGCAGTAAATAAAGAAATAATACGCAGTGCTTGCTTTTTCTGACATTATTATTGTGTGTGTTTTGTGTGGAGGGCCATTCCTCTACTATTTCTGTTGTGAGGCGTTTTCCAGGTAACAGTGTTGGAAGTGCTGGATGGATATTAATGTAGCATTGTGTTTTGGGTACTTGCTGTGACTCATTTTTGTGGTCGGTGGCTGCGATGTTCTGAGGAAATGTATTTGAGCAGCCATGGATCTGGAAAACCTTAAGGTGGGAGTCCAGAGAATAGGGAAAATCAAATGAGCTTAACACTGGCATTGATACCAGAGCAAATTGTCCTATCTCATTTCTGCTGAACCCTGATCCTGGTGATAAAAGGTCACATGCATGTTACCCTTCACTTCTATGATCTCATCATTATCTGATCCTCATTTAATCCCAATCAATAGTCAGACTACAGACGTGAAGTGTGAATTTTGCAGTTCTCCAATTCTCCTGCAAACACTTGTTTGCTACAAACGTTAAAACTTGTTTCTGTCTCTGTCGGTGCTATAGAGCAGTGAAGCCCTTCAAATCCCGTGTGTGTGAGCTGCCTTCCCTGATGCTTGTGTGCTCCACCTTGCTGGAGAAGCTGCTGTCCCTCAGGCTCCCTTCAGTTGTCCTTGGTACCTTTGCTCCTGGAGACCCCCGGCTGCTGGGACAAGTCCCTTCAAGGAGTGTTTTTGGGACCCTCCTGCTGGCTGTCCAGCCTGTGCTTCCCACAAGCTGGGTATTTTTGGACTGACACTACAATTTGGTGCAGTTTCAGTTCCACTCTAGTCAGCCTTGCTCTTGTTTGCTCAGCTTTCTCTTGAGAGGCAGGAGGTCTCTTTTGCAGTACCATTTCCTGGTTATTTTATGGAAATGCAGGGCGGTGCTGAAGGCAAGAGGCTGCAACAGCCTGCCCGCGTCTTCCCCTCTGATGCAGCTGAATTTTCCTGGAACAGTGAATGTGCTCAAGCATGTCAAATGCGATGTGCGGTGACCCTCGGTGCCATCCTGCCCCAGCAGCTGAAGTGCTTCATGCCCTCCCGTGTCTCTCCAGATTTAACCAGCGGTATCTTCCCTCTGACAGAAAACTTGGCCATCTCTGTTATCTGCCCGTGTCCTCTCAGTGGCCCATCCTTACATCTCTAGACCTAGCCCGCTTTCTCCTGATGTTGCTTTTTAAAGAAGCATTTGCAGAGTCTTTTATTATTCCAGTCTGTTCCATTGTAGCAGAGATGACAAATACTTGAATTGTTCTCCTGCAAGTTTTCATCATATATTTAAGGTTTTTTTTCTCAAGTCAGTTTTGTGCTATTGTCTCTCTTAATTGCTGTGTTCAGGTTAAACCAGTCACTTGTCAGTGCTTTCAAAAGAGGAAAGAGACTGCCTGCATAGAGACATTTCAGCAGTCATGCAGCTTTTTCACCAATTCCACCTTCCTACCGGGTAACTGCCTCTACTTCAGTTGTTCTTGAGCAGAGTTCACAAAAGAGCTGTGAAATGGTTTCCAGTTGCTTGCCTGTTCTTTCTTTCCTAGTAAATACGGGTTGAATCACAGCCTCTCCTATGGGTAAAATATGTAAAAGCAGTTTGCTTTGTGTGGCGACTTTTTCTTTGTGTGGGGACTTTTTCTTTGTGTGGGGCTCGTTTTTTATTGCTGGTTGTGTGGGTTTTCTATTGGTTTTTTTTGTTCTCTTGAAGAGCATGCCCAGTAATATTTTGCTCAGATATGTAAAAAATGGGATTGTGCAATTTTTTCCACATATATGTGTACCTTTTAAATTTTTTTTTTTATTTATTTGAATGGTATCACAGTAGCTCTGCCTCCTGTTTTGTCCTGTGCATTGTCAGCTATTTTGGCAGCTAATAGCTAGGGAATGCCTCTGAATTGCTCCCAAGTTACCAATTTGGGGCATTAGGTTTTCGTTCCCTGCAGCATCTTCCCAGTTTGTTCATCTTTTCCTGCCATTATAATTCTCTTTCCTTGTATTCCTCTTCTCCCCACTCTTTCTCAAAGACACATTAGTCATTCAGCAAAATTAGCAGTATTCCGTGAAATGTGGGGAATTATTAGTTTGACTATTGTGTGGTTTTTTAATCTTGGATTTTTTTTTTGTGAAGCCATCGTGTTGACATGTGGCAGTTCTGTGCCTCTGTGTGTTACTGTTAAAGCCTATATTCTTTTCAATATTTTCATCACTGACTGCGTGTTTTTTGGAGTTAAATAGGTGTGGTTCACTCTCTTAAGCACCCCTTGAGACTCATAGCACCCTCCTGCAGGTTTCTCTGAAGGATCTAAAGTTTCTTTCCTTGGATCCAGTGTACCCATGAGCCTCTCTGGATTTTCTGTAATAGAGCACAGCATTTTTTCTGCTGCATCTGCTCTGTTGTGTCTTCTAGTCTGTGAGCAGTTTTCTCAAGTCCCCATATTTCTCATGGAGACCTCTGCTCAAGCAGGCATGTTCAGGCTGAAGAAAATTTGCCCTCTGGTTCTGTGTTGGTCTCCTTGAACTCCTGATTTCATTGCAGTGCCATATTTTTGACATCACACTTGCCCCTGGGTTCAGTTGCTCTGCTTTGGTGGCTTGTGTCTGAATTAATAATTACCATGGTATTGCTAATTGCTACTACTTGATAATACTTTCTGCTTGGGAGCTGTATGAATTGCCTCTTCTTGTTCGAGTATACCTAAACTTACCTTGGGCTTGGGTAACTCCTGGGACCAACAGAGCTTCTGAGTTATCTCTGGAGTGAAGGTGCCTGTGGAGACTAGAGTCTTCTCAGCACTGTCGTGTTCTTTGCTGTCCTTTCTGGCATTTGGTTGCTGAACCAGAAATCAAGTCCTCTGCAGATGCAGTCGCAGGTCACTGCAGTGAGTCTGTAGGTTTTCTCCAGGATGCGCTGTAGATGCGTTTCTTTTTGGTGAAAACAACATTTGGGTGTTTTCATTAAAAGTAATGACGGTGACATAATTTCCTCTCCAGAGTCCCCTTTCTGCTGTATGTTCAAGAGGCCTGGTGTACCCCAGCAGGACTTCTGCTGTATTTGAAGAGCACTGCCTGCTGAGTCTGGGCTCCTTTGAAAGGAGCAGTGGTGCCTGCCTAGGAGGCTGCAGCCAAGTTACTTTATCGTCCTAGGCCTGAAGGGCAGGTCAGATTATTTTGGTTATCATGTCAGGATGTGAAATTAGTGAATAGGCTTTATAAACCCTGGGGTTTTGTGAGCTCTCTGGGGAGCTGTGCTGTCCCATGTTGTTGATGTTACACCAGTGGCCGGCTTCTGACATCCGGAGTGAGTGGCTGCAAGCAAGGGAGGTTTACTAAGGGTGTAATGTGAGAGCACTATGTTAATGTAGCCGTGACTGAATCAGTACCACAAGAAGATTAAAAGAAAGTGCTTCAGCTGTATTAAAAGGGTAACAGGAGACCTAGGAGACTTTAAAGCCATTAGCCTGAGGTGGAGAATGTGCAATTTAAATTGCAGGAGTTAATTTGAAATTCAGTGGAAGGAGATTTAACAGCTATATATATACTAATGAAAGTAGATCTGTCCTGTGGAAGGACACTATAAAATGTGACAAGGTTTGTCAAGACTGCATCCTTGTTGATCAAAGTATCAGCAGTAAAATTGTTTTTCCAAAGCACTTGACTTTGTACTGTAGTTTATTTTATTGACATTGCTTGCACTGCTAATGGAGAGCGTGTTATCTCTATTGAAAATTGACTCAATGGAGAGAGAAACAACTGGGGAATTACAGTGGGACTGATACTTGGGTTCAAGGGTGTGTAATTTTGTATACCAACCATGCCAAGGATGAGCTGGTTATCATTTACTGTTGATAAAAGTGGGAGGAGGAGAGGGTTGATAGGGGTTGATGAATAGAGAAGTCAGCAGTTTGGAGCAGATGGCCAAATAGTGAAAAGGTCACCAGGACAAGTGTAGCTGGCAGGATGGTGGGGGAGAGAGGGTCAGGGTTGTAACTGTGGGATAGGAATGGTGACAGAGTGTGAAGCTGTTCTAGGTAAGTCACCTCTGTAAGCTGTCATGTGTCCCTGAATATCCCTTGTCCAGACAGTGAAGCTGCCATTCTAGGCTGTGGACTTTTGCCTTGCTGGCATGCATCTCTTCCTTTCTCTCTCTCTTTCTCAAAGCAGTTGATGAAACTAGTGCAACACTTGGCTTCAGAAATCTGCCTCTTTCTTACTGAAGGCAATTTAAGCTTTCAAGCAGAACTTCCTAATTTTAGACTCTATCTGGTGCCATGATCATTCACTGAGCTAACAGGAACCATGACTATTTACTTTCCAAACCAAAGTATTTATTTAACCCAGATTTATTTCAAGATTGTAACTCTTACTGAGAAATAGAGCAATAGAAAAGATTGTTAGACTAGAAAATTGACTTCTAAAACACAAACACTTGAAAACATTCAAGTCCTGCAGCTGCCCTTGTTCAAAACTATCTGTCCAGTTTGTACCCACTTAAAATGGTTGTTAATTCCTCTTGCAGAAGAGATTAGTGTTGAGTAATAAGGGCCATAAGGTCATGTGAATCCTCATCTCCCTTTTTACTAAAGGTGTCCAGAATAAAGGATTTCATGTGGCATAACTGAAGAAATACCCTCTTGGAAGGGTATACTCCTCAGTGGCATTGTGCAAGCTCCTGGCAGAGAACAGAAAATGCATTTGCCCTGCCCAGAGCCTGGTTTCCCTTCCCCTGGCAGTAAAGCTTCCCCTGGGTTGACTTTTCTGAGACAGAGGAGCCCACATAAATGAGAATGATGTAAACTGGAAATGTGGAGTCAGGGCTTCCAGGTTGCATCATCTTTGCTTGTGAAGCTAAGTGTGTTCAAGGTGTTTAAGAACTGAATAGATTTTAAGACTTCTTGGCATCCTCAGGAAGGGAAGCCTGGCACTCTTTTCTCCCTTAAAGCAGTCCTATCTCACTTTTTGTAGAGTTTTGATTGGTTTCAGAGCAGCTTTAGGAAGCAGGAATAAAGCTGACAATACAACTTTTGTACTGCTGAATGTGAAAACTGTGAATTGCACACGATCATTGGAAATCGCCCATTCTCCCGTTCTTGCAAATCCAGCAGAAATGCAGTGACTGACCTTTGCTTTCAGTTTCTGATAGATTTGTGCTGTCTCTCGTAAAGCATTGTTTCCCCCTTTTGGTTACCAGAGGAGGGTCCAGATTTCATTTTAAGCTTTGGAAGGTTGATGTGTAAGTGCTGCTTAGCGCAGTTGGTCAGAGCAAGGTGCAAATGACACCAAAGCTGTGGGTTCAATCCCTGTATGGGCCACTTGCTCAAGAGTTGAACTCCATGATCCTTGTGGGTCCCTTCCAATTTGGAATAATCTGTGGATCTGTTTCATCCCCTGCAGTTAAGTAAAAGCTCCAACACCTGCTTTTCACCTTGGAGTTTGTGTTTTCTTGGTTGGCTCTTCAAGGTTTTGTAGTGTTAGCAATGGCTTTGGTTTTAATTGTCATTAATTTTTTTAAGCCTTTGCCATTTTGGAGTTCTTTCATCCATAAGATGATAGCTAGAACTGGAATCCCTGAATAAAGCACGGATGAAGACAGATTAATATCTGGCTATATGCAAAATGACCCCCTGTTCAAAGTATGTCAGGGCCAACAGCAGTTCTGTATCTGCTCATACATCTGTTCTTTAACTATGGTTGTTTAATGGCCATGCACTGCTTGTTAAGCCTCCCTTTTTAAACGGGTCACAATTACAGAGGACACTGTGACTGCCAGCTGAATGTAACTGTGCTGGGCTGACAGTCAGCATATGTAATGTTTTGGCATTGTTTAATGTTCTTGTTTGCTTGTATGCTTCCAACGGGGAACAGTTGGTCTATTGTAATCAACATGTATTGCTAACGATGTGTTCTGAATCTAAAAGGTGGCAGTATCACTGCTAACACAAAAACATTCTTTTTCTTCAGGCTTCTGAGAAGGAATGGCTTCTGATCTCTGCCAACAAAAGTAGAGCTTTTTCAGCTGGAAAGTGTAAGATGACCTTTTTCATATATTTGAAAGGAAGAGTGTCTACAATACACAAATGAATCTTTTGCTCAGGTGATTTAGACGAAAGCCAGAGCCACAGAACCTGCTGCTAGTGGTAATTCTCAGGCTGTGTGGCTGCCTCACAGAGCTGCTACGTGAAAAGATGATTCCATGCCTACAAAGTTGTGCTGCTTGGAAATGCAGATCCGTTCCCTCACGTGTATCCACAAGAACAAAGAGTGAATCTGGATTCCTGTTCTTGCTACAAGGTTTACACACGCATGCAAGTCTGTCAGGTTTGCAGTGTGTTAACAAGTGGTAATTGGTGGTGGGGGAATTGGCTTGGCTTGTACTCTGTGCTGCCTCAATTATGGTATGCATTCAGCAGGAAAGTGGCTTTAAATGCAGGTTAGGAGCTGTGGTGGAGGATTACATGTCTGAGCTAGTTCTGCTCTTGAACTTTTGCTTGTGTGCCGTGATGAAGGTGAGTGTGGTTGGGAGAGATGAGCTCTACTGCTTTAATAAAAAGCAGACTCGGCTGGTCTCAAGCTTCTGTTTTGCACTTCCAGTGCTGCTTCAGTCTTTTAGTGTTTATGTTCTGTTTTTTCATCTTTCATTAGCAGACAGCTCATGTGTTCCCCGGCTCATGGAGTAGTGAGAGGGCCATGCCTTTAATATAAACCAGCTGTCAGCTGTGAAATGAGTAGAAAACTTAAGAATCCGGTGAACACTGTGCAGGGAGTATACTTGCCATCGCAGTTGTATCTCAATGCCAAGCTCGACTGAAATCTGATGTGGGTGACTTCGGATTTGATTAGTGTCAGCAGCATTGCTGGGGAGCTCTAGAGAAAGTATGTTCTTAGAATTTAAACAAGGGCTCCTACCGGAAAGGTTTTGGCACAAACTAAGTGGGTGTTGCAGAAGATGCATTCAGGAAAAGTCAACAACCTTAAAACCCTAATCCCCGAGCCTGCTCTTCTGTCCCAGAAGTCAATTGTTCAATTGCCGAGGGTTTAATTATTCACTGTTTGCTACATACTTAAAACGACTGTAGCATCTGCTCCTTCCTTTTTGAAATGTAGCTTTCAGGTTAATCTTGTCAGGAATAGTTCACGCTGATGCTAATGCCAGTGTACCCAAGCAACACAATTGCTGCTTAAGCCATGCTGTCAGCATATATTTTAAATCAATTGGTGCTATACTGCCGAATGTTCAACCCATTGTTGTCTCCTGGTGTGTGAAACATGCAGATTTCATGCAACTGGAATGTTCAGTTACCAAGACTGATGTTCCAAGCTCCTGTCCTTCAAAGGATGTGCCAATGCATAGTGATTTAATCAGGGAAGCTGTGGTATTACTGCATTTTAGGGTAGTCAGCTTAGGCCATGGTTGTGAAGAGGAGAGCCCAAGCCATGGCATTGGGAAGGGATGGGGTGCTGATGGGGGAAAAGTTAGATGTCCCATGTCCCTGTCCTGTTAAGTGCTTGTGTGAGCCTTTCCCTCCCTTGCTTCATTTGCTCTGCTTTTTGCAAGCGTGTTCCACGGACAAAGGCCCATACATTACCTACATGCTGCTCTGTTATTTCTGCTCTTTAATGCTGTACACTGACTTGCCTTTCCCTCCCTTCATGGGCTTGTTTTTTTCTGCAACATTCTGAGTTCTGGCATAACCTTTGCTGGCATTTTAGTACTATCGACTGACTGATCAGCAGAGCTTTCCTCTTATCCTGAATGCTGATGCCACATTTCCCCCATTTGATGCATCAGGATCTTGATTCTTGCAGGTTCTACCCATGATCTTTGCTTCTTCTCTAAGCTGCAATGTGGTTATGAGGGTCTCAATAGCTGGAGATTGATGGCCCCTCCTGAAAAACTCAATTAATTGACATGTTCTCCTTTACTTTACAGTTATATCTCTTGGAGGGACAGAGCTGAATTCTTGACTGGCTAGATGGCTGCTCTTACCCCAGCCAAAAGGAGAGGCACTGTAGTCCTTGTGGGAATAGGTAGTTTGCAATAAAGGGAAGGAAAGGAACCTGTCTACGGCAGTGGTTGTACAGTCTCTGTAAGCTGATGCCATGGCCAAAAGAAAAGGTCCTGGAGGCTCCTTGTTTGGACAGGTGTTTCTACCACAGCTACCAAACCATCTCCACAAACGTACCTATTTGAAAGCTAATTTTATGTGTATTTGCATGTATCTGTTACAATGCAGATACAGAGTGTGGTCTTTTCTACAATGAACTTCTTTTTGTGGCCACACTACTCAGTGCCAGCTGCAGGTTGCATAGGTGTGGAAGTGACTGGAAGGTGGAATAAAGTGCATAGTTTACTAGTGGATAGCTTGTCAAATGAACTGAGGTGTATTCTTGGACTGCAAGTGATGTGGGGGGATTTTAAAAGATGATAGAAGACCAGAAGGCCTAACTGAAAGCAGCATCAGCAGGCATTTGACTGATCTTAGATGGGGCATTTTAATGGAAAATAAGGGGTGAGGTGCTAAAACTGCTGGTTAGCATATAGACAAAATATTGTGGTTCTGTTTGGTGACAAGCAGCACTTCTCTGGAGTTGTGTATGGAGCTTTCATGCTCTGTGATACTGCTATAAACAGAGAAATAAGTTAGTGCTTATAGCAGCTTTCTCCTGTGCTTTAGACATACAACGTCCTAATCAGAAAAAAAAGAAAGGAAAAAGTATTTTTTCCATAATAGTAGCAAAGAAAAATAAATTTCAGTAGCTAGTGGTGTTTTTTGTTGTTAGAACTGTTTCTTAGCATTTGACAGGAAATTCAAAGTTTTATGAGGGTACTGACATCTTATAATTGCTGGATTTTGAGTTTTTCCATCTCTTGGGACACCTTCACTTCCCATCGCTGATGGTGGTGTGTCTGTATAAAAACTAAGGTGTCACAATGTTCTGAGAAACCTGAAGGTAGAGCTTGCATGTTTGAAAAGATTATCAAAGAACTCTGCTTGCTTTTCTGTTGTCTTTTTGGTTTTTTTTAAATGAAAACCCAGAGGCATTGCATTTGCTGCCTTTCCCCCATCTTATTAAGCCTGTTATTCCTGTTAATTTCTCTTTTAATTAAAAGGGAAATAGCAGAACATCCCAAATTTTTGCTTCTGGGTACAGTCAAACTAAGTTGACTGGTGGGCACTATGAAGTGCTCTAGCTTTTCCTGGCCTGAGTCTCTGCTGATGGAGGCTTGGATACCTTGCTTCATCTTGGTTTTCTAAGGCAGATATTTAAGAATGTTTGCTCAGTGTTTTATTCACCTCTCTCTCCCACTTTTCCATTGATGCAAGTAGGAACATTTAATAGCTTTAGTCAGATTTTGAGCTTTGGGTAGCTTTTTCTCTCTCTGCCTAGTGGGCAAATTATTCAGCTTTTTATGTAATCTGGTAGCCTTTTTTTCTGTGCAGTGAGAAGGCAGCCAGTCTGATTTGTTGCATGAACCCGGCAAACTTTAGCCCATTAAGCTCAGCTCTGGGTCACCAGAGGGAGTTCATGAAGCGTGGGCTGTCGCAGTTTGCCAAGTGTTTGGGGGAGGAATTTAGCAGAGAGCTGTTTAAGGTAGTGTGTTTTTTTTAGGGTGAGGAGAAGGGACTGTGTGACTTCCTGGGATCTCCTGTAGCCCCTTTGCTGTTCACGAATCTGTGACATGACTAAAGCTGTCCCTAATTCCAAATGCTTATTTAAGTCAAGTGATAAACATTTTGGATGCTACAGCACTGAGAACTGTAGGATCAGCTATAAATTTGCCTGTTGCATCTTCTGTGCCTTTGATGGCACAGAAATTTACCTTGTATTAATTGACTGATACTTCCAGATAACAGATCTAACCACTCTTAATGCTTGGTTTTACATGCAGATGGATTTGTACTCAAATTATAGAAGCTGTCAAAGAACAAATAAGTTACCCAGACTTCCCTGCCTCATCCCAATAGCTGAAAGATCAGATTGTCTGTTGAAACATCAAAAAGCAAATCGTGTCTTTCACAGACATGGCATGTGTCAGTAACAATTTATTCATTATTCAGGCACTGCTGGGTGCCTGAAAAATCGTGAAGTCCTTTATCCTTATAGAAACATGCTCTGTATGGCTCTGTGCAATAAAGCACCTTCATTATTTTGAATAAGTGATACTTGTGTTTTAGCCCTAGCTGTCAACTCAGCACCACACAGCTGCTTGGAATAATCACATTTTAGGTCTAGTAGTTGTCTTCCTAAGTAATCCAGTGATTATTTAGAAAAACCAACACCATCATTTTGAATATCCCTCCTTTCCTACTTCGTTCCCCGGCTGTGTATGCTGATCCATGATGCCATATGATCTGGAATATCCTTTTGGTCAGTTGGGGTCAGCTGGTCTGATAGGGTAGTGCTATACTGCAGTTTAGTTTTTGAAAGGGAGACTAGAATATTTCTTCAGACAGAGCAAAAGTTCAATATCTTAAGGAATTTTTTGTAAGAGCCAATTTCCTTCTTATTTTCCAGATCTTTCCAAGAGCAAAGCTTTTCAGGAATTGGTTGAAACTAAAATTCTGTGAGAATACAGGTTACCATGCAGTTTTTGTACATGATATTTTTAGTTGTCCTATGCAACAAGTTTAGGATGGGTAAAAAAAAAAAAGAACAATGCCTTTACATTTGTGTTCTCTTTCCAGGATTGGGGTTTGACTTTTTTTTAAGATGTTTGCTTAATCCCTAGACTAGCAAGATGTGTTTGGGGGATTTGATTTTTCTCTTTGTGTTGGTGTGCAGTGAACTCATCCTGTTAAAGGGATCTTAGTGCCGAAGGGAGGGGTCAGTCACTCAGATGCTAAGAGTTCTGACAGATACTACTGTACCCACTGGCTTTCACAGATTCAGGGAAGATCTGTTTTCAGGATTGCATGAATTTTCTAAAATTCAACCTCCCTTTTCTCTGTACAGTACCTACAGTGATGCAGAATTAAGAATTGGCTTCAGGTTTCATTGAGAATTCTATATAGCAATGCCTGAAATAGCCCAAAATGCATCATGTTGTTGCCTGTTTGCCCATGCAGGTTTGTTCACTGTGCACAGAAACCAGGAGGGGACAAACCCCATGAGCATCTTTTCAGTTTCCATTGAACTGCACATAAAGCAGTTTTTGCAGCAAATGCAGAGTAAAGAACTCATATTAATCTTGTAATGGAAAATTACGTTGTTGAGTGTTGCTGCTCAAGATGTCCAGAAGCTGCTGTTACCAAGTCCAAATGGAGAGGAGAGACATTGCCTGTGAACTCAAATTCAGGAGCTGAGAGGCTGTCTCTGTGCATTCACAGAGCTCAAAGGCTAATAGGTTTCTTCCTTTTTCTTTTTTAACTTTTTGACAAGGAACAAGTGAAATAAAATAAAAGCTTAGTTGGATTGGGTGGCTCAAGTAGTGGAGGAAAAAAAGAGATTGGATGATCCTTCAGGACCTGCAAGAAAGAGAAGCCCTGTTCAACACCACTATCCAGGCTTTCTACAGAAAGGGAAAATGAGTGCTCCTAAAGATCTTACCTGGGCTAGAAACCATCTCTTGTTCAAAACAAGGCTAACAAGGAAAGCTGGAAGACTTGCCAGGGAGCTGATGTGTGGGCTGTCCTGCCCTTTGCATGGCTGCTGTATTGTTTCTTTGTGCCCCCATGTGCCTTGGGACTCTACTTGGTTGCAGTTTCCAAATTGTAGAATAGGTTGTTTTGGGTACAACTCTGTTTATGCCCAAAAAATCCTCCCAGTCCTTTAAATTTCCTTTTGCCTTAATTTTTTTTTGAATCTTTTGCTTATGTCTTTACCTCCTCATTGTTATGCTCTTCATCCCTGTCTGAGGGAACAAATGGGATTTTTTAAAAAATATGTTTTCTGTTATGAAGGTGGGGGGAATGTGTTCTTATTATGCCATGTATTTTATTTTTTCCTCTATCACTTTTTAAGTCACTTCTGTCACCTGGTGATCAGGAGGTACCTTGTGTGATCAAAGTCTTGGCTTTCTGCATGCTGTGCCCTGAATTCCTGCTGGAAGAGCACTGCTGGTTTGCAGTTAGAAGAGCTGAGGACACAAGGGACACCAGAGCAAGCCAGGGTGACAGCATTCACTGAACAAACAGAGCCCCATACTCTGATGTCTGTGGGCATTTTGTTTCCCTCTTGCCCCAGGCAGATCACAAAGGCCACGTGGGCTGTGGGTGCATTTGTCTATAGATCCTTCTGGGACTGCAAGCACAGCCTGTGTGTGTTTCTGATAAATGTTGTCCTTGCTCCACTGCAGCTCTGATGGGATCAGTCTCAGTCTCTTGTTTCACCCTTGGCCTGCCCTTTCACCCTGGTAGCACAGCCAATCAGGAGATGCTAATGGAAATCCTCCTGGTGTAGAAATGGCTCAGATGATCTGCAGGGGAAATTATTTTAATCTGAATCTGGATGCAAGAACACGCCACAGGATTGTGGTGATTGGGCACCGTTCACAAAACCTGCCAAGTTTGCTGGAGAGGAGGAGGCAGCACTCAGGATAAGCTGTGATGAGAGGATCCCCCAGCTTTTCCTCACCAGCCAGATACTCACACTGTGCACAAATTCAAAATGTGCTTGTTCTCAGTGAATGCAGGACCTTCATCCTGGTGTAAGTTACCAGGAAAACCTTCTGTTTCTGATGCCACACTTCCAGGAAAGATTTCATTCTGTCAGACTTAAGTATGTCTGGAGAGGGAATGTACTTTTTCATGTTCACTACAGGTAACTGCATGAAGCAAAAACTACTTCAGATTTTTCCTGTATTTGGTCAGAACCCAGATGCTGGGCAAAAGCCTTGGGTAAATGCAGGGATAAAAATGTGATGTCGGGGGATTTTGTTCTATTTTGGGCTGACTTAGGCTTGGGTGATCCGTGTTGTGTGTTTGTTGTTTTGGGTTTTTTTACAAGTTGCTTTTATTGTTCTGGGATATCAGTTTCCGATATTTTCAAATGTCTTCAGTTCACAGCTGCTTATTTTCTACATCACTTGTATTTCTCAACTAAGACCTGCTGAGTTTTCTGGTGAAAAGGTGGTGACAAGTATATTGCTTTTGCCCGAGCACACCAAAGTTCCCTTTTGCAGGGCATATATTTCCTGAAATAGCTTTTCTACCCAGCAAGAGGAGTTTAATTTGACTGAGTTGCTCACTGAAGATTTACTTGATAATTTAATAATGTCTGTACTTCAGCACGTGTTCTTGGATTTATCAGGAGAAAAGCTGTCTGGTGGATAGAAGCTTTGCCCTGGTTACATTGTAAGTAGACATCTCCCTGGAGATGAGGTGTAAATGTCATGTTGCTGATTAGCATCTGACATGGGGCATGGGAGCAAAGAAAGGGATGCCTCAGTTCAGTCTCCAAAAAGGAGAAACTGGAATCATTCCTGAGCTCTGACAGCATTACTTGGACTGTGTCATCCTCAATGTTTTCTCTTCCCGGCTCCAGCTTGTGGCTGGGCCATGGGAAGTGCTTTGCCACTCACATCTCTGAAGAGCCCCTGTTTTGATACGCTCTGGTTGTGCCTTGAGGAGTTTTAGACGTGGCTCTGTTGTCTTCCGAAGTGAGTGGGGTTTTTATTCTGTAGAAGTGAAATCCTGGCATATGCAAAATTCCCTGGGAGAGCTCTTTTTGGCTGTAGCAGGATTTAGGCCCCAGGCAGGAAAACTTGCTGGAAAGCCCCATCCTGCCTGGCTGCTCACCTGTACTCTGGTTCTTACTGGGTAGGAGGTGAGGACTGACTGTCTTGGTTTAAGACAGTTGAAGGCATGGACACTCCAAAATGAGTTACCTCCCATTTTAGCTTTAACCACTCCCTTTTCACCTATAAGGAGAGATGAATGTGATTAGATCTAAGTGAGAAAATAACTAGACAAAATGTTTTAACAGAACCACACACTTTTCTCATTGAAGAGAGCTAAGATATATTCCAATTGCTCAACAGTTAAATGGCCACTACCCTTTAGTGATCTCCATTTGTCTTCCACAAATCCATTCCAGCAATGAATATAGGTGGTAGGTGCTGATGTGGGGGTGGCTGTGGAAAAGTGGCTTTAATCTGAGAGTAGGGAGCAATGATCCCCTGTGATTAGCCCAAATAAAATGTTGTGTGGGTTTTTTCCTGGAGTTGTGGGCTAAGGTGGGTCAGTCTGAGGCTTTGGTACTTACTGATATTCTTTTAAAGCTCCTGTTTTATACCTTTTCCTCTGTCAGTCCTTTTCTGTTTCTGCTTTTAGGAAACAGGACTTGAGGTGTGGAAATGTCACTGGAAGCCTTGATGGAGTACTTTACCTCTTCATTGTCAGATTTGCTGTGGGAAGTATAAAAATCTGTTGAACCTTTCAGCATGGGATTGTTGCAGCCACAGCTGGGTGACAGGGTCTTAGTATATTTTTTCCCCTCTTGGAAAACGACAGTTGCTTTGGCTTGTGAAGAAAAGGGCTTCAATTTTGATAGTACATGTTTCTCAAGTCCAGAATGTGGTTCCAGGGTGAAAGGAGGCAGGCAGGCAATTGTAGGCAGGTAGTAGCGTGGTGAAGGCAGGTTTTGGATGAATAAGAGAATAGCCTATTTGCTGTGAGCACCTTAGCAATCATGCCAAAAACTTAGCTGAGTGGGAGAGATTGGAATGTCTCCATTTTTGCTGTGCTGGAAAACTGTTCCTGAGAGTCTTGGCTTTTGAACTACAAAAGCTACTGAGTTTTTGAAAATTTTGGTGCATGATTAAACTATTTCCATCCCTGTTCTGTGTGTACACTCACTTTCCTTGTACAAATGTGTAAAAAAGAGTTCTTTAGCCTCTCTATTTGACAATTTCAACTAGCTGAGAGTGGCTAAACCCTCTTAGCACTAGTTTAGAGCAAGTTCAGTGTGTCAGCTCTAAGAATTGCCAAATGGGAGACTAATAATTTCATGCCTTTTGGAAAGATTGTTCTCTGATTTCAGCAGCCTGCAGTTCCCAGCACTGAGAACTGTTTGCTCCCTGGCGTGAAACACAATTCTTGCTCAAGACTGTCTTCTGAAGAGCAACAGAAATTCTGTTTCCTGGAGGCTTCCCATGGATTTTAGTTCTTGATTGCAGGGCAACCTCAGCTGAGGTTGAGAAACCTCAGTGCACATGAAATCTTGGTCAACTAAATCATTACAAGTATCCCTTTATGTAAACATATGTGCATATATAGACATACATATGAGTGTGTATTTGGTAGTTATTCTGATACAATAAAGGGACTTTTGAGATACATTGCTGAACTAGCTGCTGTGTGTTACTTGATTTTTTTGTTTTGTTTGGGTTGTTTTGTTGTTGTTGCTTAGGATTTTTTTTTTTTGTGGCTTAGTCTTCCTAATCAGAATATTCAAGAGAAAATTGAGATAAAGTGTTGGGGCTATTGTTCCAAACATTTTCTGGACTCATAGACAATAATGCTGCAGATGATGAAATTTATTACATTTTATAATTTAGAAAGGTTTGCTTTCCAGGACATTGAGAGGTATGAGCTCTTTTAGCTGGACAAGGCAGAGTGTCTGCTCCAGTCTGTACATGAGATCATGTGTAACTTTATCAGTCTCATTATGCATAGTTCCTCAAACTATGTGAAAATCTAACTGAAAAAAATCTGATAGTGATCTGAATGGGAAGTACAGTCAAGCTACTTTTTGGAGATGAACATGTGATATGCATTCTAGAGGCTGTGAAATCTGTTAAGTTAGCAGGATAAAAAAGCTCTTGTTAGAGAGTCTTTTAAAATGTAATCAGTAGGGAGTTTCTATTCCCTTTTTCTGAGCCACATGTCATCAGCTGGTATTTTGGTTTCTTCTGCTTCTCTCAAACAACTAAGGCTACACAAACTGTTTGGAATTAGGTTTTGTTTAAAATGTAAATGACCAGATTTTCAAAAACACCAAGCATGCAGATGGTTGTGAAAATTGCTCCATAAAAATTCTGCTGTATTCAGCTCTGTCTTTCTAATTTTTTCTTTTACACAGGCGATACGGATTATGGTTTCGATTGAGGAAGTTAATACTCTGGTTGCTGGGAATGTACATAGCCATCCCGTTTCTAGTCAAACTTTGCCCTGCTATTCAGGCAAAGCTGGTCTTCCTAAACTTTGGTAAGTGCCTCAGTCTGTTGGGTGGGTGGTGGGATAAGGGAAGGAGTGTCTTTGTGCTTAGTTTGTTTGCCTGCACTTTCACCGTGCGTGTGAGCAGCTTGTGAAGGATGTGTATAAACTTCCCCAGACTGTGGTTTGGAAAGCATTCTCTGCGGCCCTGGTGGTTGTTGTAGCATGTCTTTATATAAACAGAGTGACCAAACTGAAGACAATTTTCAGCCAAAAGAGTTTTTCTTCAGGAAAACTGTGCAATATGTCAGATGCATTTTCCTGAAGGGTTCGACTCTGTTGCCTGAATAGACAGCAAGCAAGGGAAATTAAATCCAGCAATCTAAATTTGCATTTAAACCTCACTTGTGTTTTGTAATGAAGTTTTGGAAAATATCTTCCTCTGATTGTAGAAGCTAGAAGGACCAACTGTGGATACATTGTTTTTATACAACCTGTCTAGTTTTTATTGCATTCTTTGCGTGTTCTCACACCTTGGATCGTGGTTGCTGTGAAGTGTGCACATGTGCAGGGCAGCTCTTGTGCTTTGGTTGTCAGAACTGGCAGGTAGGTAACCTGAATAGTGCAGGTTTCAGTGATTTTGATTTGCTTTTGCAGAGCTTTGTTAGGTCTCCCTGAAATTCCTGCCTCTGTTCATTCCCAAGTGACCAAAATAATTGTCCTGTAGCATGTTCTTGTTGCTGTGTCTGCCAGATTTCCTCAGTATGGTCTATACCATATTTAGAGTCAGAACAGAGATTTCTAGGGAAGTTGCCCAGAAACCTGCCCTAGGGATGGATAGTCATGAGTAGCATGGAGAGTGTGGGAGAAAATGGGCCAGCTTTTAAAGGAGTCATCTGCTCCAGTCATTTTGGAAGTTCACCCCTGAACAAATGCAAGACTTGATAAAGTGGCAGAATATTTGGAAGAAAATCACTGTTGCAGTTCCAGAGAGGGGGAAGTTGCTGCAATGTGTTGGGCCCTGGCTGCTAATTATTGGACACTGCTCATTGCTGGACAGCACCCTCAGGGGAAGGGGAAGGAAAGCAGAGCAGCAGGCACTGTGGCCACTCAAACTGCAGCTGAGCCAGAGCTGAACCTGTGAACCAGGAGCAGCTGGCCCTGTACAGAACAAGAAATCCAAGCACAGTCCCACCGCCTGCTGTGGACTGATCCAGACTGCACCGGAAAAGTGTGAGACTCCAGAACATCTGCAGTACATTGATGACATCATTGTGTGGTGCAACACAGCAGAGGAAGTTTTTGAGAAAAGGGAGGAAATAATCCAGATCCTCCTGAAGGCCAACTTTGCCACATAACAAAGTAAGGTCTGGGGACCTGCCCAGGAAGTTCAGTTTTCAGGAGTAAAATGGCAAGGTGGACTTTGTCAGATTCCAATGGACATGGTCAGCAGCCATGTCCCCACTGACCAGCAAGAAGGAAACACAATTTTCCTAAGTGCTGTGGGTTTTTGGAGGATCTGTATCCCAGAGTACAGCCAAACTGTAAACGCTCTCTATCTTGTGGTACAGAAAAAAAATGATTCCAAATGGGGCCCTCAACAACAGCAAGCCTTTGAAGAGATCAAACAGGAGACTGCCCATGCAGTAGCCCTTGGGCCAGTCAGGGCAGGACAGGATGTAAAAAACGTGCTCTGCAGGTGGGGAGAATAGTCCTTCCTGGAGTCTCTGGCAAAAGGTACCTCGAGAGACTTTGAGAGGGTAACCCCTGGGCCTCTGGAATTGGGGATACAAAGGATCCAAGGCCTGAATTTCTGGCTGATGTTAAACCACCACAAAGGCACAGAGAAGTTGCATGATATTCCCTGAGCAGTGCTGGAAGTGACTTGTGTACCTGTCCAGACCTTGACTGCAGAACCTGCCATCCTCTTGGAGGATCCATTGCCCTCGTGAGACCCAGCAGGTCACTGGTGCCATGCATGGCTTGTCTGAGTCTCTTCTATATGCTTTTAGATAAGAACAGACAGGCTTGCAAGATTTGCAGTCTGAGGGTCCTGATTTGTCTGGTTAACATCAGATGTTGTTTGTGTTGGTTTTTATGTTTGTGTAAAGTTTAATGTTTTTTAAGAGGGTAAGTGAAGTGAGATTTGACTGTCACCATTATCAGTGTTTTTGTGTCAATAGCACAAAAGCTTTGGTATGTTAGTTGCTATACCACTAAATCTCAAGGAGACAGACTTCCTGGTTCTGCTGTAGTGGAGCTCCATTTTATTGGAAAAGCCTGAATACAAATCAGCTAACTCACCCCATTGATGCAGCAGAGATTTATAAAGCAGACTGGACAGAGATGGTTAAATGTTTGTCAAAGGAAGCTTTGTTTCCTGCACCTTTTCTTAATTTTAGCCTGTTCCCTGTTTTTTTTTTTTTTGTGGTTGCTTGGGGCTTCTTACCTTGCTGTCTTTGCTGTTCATGTTTTAAATTACAGCTGTAGCAAATGCATCCTACACAAAAAGATCTCAGCACAGTGGACCAGTTTGTACAACTCTCCAGTGCCTTGGTTAAGCAGTCTTGTAAGAAAATAAAGGTTAAAATTAAAACATTTCTTTTTTTTTTTTATTTCAGTGAGGGTCCCATACTTTATTGACTTGAAAAGACCACAGGATCAAGGTTTAAACCACACCTGTAATTATTACTTGCAGCCAGAGGAGGATGTAACCATTGGAGTCTGGTAAGGAATCCAGTTCTGTACAGTATGTGCCATGCATCCTTATCCCTCTTTTTGTTCTCAGCATTGCCTATTCAGTCTCATTGCTGTGCATGCTCTCATTTGTGGATGTTTGTATTTTCCTCTGCCAAGTGACCGAGTTCATGTTGAAAAGTATGCAAATCTCTGGGGCTCATCTGGGCTCGGATCAGTAACGCACAAAACACAGTCAGACAACCTGTGTGTGCATTCAGAGAAACATCAAAATTTGGAATCATAAAGCTTACAGGTCTGCATCACTACAAAGATCCTGCCTCCAGACCAGACCCAAGGAGTTAGACGTTTTGTCATTCAACTCTGATTCATATTTTATTTTGCAAAATACATGTGGGGGAAGATGGGAAAACAGATCAAAGTGTTCAGAGTAGGAGGAAGAAAATTCAGTGCATAAAACATATGTAAGATTTGGAGAGTGGGTGAGAACAGAACACACAGTTTACTCTCTTAACAAAACAAGTGACAGTGTCAGAGCTCATTTGTAATTTCTTTCTCACAGAGATGATTTTCTGGTCCCAGACAGGGACAATTCATTTTAGCTCCTTGCTACCCAGGATCATGTCAGGTATGGAGGGAAGGGGATGTTCCTTAGTACAGCCAGTGAGGTTCAATCTGTAAGCTGTAGAATTTGGAGTTTTCAGTTTTGTGTGTAACTTGGATGTGTCATTTAATGCAGTAGAGATTTTCTCTTCACAGGGTACATGGATAAATAGGATAGAGGTATTATTTTAATTATCATTAGGACCATTTCTTTCCTTTAAGTAAACTTTAGTGAAAGATATATTTAGAAACTTGAAAACTTCAGTCTTTCCAGAACAGGCTGATAAATAGTTGTTTGATTGTTCACTTGTACAATTAAAATTCTACCTGTTAAACTGTTAAGTAAGATTTTATTTCAGTCTTGAGATTTGTATTTTGTTTCCCTTACAAGTATACTGTGTATCTTTGCTAAAACAGAACTTCCAGCTTGTGGTGGCAATTCAGAAGCTGTCATTTGTCTTGATATTTATGGGAGATTTTCACAGAAGTTTGGAACCTTGCTTTTTAGTGCCAGTGCAAGGTCTTGTGTTTGGTATGTTCGTGAAACAAAGTCCTCAGCCTGCTTTGTTCATAAGTTTGCAAAAGTCTCAGGGCAGAACAGTTGAAGAATTTTTGAGCCTCATGGTCACTGAGGCTTTTTACCTCTTCAAGACCTTGGTGTCTGCTGGCTGCATGCAAGCTGAGATGGTCATGGGCATGTACTTGCTTTGTGTTTGTATTCTAATTATCCAGTTTAATTGCCTAGCTTCTGTTCAGGCTGTTATTCTTCTTCCTGTTCCACCGGTGTTGAATTCTTTCTGACAGGCCACCTAGGTACATTATCTACAGAAGAACAGCTGAATTAAAAAATCCTGCCTCTTGTGGATTGTAACTTTTTCAGCTAAAATGTTACACCTTTAAGAACCTTGTGCCTGAAAACAAAACACACCATCTTCTCAGACTTTGGGCTCTTCCTTTTCCTCAGATTGGCTGTAGAATCAGATATGCCTCTTAATCACTGAACATTCTCTCCAAGCCCAGCTGCCTGTGATTATTCTGACATCTGCTGACCTAGGGCTGAATCTTGTTTATGGTAGATAAGTATGTTAATTGAAGTAATTAAGTGCCATAAAAGCTGAGGAATTGCAATTCTTTTGCCAGAGCAGCAGGAAGTTCAGTAATTGTGCCTTTGAAGTTTGATGCCTTGCACAGCTCTAAGTTTTGAAGGCAGTGGTGATGGAGGTGAAAATGTAGAAATAAGTGCAGCCACTGCCTTTTCTATTTAGCCATTTGTCAGCTAATCAGGACAGTTTTATGAAAATGTGTGCAAGGTGTGTAATTCTGAGTGAAGGAGTTGATCAGAAAATCTCAGAATTCAAGTGTCAGACACTTCAGTGTTGAGTAGCAGCAGCAGGGGACTGTAAATTTTCCTTCTGTCCACAGGCACACGGTTCCTGCAGCCTTGTGGAAGAATGCCCGAGGGAAGGACCAGCTATGGTTTGAAGAGGCTTTGGGCTCCAGCCATCCTGTAATCCTTTACCTGCACGGCAATGCAGGCACAAGGTGAGGCACAAAACACTGATGGCTTTGTTTCAGGATGGGTTTTTCTGGCTTGTCACAGCTTCAGCATGTTAAGAAAGATGGAGAAAAACTCCTTAGGGCCTGTAGTGATAGGACAAGGGATAGTGGTTTTAAACTAAAAGAAGGTCGATTTAGATCAGGTACAAGGAAGAAATTGCTTACAATGAGGGTGATGGTCAAACACTGGAATGGGTTGCCCAGAGTGGTGGTAGATGCCCCATCCCTGGAAACATTCAAGGTCAGGCTGGATGGGGCCCTGAGCAAACTGATCTAGTTGAAGATATCCCTGCTCATTGCAGGGGATTTGGACTAGATGGCCTTTGAAGGTCTCTTCCAACCCAAACTATTTTATGATTAAAACCAAAATAAAGCCTAAAATTAGTTTGGTGCTTCTCTTCTTTTAAAAGAAGGCACATATGTTTTGTGGAATGATCCCTCTCCATTTATTGAATATGGGAATAGATTTATTGCAGTTATCAGAGAGATCTGATGTTATAGTTTACCTTGTATCCTCTGCTAGAAGTCAGGAGGCTGTGACCCTTCCTAAATCAGGTGAGGAGAAGTACTTCTTTTCAGTACAGTAGTCTCTGAATTGAGTCATGGGATGGCGTTAGTCCTCCTATATATATGACTCACAGGCATAAAATAAACCTTCCAGTTCCTTTTGTGAGTTTCTTTTCAGTAGTTAACACACTCTGAGGAAGGAAAATCAGAAGGAAAGAGGAAGGTCATGAGCTGATCTTGTTTCATTATTGCATCTGTATAGGATGTTTGTCTGGACCAGGAGCACTTCTAAAATTTGTGATTTTACAATTTGCTGTGTATTGGCTAAAGTAGTAGGTTAGTTCTCTGTACTTTGTTCCTAGATGCTGAAAACCATTAATGCAGTGTGAAGATATTTCTCAGGATCATGTTCTTTCTGTCACCTCTCCACATGCTGCAGTGCTTTTGTTCATTTATTAGAACATTGTCTTTTTCCTTACACAAATGCATTTCACAAGAGTATCAATGCCCCGCTGAATTCTGAGTGTTTTTTACTGCATTAGGTGGTTTGTAGCACGGTTGGAGCTGACAGCTTTTGGCTGGCAAGTGCACATGTTCTTAGAGGGAGATTTGGAATTTTGCTTTAGAGGCTGCACTGACCAAGTCAGTCATAGTATAAAAGTTCTAGAGTTTTCATGAGTGCAAGAGTACATTTGCTCTAATACCAATACTAGACTAAAGTTTGAGTATGGATTAGCCATGTCACGTGCATATTTTAAGATATGTAATGGCACATTCACATTCCTTTCCATTGTCTAGGTTTCAGTTTATATTTATAACCCCCTCCCATACATTAAGCAGATTCTTCCCCTGGAATTTATTATTTACAGTATTCAGCTCTGCTTTTCTCTTTTTACTTTTTTTTCATGTGTCTTTTCTTTCACTGAGCTTGGAGCCAGGTCAGAAAATCTAAGGGCCACCTGCTTGACTTAATGTCATGATTTCTGCTGGGAGCATCACACTTTGGAGAGTCAGGACTACTGGCTGGGGCAGCTCTTGTGGCAGGAGCTGAGGATATGCAGAGCCACAAGGGACAGGATGTTTTGGATGTATTACAGGCTTTGAAAAAGGCAGATAGCAGAGTGGGTTGTAAAGTTCATTTTTACCTGCTGTGAGGCAAGATTTACATGGAGAAGTTGACTTCAAAACTATGTACTGCATAGCTCAACAAAGCCTGGCTGTCTCCTTGAAGCCTGTGACAAAGCAGTTATGGTGTTTCTTATGTTTGGGCATGTTTTTGTTAGATTGCTTGAGACAATTGGGAAATATGTTTCTGGAAACATAAGTACTCACGTGGTTGGTTTGGGGTTTTGTTTTTTGTTGTTTATTTGTTTGGTTTCTTTTTGTTTGGTTGATTTATGTTTTTCTTTTTTTTCCTTCTCCTTCTCTCTTCATCAATCATTCTTGCCAGAGGAGGGGATCACCGGGTGGAACTTTACAAGGTAAGTGTCTGCCTGTGTTGTCCAGACAGTTGCATTAAGACATCAGGGCTCCAAACAGCCCACTGGCAACAGGCACAGCCCTTGGGGGTCTCAGTGTCCTTTAAATAGGAAAACCTGTATGGAGAAATAGATCTGTAAACTGTGAACACACTTCTCCCATCTTCAAAGATGTTTGGAAGGTCTTGTGTTTGCTGTTGTTAACTGCCAGCTCCAACTGAGCTAACCAACACAGTTTCTGGGAAAAATCAAAAGTTTTATTTAATTACAGCCCCAATTTGATTGATTAGCTTAGTGTACTAATTTAAGGTACCATTTAAGAGTGTTCAGCCTGGATTTCCCCTTTACTCAAGGCACAGTGCATTTGTGTGAGTGGTGCATAAGGTTTTGTAGAAAACACAATGAATTTCCCAGTGTAGCACTGTGGTGTGAGTTATGTGAGAACACAGTTACTTTGAGTGTTTTGTCTAATGACTTTAGGTGTAATTTAGTTTATTAAACTCTCTTTTGGCTGAAATTCTCACACACAATTTCTTAGTCTCAAATCACTTGTTTCTAAAAGAGCCATAATTGTTTTTGCTTGTTCATTTCAGAGAGGTCTGAGTCTGTTTTTTCTTCTCTTTATTTGTGTCAGTGTTGGTACTCATAAAGCTTTATTGCAATGCAATGCAAGATCCCCTGCTGCAAAGTCTCTTAAATTCAGTTTGTTTAGAAAATACTGTCTAGCAACTCCAAGGAGGCAGGTGATATTCTTTTCCTTTAAGAAAAAAAGTATGAGCTAAGTTGTAGAAAATTGTTTGAGGAGACTGTCATGTATGGTCATATTTTGTCATTTTTCTGGGAGTCAGCCTGTGTTGTGATGCATTTTGTGCTGGCCAAGACAGGCAGAGGAGTTGGTTTTGATTTTGAAGGACAAGAGTAGCAGTGCTTCAGAGTACTCAGAGACTTTGTGTGTTTCTGTGTGTCTGTATAGAGAACACAGTTTATCAAAACCCAAGCTTTCTGCTCCTGGGTATTCTTTGCTTCTGAGAACATCCAGGCAAGCTGCTTAGTTTGCCTTTTTCAGTCAGTGTGAACACACTCGTGGGCTTAGCAGAACCACTAACTAGAAACTCCAGGTTTGTGTTTATTCCAGCAAAATAAAACTGTTGGGGATGCTGTCCATTTTGCTGGTGCTTTCAATAGGCCTTCAACACAGCCAACATATAGTAACTGTGTATAGAAGATAGGTGATTAAACAGATTAAATGGTTTTTAATGGCCTGGAAAAGGTGAGATTGAATATGGTATCTTAGCAGTAAAATCACATTGTAAAGCTAAAAACCAAACTTTGCAGGAAGAAACTTCATCTTCTGCTTGTCCAGTCAGGGAATCCAATGTGTAAGTGAACATATAAAAACGTCATGTAGTGATTCCATTGGAAACAGCTGTCCTGCAGCACCTAATTTGTTAATTAGTATTTTACCTGATTATTCTGCTGTTATGTAAGCTGCAGTGGTGGTGTATGTACAACACAACTACACCTGTGTGCTGTTGGCATAGTTATTTGCAAGAGGATGTTGAAGAAACAGTAACTTGTGAATGTATGTCTCAGAGTGGAACTATGGCATATTTAATACCTATGCACATAAGTGTGGACCTTGTCACCTCCAGTGGAAACCCTTGAAAGGATTTAGAGCCCAAGAAAGAGGGACAGGAATTGCTTGAAGACACCTGCATAGCAAAAAGCAGAGGAACTTTGAGAGACTTTAAATTGTTGCAGTTGCATCTGCTAATAGAAGTTGCAACCAATTTATAGGGTTTAAATGGCATTAAAAACTCAACCAAATGCTGCAAGGGTGAGCATGATGTCACATGTTGTTCTCAAGGGGGTACCAGCAAGCACTAGGGCAAACTGTGGGGATACACACATGAAGTCACTGTCTTTCCATCTTCAGGTCACCATTTACATTCTAGCGGGACAATGAAGTGCTCTCTCCCTTTCCAGTCAGGTGTCTGTGTAAGCTCCACTTGATACTGTGTGCCCCAGCGTGGTTGTGAAATATTTGTTTATAAGTCTACTCAATGTATGTAATCTCCTAAAATTGGGCTACAAGTAATGCTCAGCTGACAGGTGTCATTTCCTTTGTAGACTGCATTAGTTCCAGTACCACCAGAAATTGTCTTGGTTTCATATTTTCTCTTAAGAGTACAGCATAACACTCATATTACCTTTTTAAAAATCATGTATCATACATAGACCTCAAGAGCAACATTTTAATCCTTTTGTAACTTTTGTTGATTTTTGTCTACCACAGAGCTGTTAAGTTCATCTCAAGCATGGAATGCTTGTGTTGTTTTCACCAAGGCACTTTTTCCAAGCGAGTTGGTCTAACACTGAGTGTTTTTACTTGCTTTTAACAGGTTTTGTTAGGATTACCATTGGTTATAAAATAAATGTTCGTAATAGAGCAATTGCACATTTTTGGTCTATACATTTAAGCCTTCTGAAACAGGCTCCTATATGTTATGCTTACATTTATGCCAATTTGAGTAATATAATTGAATCAGTTGTGCTGTTTCACTGGAAAACATGAAAGTCTTTGTAGGGGAAGCAGTAGGATATTTGCAGATCTTAAGGTGAAAGCTGTTGAACGGATAATGAACATCTTGGGTAGCCTGATATGAGCTCCAGGAAACAAGCAGTAAAACCAGTGGGCTGAGATGACTGTTTGGAAAGCTCTATGCCTGCTACATGGAAAAGCTGTAAATTGGCCATTTAACATGTCCATAATGTTATGAAATGAATCCCTGCACCTTGGCCTGATGCAAGCACTTGGCTGGTGTGCAAGTCTCTGTAATGGGTTTCTGTTTCTCTGCCTTCCAGGTTCTCAGCTCCCTCGGGTACCATGTGGTGACTTTTGACTATCGAGGTATGTGGGCTTCCTTTATAAACACAGCTAATTAGGGGTGGTTACTGCTTCTCTTTTCCCCCTCACGAGTATCCAAAGAATCTCCAGAAATTTCTTTCCAATGCCTTCACGTGTAGCCCTGCTTCCTGATGTCCAGCTGGGTGCACTGTGGCTCCTGTCTGTCCTCACGCACAGGGCTTGTTGATTTAGGAGCTGAGGAGCAGAGAGTGAGCCTGGCACACAGGGTATCACAGCATCCACCCAAGGCACCCTCCAGGTGCACATACAGAAGCTGATGGGCTTGCCTAGGTGTAGTCCTTTTGGATAAGATATAGTTGACTTTCCTAAGGTCACACAGGGAACTGAACTTGCACTTACTTCTTTTGAAAGCTCATAGGTGAGATATGACAGAGTAAATTATTTGCTAACAATACTTGGCAGGAGCCATGACTGCTTTGCACCTCTGCACCAGCAGCCAGGCATCTGCTGCTCTTTTTTTACCTTCTTAGTATTTAAGCCATGGCTGCAGCGTAATGCCATTATAGATACAGGAAAGAAATTAATCCATTGCAATTTTATCAGGAAGACATCTGGGAGAGGTTTATTTGTAGGAGCTTGCCCTGTTTTTCAGTCCTGCTGGCAGCTGCTTCTCTGGCTGTTTATTAGGTATCAGAAGGGATGTGGGGTGCTGGCTGCTGAGCATACAATGTGTAGATGTGCTGCAATAGTGTCAGAGCCAAAACAGTCAGGAGGGTGGAAAATTGCTGGAGGGCACTGATCGAACAGCACAGACAGACTGATGTTGTAACAGCTCTGTGAGACATGGCTGGGTTTTGGCCCTAAGCATCCAATCCTGTGCTGTCAGAGACTCCTCTTACAAATTAGTTACATGCATGCAAAAGCAGGGAAGGTTTTAGAGCTGGGCTGTTGCAGGTGGGTACATGTAAGAGCACTGTTGTAGCAGTGTTTGAGATCCAGTCCTTGGTTTTGTTGTTCACTAAATCCATAAAAACTCCTTGGCAGACTGCAGTTACCTTGATTAAAAGACTGTGGGGGTCAATCAGGGCTTTCAGCCCCAAATTGTAGAGGTGCACAGTGAAGTGAACAGAAACTGCCCATGTCCCAGGTCCCTTGCAGCTGCAGATGGGCTGCATGGGAGGAGCTGGCTGGCTCTGCTGAGCAGTTTGAGCGATTCTCAGCAGGACTCTTTGTGTTCCAGGCTGGGGTGACTCAATAGGCAGCCCTTCAGAGAGGGGAATGACCTACGATGCCCTTCATGTCTTTGACTGGATAAAAGCACGAAGTGGAGACAACCCTGTCTATATATGGGGACACTCCCTGGGCACAGGGTAAGCATCTAATCTTAGTGGCACTTCTAAAAAACATTAAACACTGATCTTGGGTGAAGGTGCTGTTTGCTGTAATCCCAGGGCTGGCTTGGCTTGGCATCTGTGGCATGATTTCTGGAGGTTGACTTCCCCCCTTTGCACTGTACAGAGTGAGAAGAGCTACAGTGAATGACTGCAGCAATGATCTTCATTGTCCAGAGGGTTCACACTAGAAAGATACTTGGAATAATAAATTGGAGACTGTCATTCAGAGCAGAACATCAGACTTCTCTGGTACTCTGAAAGAGTGTCTCAGACCAGCCACACCTGTGTATGACTTGTCCTTACAGAAGTTTTTCCTCCTATCCTGATGAAAATGCTGTGTGTAATCAGTGCTTGTGCAGATGCCTGCTTGACTGCACTGCTGGCCACCTCTGACATGTGTGTGATCATGCCTGGAACAGGGAAGGTCAAGGTGTCAAGTGCCTTTACCTTCATGTTTTTAACTTTCCTGCTTCCTTTCCTTGGCTGTCTGGAGGCGAGTCATGTTCAGCACCACATGCTCTTACCCCTGTGTTTGGTGGAGGAACAGAGGGCAAACACAAGAGTTACCTTTGAGTTGAGCTGTGTGCAGATAAACTGTAAGACCACAACAGCTTGCCTTGCTGTGAAGCACATGCTGGGACAGGGAGGTATTTCAGGGTAGTGCCTCTTCATTGCTGTGACACTAAACACCCTGCTTTGTTTGGGAGAAGACAAAGACTTTTTCTTTGGCTTGTCCTCTAGATTTTTTTACCCTGTTCAGAGTACCTTTCTGGGTCAGAGCATGCTTGTGATGTTTCCCAGCACTGCAGTCAGTGTCCTGAGACTGGTCCCCAGCTGAGTTCTCTAGTGACCGCAGCCAGTCTGGAGTTCAAGGTTTGTGACATGTGCTGTTCTTGGAGGATTCAGCAACTTGGGAAATATCCCTCTCCCATTAGGGTGATGCATGGGGGAGACCTTGCTGCTTTCTGTTCTAGTTAGGGAAGCTCCTTGCAATGTCGTCCTGGGATGCTGCACTCCAGCTGCCTGGAACATTGCACCCCTCTGCTCATACCCCTGCATTCCCCTCTTACTTGCTCAGCCCTTGTGGTCTGGAGGTAGGAGGCTGTGTCACACAGCTGTGAATGTGCTGGGAGCCCGAGGGCCACCTGAAAGGAGTCCATCCAAGGGGCTCCCTGGTGTGTTGCTTCCTTGGACTTGTTCACTTAAACACAGGTCCCTGGTGTCACTTGGGACAGTCGGGTATGCGAGGCCAGTGGGAACCCAAGTCACTGTGGGCTGGCTGCCTGGACCTTGGGCAGCGTGAGGGACCAACTTTGTGGCTTTTGAATTGTACCTGTGCCACCTCTCCAGCTGCTGCTCTGCAGAGGACCTGTGCCAATTCAATGCTCCTTCTTCTTTCCAGGGTTGCGACGAATCTGGTGCGGCGCCTTTGCGAGAGAGGTGAGTGTGGTGCGTGGCTGCACTGTCCCAGATTTCTGCAGACTTTTGGGGTGGTGACAGAGCTGTCCTTGGTGCACCTTGGTGGCAGCTGCTCTCATGAGGCAGACCCTGAACTTGCTGGCTGTCTGCACCCCTGCATTTCAGCACTCTGCCTTTGGCTTTCCAGAAACGCCCCCGGATGCCCTGATCCTGGAATCTCCGTTTACCAACATCCGTGAGGAGGCGCGGAGTCACCCCTTTTCTGTGGCAAGTACACTGTGACTCTCACACTGGTGGCACAGAATTGTGTGCATAGAAATGAACCTTCAGAAGTGCTGGAGCTGAGCTAACTGCACGACTTGTGGGGCAGTGGGGATTGTAAGCATCAGGGATAAAGAACAACGCTTGAGATGGCTGCTGGGAACACACAATAAGCAGTGCCAGAGCCATGTGTCCAGCGTGGGAATGATCTGGCTCTGAACTCAGCAAGTACCCAGTCCAGGCCTCGGATGCAACCAAGCTGGTGAGGTGCCCTGGGATAAAGCTCTTCCAGGAGGAATTGCCAACAGTCCTGCATGATACCTGGGAGAGTTTGATCATAGCACCCACAGGGCCTGCTCCTGAGCAGGCTGGTAAGATAGGTCTGAAACAGGGGAGGTGAAATAGTGCTGGTAGAAACAGGGGTAGTCTCACTGCAGAGAGCATGACCAGCAGCCGAAGACTGTTATGGGATGGCAGTGGTCTGCCCTGGTAGTGCTGTTTGTATCACTGGCCTGCTGGTGCCTGCCACTAATGTACATTTTTTCTTTCAGATATACAGATACTTCCCTGGATTTGACTGGTTCTTCCTTGACCCCATCACGACAAGTGGAATTAAATTTGCAAATGATGAGAAGTGAGTTCCCTCTTTGCTGGGGTTTCAGCTGCGGCTGCAGTGAGCCATGGCAAGCATCAATGAGGATAGACATGAGACTGCACTCTCTCGCTTTTTTTTGTTGCAGCATTGCTCTTACTGGAGTGATTTCAATTACTGTCACAGCCCAGAAAGCAGCACAGTGGAGCTCTGTCTTTTTAAATTGTTCATAGTAAGGACAGATGCAACAGAGAGAACAGAGACTACTCAGGAATATGCTGATTTGGTTCATGCCATTTATGCTTTTCAAGTGTACCTTACATGTTAAACTAGCATTGGAACATGGAAGGTCTGGGAAGATTTCTTTGCTGTGCATTTGCTTAAGCCACCTTGCCTGTAATCACATTGTCTCCTTTCACTAAGTGTTTCATTGAAGAGCCTGAGCATTTCTGAGTTTTCCAGTATTGAAACCAAACCAGACGTTGGGGGGAGGGTGATGAATTACAGTGGAGTGAGCCACTTTTCTCTGGTCTAAGCAGCAAGAAAATTTTATGAGCATGCCTTCCTGGCACTGGTAAATTTTCTGTAGATCAAATGAATGGTGCCCAGATAAGGTTTTAAATTGTAGTTAATAACCCAGAGGACATGTTTGTCATTACAGTTTTCCTAAAAATGCATGTGTTGTGTTAGAGAATGATGGCATTGCTCTGAGCCTTTGTGACATTGTTTTCTGTTTTACAGTGTGAAATACATTTCTTGCTCTCTGCTCATCCTTCATGCTGAGGATGATCCAGTGGTACCATTTCATCTGGGAAAAAAGGTACACACGTGGCTCTGCAAACTGATCTGGTGGGAGGAACTGGTGTGGATAGAACAACATCCCAGCCAGGCAAAAAGTCAGTAATAGAAAGGTGCAGAAACACAGCCCAGAGGGACTGCAGAGTGGCAGTGGTGTTGGAGGTGGCAAATCCGTAGTGAAATGAGGCTGCAGCTACCAAAGCTGCTCAAGCCAGGGTGCCTGAGGGGGCTGCGGGTTCGACAGGGGGAGCTGGCTTGGAGTAACACGAGTCCCTCCCCTTGGGTTCAGCTTTACAACATCGCGGCGACGTCACGGAGTTTCCGGGACTACAAGGTGCAGTTTGTGCCCTTCCACACAGACCTCGGCTACCGGCACAAGTACATCTACAGGAGTCCAGAGCTACCTCGGATACTGCGGTAACTGCGCTCACGGGGCGGGGCTGGGCTGGGCTGGGCTGGGCGGGGCACCCTTTGCTCCCCACAGTGGGGAAGATACCGGGGCTGGCTCAGCACAGGAGTCAGAGCTCTCCACCTCCTTGCAAAGCATGTTTTTGGGAAGGGGAGCCACAGAAATCTGGGAGCACTTTCTGGCTCATCTCTGCTGTGAGCCGGATGCTCTGGAGGAGCTGTTTGCAGAGCAGTTGCTTCAGTTGGCTCTTAGTGGAAGCCACTGGTGGGTGTGAGAGCAAAGCTCAGTGCTGTTCCCTGAGCCATATAGTATTTGCCAGGGGAATGGGAAGACCTGCAGGCTGTAGGAGAGCCAAGTGTCACTGCTTTGTCATTTCCTTTTCTAGGGAATTCCTGGGAAAATCTGAACATGAACATCATCACTGAAAACTGTCTGCTTGGCAGCACAGAGATTTTCATTTCCTTCCTCTCTCCTTCTCCTCCCTGCTCCCTGTGGGTCAGTATGGTGTTCTTCCATCCCTGGCACTAGAGGAGGTCAGGGATTCCCATTCCAGTCCTGATGTGTACCCTTGGCAACTCTAGCTTCTGGCATCAGCATCTGTGACGGCAGAAGGAAGAAGTTGTTGACTTCTTTTTTGGACTTGGATGGAGGGGTGGTAACAGCCCAGGAGCCAGTACCAAACCATGAAAAATGTAAGCGCAGCAAAGCCTCGCCAATCCCTCCTGGTACTGCTGAGGACAGATGTTCCTAGGATACTGTGTCATGGCCAAGGATGTTTCTTTCACTTTTAAACATTGCTGCTGTTTTTGGATCATGTAGAGATACATTTGTAGGCAAATGGCTTTTGCCATGTCTCCTTACTGCGGTTGTCTTGCTTGAGTTTGAGGTGTTCTCTTTCTAGAAAATACATGTTTTGCCTTTCCTTTTCGATCAGTGGCTGTAATTACAAATACATGGAGGATCCAGGTAGTGAGAAGTATTTTTATTTAGCTCTTCAGTCACAATGTGCTGCAAGTCTTGGGGTAATTGCACACATTTGGAAATAAAATGAAATATTTTTTTTTTTTGTTCTTCCTTTTGAAACATCTATTTAATGGGAAAGGCTAGTGCCCTTTAATCTTTCCTGTACCCTTTTACTTATGAACATCATTTTTGATTCCATCACTGCTATCCTCTGTGGACCTCCTCCCCTTCTTCACAAGTACTTCCTATTAGGATTGGAATGATACGTTTATATAAAGTGCAGACTTGGGTGTTTAAGCCAGAAAGTGTGAGATTACTTTTTTGCTTGATCTCCTCTTCCATGAACAATGTATGCCCAGACTGCCAGAGTGGATGTCTTCCATTACCCCTGTACACACCCAGACAGCCTTGTGCTGCTTTTTGGTGAGAATGGCAAGGGTTTTTTTTTCCTCAACTACTTTTTAACTCCTTGAGTCAGGTTTTCCTGTTCCTGGTGGGAGTCCTTTTCCATTGTAGTTAAACTAGGCAGTGATATGCAGTTTTTGATGCAAAAATAAATCAGGTGTGTCGCTCCCCATCTCTTCCCCCCTGCCTTCTGTGTACTTCCAGTAGCACATCTTAGCCCCCCTGACAGCCATTGTCCAGGAGGCAGAAGTGGAAATGAGCCTTTCCCACAGGAAGAGATTCTAGGGATGTCCTTGCCCTGCTTGGGGCTGGTTTATGCCACTGAAGAACTCTGCACTGAGATAGGAGTCAGTCACACACTGCCTCACTGGGGTCCTGCCCCTTGTCAGTCCACACAGTACCAGGCGCTGTAGGTTTAGTCAGTAGTGCTCAAAGGGAATTGTGCTGCCCCAAGGGTCTGGTCAGGGGTGTACAGCATAGTATAAACTGCTCAGCATGCATCAGAATTATAGCTGCAGGCTCATACTAGTTGCAAAAGAGACAGTAACTTGTTCTTGTACCAAGATTCGTCTGCCATTAGAGCGGTTGTCCCCAAGGTTTCTGACCCCTGATACTCATAAAGTAGCTGTGCCACTTCAATACAAGTGCGTCAATCATAATTTATTGCACTGACAGACGAGAAATACTTACCTGGCTCTGGAGAGTAACACACACATTCCTGTTAATGCTGCTGCTGGCAGCTGGCTTGGGGCAAAGTGCAGCCTGAGCTGGGGCCTGGCTGGCTGCCTTCCTCCTGGTGGGATAGAGCTGGGAGTCCAGCATGAGAACTGCTGGTGCTGGTGGTCCCAACACCACCATTCCTGTTAGCAGGCCAGTGATATGCTTGGAAATTTAAACTGAAATGTTTATCTAAAAGTGGTGTAGTTTTAATAAAGGCATTGACTGCTGATCACTTTAGCTTTACCAGTCTTACCTGGCAGTTTTTGGGACATTTTCCCCCACATTGAGCAGGTCAGCTGGGTGTGGGGCAGGGCTGCACTAGGGTTGTGTGTGGGAGGTGAGCTTGCAGCTAGGCAAATCTTTATGGCTGCTGCCAGCTCTAGGGGAGCGACTCTCCTGGAGCCCAGAGGGTCTGTGCCTGTGGTCTGGCTGCAGCTGAGGCTCTGCTCCTCCCCTGGAAAGGGGGGAGACAGGAGCTGCCTGTGTGATTTCTGGTACAGGAGCCCCGTGTGCCATTTGCAGAGCAAACCCAATACTAACCCACCCCAGTGCAGAGTCAGCCTGACATGGACATGTTGTCCCCCCATGGTGGTGCCAGCACCCTGCCAGCTGCAGGGGACTACAAACCACGAAGCCACAGCTGGGGAAGGACAGCTGTGATTAAGGCATTGTGACCTGAACTTGCTGCAACCTGAACCCAGAGTCATGGAGCAGTCACAAGTCAGTCCAAAGTCAAACCAGCAGGTGTTCAGGTTGTTTTAATGAGTTGGTGTCAAACAGGGCAGTACTGGTGCACTATACAGCACTATGGGTGTTAAACTGTGACCCCAGCACTGGGAGGGACATCTGAAGCACCATGACCCTGCTTCGGAGGAGTGCCAGGGATGTGATCCATGTTCACCCCCGGAGCAACACCCAGCACACGGCTGTACCTGCAGAGCCAAGAGCCAGCAGGCCCAGGCACCCACAGTGGCAGGTACAGCCCTCCCTATGCAGACATGAAGGCTAAATATCCCTGGAGTGGCTTGGTTACTGGGCCTTTAGTTAGGAAAGAGGTGTGGTAGGAGGCTATAGTAAGCTCTGTGGCAAGGAAGTGGCTGATCCCAGGCTCTCCTGCTTGTGGCACAGTGTCTGATGTTGGTGCCTGCCCTGGGGCAGGCTCCCCTTCTATAGGTGATACTGGGGAAGGGGATAGGCAGGGAGTGGCCTCTCCCTCCCCCATCTTTGGGCCTGTCGACCTCCAGAGGAGAAAGACAAGCTATGTGTTGGTTAATCTGACTTGTGGGGCAGGGTCAAGGAGGCCTGGCCCTTGCACACGGGGGGAGGGGAGGGTTTACTTGGACAGCCTTTGTTAAGCATGGAGCACAGCTGTGGAAGACTTATCCATGGTCATCTCACTAAAAGCACTATGCAGCACGTGCAGGCTAGGTAGGTGCAAACACAGGATCCTTTCTCCTGCCCCCCAGCTCTTGTTCCTCAGTCAGGGCTCCTTCTCAGAGCATCCTTCTACTCCTCTGAGGGAAAGGCCTTGGTTCTGCAAAGCTGAGCCCATTGGACTCGTGGTGAAGTGCAGGTGAGGCCTCCTGCGCTGGGAGCGTATCCCTCCTTCCTTCCCATGGTGCTTGCATCAATTTCGAGGGAGGTTGGGTGGGGGGATTGCTGTGGCAGAAGGCTCCACCCCCCAGATCTCACGGGCATACTCTGTGATGGTTCTGTCACTGGAGAACTTGCCCGAGCACGCAATGTTCCTGATGACTTTCCTCGTCCACTCGCGGGGATCCTGGGACAAGGAGAGGCAATGTCAGTACTCAGCTGCTCACCCAGCTCCGTCCTGGCTTGCATCCTTGCAGAGCACTGGCTGGTTTAAAAACACCATGGTGTGGGGCTGCAGAAGCAGCCAAACCTGCCTAACCCTGCCCCAGGGTGCCCACATGCTGTGGTGTCCATAAGAAGGGCTCCACTGGCTCATCCCAGTTACCCCCAGTCTTCCCCGCTTCATTGCTGTGGCCAAAGACCCCAGCCTTCCCACTCAGCAGTGGGCATGTCTTACCATGAACAGCTGGTCCACTTGACCTTGGCACTTAATGTAGGCCTCATAGTCTGCAAACACCTTAAACCTGAAACCCAAAGCAGAGTCTGGCTGGGGTTTGCCTTCCAGGCAGGACAGTCATCACCCCATGAGCAGGCAGGGCTCCTCCCTGCGCAGAGATGCTTCCCAGGACTCACCTGTCATGGTGCATGAGCATGTTCACCACGTCCCTGAAGCAGCCAGGGTCTCGAGGGGAAAAGAAGCCACTGCTGATCTGGTCGATGGCCTGGCGCAGCTCGGCAGGGTCTCATAGTACTCGCGGGCGTTGTACCTGCGCCCAGGAGAGACAGGCTCTAGGCACTGCTGCTCTGCCTGGGACCCTCGTGTATTGGGCAGGGAGGAGGAACAGCTCCTGAGTGAGGGGCCTTGCTCCCAGGGCTGTGTCCATCAGAGCACCCTGCTCATGGCTCAGACCAGCAGTGGTGTCTGATACACTTTGTGCCATGTCCCACTAACAGCCACTGTGCTCTGGGTGAGCTGAATCCTTGATGGATCATCTGCTGCCCAGCCCAAGGCAAAGGCTACCTCCAGCCCCCTGCTTTTTCCTGCCCCAGAGCTGCCCAGAGAGGAAGGTGTCCCTCAAAGAGAACCCCACCAGATCTGAGCCCTGTATCCCCATCTGACGAGTCCTGGTGTGCACCAACCCTTTCCGATCCAGGGCCTCCACGTCCTCCACCCGCATGCCAAATATGAAGAGATTTTCTTCGCCTGCCTCCTCTGCCATCTCCACGTTGGCCCCATCCATGGTACCAATGGTGAGGGCCCCGTTCACCATGAACTTCATGTTGCCAGTACCTGAGGCCTCCGTGCCAGCTGTGGAGATCTGCTGGGAGAGATCCGCTGCTGGGATCACTGCCAGGTGCAAGAGAGGTAGGAGTTAATCCTGGCCACATTTGCAGCTCCCCACAGCCAGGACAGCAATACAATCCTGGGTGTTTGCAGTGGCCCTTCTGACCTCGCCCTCACCCCAAACAGCACAACTCTGGGGCCAGGCTCAGTTTTGCCATGACCCCATGCATGCCACTCCTGCAGGAAGCTGGCTTCCTGCCCTGTGTGGAACCCTCAGGCTCTTCCTCAGCCAGGCGTCCTGCCACAACTGCCTCTTAGGTCAGCCCATGCCTGAGCTCAACTGGAACATGCCCAACTTCTGACAGGTGCTTACAGAAGACCAGACATACCCTTCTCAGCCAAGGACACCCGGTAGTTCTCCAGGAAGATGATCTTGAGCTTGTCCCCCACATAGGGGTCGTTGTTGATGACCTCACCAATGGATGTGATGAGTTTGATGATCATCTTGGCCATGTGGTAGCCAGGGGCCGCCTAAAGAAGAGCAGCCCAGAAACGGGGAAGGCTTTTAAGGAAGGGAGACCATGAGGGATGCAGTGTGGGGTTCTCACTGCAGTGAGTGTGGGCCTCACCTCTGCTGTTGACATAGAATCACAGCATGCTTTGGGTTGGAAAGGACCTTTAAAGGACTTTTAGTCCAACCCTCCTGCAATAAGCAGGGACATCTTCAACTAGATCAGGTTGCCGAGAGCCCCATCCAACCTATGTTGAATGTTCTCAGAGATGGAGAATCTTTCACCTCTGGACAACCTGTTCCAGAGGTTTACCACGCTCATTGAAAACATTTCCACCATAGATCTAATCTAAATCAACCCTTTCTTCAACTTAAAACCACTGTTCCTTATCCTATCACAGCAGGTCCTGCTAAAACATTTGTCCCCGTTTTTTTTAAAAGGCCCACTTCAAGTACTGGAAGATTACAATAAAGTCTCCCCAGAGCCTGAACAATCCTAATTCTCCCAGCCATGAATTAGGAAGAACACCCTCTTGGGAGGAGAAGTCCTTGAGCCATGGGGTAATAGTGATGGAGCCTTGCTCAGCCCAGTTAGTCCATGGAGGTGTTCCCTGTTGCTGGCTAATCTACACCAGGCCCAGCAAAGCCACAGAAAGGGGACAGGACCTTCCCACACACACCCCAAGCCACGCATGCACCAAGTCCGGAATGCAGGTTTACCTTTCCTCCGATCATAATGGTCCTGGGCACAAAGGATTTGGATGGATTACATCTGATGCCTGAAAGAGCAGGGATCTTTCTTCAACATTTTTTTTCAAATTTGAAAGCTCAAATTTGATCTTAAAAAAATTTCTAAAAAAATCTTCAGAACTGAAGATAAACTGGGCAGAGTTTCCTGCGTGGATCAGAGGTGGGCTGGGATCTCAGCCCATGTCACAAGGACCCATCAACCTTGCAGGACCCTGAAGCCCAACCAGACATCTGCTGGAGCTGTGGTGGGTAAAAAATGGCCACAGAAGCCTTGGGGATTCAGATCCTTGGAGAACTATTCAAGCCAGAATAACACAGAGCTCCAATGACTTGCCTCCCTTTGGGAATGGGCAGGGCTCCCAATTATACACTGGGAAATGGGGTCTTAACTTGCACCAGGTAAGTCTCAACACCTGAAGAACAGGTGTGGAGGTTACCTGGGCTGGAGATGTGGGCTGTGAGCTTTTCCCCAGAGCTCTGTATGATCCTTGAGACACTTTGTCTTCCTTCCTGGAGAGAAGCCCTGGCAATGAGAGGCTGGGGGACTTACGGTTGTAGAGGGTGATGGCGTGCAGGCAGTTCAGCAGTTGCCGCTTGTACTCATGGATGCGCTTCACCTGGACATCAAACATGGATGCAGGGTTGATCTTCACCTTGTACTGCTCCTCCAAGTAGGCTGCAAACTTCAGCTTGTTCTCCTGGCAGAAGAACATGAGAAACAGGCATGGGTTCCCAGGGCTTGCATCAGAAGTGAGCATTTGCTTCTGGGATGTTCCTGGGAGCATGGTGCTTTTAGCCTTCTTCCCCCACGCCACCTCCAGTGCACGTTACCTGCTTGACTTTTGCCACATCCCTGATAAAATTCTCATTATCGATGAAATCCAGTAGCTTCTTCAGCTGGCTCAGATCTGTGATAAAACCTTCCCCGATTTTCTAAAACAACAAACCAGGAATGTCATGAGACACTTCAACCAGTCCACAACTGCCCTTCCCCAGCAGAGGTGCCACAGTCCCATTGGGAACTGGAGGAGGCAGTGTGGCCAGGAAAAGGGGCATGGTTTCTTATGGTGAGGCTACTTCTCTGTGCCATAAAGAAGCCCAATGGCAACAGGGCATTTGCAAAAATTCGGACAAGCCCCCCTCTCTCAAGGAAGAGGGAGGATGTGTGCACATGTGCCATGGCCTTCTGGCAGCTGGAGAAACCTATGAGCAGGATATCAAGACACATTTAATAGCAAGATGATATTCAGCCATGGCATATTGCAGTGTGATGCAAAAACCTGTGCTAAAGAGCCTGGGAAACAGAAGAGACAGAACTAGGGCTGAGCCTCCATGGGAGCCTCTCTGTGCCTGTGAAGCTCCACGCTTACGCAGACACCCTATGGTTGGCTGTGCCTGACTGAGCAGTTCTTTCAAGGGCAGGGACCAGATCAGCAGCGAATCTCACACCTACACACACCACAGGCATGGTCCTGCCAGGCTGTCCCCACACAGCTGCCAGGTGTCAGACTCAGGGCTGACCAGACCACAAGAAGAGGTGACCAAAGGGATCACACTCAGCCCCTCACTTCACAAGCTCACCACTCACCTCAGCAATAATGTCAGCCAGTCCTGGGTTGCACAGCAGGAGCCAGCGCCTCGGCGTGATCCCATTGGTCTTGTTCTGAAACTTTTCTGGCTCCAGCTCATAGAAATCCTTGAACCTGGAACACCAGGGAGCTCTGAGCCACCCACCACCACCCAGAGCTTCAGTTGGTCCCCCCCAATGTGTGCTTCTGACTCAGGGCAGGCTCTGTCAAGCTCCCTGTAACAGCAGTGAACCCTCTGCAGCCTCTCACCCCCTTCCTCAGCTGTGCTGCCAAGACTTTCACCAGCTCCAAAGGGAGAGAGTTTCCTCAGCAAGGCAACCAAAGCAGACAGGGGCACCCAGCTGCCCCAGTTAACCCTCCCTAGCTGGCAGGCAAAGCCCAGCGAGCAGAAAGGGTGCCTGCCCTGGGTACATCCCAACTCACACCGAGTTCTTCACGATGTCGGAGTGGATGCGGGCCACGCCGTTGACAGCGTGCGAGCCAATGACGCAGAGGTGAGCCATGTTGATCCGCTTGCAGTCGCCCTCCTCGATCACCGACATCCTCCGCAGGCGGTCGATGTCCCCTGGGTACAGAGCTGCCACACGCTGCCGCAGGGAGAGGAACGTGAGTGACACAGCCACAGGACCTAGGAGCATTCCCATCTGAGAGCCCTGGAGTTCCCACAGCCTGGAACCAGTCCCTTACGTCGAGGTGCATTTGGTTGAGGGCATAAATGATCTCCAGGTGCCGCGGCAGCAGCTTCTCAAACATGGAGACCGGCCAGCGCTCCAGGGCTTCAGGCAGCACGGTGTGGTTGGTGTAGGCACAGGTCCTTTTTGTGATCTCCCAGGCCTGCATTACAGACAGCAGGTTAATGCACGTGCACCCAGGCCAGGAGGGAAAAGGAAATCCCAAAGCTCCTTCCCCTGCAAGGTTCGGCACAGACCTCCCAGCTCTGCTCACCTTGTCCCAGTCCACTTTCTCCACATCCACCAGGATCCTCATGAGCTCTGGTATGGACAGGGCAGGGTGGGTGTCATTTAGCTGAATAGCCACCTGCAACACAGACTTGCTGGTCTTAGTTCTGGCAGTGACAGCTCTGTAACAGTGTCCCGCATGCATGGGGTTGGGGTAAGGGTCAACCCCAAGGCCCTTCTCATGACTCACAGCCCAGAAATAGATAGACCTCTCAGTAATGGAGCTATTCAAACTTTTCAAGTTTTGCTCCAAATCACAAACTTTTCCCTGGGAAAACAGGCCTGGAGATCATCTGTTCTACAACCCAAACTGCCAGGGTGCTTGTGTAAATGCCCCCATTTAGTCCAGAGTGTCTTGCTCTCCCTCATGAGAGTCAGGTCTAGCTGAAATTTCCCCAGAGCCTCTGCCCACGCACTTACCTTGTCTGGGAAGGTTTCAAAGCACGTTCTCACAGGGTCTCGGCAGCCGAATTTGGAGGACTTGAAGCGGCGGATGATGTCCTGGAGGGTGGCAGCCACCACAAAGTACTCCTGCTTCAAACGCAGCTCCTTGCCTTCGAAGAACTGCAAGTGGGAGCACCACATTCATCAGAGCTGCTGCTGCCATCCCCACCTGGCAGCCAAAGCCCTGGAGATGCTCCTCTCCACCCCGTGGGACTTCCCAACAGGCCTCACAAGTTTGGCTCCTCACCAGGGCAAATGCGGATGTTTCTCATGTGTCTCTGATGTGGAGAGCAGCTGTAGGGACTCACAAGGGGCTTGGCATCCCAAACAGCTGCTTCCAGAGAGAGCAGAGCCTGCCACATCTGTGCTACTCCTAAAGAGCCAGCACAGCTCCCTCCCTTGCAGCAAAATCCTTTGCAGGGTTTTTGGACAAAGGATTTTGGGCTCTCTGCACTAGCCAGAGTGTCTATGGACACATCAGCTGCTTCATACACACCATGCTTCATGCTGGTCTATTTTAAAACACCAGCAGGAGTGATAGTGTGTGGGGTAAAGTGCAGGGGATTTGCTTTTCCAGCACAGATGCCAATCTATGACTAGATATCAGGGCTCTTCCCTTCTGGACCCAGTGCCCAGTGAGTGCTTGGCCTGGGACAGCCCCTGCAGTGAGAAATGCCTTAAACTGGGGATGGAAATGAGTCCCCACTGTGAAAACTGGCAACTGCCTGGAGTTGAAGGAGTAATATCTTTCCCTCCTTGCAGCAGGGAACAGCAGCTACATCATATGGGCCAGACTCTTAGCTGCCATCAGTCAGCAAAGACCCTCTGGAGCCAGCGGAGTCACACCTGCTCACTGGGAATTATAGGGACAACCTATTGTATTAAAGCAGAGCAACAAGCATCAGATGGCCATGACCTTCCAGCACTTGGAAACAAGGAGATACAACTCCAGGAAGGATGATTCTGAGCAACAGGGAAGAGAAGTAAGAGAGTCACTCACGTTATCATTTGGGTACAGGACTCTGGATATGTTTTCTGCCAGGTTTCTGTCCAACACTGCCTCGATGTAGTCACCCATATTGACTGCAGAGAGAGAAATACACATAGCACTGCAGAAGCTACAGAGATTCAGGCAGGTCCCTGACACCACACTTTTTCCTCTTCTCTTGTAGAGAGGTTTTGTAACAGGAATATTCAGGCTGGTATTACTGGAATGTGTGAAAAGCACTAGAGTGACAGGAGGAGGCACATCTCCATGTGCTTTTCAAGACACACATAATGGGAAGGCCAGGCAGAAACTGAAGACAGACAGCAGCCAGACAAGGCAAAACAAGGAAGTGAGTGAGCAGCCATCTTGCTTGAGAACTAAGGAGAAATGGGTCTGGGCAAAGAAGTACAAGCACCATAATCACACTCAACTCCTGAAGGGTACAAAAGACTCATCAAAATCTAGCTTACAACTGACAGTCAAGAACTGAGCAGACTCAAGGGCCATCATTCCATGTCCCATACAAATTCTGCTGGTATGGCTGCTTGGATGCACACATGTCTTGCCAGTATGGAAGAATTAATCAAATCAGTCTAATCTAAAATATTCCTGTTCTGTGACAGCCTAGCACTGCCATTTGGTGTGTTAGTTACCCTTCAGCATTACAGCTGGAGCCTGGAAGATGCACCTAAAGCAAACCAACAGTAAGGTGGGCTGTGCTGCTGTTTTGCTTTAGCACTAAAGGATGAGATTGCACAGAAATGACCCTCCATGAAAAGTCTGCAGCTCATTTGAGGATGTAGGGAATCCAGTGGCAGGTGGTCTGTCACTGGGGGAAGACATAGGGCAGGTTGTGAGAGCATGACAAGTGTGATGGGGATGGAAGGAGAATGAGTGGGTGTCCTGCTGTATGAGGGCTCTGGAAGCAGCTGGGGGCTAGTGTGATCCATGAATGTGGACACAGTGCTGTGTTTTGGAGCTAGCTATGGGATATACACAAAGCAGGCCAGATATGAGTGCTGTGCCAGGTGCCATGCACAAAGGGACAACTGTGTCCCAGCCTGGCCAGAAGAGAGGGACTGGAGGGACAGCACTTACACTCCTGGAGGTTGAAGTCATTGGGCGCCTTGGCAGACCAGAGTCTCATGGTGTTCACGGTGTTGTTCTTGTATCCAGGCACTGGAGTGTCGTAAGGCATGGCAAGGACAACCTGAAAAGGACAGTATTCCCCTCTGGTTACAGCACAGTGGCCTCAGACAAAGTGGGAGAGTGGCTGAAACCTCTGCAGGAAGAATCCAGAGGACAAAGACAAGTCCTGGCTATGGAAGGAATCTCACCTCACTAAAATTCACCTGCTGAGCTTCACAGACTTCCTGCTGTCATGTGCAGTTCAACCACCTACTGGAAAAGCATTCAGAGCTGTCTGGAGCTCTGCTGACCAACTGGACTTACAACCCCATCAATGAAATGCAAGAGAGACCTGCAAGAAACCTGCTGACCTTCCTGTACCAACTGGGGTACCTATCAGAGCACAGAAATCACCCTCAGCTCCCCACTGTGATTCTGTCCATGCTAGGGTAGAGCCAGGGCAGCCAGGACCTTTGTGTTTCCATCTGGAATTAATGCCACAGCCTGAATCCTGCCCATTAGCCTTCTGCAACCTGCCAGGACCAAACTCTACCACTGCAGCAGCATTTCCAGAGCCATTCATACCCCAGTATTCAGGGTTTGTTGAACCTGCCTGGATAAATTCAGTGAGATCTCTAGTACCTGAACTGAACATGAGTGTGAAACTCTTTGTGCAGTTTGGGGATGATGCTTAAGCCTCAGGAGGCTGCACACACAGCTACAGGGAGTAACCCTGGAGCTCCCAGCTCACACACAAGGGAAAACCTGGGCACATCAGCATGTTGATCCTGAACAGTCTCAGTGCTGGCATCAGCAACGCCTCCCCTCTGGGGAGAATCAGCAAGAGCTCAGGCTCTCCAAGCTGCTGTTACCAACTCTGAACATGGAAGCAGGCAGGGAGCCTGCCCAGGGACTGGGGCAGACATCACATGAACTCTGCCATGCTATATTTGGAGATTGCATCTTTGACTTTTTTGAACCTTTCCAACTTGTTCCCTTAACAGCACTATCTGAAAACTCACCTCCTTGTAGGAAGCAGTGTTTGGGATCCCTGAAACCCCAGACTACCAGCAGGATCAGAAGAAAGGCATGCTGAAATGCAATGGCACTTGGTCCCCAAGAGGCTGCCTGCTGCACTTGGGGGCCAGAGAGCTCTGGCACAGTGCATCCAAGATGTTCACTGTGCTGGGGCTGTGGTGCTGAACCCCTGCACTGTTATCCTGGCAATGACTTAGGTCACAGCACAGCCTCTGACAACAAGAAATAAAATGGTTTATTTCTCCTCTGAGCAGGCCCAGGTGACTCTGTAACTGAGCTTCAGCTCTTGGTGCTGAAGAGAATGGCTGGGCTGTTGTGACTGTGAGCTCCTCAGATGAACCGAGATGGCTCATCAGGCTGAGAGACCACTGAACATTATGGGAACAAGGCTGGCTCATCTCCCTGAATCACAGAGAAATTAATCATCCATCCTGAGCAGTGCTTACAGAGGAGAGGCTGAAGCATCTTCAATCCTTTTAATAAACCTGTGCCTTCATTAGCAGCCAGGTGGAAATGCACCTGATGCAGCAGCCTGTGCCCTGAACAAGCACAAGGTCCTGAAGGACAGCATTACCTCCTCAGCTGTGGGAGACTAGAATCCACACCTAGATCCACACTAGACTGGAGACTAGAATCCACACCTCCAGCCTTCTCTGGCAGCACTCTGCCCATTGGGCTGCTCTGGGAAAAAGGAATTTGCTCTCATGACAAGAGTTAAATACCCACGGGGTTGCTCCATGCCCCTGCACAGCAGCAGCACCAGAACCACCTGAAAATCCCCAGGGTGTGAGCGAGCAGTGGCCAGGGGCAGTGTGGAAGGAGCCTACAATTCTCCTCTAACATAAATCCATGCAAGACTGTGGGGCTTTGCCCTGGAGATCAATAGATCTCTCTTTTTTTTTCTCAAATCCTGCCACAACAATTCAGCAAAAAACTTTATTTCTTCAAACCCCACAGGCTACGAAGTCACCTTTTTAACTGCAAGGGTAGCAGAGGGAGTTTGGCCAGTCTAGGAGAGAAGCAAAGCCTGAAGAGCTCAGGCAGCCCAGGGTTACCCTGCCTGGCCTTCCCCAGCCCAGCAGGGAGACAGATGGTGATACCTGGGTGTCGATCCACTTCACCCCGTCGGGAGTGTGCTCCACACGGCCATAGAAGTGCACCGGGAGCATGTACTCGGGGCGGGCCTTTTCCCAGGGATTGCCGTAGCGCAGCCAATCGTCCGCCTCCTCCACCTGCAAGGGGCACACGGGGTTCAGGGAATGCCCTGCGGCTCCAAGAGAAGGCTGAACGCGGCTCCTCAACGGGAGACTGCTTTAAAAGCAAACCTTCAGCAAGCCGGCTTTAAAACTGGATATGCAGAGGCCTCTAGAGGATAGCTGGGGCTTTCCAAAATTTGGATGACTGCATCCCAGCTGGTATAAATAAATCAGCCTCTGTGGACTTTGCAGCACTGTTAAGGTTTAAGCCATCCAAACTGCACTCGGTCTGTCTCCAGGCCGTGGAATATGTGGGATGTGGCACCCACTAGCGCTGTTCCTGGCCACGAACCACACCCTGTAAGCCAGGTCTTGTTAACTGCTCTGCCCTCTGTCAGAGAGGGCTTCTCCTCACTGCTCACAACTGTGGCAGTGGGAGCAAAGTGAATCCATCAGAGCCACCTAGACTGGTGTTATCCAGAGATGGTTTGTGCCTCCACGCATTTCTCTGCCTGTGGGGGGGAGGGACGTAAAGGAATGGGGAAATAGTGGGACAAGGAGGGGCAAGGCAGGGGGGAGGGCCACAGCCCAGCACGCTATTATGCCTGTTCTTTTTTAAGAAACATGAAGTCAAATACAGAAGAAGCCTTCCCCTCCCTGTTTTCACCATTTATGGGGCCTAGCATTGCAGCTTCTTTGTGGAGAAGCAGGAAAAAACAACCCTCAGACCTTTCATCGTCCCTGACTTATGGAGAGGTATTTTAAGGAGAAAAAGGTATTTTATGCTCTGAAGCAAGGTAAGTCTCCTAATGAAAATCATTTCCAGACACACACTAAGAAAAACTGCTGGTTGGGGCAGTTTTTTAGCCTATTTTCACTTGAAAATAATATGGTCACTAATGGTACAGGAAAATCCCAGTTTAAGCTCCATCTGCAGTGGCCCAGGGAACCCACAGGAGCAGCATCACCCCAGGCATTTGGCTATGTTCCATCATGATCAAACATCATTTGCCAGACACCTTCCTGAGGTATTTAGGCACATCTCCATCCTTAGTCTGACTGCTTGCCCACTCACTGCCAAATTGGATGGGACTCTGGGGTTGTTGCAGCTGCACTGTGGAGATCCTGGCAGGCGGACCTAGGGTTTCAGCCATGCCCTGTTGCTCAACTCACACATCATCTTGCCCAGTGACGGACTCAAATGCCCAATTTAGGAGCATCTCAAGGCACTGCTGTACATTTTACACCCAGGCCTTATCCAGAGCATGAAACAGAGGGACAAAGAGGGACCTGAGTTTGCCAAGTACCTGCCAGCCATCAACAATCTTCTGGTTGAAGATCCCAAACTCATAGCGGATGCCATAACCATAGGCTGCCAGCCCCAGTGTGGCCATGGAGTCCAGGAAACAGGCTGTAAAGGTCAAGGAAACACGCTGCAAGGGTCAAGGAAACAGGCTGTAGGAGCAGAGCATGGGCACACTGCAAGGAACCTCAATCCTTGCTTGCTGCACATGCTACAGCGTGCTGTGCATGGAGATGAGGAGTTGCCACAACAGTGCTGCTGGAAATGTTTATTACTCAGAGGAAACAGAAGGGACACAAGGAGACAGTCTGCAGCAGGACTCTATGCATGTCCTGCTGAATGACCACAAACCCCCAAAATTGTTGGTGACAAGGACAGGTCATCAAAACCTCAAATCCAGCCGTGTTGCAGTGAGAGCTCTTCTAAACTTGCCCTGCTCTAAGCCTGTCTGCCCAGTAAAGCAGAGCCTCTGACCCCAACCTGCTGCACCACCAGCTACTTAACTATTATTGCTTTCAAAGGAAACCCTTCCAGCCCTCAATCCAGACAGTTCTGGTAAAGATCAGTCCCAGCATTTACTCTGTGCTGGGGAGTTCTCATCTCCAGCTGTCCCACAGGACAGGCAGACTAAAATAGCAGCCAACAATCTGCCTGCATGAGAGCTGTTGAGTGCTTCTGAGAAGTGGGAGATTTCACGGGGAGGTGAGGAGAAAGGCTCCAGACAGCCTCTTCCAGCCTCAGCCCTGGCTGCTGCACTGTGGAACACACACCTACAGCCCCAGAGTGCTCTCACTGGGGAGGGGATGTTTCTGGCCAGCCAGGAGCAGGCAGGAGGGTCCCACACTGCTGAAGGCCTGTGGGGCAGATGATGGTGGTGAGGGTGTGATTGCCATGCCACCCTCAGTCTCCATGCATTCTGCAAGAGGAGGGAACTCCCCTCCTCTTGTATTACCTGCCAGGCGGCCCAGGCCTCCATTTCCCAGTCCAGCATCTTCTTCAATTTCTTCCAGCTCCTCCAAGTCCAAACCCAACTGTTGGGGAAGAACCACAGCAGAACATGTCACCAAACAAACCCCATGTTCTGAGCTGCTCTCCAAGGAGGGCAAACACATCCCAAAACCACTCACACTGAGGGAGATTAAATCCACAAGGTCTCTGCATCCCTCCCCATCACTCCTCACAAAGCATCTCACCAGCCTCTACTCCTTGTGCAGGGCAATTAATTAATTTAGCCCATCACCAAATGTTGCTTTCCCATGAAGTAGGTTTCCTGAGAGACTTCAGACAAAATACTCATGCCCTGGGAGCTCCTCAGGTCAGGATGCCCTTTGACCAAACTCGACAGTGGAGACAGTAAGGGGGGAATGGTCAAGCCAATGTGCAAGGGACCCCTGAGTCCTGCCTGGGCAGGGGAGGTCATCCCTCTGCTTGTGCCCGTCAGGTCCTTGAGGAAGGGCATAGCCAGGCTGGCAGCAATGACTGCAGCATTCACCATCACTCTCTGTGCTTCTCACATCCCACCCAGCCTGCCACTGGGCTCCTTGGCTGCAGTCCATGGCTGGAAGTGGTTGACTGCATCTCGAGTCGTTTGTTCTGTGGCCTGGGGGCCCCTGCCAGATGAAGGCTAAGGCTGCCAGCAGCAAGGACTCTCCAGGAGTCCAGAGGTGCAGACTCTCAGGGGGCAGCAGTAGCTCACCCTGGTGCTGGGGGGGACAGTAGGGTGACAAGCCAATACCACAGCTGCTCCCCAAACTGTTTCCCCAGCACTTCAGTAGTCTGCAACCACAAGATGGGAAAGCCTCATGCACAGAGTGATGCGGACATAAAAACTGAGATGAATTCTCTCAGTGACAGAGTCATGCTGGACACAAGACCTCCAAATGAACCTGGCCACTGGTCATGATGAGCTCTACATGCTGGAGGCTACAGCAAGGGAAACCTCCACTAGCATGTTGAGCCAAATCTGCACTTGGAAAGTGTCTTGCAAAAGAACTTAGAGGATGCTCCCTGAAAAAAACCAGCCTGCCCTCTGAGGCACAATACCTCGGAGAGGAAAACAGGTAGCCTCCCTGGAAATCCCTTCCGACCTCTTGACAGAGAAAGTGCTTGCCAGGATGTTTCAGCAGCAACTGTAGCACCACATTTAGAGAAACAGTAAAGTGCCCAACTTCTGCTACAAAGTGTAACATCAATCAGTCTGGTGGAGCAGAGGGAGGGGGGAGTGGAAGCTGGGAATAATAAAGCCTTTGGGTGAGAAAGCCAAAAACCTCACATTCTGTCAAAAAAGATCCCTGCGCTATTGCAGAGGTATCTGCAAATAACCATGTAAGTAACCATGGCCTCACATTAGTGAGTGCCTTGGTGGTACCTAGCTGTGGTTTTTTTTCCAGCTGGAAATCATCTGAGGACATTTTACTTCAAGCAAATTATTTCCCTCCTTTCTCCCTTCCCACCAATTAACTGCTACCTGGCAGCGCTGCTGCTGTGCCTTGTGTACCTCAATGTATGAACTGTAATTTGCTGTTTTGCTGCTCCAGTCTCCTCTTCTGGCCCTGTCTCTCTCTTTAGACTACATCTCCTGTGATAAATCATCAATCTCTCCTACTAATGGAAAGCTCTTTGCAGCCTGTCATCGTGTCTAGCCCATGTCATCTAGGATAGTGGGTGTTGCTTTCAGTATATGCTTCCAGGTTCTCCCATTCATTATAGGGAAATGGTGGTTTGAAAAAAATCCAAGGAATCCCTAAGCCCCCTCCCCATTGTCTTCTCTAGGGAATGACAAACAGTAAGAGAGAGCCAAACTTCATTTTGTATAGTCCAAATAACACAACCTTCTCAGGCAAAGCCCTGAGAAATAGATACCCAGCCCTCTGTGAGGAAAGGTTCAGCCTCAGGGGGACCCTGACACCCCCAAGAGTTTACCTGGTAAATGGCTTCATCACAAGCATTCTGCAGGCCCAGGTTCACCATGGTGTTCTGCAGAGTGCGACCCATGTAGAACTCCAGGGACAGGTAGTAAATACGCTGGGGAGGCAAAGAGATGCTTACACACAGCACAGCACTTGGCCTTCACTAAAGCTGCTTAAAATCAAGAGCAGACCCAAGCATTTTCCAGAGTAGGGATGTCTTCCCAGACTGGCTTTTGGCGCCTGCTCCTGAACACCACGCACCAGAGTTGTTTGTCAGAAGAATTTCATGCGGGACACCAGCCAAGCCTCCACCACACATCTCCCTGCCAACAGCCTTCTATAGAAAAATCTTGCTGCCTGTTAAGTGTTTCCCTAATTAACTCAGGACAAGTATTATCTAGGATGCTGAATGATATATTTATACACTGTCAGGCTCAGCTGAGGTGATGTTTACGCTGGGCTTTTAAAGTTTTCCCATGCTAGGCTGAAGCTGATCCAGTCTCCCAAAAGCCAGAGCAAGCCCCCTGCCCCATGCAGGTCAGCTGGGCCAAGGGCCAGCACCTTCCTGAGGGTAATTTTCCAGCACTCCCTTCTCATGGGTCCTCCTGCTCACCCCACACTGAGTTTCACATCCGTTTCACCCTGCTGAACAACTAAATTGTCCCATAAGTGGTAGGGTTCCTGGCACAACCATGCAGTGACCTTCCAAGTTTGAGAGGAGCTGTGGTGTGTCTGTGCTGCAAATGCTAACAAAAGTCTGTTTCTGGGGTGAGAAGCAGGCTGTGCAAACTTTTGCCCTTGCTCATATTTATCACTGTGGATATTTTTATAAATAAACTGGAATTTTCAACAGAGCAATAACCTGACTTGAAACTACGCTTTCCTCTGAATCTCTTTCCACTGCAGTGTAGATCTTGCCCTGCTAAGCAGCAGGATTACCCACTCTGCCACCTCTGCTGGGAGCCTGAAAGGGCCTGTTGGTTCCCTGGGGCTTATCAGTAAGATCGAAATCACTGCACACAAATGCTCTGCTCCTTTTAGTCTCCTGCAGGGGCACATTTCTAGTGAAAATCTAAGTGTAGAGGACAGTAAGCAAACTCACTCCAGGCTCCTCTGAGCCTTTATGGGATCTGTACAATCCCTTCTGTTGGTGCTGCAATACAGATTAGGGTGCACTTGTGTGAGTTAGGATAAAAGGGAGAGTCCCATGCTCCATTGTAACTTCCAGTGCACGTGTTGCCGTTCAGTCACGAAAGTGCACTTTGTTTCTTGTGTCAAGGCAATGTTCACAATCTTCAGAAAAGAGCTGACTCAGGGAGGTGGCTGCCTGCACCCTGGGAAGGTATGTGCCTTTCTCAGTACACACCTGCTCTCTGTGGCTCTCCAGTCAAGTGCTGGATTGGGTCTTAATTCAAAAGGATTAAGTCTGAATTATGTCTTGCAGCGCCCAAAACCTCTAGCATCACTGTCCTGACTTGGCAAACCCTGGGGTTTGGCGACCTGGGAGAGCTTGTCTGGTTTTCACAAGGCAAGAAACTCCTCTCCAGCCTCAAAGCTGAGCTGCCTGCATATTCTGCAAGAGTGAAGTCAGGACACAGCTTTGCTGAGCCATGGAGGAGATGATGCCCACAGGGGACACATCCGTGGTGGAGCATGCAGAGGAACTGGCAGCAGCAAAGTCCATGCAAGGACACCACAGAGTGGCTGTGACGAGGTGCAGGGGGACACAATCATGAGGGTGTCTGAGGGGGAACAATGCCGCAGGCAAGATTCATTGGAACAGGACTGCGAAAGGGTTTGTGGGGACACAGTCACAGCAAACTGCGCAAGGGACACAGGCATGGCAAGATGTGTGTGAGGGACACAGCTGAGGCAAGGCTCATGGGGACACAGCCACCCTGAAGTGTGTGCAAGGGACACTGCCACGGCAATGCCCACGGGGACACAGTCACAGCAAGGTGCATGTGAGGGATACAGATGTCACGATGCCCGCAGGAAAGAAACCACGGTGGGATGCATGAGGCGCACAGCCATGGCAAGAGGCCCCGCAGCCAGGTGCACGCAAGGGACAAGGCCCGCGGGCCACACCCACAGTGACACCTGCCAGGTAGCCACGGAGACACCCTGGGCGAGGGCACGGCCGCCTAACCCCAGTCCCTCGTCCCGCCGGAGCTCACCTTGGGGTCCCGCTCGTAGTAGTGCTGCTGGGTGCGGATCCAGCGGCCCACCAGGTGGTCGCGCACCGTGTGGGCCAGCGCGAAGTAGTAGTCGCGGGGGGTGGCGACGTTGCGGTCCTTGACGAGGGTGAAGTGGAGGTGGCGATTGAAGCTCTTGCGCACCTCGGCCACATCCCCCAGCCCCGCGATGCCCCGCACGCTGATCTGCTTCCGACGCTCCCCGTCGCTCAGCGGCGCCGCCATCCCGCCGGCTCCGCCGCCGCCGCCGCCGCCGCCGCCGCTGCCTCCGCCGCAGCCGGGGCAGGGCCGGGGCCGCCGCGCCTGCGCCTCCTCCGCCCGCGACGAGGCGGGGCCGGCGCCGCTGCCGGGGCGGGCCGAGGGCGACCGGGAGGGCGACTGGGGACTGGGATGGCGTAGGGGGCTGGGATGGCACCGGGGGACTTGGATGCCGGAGTAACTGATGGTACGAGGGGTCTGGGATGGCGTCAGGGCAGTGATTTCTCATCCCACCCGCCGTGCGGGCTCTGGCGCTAAAAGCCACCGCACCACCACGTTCACGTTTTAAGTTGGAGGTTTATTGTCGGCACAGCGGGGTTCAAGTGCCCCCGGCACACAGAGCCAGCGGCCATGCACACAGCAGGCTGCCGTGTCATGTACTGCTGCCCCGAGCCCGTGAGTCAGGGCAGGCACTGCTGGCTCTCGGGGAAGCTGGGCTCTTTTGCAACCCGAAAAGACCACTTGGGTCTTCACTGTACATTCATCAAATACATCACAATTTCACAGACAGATTACAAATAGCACAGCATATCCCCTCCAGCCCCTGTGATCACTCCCTGCCTGTGTACCAGGCACTGCTGGAGTGGAGCACTTCAGCTACCCTGCCCTGGCTCATTGCAATCACAAGACATTCGTTTAGCACAGATGTGTCACAGAAGAGACACCCAAAATACCATGCAAATACGCTCACCCCCAGCCCTGCATCAACCTTGCCAAGGCACAAAAGTCTGCAATGTCCAATGAGCCATGCTCAGAGTTTATTTCTGTGGCTGCATCTTGTTCATCTGTCTTCCTCTGACCAGCTCTGGAACTGTCAAATCCACCACTACCCTTGTACTCAGCTTCCAGGCCTCACTCATCCAGCAGATGTGAGGTTGTCTTCCACCAACCACCTCCCAACAGCCAGGGAATCAACATTAGGCTTTAACCCTACAGGGCACACAGGCTCCAACTCATGCCTCCAAGTCTATATCTAATTCTAGAGTCTTCCTGAGCTTATCTCCTTCAGCAACTGGAACACAGAGCTGTGACTTCCATGCTGCATTTCAAAGCTGCAGCCCATCAGCAGCACTATCTGTGTAAATGCACCATTTTTGCACACACACATAAGTTAAGTTTACCTTCGAACACAGGAGCAGTAAAATAAAAATCATCACTGAAAACTGCTGACAAACAGGAAAAAACCACCCTGAAATCAGGACAGTAAAGAGTTCCTTCTGGAGTGACTGTACAGCAACTTCAGCACACTGCAAGCACATAGTATAGGCACATTCCAAAAAAATGTGTGTTTTTCTCATAGAGATCATAGATGTCCTGCAGAGTCCTGGTTTTCCTTCCAGAATGATCAAGTTTTACATTAAGCTGACGGCACATGCTGTCAAATCAAGGCTTTTCCTTTACACTCTGCACTGTAAAAAAGAGCTAATGATGGAGGGGACTTGGCAGGGGATGGGTGTAAGGAGTGTAGTTCATGGTGATCTTCCAAAGGACTCTGGTAGCCAAAAGCCCACCCTTCAGCAGGGTCTCCCATGCTAGGCTTCCAAAAAATGGAAATTCCCAAAAGTCACCTTCTAGGAGCTTTAGTACTGCAGTCTATTGAGTGAGTCGATGTAATGGAAAGTGGCTCCCAATGCCCAGCTCGTTTCAACATTGTCAATTTTCCGGGCAAGCTGGAAAAAAACCAAACAAACAAGCAAGCAGAAAAGTTAAAACACAATCCTTTTGGAGAATCTGAAGCATGCAAGGTGGATACAGTGCTGAAGATTATGACAAGCAATTACCACCATTGTGGGGAGAGTGTTGCTGCACCCACAGTTGCAGACTATGTGTTGTAGCAAGAAGGTAAATCAAGAACTGAGCTCCTGGCAGGATGACTCCTGCCTACCACTTTCCCCAGAAATCCACTTTGAGCTTCACCTTAAAGCCTTGGTTTTTCGGGAAGCCCAGTTCCTGCAGCAGGAAGGTGATGTATGTGAGGTCCATGCAGAGAAAAGGGTTCTTTCCAGGGCTGATTTCCATGGTCTTACAAACTGAGAAGAAAGAAAACAGTGTCTGAATGCACACTGTTGGCTCAGGTCTAACAACACCCCAGCTATACAAAATCTAAAATGAGTCCACAAAACACCTCTTGTCAATTGAGCTGTGCAGTGACAGAACCCGTTACAATGGGGCTGAAATGACATACACACACTAGGATAAGCAATATAAGCTTTGTAAGAAAGTTCAAGACATTCTGTCTCTCCCCTAAGACAGCAGTTTCTTGTATCTCTCCAGGAAAAGAGCCTTTCTTCCCTCTACTTCAAGTCTTCAAATATCTGAGTAGCCTTAGGTGTGTTATCTTTCTTGAGCACCAGCATTCAACAATGTTGACAAAATCAAATTAAAAAAAAACAACCCAACAATATAAAAGACAAACTCAAAAAAAACCCACTGAAAAAGCAGAAGTTAATATAAAAGTAGTTGAGATTTTCAGAAATAAGAAGAAATGTTGGTTAGATGCTATGTAGAGGAACTCAATATTTAATTAAAAGCATCAGGCTTCTAGTGTGTCTCACATTTGCCACCTGGGAAGGAATTTACACACAATTATTAGCATGTGTTTGATTGTATTTTACTCACCATATTTAGCTGCAATTTCAAAGTCACTGACAGTTAAGCTTCCTCCTTTTTCTTTATCTAAAAGAAAAAAACCCCACAGTCTTTTACGGTCTTTGTATTAAGGCAATTGTAGATTCAAGTCAGAAGTTGTTTGGAAATGAAACCTTGAGCCACTGAAATTAATGTCAAAATTCAGATTGGTTTTAAATGTAAAAGAACCTTCAAAATATTCTCAATATAGATTGAAAAGCCTTGTTTTGTAAAGAACCTTTAGCCTCATTTCCTACAGAAATAGAGCTTACAGACCATCTCACCTGACTCCCATCTCTGCACTGCCCTGTCCAGTGGTGCCTGGACAGTGAACACCTGTGACCACATCTGACAGGGCAGTGGTGCTCTGCAACACATTCAATCTGAAATTATTTTGTAAAAATAAAGCAGGCGAGGAAGGAGGCATGTTTGTCCAAACTAACTTGAGATCTCATTATCTGCTTTCTACCACTGAATATGACAACCTGTTGTACACAAGCACTCCACTGGAAAAGAGATGTGATGCATTCTGAATGCATGTGGAAATATCTGAAAATCTTCATTCTATCTAAAAGGGTCAGTGAAGCAAACACACAGCCCAAATAACTTTTACTGCTTTACTGACCAAGAAATTTGTTTACTATTATGAAGTTTTTTCTATTTCAGATTGTAGAGTTAAAGAGGCAACAACCATTTCTGAAATGCAAAAAACCTATTACCAAGGGCTGCAGGTCCTATTTCACAGCCCCAGTATCTTCTCTGTAGAAATTATTATCAAGTCAAGATCAATGCTGCACAAAAGTGCAACAGACTAAGTTCCACAACAGCTTCCATAACTTGCCATGTAAAATGAAACCAACTCAGGAGCACACATACCTATGAGACCAGCCTCTGCTGCACAGTCATAGTAGTAGGAGAAAATGTAAAAGTCCAAGTCCTTCACTTCCTCAGCTCTATGCACTTTTTTGTAGAGCATCTTTGCCACTTTATTAGAACAAGAGTCGTACAAAGGCTCACCTAAAAGAAGACAAAAAAAACCTCCCATCATATCACAGGCTGAGAGTTAAATATACATAGAATTAATTTAGGATCTGCTAGGAAACAGGCTTCTTTTTGCAAAATACCAAAACTCTTCACAGAGAACCGAAATCTGCATCTTCCTCCAGAGGCAGACACCTACCATCCTCAGGTTGGGACCATGTGATAGATCAGAGATGGACAACATAATTTGAGACAGAAGGATTTTGAAAGACCTGTTCAAGGATTGCTCAACTCCATCACTTCTAGCAGGTTGGCTGACTGGGCAGACACATCACAGCATAAGAGGAAAGAGCTGCAGGATCTCTTTGATAGCACATCAAAAGGAGCCAGACAAAACAGTAAACAGAGTCTGGTGTCTTTGAAAGAGGATTAGAGTGTGCTCACAGCAACAGTGATAAATCACTATACCTGCCTTCTGTCCTTTAATTTTGTACACTATCTCAGCGTGTTGCCATTCGGATTTGAAGCCAGGTGCTAAACACGGGCTGATCAATTCCTCCCCTTCTCCTACTGCAGAAGTAAAACAAAGACACATGAGGAAAAAAACATAAGGAGCAGATTCAGATTCCTCACTCCCAGGCTTGCTCCATACTGTCCTGCAGCCTCAACAAGGCCCCTCCACAGCCCAGTCATGGCTTGGATGTCCCATGTCCGCCCCCAACCTGAGACTGGCAAGAACCCAGGTCTCCTGGGATCTGTCAGTGTCACCTCCTGCATTTGCCCCAAATGCACCCAGACATGGTGACAGAAGACCACATGCTACTCAGGAACCCTGAGCCCAGTGGGAAGGGGATACACAGCTCCTCCCCCCACCACAGGACTACACACCCTGAGCTCAAAGCCAGGACCTGAAGACTGCCCATGACTTACAGGGTTTTCCCTCAACTCCTCCCAAAATGGCAAGCCTTGCTGACATCAGCCCAAGTCCCAGGTAACTGCAAAGGGAGAAAAACCTCTGTGAGCAACAGATACTCCACTGACAACCTAGCTGGGACATGCTAGTCTCCTCTACACAGCCATGGCAAAGTGGCTCAAGTCAGCAGCTCATGCACACAAGGGGAACAGTATGACAATTCACTCTCATACTACCTTACCCAGAAGGACAATTTATTTTTGAAAAAGCTCAGGCAATAGCTGTCAGCTGTAATCGGGTTCTTGGAAAGCTGGCAATGGCATTTCCCTAACTCTGCTCCTAGTCCTACACTGGGTACTCCTACCCACCTCAAAGGCAGCCCAGCCACTAGCAAGCATACAGAACTGATTTTCTGAGCCCAAACACACCCCATAGCAAGCACAGGTGGGAAGAAGCTGCTGGCCTTTGCCCAAAACACTGGGAGCAGGGAAAAGAGTGAGGAAGAAGAAATGACAGAGATAGAGCATTATGAACTGACTACAACTCCCATTCTCCATCTTCCTGTGCTGCTCGGTGGTGAGGAGGTATAAGAGTTGGAAGTGAAGCTGAGCCTGGGAAAGAGGGAGAGGTGGAGGGAAGGCATTTTTGATTTTGTTCTTATTTCTCATTATCCTACTGTTTAACTGGCAATAAATTAAATTAAATACTAAATAAATTAAATTAAAATCAAGTCTGTTTTGCCTGTGACAGTAACTGGTGACCTCCCTGTCCTTGACTCACAAGCATTTTGTTGTATTTTCTTCCCCCAGTCCCATTAATGGAATGGGAGTAATAGAAGGGCTTGGTGGACACATGGTGGGCAGTCAAGGTTAATCCACCAAAATCACATGGCTCAAGTTTCTCTGCTTCTTCATGGTATTCACTTGCAAGGACCCCAGTCCAGAAAAACACCTTGGCCTCCCTGGCTTCACAGAAAGCTTCCATCTGAGCACTGGGCTCTCTTTCCCACAACTAACCTGTATGAATACAGCTTGTAGGTGTGATTAAACATCTGAAATGAAGTTGTGTGGCCAGGTGGCGACGTCTGGAGAGTTGCCTGGAGGGAGAAAAGGATGTCACAGGCAGGTTTCTGCCAGCCAGCAGCAAACACCAACAAAGTAATCTTCCAACAACATTAGGAAAAACGTGAAACTATCCTAGCATGATTCAGAGAGAAATGATGAATTTGCAAGGATTTCAATTTGACTGCTGATATGCAAGACAACTACAAAACCTGGAGCTAATAGTGCCTTCACATGACAGGGTTCAAACTGGTTATATTTCTATTTGTATCCACACCAATATGCTGTATAAAAGAAATACTTTCATTAAAAAGGAATCCTTATTCCACCTGTTAACTGCTTTTGTCTAGAAGCTACACTGCCTCTTCACGTGGTCCCTCCTACAGGAACTGTGTGCAAACTAATAGGAAGGCCAGGCACGCATTAACTTCCTACTCGAGTGAATTCATCTGTGAACTTGCACAAGCCAGAGGAAAAGCACATCCCTGTGCTTGCCAAGGAACAGAGTGAGGACCAGCCTGTGGTCTGAAGGAATGAAAGGGTAGCCTGTTCCCCAAGTGCATCAGCACAGCTAGAGTGTTTGTGGGGAGCAAAGCTCAGGCCACAGTGCTGCTCATATCTTAACTCCTCTATGTCCAGAATTTCCACACCCTGGACCCTTCACATCCTTCATCCTTCTGCTGAAACAGTGCAATGTCTTGAATATCACAGGCTGGGACACTGGATACAGCATCCCATCCCTCTGCTTTTGTTCAGCTTTATTATGAGCAGTATCTCTGCTCAGGCCAGAGCCTTATAATACCACAACCACAGGGCTTCACAGAACACCTATAGAAACGCCAAACCAGGAAATTAAAATGGCATTCATTTACAACTGAGTGAACTCAGGAAAATCAGAAACAAGGATTGAGAAGGCACCTTACTATGTTCTTAAACTCCAGTGTAGGCAAAATTTTGGACTTGAATTCATTAATATCATTGCTTTTTGTGTTCTTTGTTATAAGCTGTACAAACTGAAAGTCAAGGGTTAAGACACTCAGGTGAATGTGGTGTCCTCCATGAGATAAAGCAGCCCTGGCAGACTCACCACAAGCACCACTGACCCATGGAACTGGAGGAAGAAGATGGACAAAGAGCTGTGAGTACCTCTGGGACTGACTATAAAAAGGCAGCTATGACCAAGTCACAAGTGTGGCTTCATGTCACACTGACAAAACTCTCACTGTTTCCAAGGGAGAGAAATCTGAGCAGTTACAGATTCCTGCAGCAGCATTTCCCAACAGTGTGCATGCTCACTTTACCTCAGTGCGTGGAAGGAAGGTGATCTGTGTTGATCCACCACCCAAATCCAGCATCCCTACACTTCTCTTCTGCGGGTCATCTAGCCTGCCTGAAATGTGTGACAAAACAGAGAAAGCCATGGTGGGCACAGTGAGAAACTGGCTAGGAACAAAACCAGAAGTACAGTGGTAAGGAAAAAGAACAATCTAACTCCACCTCAGCACTAAATTACACTGTTATCTACTGGGCATTGATTTTGGCTTTATCAGACCTGAAAATCTTAAAGTGACAAGAGTCACTTTAAGAGTCTCTTATTTCTCCAGTGGCTGTTCCTGTCCCAATCACCGCAGCTTTGGCTACTGCATTCCCAAACATTTTGGATGCAAAGATCTTTTGTAAACTCTGCTCTGGTAACCACTTTGTAACACAGAAGAATGTGGTTTTCTTGGCCACCTCTCCCTGATCCCTTAGCAATATTTTGCAGATTCCTATGGCCAAAGGGATGACAGACTGAAAGGAGCTGGCCTAAGAGACTCAGCTCTCTTGGAATTCTTCCTGTTGCCAGCCAAGACCTCTGCTCTCATTTAGATCTAGTTCTTCTCAGTTAGATCCTTCAAATGCACCTTCCTGACAAGGACAGTTTGTGCCAAGTACCTCAGTACACTTCACTATAGCTGATGTTTGAAGGTCAGTGACCTTTCTGATATTTCCTGGGTGCATAAAATGCTCCAGAGCACATAGTCCCACACACTGTGTGCTGAACAGAGCACTTAGATGGCAGAGGGTTTTATGTCTTGCCAGAGAGGTCTTCAGCTCAGTTTTCTCTCTGCTCTTCAGCTACCCTTTTCTCACTCAATAGTGTAAACACCCATGGCATTTCTGTGTTATAAATCTGTAAGGAAGTAGCATAGCACTTTTTTTTACTCTCTGCAGCTGCCAAGCACATCTAGAATATTCACACAAAAAATATAGCCAGAGCCACAGCAGGCTCTAAAAAGGAATAAAATGCTCTGGTACCCTACCAGGAACCGAAAGAAAAGCTACATTAAACATCTAGGAAAAAGGATTAAACTCCTCACTCCATCAAGTAAATGGACAAAATCCTAATGACTTAAATAGGCCAGGCCAAAAACAAACTGCTGACTTATTCTCAGAGTCTTCTTTCTCCCATTCCACCCCAATGAATGAGCAAATCCCACACAGGGGCAGAAAAGAGCATGAATTTCACTGCACTGGTCATATCTTTATACACATACTCATGTACACATACCTGTTAAAAAATTTATTGTGATCCAGGCTGAAATACCTAATAAGGAAAAGTCAGAAGACACATGCTTAGATCATAGCATTTCATTTTATCTAACAGCAGCAACAAGTAAGTTAAGCCATATTACAAGGTTTCCAGAACTGTCAATGGCTGACAAAACCAAGATTAGACTACTTGAACAAAGAACATGACCTTCTCTATGAGAGCTTATGTGGTATATGGGAGAGAAGCCCCATGTATGAAATGCCTGGAGAGCTCTCTATTTCACAGGTCAAAAACATACACAGGAAGTCACAAAGGCTTCAGTCCTTAGCTAAAAGACAAAAAGATGACTGAAACTCACATTGTTCATTTTCTAGGAAAACATCCACTGTTGGCTTTTGTTTGGTATCAGGCACTCCACTTCTCTTTATGAATACTAATAATTTTCATCTTTCAGTGCTCCAATTCTGCCTGTTTTCCTCTAAGCAATTTTGTGAGCTATGCTGTTTCTGTCCTCTTCTTGTTTTTTAAATTGCTTCCCCATAAACTGGGCGAATCAGTGGCCTTATGTTAACAAATTCAAGTATTTATTCGTGTGGTTAAAACTCAAGGCATGCTAGAGAGCATGGCCCACTTCAATCCTTGGCTGAACCAGGGCTATCACTGCTATTACTAATTTCAAAACAAAAGAAAAAGAATGTCTTTCTTCCATTAAGTAGCAAGAAGAGAAACTCATAAACAGCTTCAGCTATTTTAAAGCTTGGTTTCTGAGCAGATTTAAACCACATTTCAACACTCAGTTACTTAGAATTTAGACATTCTGCCCTCAACATTTTTGGATGAACGTGAACTTAATTCAGTATGTATTTTCTTCTCTATATAATGGGGTTTTTTCATATTGAACTCACATTCCCACTCGTTAGATCAGCTATAATTAACATTATGATCCAATACTTCCAGAGAGCTCTGATAAGCATGGTCAAGAGCTGAGTGGGCAAACCCATTTGTTGAAGATCATCTCAACAAGCAGATATTCAGAAACCTTTCCAGAAGTGCTGTCTGCACAGTGGCTTTCTGGTGATCCTACAGGAACTGCTCAACAGTCAGAGCTTTCAAGATCAGTACAGAGCTCAGGACTTCAAACTGGAAAATACACAGCAGGAGATTTCTTTGGCAGGCACTGCCTGTGGCCACATAAAAACTCTGCTTCTGTCAAACCTGTTGCTTATGGTTTCCCACTACAGCAGGCAGGGACTCATCACAGTGCAGCAGGGATCTCCAGGACAGCACAAAGAGTCTCCACAAGGTTGCTTACCTTCATCAGTTCCATTCATTATCGACACGCAATTGTCCCTCACGAAGAAGGGGGAGGCCTGAAAAATCTCCTTCACCTGCAGTTCAAATAAAAGCTACATTCAGAGAAATACCTTTTCAGCTGATAAAACAAGCTTTTGAAAAGCTCCAGTTCTACACCACTGCTCCTCTTCTTGGGCCAGATCCTGACTGCTGCTCACCACTTTGTCTAAAGCCCAAGAGTCCAACACGCAGCAGCCTTTATGTGCTGGCCCTGCAGTTTGGTGCAGAAACAGGGATGGATGGGTGGGTTTTCAAGCATGAAGACTGCTCAGAAATGCCATTAACTAGGGATGGATATGGCTAGGGAAGGAAATCCTGTTTACTTTGCTGGAATTGGTGACCCTCAAGGTACTATACATGCATGGGAAAGGCAGGAGATGGACACCTGAGCTTTCAGGAATGTCCCAGGGAGCTGCATTTTTAACAGGAGCATGTTTTCTGGAAAGCAAATGGAAAGACAAGAGATAATACCTTTTCCAGCAACTTCTGGGCTTTCTCTCCTGGCAGCAACCGTAGGCCAGCTGTGGCTTTCAGGACTAGAGGAGTAAACTTCCACAGCTCCATGGGAACTTCCTTCTTTGCCACCTCCAGGAGCTCTTTTATTCCCTGGCCACTCTGTGAGCAGAGAAAAAACAATAAAAGGCATCTTAAAAACTCTTTTGAAAGGGCAAACGGTGATCAGAGCTACAATTCACTGTATATGTGAAACAGAGACAAATTAATATCACAAGGGGTCAGGAGAAGGTGCAGGACTCACTATCTCCTCCAGCATAAGGCCTGGTGGATATAATGGGAATTATCAAAGAGGTCCAAAACAGAAAGAGTAACTTTTTCAAACAGTGAAACAGAACAGAACTCTACCACCGAATGTTTTGGCTACAAAAGGCTCAAAAGGCAGTATGACAGATTCTTGGAAAGCAAAGGCTTTTGTAAAACACTATGAGCTGGGTCTAAGTCTGGCTCATAAGAGTCTCTAAATTCCTGCATATGAGAAGGTAAGAGAGGCAGGAAAGAAGTCATTTGAATTACCTTTTCGACATCATCAGCATATGCAGACAGACCTGGTTTCAGTGCTTTAAATGTCTCATGGGTTAATCTGGGAGTCTCTGTTCAAAAGCAGGATTCCAAAATAAGCAATGGTACAAACAATTTTGAGTACACAAAAAGAAAACCACTAAAAAATTCCATTACTATGTGCTAACAGAAGTCAATTGAAGCCTCTGTCTAATGAACTATTATCAGCCACCTGACCTTTAAATACAGCCCTGGCTGTGGAATTAGAACCCGAGAAGACCACTTTTAAAGTCATGACTGGTTGTCAGGTGCTGGTGTCCACTGTGCACATCAGACACCAGATGGGTGCAAGCTGTCTTTGAGGCCTTATACCTGCCATGTGCAGCTTTCCAAACTGCACCTGGGAAAGAAGACCTCTTGTTTCAGCCTGCCCTGTTCTGGCTAAACTTGATTCCAGCAAAACCTAATGGTAGCTTTTCCACTATTTTCAATGGCAGCAGAGGGATACAGACTACAGTATTTTGGAAACCTGCAGTGCCTTATGTGAACCTGCAGTCCAGGCAACACTACAGTCCATAAAGTTTGCTGCAATATATGCTGAAACTGTGTTTCAAATGAAGCAGGCAAGGAAGAGGCAACGACTTCAGGATACACAAAAAGAAGGAAATCCATGGACTGCTGTTTAACACCTTTGGTGGCTGAGCCTTGCACCAGCCCATTATGCAAACTTCAGGTGCTCCCCAGAGGCCAACTGCACCATACACCAACACTGCTAATCCCTAACAGAGCCTTTAGATCACCTACTAACAGCACACACCCAGGTTCTTTGATCTTTAAGAGTTTCACAAACAGAAGCTTGACAACATATAAACCATAAAGCTAACTACTCCAGAGGAAAACTGGAGCTTATTTGTACACTTTTGTCTCTCTTCTCAGTAGTAGTTTCTGTCCAGATGCAATACACAGCAATTTTAATCAGACTATTCACAATTTTTGTTTTGTTATGCAGTTTAAACCCAACACCGAAGCCAAGGATGCACTAAACCAGACACTGTTGAGAGAGGCAGCTCACTGCTAGGAACTGGAGACACCCAACAACCTAAAAAATTTGGAGAAATAAGGCAGTTTGAATTTATAATCTCTCTTCCAGCAGTCTGATGAAAAATTGCCCTTCTTCAAGCCACTGCTCTAAAAGTACAGCTACTATTAAGTTCATATTCTGACATTACAGCATTTTCTCCTTGTTCAACATTTTCACTACTTCATCCAAACACACATGCCTGAACCACAGTATACCTCCTGATGGCTCTCTAGAAAGACCTGAAGTATGTTTTTCCAAGTAATCCCTAGAAAAGTGCCATCAATAATCTGCTCCACAACTTATGGAAGACTTAATCTGTCATGCAACGAGCAGGACATACCTCTTGGCTGCTGTGCAAATTTAAATATATGGATGCGAGTTCCTGTGCTTCCTGCGTCGAACATAATTCCATAAAAGACAGAGAGATCTGTGGTCACTGCCTGATGGGCCAGTTTATCTCCCCTGCTTTCAGCAACTCCCTCTGTGGCTCCCACAAATGGTCTGGAGCTCAAGTGCCATTTTATGTATGCAACATAAACAGCTATGCATGTCAAAATCCCAAAAGCAAAGAACCGCTTTGATATCTTCATGGCTTCCATTTAATGGGATGTTTTGTCTCTTCACTTCATCAAGCAGTCTGTTCCTTGTCCTTCATGTAGAACAGGTGGCTCCCACATCACTCCTACATCCAAGAGGAGAGAAAAGATCTGTTTTATTCTCCCAGCCTGATAGAAGAATCTAAAAGTAAGACGCCCATGATATTGGACACTACTTTCCCAATGACCAGAAAAAAGCAACCTCCTTTAGCACCTCTTTCAGTCCCACTTTAAGGCATGGAGCAGCACAAATCTTCTCCCCCATTGCTACAGAGGCCTAATAAGGCACAAACTAGAGAGGGTTCAGAGAAGATAAATACAGTAACTGAGGTGGGAGGGGACCTCAGGAGGTCCCTCATCACACATCCTGCTCACAGCAGGGGCTGCTGTCGGAGCCATCCATGTGCCTAAGGGCTATATCCAAGAGCATTTTGAAAAACTCCGAGGATGAAGATCCCACAGCTTCTCTGGGCAGTTATCTTTGTTAGCTCCTGGATGGTGAGGGAGGTCCCAGAAGACTGGACAAGGACAATTTAATATCTGAAAGGCAAGATGCAAGATTCAGGGAACTGAGTGCCCTCCTTCCCCACCTCCAATACCAGGGAAGAAACCACAGCAAAGCACAACCCACAAAATCTATGAGCCCTCACATAGCATCATTCAGATGATTTAAAAACAGTCGGTGGTGATTTATGGGGAGCAAAACTGCATATAATTTTTTCTTTTTTGATAAAGTAATGAAGAGAAAGGAAACCAATTGATGAAGAGGAGTTAAACAAGGTTTTTGACACATATGTAACCTCTTCATGTGAATGCAGGAAGCATACAGAAGGCACGAAGGGGAGGAATTTAAAATCAAGGTGATTACAGAGTACTTCCAAAAACAGGTAAGACAAAACTTCATAAAAATGGAGGGAAACAAAATCACAGGCACATACACACATAAAGAATGGATCAGCTTAAGGGAAAGGGAACTGTAGACTGACATGACACAGAAATCAGGAAGACGGCATTGCAAATAAATTAAAAATCTTCCTGGCTTCTTTCAGGAGGCAGAGACACGCAGGTGGCAATCGCTGCAGATCTACGGGGTGATCGATCCGATCCTCCTGGTGCCAGGAAGGCCTCAGCAGAGCTAAATGTCACAGGAGGGAGGAAAGCCGCAGGGACCCGGTGATCCTTCCAGGAGACACGAGCTCCACCGCAGGGAAGCGGGGGCTGGAAAAACGAGGAGGCACAGCAGCCTGGAAAGCGCTATCCCCCTACTGCCGTTTGCCTGGAGAGAATCGCGACTGTCCTTTCCATGCCTTTGCCAGCCAAGATTTACTGCAAGGGAAAAGCTTCCCGCTGGCGCCCCGGAGCCGGGAAGGCAGGCGGGAGCCGGGAGTCAGGCAGAGCCCAGGCCGCCGCGGGCCCAACCCAACCCACCCCGCGAGGTGCCCCTCGCTCACACACGGACCACTGTCCCGCCGCCCGCACTTCCTCCTTCCTTCCTTCCTTCCTTCCTTCCTTCCTTCCTCCCTTGTCCCTCCTTCCCTCCTCCCTTCCCTCCCTCCCGAACTTACACCGCCCCCGCCGGCCCCGCCATGGCGCCACCGCCGCCCGGCTCGCGGGGCCCGCCCGCACGGCGCAGGCGCGAGGCGGTGCCGCCGCTCCGTGAGGGGAGGCCGCTCCCGGGCCGGGCCGGCCCCTCAGCAGCGGGGTCCCGCAGCAGCAGGGCTCCGCCGAAACGTCCTTAAAAAAAAACAAAACAAAACCAAAAAAACGGCGAGACGCCGCAAAATTAGGAAGGTGTGTGAAGAAACGGTGGCGAAAAATGTGGGATGTGAAAATGTCAATTATCTTGGATCAGGTGGTAGTTAACGTCACTTAGTCAAGGACACCCTGGAGCTAAGAAACCCTTAGAATGAAGTACATCACTCAAGGTTCATGTATGCTGTAGCTGAGATACGTGCATTACAGTACTAAAAAATCACGTCTGTAGTACTAAAAAATCAAAAAGGTTCTGGCCAGGCGAACACCCTTCCCCTGGATGCCTGAAAGATAGGCTGGAAATAAATCCCCATAGGCTGATGTCTAAAGAGCAGGTATTTGTTTATTGCAGCGCTGGTGGTGAGGGGGATTTCTCCTCCTAACTCACCCACCCTTGTCAAGTGCTGTGGTACATTTATACAGTAAATTTTGCTTAGTGTTACTATGTCATTACAGCATCATTGTATATGTGCCGGAACTAATTTACACAGCATGATCTCATGGTTATTAGATAATTCTTTGGCACTGCACTTGCGCTTCCCCGATTTGGGGATCATCGGGGGTCTTTGGTGAAGGCTTCTAAATATTCTTTGCACTTGAACTTTTCAGCTTTGTCTTCGGAGCATACGCAGTTATGGTGCTCCTTGGTCCGTCTGGTCCTAACTGGCCTAAATTCTTCGTTTTGTGGCTAATTGGCTTTGCACTTGCCAATTTCTCATTAGTACTACTCTTATCAATTTCTGAAACCATCCACTTGGTGAGTTTTTTCTCTCCTTTTTTGTCTATTCAGTACTAAGCAACTAGTTAACCATATACTAGCCATTACATTGCATAAAAAGTTATATCAGGTTATATAGGTATCAAAAGTTATGATTCAGGTTATCGGGTTATATAGGTATAAAAGCTATGATTCAGGTTACATAAGTATAGAAAGTTATGCTTAAAAAGTCATTATTTAGGTTATATTGATATTAGGTTACATAGATCTCTTACAACTCAAGCTACATAAGCACCTTATAACTTTGACCCAAATTATATAGGCATCACCCTGAGCATGCACTGAAATTAGGTGGGTCACATAGTTTGTATGATAATTACTAACCAGTCCTAGTAAAGGGGCTGTACTGTCTTGGTTTAAGACAATTTAAGAGGTGGATGCTCTAAAATGAGTTATCTCCCCGTAGTTTTGACCAATCCCTTTCCACAAAAAAGGAATGAATAAGAATAGATGTAAGTGGAAAAAACAAGTTTACCAACAAGTGGAACAACAACAGGCAAATAAATAAGAGTACATAACCACTGGAAACAGAATTGCTAAATCTCACTAACCCCTCGTGAGCAAAGACTTTAAAAACGCCAGTGACACCTCCCACCCTGGTTCTCTTTTCTGATTGCAGGGTATTAGAGACAGTAACAATTTGGGGCACAGATAGATGTGGAATACAGTAACATTTTCTGTTGTCCTCAACATGTACTTGGGAGGTTACTAGTACTAAATAGTTGTGTATAAATAATGGCCTGGAAAGTCCGGAGGGGCATCCTAGATTTGTGGAATACCAGCAATCATCCAGGCTTGTGCAACTGTGAAATAAATAATGAAGTATCTCTCTTCAGTGTATAATTGTTGGCTTGTTGCACACCGGGTAATGAATCTGATTTTTGTGGACAATAACAGCAGCTGTCCTCAAGGTGAGGGGGAGCAGGGTAGAGCAGGACTTGTGAGAGTGGCAGGAGACATCCCATGGCCCAGGAATAATGCCACCAGGAGATGGCTGGCAGGGCTGCTAGGCACCCTCTGCATCCCAGTGAGACCCAGCCCTGCCAGGAGCTCATCCTGCAAGTATGCACTGGGTGTGAGGCAGGAAGTGTGGGTAGATATGAGCAAAGGATGCTCCTGAGTAGTTTCTTCATGCCTTTCCCCATACCTCATGTACAAAGAATTAAAACATTTTAAGATTTGTGGCTCTTCTGTGATGTGATTGCAACAGAATCTGTGTTTGGTTTCTAGGGTGGTTTGTAAGCAAGACCCTGATGGTGTGGTTTCACCACAGAAACATGAGTGTGCCAGCAGCTTGAGAAAAGAGACAGCTGAGAATGCTCTGCTGATTCCTGTAGGTGCTGACCCCAAAATTGCTGCTGTGGCATTCCTGTCAGTCACGGCATTTCAGGAGATGCAGGCCCATCAGGAAGAAGATAGACAGGAGAACCTCAGGAAAGATGCATCCTGACTGCTGGGTGAATACCCTTTATCTCTGGGACTGAGGGGAGGGATAGTCCTCATAGCTGGGCGTGGTCACTGGTCTTGGTGAGTCTGCAGCATGGCATCACCTTGTTCTGCCCCAAAATGTGAGATGTTGACTGACTAAAGCTGGTTTTTTATGGTTCTTGCTATGCCAGGTGTAGCTCAGAGATATCTAGTGGCAGTGTGAAGGTAAATTCAATGCGAATAAACTGGTTTTCAGTTAGCTTTGTTCTGAGTGATCCCCTTTTGGTAAAGCAGCAAAAAATGGGGATAGGACATAAAGATACTACAGGTTTTGGGTGAGGGAGCTACTCAGGTCTGGAGCTGTCTTTCAAAGTAAAAGACTAGGGATCCTCATCTCAAATTCTGTGGTTGTCACTAGGATTTTGGGCAGCTGTGAAAATTCCCACCTAGGAGCAAGTTTCCTGAAACATAGAACAGGACTTAAGTCCCTTATGTTTAGAAACACAGAGTCATCTGAACTCATCACAACAGAGAGCCTGCTACATGAACAGCCTGTTTCTTCTTCCAGTTTGCAAAAAAACAGGAATACTTCTGGAGGGTTACTCAGGGTGAACGACTACTTGCCTTTTTTCCTGAAAAAATGCAAAAGATTTCGGTGATATCAGTATGGTTTTCCTTAGCAAAATAATTTTTTTCAGTCCTAAATAAAGAAATGCTCCTGCCACCGATTGATAAGTCAGCAAAAGAAGATGGATTTTTCCCTTTTCTCGAGGGACGGCAGATCTCAGGAGGTGAGGCCCTTGCGGAAAAGCAGGTCAAGGCCAGCAGAGAGCAGTATTTTGTCAGGAACACCATTTCCCCAGGGACGGGGCAAAATACTGCAGTATTTATTTCTCCTCGTTGAAATATCTTGCATATATGTTCATAAAGAGCTCTGCAGTTAGGATTAGAGATTCCAAAGAAATGGGAATGTAATGCTGGGATGGTTAGTTTTCTCCCTCCTGTAGAAAGCATTACTTATGTGCATGGGAACAGGTCTCAGACTGTTCTTGGAACCCCCCCTTCCCTCAGCTGGGATGGAGTATAGGTGGTTTAAAGAGTTTTGGAATCATTATTGAAAGTGTGTCACACACAATACTGTGGTCATTCTTAGAATTAAGCTGCATAGTCTGAGATTTGTAACAAATTTTCAAGTACAATGTCAATGTATTATACATATTACTTACACGTGTACATTTAGATTCATAGCTTGGTGTATGGTATATATGGAACCTGAGCTAGAATGCAGATTATTGGGAACCAGTTTGGGAACCATTTGGGAAATTATCTGTCACTCCCGTGTTGTAAGATTAATTGTGCTGGATGTCTGAATGAGAATTAATAAGCAGGAATCAAAGACAAATTGTACAAATAGGAGAATCTGTCTAATTAAAAGGTGTAGCTTTTTCTGGGGCAGTCTACCACCACATTCTCCCTGTATCCCTGAGCAGGACAGGCAGTTCTGGGGTCCTATCACTTACCTGAAACCCCACATGGCACCTGCTGCTCTCTGATGCCCTCCACTGCGGTTCTTCATCATTCATTCCCAAAATTCCCAGCAGGGCAGGACTTGGCATGTACTGCAACTTCTCTGCAGCTGCATGTGTCCCTGATTGAGAGGGCCACGATCAAACATACCAGACAAATGCTGAGTTGCCATTTACTTTCCTATGGAGGAAGCCAAAATAAGATATTTCTCCATGTCCCTTCTGGATACCCATCAGTTATTTGACAAAGTCATAGAAATTAAACACCCTTGAGACATTTTTGCTTCTGGCAATTTTGGCTGAAAGTAGTAACTGGTCCAATATTTTGGAGGGGCAGTTTTGTGCATGTAATATAGAGGGTGTCTTCCAGGGGATGCCGCTGATGTTTTCCTTGATAGTTGTGGCTATCATATCACAAACCAGAAAAATTGAGGAGGTGTCTGCTGCTCCTCACTGCTGCTCACAAACGGTGTGCAGAAATGAACTGTAACTTTGGAAATGCTGCCTCAACGTGGTCTTTTTGGTGCCCTACAAGCTGAAGTTCTTCATAAATTTATCATGACCTACATAATTGACCTATATTATGTCTGTTTGTTAATGCACTAATTATAAACATGAATGGGGATGGCTTAGCGGTTATTTATTTATACTGAGGTGTGTGCCTGCTGTCTGAAATGATGTACAGGAGGATCATTGCCAGATTTCCCTCCTTGGCCCCTCCATATTTGACATATACCATGGACCATTGTTATAAAACATTAATAGATTCTGCTTTCAGAGGGGAAAAAAAAAGGAAAATTGTTTTTATTGCTTTTCTAAGCAAGAGGATGTGTGCAAGATCCTCTGGCAGGTCTGTATGCGAGAAAATTAAGCATGAGGGAGAAAACACAACACAGCAAAATTTTCAAGCCCTTGATTTGTAGGACAGCAAGTAGGAGCTGAGTGTACTTTGCACTTTGGTCACTTTATTGAAACCTTTCTAGGCTGGGAAACAGCATTACTACACCTTGCTGATAGTTATGTGTCTTATAATTAATGGGTCTAGTTCTCCTCGCACTTGCGCCGCACTTGCAGGCTGCCGGAGCTGTTCGAAATCCAGGGTGCTGTTGAAATGTGGTGAGTTTAGTGGAACTGCACCTGCTCCCAGCAAATATGAATTTTGCTTTTAACATTTCAGACCGACATCCAAAGCCTGGTTGATTTGCCTCTAGGGGCAGATTTGGATCAGGACTTTAAAACAGATGTCTGCTGCCACAGACCCCCTCAGTTGTATTAGCGGCGCTGTCAGGCGGTTTCCACTGCTGTGTCCTCATTCAGATAGACAGGGTATGCTGAGTGTAATCTAATTAAGGAGAAGTCCCCAGATTTTTTTTTCATGTCTGCTATCACTGTGTTTTTAACTTCTCCAAATTCATTATAAATGCACCCATCTGTGGGCTGTCATATAGCACTGACTCCAAGTAGCCGGTTTTGGGAAAAAAGTAGGTGTGGAGGATGAATAAAGTGAAAACAAATTGCTGCCATATTTAACTGTTTGCAATTTCAGAAATTGTCCCTTGTGTTTCATGTTAGGGATGAATTTCCAGGCAGTCAAAAATATATGTTTTACCAATGGGTTTGTGGGCAAAGTGTTTATTCAGATATACATATTATTCATTTGGTAGGCTGGTTGTCAAGTGGCACAGGTTTGTCTGTTGGAATAGACAGCCCATGCCTTTAACAAGCTTTTGTTAAGAAAGATTGTTATGATCGTGTCACAATCTTGAAGTCAATTGTGAATATTCTGAGGGAGAAGAAAGTAACTTCCTGCCTTATCATTCTGCTTCCTCTGCAGAAGAGTCATCCCAACCTATTCTACAGAGCTTTTAAAAGCTATTACTGGCTTATGTATAATGTTAAGGTTCAACAAAAAAAAACAGCTTTTGGTAAAAACGCTCTGATTTAAAAAACTTTTTGAGCGTGATATTTGAAACCCAGAATAATTTAGCTTCTAGGTGACCTCTTGAGGCTCCCATGCTCAAAACACGGCCAAATTTGAAGTTTGACTGGATTGCTCAAAGCCTTGTCCAGCTGAGTGTTTAGTATCTCCAAGGATGGAGACTCCTGGGGCCATCCATTAGGTGAAATATATTGTCTGATACCTAATAGGAAATTGCCGTATTCCAGTATGTGTCCTTCACTACTTGTGCTGTCACTGAAAATCTCTGGGAAAAGCCTCCCTCAGTATTCAGCTGCCAGTTAGATTGTGACTACAGATAGTTGTGGGACTTCAGAAATTATTTGCATCCCTAGATGATTACTTGTTTTCACACTGTTTAGCTTCATGATGTATTTTCTGTGTGAGTCTTCTGGTATTTTCAATGACTCTTACATAAAGCATGTCAGAAGCAATTTAAAGTTATTATGAAAAAGAGAAAACTGAATGTGTCTGTCTTTCCTTAGTATTCATAATATTCTTTTACTTGATATGTGTAGAAATGGAAATAGGGAAATACAGCTGGCTGCCAATTCTCCCCTATGTATATAACCCATTTTATTGTTTGTTGGACGTTGCTCCTTGAGTCCTGAGAGAGACAATTTTGAAGGTGAGTCTCCTGTCATGAGAGCCATTTTAGGAGGTGCTCTGCTGTCCCAATGCCCCTTGAGGAGGAGTTCACTGGTCTCAGTCCTCTATGTAGAATTGCACTGTATAATAACAATGAATGCTTAGAGTCTCATAAGGGAGAATGACCCTAAAAGTTACTTCTGTGCTCTGAAAAAATATGTACCACTCATATGTTAGGAGATGTCTAAAGTTTTGTGTGTGAAATAGTCATTGTACACCTTGGAGAGAAAAGAAGTGTTCTCAGTTGGTTTTTCTACGTCTTGCACAGCTACTGACAAATAAATGTTAACCTTCAATCATTTATGTTTCAGGAGCTGCAGGACTGTTCTCCAGTATTTGTAAGCTTCCTTGAAGAAGCAAACTAATTTTCAGTAGTTCAGTTCCTACAGATGAATGTATTTTCTAGTGCTCCAGTGATAAATTCACTGTTGCTTATAAAGCACTCGCATGCTAGAGTGAATGCACAAGTGCCTGGATTAATGCTTATGATCAGCTCAGAGAAGCAAACATTGGAAATGTCTATCCTTCAGCTTAAGGCATTTTAAGACTTTTTTTCCAACACCAGTCTCCCTGCTCTTTAAGAACTGCACATTTAGGAGCACCCACCCTGGGCATGCAGAATATTCAGGCACCAAAACCCATTAATTACTTTTGCATATGAAGTGTAGTCTATTGTGCCACCTTTTTTCCTTAGTAAATAGGGTCACCTATTTGTCTTCTAACATAACTTCTGAAAATAAATTTCTTCTTGCAAAATGAGTTCTGATGAGGTCAGTTACTTTGATATTGTCATGCAGAAAAATGATGCTGTGAGATTTCCATTTCTTTCCAGAAGGAAAAGACTTTTGATGTTAGGTACCTGTGTGCTGGTTTGAGCCACCTTCATGCTCAACATGATGCTGAAACTGTGCATTTCTTGAAAAATGAGTAACTGAAACAATCACTGATTTTTAGTAGTGTGTATAACCACAGTTGTCTGGAAAGGTGGTGTTTTAACAAGTTAAATATTTTGATTTCATATCTCCGTGAATTTGCAAAAGCTGTTTTTTGGTTCAGCTAAAAAATTGGAAATCTCATCAGTTGTGGAATAGTAGTTGAAATGTCCTGGAGACACCCACATCTGAAATTTTCATAGTATGGTCTTTGGTGAATAGTTGGGACATGGTTTTCAGGCAGCCTGTACATTGAGTTGTGGTGCAGAAAGCAGTTGCAGGGAAGATTGCCCAGCAGAGCAGGCAGGTGTCCCATGTGCGACCACCGATCTGGTCTGGAGGGGACTGCTCCCATCCCAGGGAGATGGGAGAGGCTTAAAGCAAAGTTTGTGAGAACAAAGAGAGCTCATTTTCTCCATACCCCGACTGTAATCAAAGCCAGGCACTGGAGAGTGTAGGGTGGGGAGCAAGACCTTTATCCCTGCTGGTGTGGCTTGAGGGCTGGGTCACATCAGAGCTATCAGGGAAGCAGAGCACAGCAAAGTGAGGACTTTCCCAGAAGCAGCAGAGGTTGCTTGTGTTAGGGAACCAGTGCCAGAGGAGAAGATCAGCAGAAATCTGCTCAATAAATGTACTGGCTGGTCTACTGTAGTCAGAGGACCAAGCCCTTCTTGGGGACAGTTCAGCTGTTTGAAGAGCACGGCATCCCAGAGGGATGGTGGAATCAGGTGCTAAATTTCCCCTTGTGTTCCTGGAGCAAAGAGAAAGAAAAACACATTGGAGTTGACCCGGGACCAGCCGTTTGCACACCACCCATGAAAACCTCTTCCTTATCCTCATGAATAACGGGGGTTTGAATTTACCAAGCGAAGTGATCACACCCTCCAGCCTGCTATTCATTACTCCAATTAACAATCAGTTGCCTGAAAAATGGGCCAATCTGTTTCTTGGGGAGCCACATAGAAAATCCACAAGGCAAGCCAATTAGCATACCAGTCCTCACCCTCAAGGGAATCTAATTTAGTCATTTGGTTGATCTAAGTACCAAAATATTGTTGTTTTGTTATGGAGCATATAATGTTTGTTAAATGGCTGAAATCCCCCGGGGCCCATATGCTGCTGATACTCTCTGCATCCTCCCAAGCTGGCAGAGGCAATAAGGCAAAACTGTTTTGTCCCGCACATGGCCCCTGTATTTTCCTGGCACAACGAGGCAGCTGGACGCGGGCAGAACAAACCTTCGCCACCCAGGGTGGGCGGGATAGCTTCCCTCCGAAATAGTTGCACACTTGAGCAAGCCCATTGTCTGCCCAGAAAGCATTTCAACCGCCTCTTACCAGTCAGCCGCGGCTACAAATAGTGCGCAGAGCCAGTGTTTGGACAACCTGTCTGCACAGTGCATTGTGCAGGAGCAATTAGTTTGCAAATTGCCCATTTGCACATCCGCGCATGAATTAGTTACATTGCTCCCACAGGATTTGTTATTCTTATCATTGCTGTTAAGGAAGGCCCATGAATAAAAAAAGGTAATTTGGACGAAAGCCTTTCTCCCCACCAATGCGAAGTTCGAGCCTCTTCCTCGGAAAGGACAGGCAGAGGGTGGAGTCCCTAGCAGGAAAAGAGGGAGTCTGTGGGATGTTGCCTCTTCGTGTTTCTAATTCTCTGGGTTGATGCTAGTGTAATGGTGGCACGAGTTGTGCAAAGTTTTTTGCTCATTTCATAGCTTTTTTTTGGTGAAAGAAAACACGTGACAGCTGTCAGCTTGTACTGCCATCCCTGGTGCACATGCTCTATGCTTGGAGATGTGGTCCCAATCCTGTGACTGAACTGCTCCTTCATTTCTGGAGAAATCCCACATTGGGATTTTAGCAGCCAAAGAAACACCAGAGCTACCAATATAATCTGCTTGATTTAATAGCATTACTTTTATTCTGGTCTGAATTTGCTAGAGCTGGTGCAGAGTAACACCGGAAGGAAAGGAATCTAACTGAATGGACAGTCCTTCTCAGTGTTCACACATTTAGTTCTCCAGTTCAAAACCCCAAACTGCACATCACTGCTACCTAATCAGCAAAAGGACAGTATAGGTGAGGTGTGACTGTATCTGTCACACCTGGGCATTTTAGTCAGACACTGCAATTAATCTGTGCCTGCTGAAGAGGTTGTGCTATCACCAGCTTTGTTCATCTGTGCAGGTGTCTGAGGGTTATGCTGCCCAGCTTTGAACCTGCTGATGTTTCTCCACCATCCTCTCACTGTCCTGAGCTGGGTTTTGGCTCAGCTGCTTATCTTGTATGCCTTGCAGGCACCTTCAGGTGCTGCTATATGACCACCTTCTGGACCAGTGCATTCCTGCCAGATGTCCAGTGGCTCCTGCCAAGGCTGAGAGAAGTTACAGAAAAGCAAGTCGTGGTCAGATTATGTGAATGTCCTGCATGGACACCTGCTTTTCTTCTGGGGAACCTCAGAAGCTGATGTGGTAGGTGCTCTGTGGCATCTGCATTTTTAACTTCAAGTCACCAGAGGCCACATAAAAGCAGCGCCCCCAAAGAAATAAAAAGAAAAGAAAATCCATACCTGCCTCATATCTTTATGCTGTAGTTTCTGATAATGTCTTTTCTGAGGGTGAGTAGTGTCACTGTACCCCATGGGCACGTGACACCATGTATGAACAGCCAAGTTCATAGTTGGCACAGTTAAGAGCATATTTTTTTGGCTGCTGTAAAATATGCCCCTTCTTTTTTCACCCAAATTCATCTTGCTTCTGGGAGAGAATGTGTTCCAACTAAGGCATTTTATTCAACATTTTCTTCAGCTGTTTTAGTCCCAAAGAACTGTCTTCGGCCACCATCTTTTCCATGGAGATGTAGTTGTGCTTTTTGAAAGGAAAAATGTATTTCTGCAAGTGGTTCAATTTGCTTGCACATCTGACCAGACCCAGTGCTATTTAGTGTTGATTTATCACCTTTGCAAATGTGATGGAAACTCAGTAACATTTAATGTTTCTTTGCAGCTCAGTGATTAACCAAACTCTGCTGGGCTGATAAAAGTCTGGTGTTGATTTGAGGATTTAGTAGTCAAATAGATTGAAAACTTGCCGATATGGGCACAGCCAATTCTGTATTACACTCTTTTCTATTTAAACCACAATGAAATAAAATTTATTTGAGAAGCTGTAGTAATATTTTATCAGCATGTTTACAATCTTTGAGCCAATTTATAATCTCATGGAAAGGAGTCACTTGTCTTTTCTGAAACCATAAAAAGCAGGACTTCCTGATGCTGTGTTAGCTCTCCCAAATTCTTTACATGTTGAGTTGTCTACTTTTCCTCCTTGGAAAGGTAAGGAGCAGGTAGTTACTTGAAGCTTTCTCCAAAAGATGTGACTACTGTTTCTTTCCTTGTTTGAAACTGCAGAAGTTTATTGGCTTAAAGAAACTTGTTCTGAATTGTGAATGGCATCTTAACAATCAGCATCCTGTAGGAAGACAAACTAACAAACTGGAGATATATTTGCTCCTGGTAAAACTAGGAACTTCCTTCTTACTTTCTTTGATTCTACTAGTCACAGTCTATTTCAGTGCTGTCTTTTTATTTAGGTGTCTGTCCTTGCCAATTCCTGCCTGCTAGTTGGTAACCATTGGTGTGACGATTTCCCTGGACCTGCTACACTTTAAAGCAATAGTGCCTGTGATCCTGAGTCTCACCCTGCTGATGGGCCTAAGATTTGAGGAGCTCGGGCTGTGCATGGGGTAAAAAAGGGCCAGGATGCAGCTTTCCTGCTACAGGCCACTGCTCTCCGATCATAACTGTGGTTCAAATGCTTTGGGGAATGGGTAACTGCTGCATTTTATTAAAGACATGCAACTGAAATAATAATCGGATAAAAGGATCATTTATTGTCAAACGATTATGGAGCTGCATTATGTGATTTCATATATTTTCCTTCAAAATCTCTGCATTTCAAACCAGCTTGCGGTTTTACTCTGTGCCATTAACACTTTGGTATTACACAGGAGTATATTTCACATGGCAGTTCAGTGTGATATGGATTATGTTATCAGGAAATAAATAAAATTTTCTCAAGTTAGCCTTGGCTCTTCTGGTGGTAATCGTCAAATTGTTTGTCCTTAAGCTATGGCAGAGGATTGGATTCTTAAAAACTGGATAGAGAAAAATGCTTTTAGAATGATTTCTTTACAATAAAAACATGATAGTCGTAAAGCTAACTGATAATCTTTATGATTCACATTCCATGTGAAGCAGGAGGGCAAACAGATTCCCAGCTGATATAAGTCAACACAGTCCCATTTGCTGAGAAAGCTGGGTCAGTCCACAGCAGCTGAGGATCCAGCCCCGTGACTGAAAGAATCCTCATCTTGCTGGCAAAACAAAGGAAAAGACTTTGACAGGATTTTGTGAGGACAAATAATATTAGAGAGCAAATAAGATGGGCTGGGGACCAAATAGGATGGCTGTTTCATTTGTCATTTCTCAAGATTTTTTTTTATCGGAATATGCACCAATGGGCAGAAGTTGTCTTGTGGAGCCGCTGAAGGCTGTTAACCTTTTTTAGTACTGTTTAGTGTCTACCACTGTAGTGGAGTTAGGCTCATGAATGGTACACCTTTAATAACAAAACTCCTGAGTTAATCTCCTCTAGAGGTCTGCGTGACATGACCAGCTATAATCTAACCCTTCCAGGTTATTGTAGATGCACTTAGGGCCATAAAACCTTCTTTGGGAGAATTAGGTATTTTCTCATTATGCATGCCAGTAGCTTTTCACTGAATATCACTCAATTTCCATGAAAATCTGAGTTTCTCTGGCAAGTTGCAGAGTTTACCTAGTCTATAAAAAAGGATCTTAAGAATTTTCTACTGGTCTGTCCTCTGACTACCTCTGAATTAGTCAGGTGAGATACTCTCTGATGAACTGCTGGAAGGTGTAAGGAGTTTGTCTTCAGAACAGGCAGATGCAGGATGTGCTTGGGGAAGGAAACGCTGGAAGCAGGGGAGTCCCTGCTTTATGTGGAGTCATTGCAGGACAAAAGCCTGGTTCTTTTCTTTCCTCTACCTGCAGGACCTCATCACCATGTGTGCTGGGAAACTGTGCAGCTTCTTGGGCTTGCCATTGACCAGCTGCTTAAAAGGTTTGAGGTTTCCAGGGTTGGATGTAGACACCTGAAGTCTGAGCCCCAGGCAGCCACAGCCTGTATTGGATCTCAGCTCCTGTGGGGAAAGTAATACTTCATTTCTCTGCCCTTATATGTCCAGGTTTAGCAAACTCTCCAGGAAAGTTTAGCAAACTCTTACTTTGCTTGTCATGCTAATAATAAATAACCACAGCACAGAGACTGGAGTGACTGCAGCAAGAGGAGCTGCGATTGCATTGCTGTGTCACCCCTCTTTGTGCCACAGATGCTTTACTTGTCCCTGTCTGGGATATCCAGGAATGCACGGGCAGCAGGGCTGTGCCGGGGGTGAGTGTCCAGGTGCCTGAGCTATGCCTCGGGAGGCAGGCGCTGACCAGTGCCACCTCTCACATTCCTCGCAAGGTGGAGCAGGGAAATCATGTCACAGCAGATAGGGGCTGTGGTTTTGCCGTCTGCAGGAGAGTTTGTGGGAGTTCGACATGCTGGGTCAGTGGCAGGTGTCCAAAGCACTGTGAGTGTTGGAGAGTCTCATCCCTCCTGGGTCATGAAAGGCAAGGACAACTTTGCTGGCAGATGATGTCTCCAGTCAGGTCTCACCTGCACTCAGCTACAGCTGCAGACCAGTGTTCGTCTTGTGCTGCCCAGATATTGTGTTGCTGAAATGTTTGTGTGTACAGAAACCTTTGTGGAGACCATTGCTGAGATGTGATCATGTACCAAACTCTGCAACACAGAAATGGAACAAGCTGGTGCATTGCCATTCCCCACCATGGCTTGAGCATGGCTGTGGAGGAGAAGCAAGGTGGGAGATGTTACAGTGTTTAGTACTGTGGCTGTGTTGTGAATAAACCCGCCCTGCTACAATGTACAGGAATGCAGGACAGAACTGGCAGAGGTCTCCACGTCCTCCATGTCCTAAAGAGCCAGTTATCCAAGGGATTGCTGAGACCTCATGGCTAAGCTGGAAATCAGATTGAAGCCTCTCAGGTGCTTGAGACAAATCACTTCCACCTTTCCTTTCTAACTAGCTCATCTCAGGTCCTGGGTGCCATTCAGCTTAGGTGGCTACCCAGCACTGGAGAAATCCCACACTGATCTGTGTTACTCCTGCCAGCTAGTTTTGTTTTGCTTAAAATTCATTGCTTTTTCTTTTCAGAGACTTCTTCAGTGGGGCTTGGCTTGAAGAGGGGCTGAAATGCCATCACACATGCTGTACCTTATGAGAGGAAGTGTAATTAAGCCACCTACCTCTTAAACGCACAGCCCACTTTTGAATAATAAGGGAAAGCCACCACAAGGGTTAAACACTTTATTTAGATGGCTTTGTTTGTTACGTGTGTGCTTTGCTTGTTCTGAGAATTAACAGAAGATAAGCTAAAAGTTCATTTATAAGAGTATTAAAGGATAATTATGATGGAGTAAATGCAGCAGGTCAAAAGGCATTATGATGAACAGAATCATAATATAGGGCTTGGGAAAATAAGCTAAAATGTACAATGCCTAACATCACTCACTGAATGCCACAGAAAGTGCTCCTCCTCTCTGTTTCTCTCTGCTTCTTCATTCCCACTCTAAATTAAAGTAGATCCGTCAGCTCTTTGCTGTTTGAGCATGAATATGTCATGATAATCAACTGCAGTAACTTAAACTTTTGTCCAGGCATAAATATGTGACCTTTTAATATCAACGAAATGATAAAAAAGATTTGGTAGGAAATCTGTTTCAATCAGATTAGAGGAGAAGTGGGTAAAGCTGATTACATGCCCACTAAACACAGTATTTGGGCAGTATTTGTTCAGAAACAATAGCGTTAATTCTACTTTAACAAGAATTATCTGGAAAATCAATAATTAATGGTAACCCATTATCAACTTGTAATTTAGCACAGAGATTAAGTTGGGGGAGAAGTGAAAGCGAGTGGGCAACCTGCTTTTACTTGACCTGTCAGGCTGATGGATTAACAAGTGACAGCAGGGCTTCATATTTTTTTAAAGGAGAGGTGGTAGAAATAAGTCAATTTGGGCCTCTTGCTGTTTGGCATCACCTTGCCCTCCTGCCTCTTCAAGCTTTGCAGAGAAGCTGCCTTGTGCAGCCAGGTCACTGCAGCTGCAGGGATGACATCTTCAGTGCCACTTGGTCCTGGGACAAAGCAGGGGGACATCACCCCCAAATCCACGGGGTGCATGAAGAGAGGTGAACAGAGGAGGGGAGAAGATGCTGTTTGTAGGTGGTGTGAGCATGTGCAGCAGCATCACCTTGGCTTCAGGGGCATCCCCCTCTTTAAACATCTTCATGCAACCCCCAACTTGCCAAAGTGCCCCCTACCACGTTTCCTTCCTTGACTGGCAGGACTTGTAGCATCGTGTGGGAATGCATGTGAGCAGCCAGATTTTCCTCAGCCAGCTCCTCCCTTCCCCCTACCACACTAGCTCTATTTGGGGAAATAACCTTATTTGTCATCTGTGTAGCACTGGGACTCAGATGCTGCCTGTGTGTGTGCAGGTTGGAAGTGGTGTGCACGACTTGTCTCTGCAGTGGGTCATTGCAATAGATGCTAAACAGATGGCGGCTTTGTGAAGACAGTATTCTTCCAGAGGATATGGATGTCCTGCTCAAGGATCTGTTTGTGTGCACGTGTGTATGATTGTCTCTGGGTGTCTCTGTGTGTGTTTACTGAGGCCAGAGGAGGCTTTTAGAAGCTAAATTTAGATTGCTAAATTTCAGGTGGGACACCTCTTCCACCTCTCTGCTGGTCTGCCCATCTTCTTCTGGGCAGAGGCTCTTTCTTCCTAGAGCTGAGTTTTGGGTAGAGTGGGATGCCATCCGTGGGCTGTAGTGGCTTATGAGAGTAAGAGAGTAAAAGGAGGCAGGTTGAGGACAATGGAAAGCAAGTAAGCCAGTGCTAGAGGGCTTGTGGAGGCTCTGGTGCAGCTGGACATGGCTGTGTAGCCACCCGCGGGTAGGATGCTCTCTGCCTTGCTCAAAGGCACTGGTCACAAATGACAAGCAGTGGCCTATGTATAGAAGAGAGGCAAGTGTGCAGGAACTTATCACCTCTTTCAGCAGAGCTAGATCTGGAAATAGTGACCTCTTGGGCTGGCCTCACGTTTCCCACTAAATCAGCCCTCATCCTTGGTGAGGGTGAGAAACACCATGGCAGGATGAGAAGCCCAAGAGCTGTACTTGTCTCTCTGTTTCCACTGACTGCATCTTCTGTTTCTGAGCTGCCCTGAAAGGGCAACTGGAAGGCTGATGCCCAGACACTGGCTGGACACAGCTGGCTTTGGGGCACGGTGTGCAGGGGGGTGGTGATGGGGGTTTCTTGACAGTCAGCAGGGCGGGATGCTCTCAGCAAAGGGAACAGATTGAAGGCAGATTGTGTGGGTGAAGTAGCACCGTGCTGCATAGATAGGGAGTAGCTTCAGAAATGGCATTTAATCATTCAACATTAACACAAGACATCTGTCACCACCCTTGGCAGTGATGGTGCTACACAGCAAAACAATATGTTCTGGTGCTCCTAATCACAGGAAAAACACTACTTTTTTTGCAGAGAGTTCTTTTAGTGCCCAGCACAAATCCTTCTATTTTATTATAGCAATCCCAGCCAAATCCTCCAATAAATGGAGTTTTTATTAATGTGCAGCTGTTGAATGAGAAAAAAATAAAACTCAGAAATAAAAATGAATCCCTGAATAATCAGGCTGATCCCATGCAGTAAGAACAAACAGGCCGACCACATACTTACAGCTTTTTGGTATTATTTAAAAATATGGTCAGAGCTTTTCCTTCCCACTCTGTTTTTTTTTACACAGACTTGATTAGATTTTGCTCAGGAAGATCCAAGCCACTTCCGTGAGCTGGAAATGCAGCAAGGAGTGAGAGGAGCTGGGTTGAGGGTTACATCCAGTATGTGTGCCTGGTATTTGCCTGCTGCCATGATCAGGAATTTGCCTTGGCCAGGGAAGAGAGTGGCAGGGTGGCACGGTGCCCAGGGCAGCTGGGGTTTGGCTTTGCAATGAGGGATGTGCTTGCAAAAGAGAACAGAAGAGAGTGTCAAAAGAAAAACAGAGTGGAAAAAGCTCAGTGACAAAAATCCTCTGACCATGGCAGCTCTCAGCAGAGGATGGTGTGGTTTGCTTTAAGTAGCTGCAGTTTGGTGCTCTTTGCCTTGACTTTGTGCTTGCCAGATGAAATGCTGATCAAAAGTGCTATTTTGCAGTTTAAAAAAAAGGAGGAGTGATCCCATGGTGATGTGATGGGTGAGGCAGGTGCTTAGCTGGGGGAAAGAGCAATGCCCACCTTGCATTTAGCCCCAGGTCCTTTCCCTGTGCACATGTCCTGCCCTGCCAAACATCTGCAAGCTCTGTGTGATGAGTGGAGAGGCCTGCCAGCAACAGAACAAATCTCCTTCTTTTATGCTCGCTCTTGCTGCCGGGAAATCTGATTCAGCCCTGCTCCACCCACAGCCCAGCCATGCAACTGCACGCGCGATGGAAGCCGGGCTAAAGCAGGTCCCAGGCTCCCGGCCAGCTGGCAATACAGCCACCGTCGAGGGCTGTTCCCTGATGGCTCCGGCCCAAAGGAGAGTGCTGAGTGAGCAGAGATGCAGGAGAATTGCTGGAGCTGCCATCCGGTGTGTGCAGGTGTATCCAGGTGGCCGAGACCTCAGACAGCCCCATGGGGGGCCCACCTAGAGCTAAACCTCCAACAGGAAGGCAAAGCCAGCCTGGGAAGCACCCCCAGAGCCAACAGGGATTTCATGCTGCCTGAGGCACTCCGAGGTTAGCTGTGGCCATTGGGACAGTGCCTGTCACCTGATCACCCTGATCACCCAGGGGTGCAGCCTGGCTGAAGTGAGGCAGGAGGGAATGTCCTGAGCAGATAGCACCCTGCCTATGAAATGGCACAACCATCTCTGCTACTCATTCTGATTAAATTCGAGCCAAAGTAAAGCCCTAATTCTTCTGATTAAAGCTTAGAAGTTAAGCTCTTTGGACAGGATGTGTGCCTTGCCCTGTGCTCTCCTAAACCACTTTGTGCATTCCATGACAAGACACTAATAATACACTCTTACATGTTTCTTCTCGGACTCTCATGATGCCCAGTCCAGAGGGTGTATGATGTGCCTGGGACATCCTACCACTTCTCTCTGAGTAGTGGTATTCATATGTGGTCATCTGGCAATTTTTGGATGCAGGGAAGTAGAAGGAACTGCTCCAAGCAAAGCAGAGGTCCAGGTCTGCCAGGGTTCATCCTTTATGGATTGGACTTTTCCTAGAGGAATTGCCCTGGGAGTGAAGCCAGAGCATTACACAAATGCTGTGTTACCTCAGGTGCTCTACAAGCATGGGATCAGCCCTCTGTCACTGCCCTGCAGGGAGCGGGTAAAAGGCAAATAATGTGATGAGTTAGGGTGTCAGGGACAGGAATGGATCTGTCACTGTTTTAGCCTCCATAAATAGGTAGTTCCAGGGTAGCTCTTGAGTGCTCTGTACCCTGCTTTTCTGCTCTGCAGGACTTTCTGAGGGTGTGGGATAGGACTGTGGATGAGGATCACTGCATTGCACTTGTCTGTAAGGAGAAGCTCCTGGCACCCACTGGGAAGTGTGGCCCTGGGCAAGACTTGCGCTGCTTTGGTTTCAGCAAGGTCTGGGGACATATCCTCAGGGGCTCGTCCTCCACAGATGCTCAGCTTCGTGCAGGGAATCTAGGAAACTTCTGTCTTGAACATCTGGCACGGGGAAGCTCTTGCATCCTTTCCTCCTCTGCACCACAGCCAGAGGCACAGCCTGGTATTGTTTGTCACAGATCAATGCATTTACCCATGTGGAAAAATGTCATTACCACCAGGGCTCGGCTTTTCTTTCCCCTTGAACCGCCCCTGCTGTGCTGGTGAGGGGCTGGCTAATTGCCTCTTTTCTCAGGTTGCCCCTGGGGATGGCTGCCCCACAGCCTGCCACACATTTCAGCTGCACATTCAGGGTTTCCCCCAACCGAAGGCGCTGCTTTGCCAAACAAATGAACACACAGCCACTGTGCAGGACCATGGGGCTCTTTGTTACATCTCCCCCTGTGAGCTAAAGAAACAAAGCGGGGATCACTTAAAAAGAGAGGGAAGGATGGATCACAGGCTCCCAGACAGGAGGGGAGATGCAGGTAACCTGCTTGTGAATGCATCCTGCTGGAATGGCCCCCAAAATGGGGCTGAAGCACAGACTTATTGCCCTGGGCAGACAAAAGCAGAGGGGAGGGTATTGCCCAGGGTTTTTGCTGTCACTGCTGCGTGTTCACCTCTCAGGAGTCTGGGGTGTGCTTGCCTGGAAGAGCTCTGCAGGAGCTGCAAAGGAAGCTGAGCTGAAAGATGCTGAAGGAAACTGGTGGCCAGGCATCTTTTCCCTGTAGAAACTGGAAGCTTTCTTGGTATCAAGCAACAGGAAATAAGAACCTTCACTGCCATTTCCAAATAGGAAGAAAGTACATTTTTTCTACCTTCAAAATCAATCGTAACCTCAAGCCAAAAGGGAAGACTGCAGACAATAATCCCACAAGGGAGAGGTTTCTTTTTTTTCCTCTTATTACTTTTCCTCCTCCTTTATTTCCCAGAGTGTGACAATACCAATAATATAAGTCCTATTTGAGATGATTAAATAATTATTCATTGTCAGTCAATCTGTTCATATTATACAGTATGTTCCCTTTTGGCATCAGGGCCCACCTTGACTATGTTAGAGAAATACTGTCAAAGCAAAACCCAGGAGCTGGTAGAAAAGCTGGAAAGTCCTCTATGCTAAAATCTGTCCTTTACTGTAGGAAACATTAGTCCCACGAGAAAATTTTACAAGTTTTGGAACTGCCAATGTAAGAGAATAGAGGAGAAGATGATGTAGGAGTGACATTGGTGAGAGCAAGGCTGAGCTATAAAAGGAGAACCAGGCAGGGGAAGTCCCCACGTGTTGAAAGGTGCCCTTTCCACATCCAAAAAGAGAATTGCAGAATGCAGTGTCAGAGCACAGAAAACACATCCATGAGTGTGTGGAGGAAAGCTGGGCAGGAACAGCTTCCCTGCAGGGTCAAGTAAAATGGGTGAAGTGAAGTACAAGAACTCTATCTGTATTTCTCACACTAAATAATGTGGTTGCCTACAAAGACGAGACAGGCAAGCATGTGTGCCTTCACTCTTCTGAGAAGGAGGATCCATGCATATGGATATATTTATATTATTTTTATCTTATTTCTATAGGTCCTTTAGATGGTCTGTGGGACAAGATAGCTTGGGTAAAGGTAATTTGCTTGTCTGATGTCAGATGGGATCTGTGAAACTGCCACATCAGCTAAAACACCCCAGTTTAGGTCTCTGAGGAGTCCAGTTGTTAATGGAGGAGAGGGAGGACACTGCAAAACTCATTAATGACTTATCTGGTCTGTCTGAAAAGAAATGGAGACATTGGTTCGTGTTGGGAAGCCGTGCTTCAAAACCTCCCTGCTCAGCTGCAGAGTGGAGATAGCTGGGAAAGCCCAGGTGCCATTTGCCACAGCAAGCCCAGGCCAGTACTGAGAAAGGGCTCTGGACCTCTTTGCACAGCCCAAACCTCTGAATTCACCTGCAAGTAGAGGTGCCCCGTTTCAGCACCTGTTTGCACTCAGGAGATCCAGTCTAGAAAGCCGTATTAAGGGGAAGAGTGAGAGTAGCTGCCTGTGTGCTGGTGTCCCCTGCTTTAATTAGGTTAGTTTCTTTCATGGCAAGTGCTGTCATACCAAGCTGAAAAATCAATACCATATGGCACAGCACTCAGATAGAAAACTTGGAGATTAATTAAAGGAGAAGTGCTTCTGTTAGGTCTCAGAGCATAGCGCCTATGATTAGGCATGGCTGAACTGGTTTGGAAATGCAAAGGCTGGGCAGCACCAGAGCTGAGCAGGACACGGCCACTCAGAGGTTAGAAGAAACTGTGATCTCCTTTTCTTTACTCGCTGAAATCACTGGTTTACATGTTTTCCTGGATTTTCCTGTGTCTTGCTTCCAGGCCAGGGGAGGGAGGTGCAAAGGGAAGCATTGCTCTGGAAGGCTTCTGCTTGGTGAGGTGCTGGGTATGAATGTGGAGAAGGTGCTGCCTAAGGCTCACTGTACTCCTGGGCTGAGAGCTGGGAAAGCCATGGGAAGAAGAGGAGAGGGAGAGGGAGAGGGAGAGGGAGAGGGAGAGGGAGAGGGAGAGGGAGAGGGAGAGGGAGAGGAGAGGAGAGGAGAGGAGAGGAGAGGAGAGGAGAGGAGAGGAGAGGAATCTGACTCCATCACTTGGGAAGTTTCATTTCCAGGGCACAGACCAGAGTGGGACAATGTCTACCCCTCTTTTGGGAGTTGCTGATTTAATGAATGTGGCAGCTATTGTGTGTGTTTGGGACCCTCACAGCCGTTTTTCTTCTGCCGATACTTTCTTTTCTTTCTGGCTATAATGAGTGTTTCTCTAATTGACTTGATGATTTCTGTTTAATTAGCACATTTTGGAGGAATGATCAAAAAATAATAAGATAAAGTAATCAGACAAGCATAGTGCAAAGGAATAATAGCTCCTTTGTGGGGTTAATTGGAATGGACAGTCCATCAGCTAGTTTGGGGCTCCTCACAGTTGGATATTCCCAGCCTAGTTGTGCCTTGTGCCCAGAGCTTCCAAACACCCACATAGACCCAGCTTTGGTAGTCATTTCAATTAGCTTTAATGAGCTGTGAATGAGCACCAAGGAGAACCGAGTCTGGGCCTGACCTGTTTTGCCATTGCCCAGATTTTGCTTAAGGCTGTGGCAGCAGAGTTCACCCAGAACCTACATCAGGTGCCAGGCCCCGGGTAGCACCAAGCAGAGCATCTCCAGGGAGGGCTGTGTCCCAGCTCACACATCCTCTATAGGACAAGAGGGGATTGCCCGTGGGGATGTGAGATGGGCAGATAAATGGTACTAGGAAGCAACAAGTTTGGCAGAAACAAGGAGTGGAAGCAAAAAGCAGCAGCTGAAGGAGCAACCAGAAATCAGAGCTACAGCTGTTGTGCCTACTCCATCTGGGTTTCTTCCTGAACACTCTGCCCCTCCTATACACCTCTGGAACAAGCCCCAGTCTCCTCACTAGGAGCAGGAACAGCGCTTTCCATGAGCTACTTCATCTACAGCTCCTTGGAGATCCACAGGGTGAGCTCTGCTTGCTCACCGACTGTCAGCCATGCCTCCAGTCGAGGCTGCAGGTGTAGCACCTTGCTGGCCATTTGTTTGCCCTGAGTTGGCTAGGAATTAATTAGGAGATGGGCTCCAGGCTGCTGTGACAGCTGTCTGCGTGCGGCACTTCCCAGCAGTTTGATTAAATCTGCGACACTCCAGATGTGAGCGCCCTGTGCAGCGGCACATGGTTTGCTCTTAAACTCCACTTAAACCGTGACTGCTCTTCTGGTTTTAATCAAAGGCAAATGCCTTAAGACAGAAATCTGTGCAGAGGAATTAGTAGGGATGTCTCTGGGGAGTGTGGAGTGGGACATGGAAAGGGACTCCCCGTGCCAAATTAGGGCTGACAACACTTGCAGTAAGCTGGGCTACAGCACTGAGCAGGTGGTGCACGGCCAGCTGTGGCTGTGCTCACCCTGCAAACCCTCTGCTTCACCTGCATCCAGCCAAACTGAAAACGAAGCACTTCCCACAGCCTGACTTCCCACAGCACAGGGAGCACAGGTTCCCTGATTAATTTAACCTGTTTATGCCGCCTGCCTCTGCAAATCCATCACCCCAAGATGGATGGTACTTGGCCATTATGTATATCTATTCCTAACTGGTCAGGAGTGCACACACAATCCACCGCTGAGCCCTGCTGCAGCCTGAGGAAAGTCTCATTGCCTGCATTGCAAAACACAGGTGTGACTGGCTGTAACACATCCCCCTTTGCTGCCTTCTCCCCTAGCTATGGCCTCTTTCTCAGTTCCTTTTCACCCATGTGTTAGAGGCAATGCTTTCTCAATAGCCATCTCTTCCCCATGCTCCCAGCAGGATGTGGAAGAGGCGGAAGAAAAGCCCTTTTTTCTTCTGTCCATGCTTATTGAGGTTCCCACCCTTGCCAAATTGCCTGTGTTGCTATCAGCTGGCTGCTCACCCTGCTGCACTCCACTCCTGGGTCACCCTACACCTGTGCAAGGCCCACCACGGCCACAAACAGGCTGGCTGAGCTTGCCCTACACAGCAGGCAACCAAGGGCTGTGGTGTCAGCATCATCCCTGGGGAGCAGGCTCCAACCTGCTCCTGTGCTGGTGTGCCAGGAGCTGATGCAGGTGCCGGGTGTGGAGCTGGGGAGGAGCACCGGGCTGTGACTGCTGGTGCAGGTACAATGGATGGGTGTGCAGTAAGAGCTGGGCTTTTGGAGATGGGTTCTCCATCCAGCCTGGGGCACAGGAGCCTCTTCCACCCTGAGCTGCCTGAAACTGTCAGATGGTCCTTTATTATTGACCTGATTCATATCTAAACCAGGGAGGTGAAAGCTGTCTTATCCCATTACTAATCCCCTAAACCAGGCCCTTCAATACCTTCTCCTTGCTACCCCCTCCTCATTGCTACAGCAGGTGGTTGCAGGGTGAGTGCACATCCTTCTGGGGCTTTCCCTGAGCCCCATGGTGAAGACAGGGACTCCAAAAAAACACCAAATGCTGGCTCTGGAGCAATCATTGTCTTAGGAGGGTCTGCCAAAACGCTGCACATATCTGTAATCCCCTAAGGACTTGCAACGCTTCTTTCTGGGGCCTGAGCAGGACAGCTCCAGGCACCCACCCCATCACGTGTGCCCTCCGTTCTGCAGGTCATGGCAGGTGTCTGACATGCTGGTGGAGCAGCTGTAGGGAGGAGGGGACAACTTGGGGACTGTCCCACCTCGCTGTGTCCCTGGTCCTGCAAAGTGCAGCGAGGATGGGGTTGCTCCAGCATCAGCTGCAGGTAGCACTCACCCCGGGGACATTGGACTGCACCGAGGCCAGGCTCCTGTGGCCTTGGGCTGCTCTGGTAGAGCCCCATGGAGATTCTGGCTGCTGGGGCACCTTGAGGCTGCTGGGCCGGCTGGCACAGGCACCCTGCCCATGGAGAGGGGGGGCAAACCCCAGGGAAATTAGAGCAAGGGGCGATGTTTGATGTTCTGCTCTTTAAGCGATTAATAATCTTTCGGCGTCGGAGAATCAGCTGAAAATCTTCCTTGGAAAATAATGAGCAGAGAAACATTTACTGATTAGTCTAATCCCAGCTAATCCTATCTGATGAGCATATATCAAGATATCCTTTAACTGATTTATTGTCCAAAGGACTGGTGGAGATGCCCCTCTTTGCCGTGGCTGGGGGAGCTGGGGGTGGCAGCAGGGGTGTCCCCACACCCGATCCCACTGTCCTGTCCTGGGAGCGGGTGTGTCCCCATTCCCCAGGACATGGCCTCGGTCACCCTCCACCCTGGGCAGCAGCGCCATATCCAGGCCACCTTGCCAGCATGGGGAGATTTAATCGCTATTTCCATTTCTGTGTCTATCGGCTTTCTCTTGGGTTTGAGCTTTTATGTTTCATAAACTGATTAGGAGCAATTATACGTGCTTTATCCCCAAACTTTCCAAATGCCTAGGCCATATGCATATTTAAGGCTTCATCATCTCTCCCAACAGCTCAGCCTCAATGTAAACTGCTGAAATCAAGCTGATTCTGGGACAACATCAAAAATTAGGGTTTTAACCACTAATATCTGCTCGAACAGGAAATTTGTTGTGGGTGGTGGCCGGATTATGACTTCTAATTACTGTGGCAGATCCTCCCTGCCTAGCAGTGAAAGTCTTCTATTCCAGCAAAACTGCAGCAAAACCACTCCAGAGAAGCGAAGATACCCAAGGGGATCCCGGGGTGCTCTGTGCCTGGGCAGGGGGCAGCCCTGGGTGGGGATGCCCCAAGCATCCCTGCATCCCGAGCACACGAGTACCCCGAACTGACGGCTTGGGAAGTGTGACCACACTCCCACACCTCCCATTCCCCTCGCACCAATTTGCCTTTCTTGGTGCGAAGCACGATGGTCCAGAGGGTCCCCCCCGCCAGCCCCCAGCGCTGGCCACGGCAATTATCCTAAATGAAAGTTATTGTTTTGCTAATCCTGGGAACAGCTTGCGATGGGAGATTTGGGTCTTTCTTTAATAATGCAAAGTTAATGCGGAGTCCCCTTGTAATTATCTTTATCAGAAGGACCCTCAGTTAATCTGACCGTCCAATGAAGGCCTGGATCAGGCGGCCCGTGTAAGCCGGTTGTAAATAATTTCCATCAACAGATGAAGGGAAGGGGGAAAAAAATTGCAGCCCAGGTGCAAAAATCTGGGAGCAAAAGGGAGCACAGGGGCCAGGCACCTCGAGGTGGCCCCAGCCCCGGAGACAAGACACCTGGGGTCAAGGGAGGGTCCTGCTCAACAGCCTCTGCCTGTTCCCATCCCCGTCTCCAGGGGTCTGAGCCCAGTGGGATGTCCCGTCTGGGATGTGGGGCTGAAGGGTCTTGGGCTGGAATGGGGGTACTGGGGAATGCACTGCCGGGAACTAGGAAAGGGGATATGGGACATAAGGACATAGCAGGGGGTTCCTGGGAGGAGACCCGGGGAGGGACCCCAAGGGGGTTTGAGGGGGGTTTATGGGGGACGGGGTGACCGGGCCGGGGCGAGACAGGCCCTGAGAGGGGGTCCTGGAGAGGATCTCAGTAAAACCGCAGGGGACCCGACGGGGGGTGGTGAGGACCGAGGGGCGGGGGCCGAGGGAAACGGAGGGAGGGACGGCGAGAGGGGGCGGCGGGGGGCCGGGCGGTGGCCCGGGAGGGCCGGGGGAGGGGCGCGGAGCCTGTGCGGGCGGGAGGGGGGACCGAGGCCGTTAATCCGGGGATTGGGAGCGCCCCCCCGCCGGTCTGGAGTGTGATTGGAGCCAGGACCGGCGGCGGGACGATAAAAAGGGCGGCGGGCGGTGGCGGCCGGGCCAGGCGGCGGCGGCGGCGATGCCGGGCCGGGCGGAGCCGTCGGGGGGACGTGCGGCGGCGGGGCCGGTGGCGGTGCCCGTACCGGTGACACCCGGGGCGGCGGCGCGGCCGGGAGGCGCGGGGCTGCGGGCCAAGGGCTTCGCCATCACTGACCTGCTGGGGCTGGAAGCCGAGCTGCAGCCGCCCCCCGGGCCCCCCTCGGCCGCCACCGCCGGTGGCTACGAGGTTGGCGGGGCGCTGGGGCTGGGGTTGGGGCTGCTGTGCAGCCTGGGGGGGCCGGGCGCCCCGTGCCTGCTGCCCGCCCCGCTGCCGCTCCTGCCCGCCCGCGGCCCCCGCCCGCCTCCCGGGCCTCCTCCCGCCGCCCGCCGCCACAAGGAGAACATCTCCGGTGAGCGGGGTCGGGGTCGAGGGTGGCCGCTCAGGCGCGCATGGGGAGCTCCGTTCGGAGCCGCTGCCGGGGCTGCCTCGCACCTGCGGCCGCGGGCAGCATCCTCCCGCCGGTGCGCGATCGGCTCCCGTGCTGTCCGTCCCGCCGGGATGCCTTGCCTTCGACCCTCCGGCAAGTGCGGGCTCCCACCCCCTGCCTCGGGATGGCATCACCGGTGCGGCGCCTCGGGCTCGGCTGTGGGAGGGGACCCCTCCCTGCCCCGGGCCCGCTCCCCGCGGGCGGCTGGAACCGTGTTTGGGGCGCTGGGTTCGGTTGCCCCCGCTGTCGACGGGAATGTGACTCTTCCCCTCCCGCATGCTGCTGCCAGATGAGGACAGCCTGTCTGGGGACGCCAGCGACCTGAAGATGTCCACGTCCCAGATCAAGAGGAAGAAACGCCGGCACAGGTAGAGCCCGTGAGCCAGGGTGTCCCTGTTCTCACCTCCTCACTGCTGCCACCATCCTCCCGCTGTTCCTCTGATCCCCGGGCTGGAGCGGTCGGTATCCCCAAGGGGGATAAAGGGAGGAAAAGGAGGAAAGAGGCGGGCTGCAGCTGGGACGGGGGGAGGATTTTCCGAAGGAAAAAAGCGTAGGAGGGGCTGCCAGCCTTGCTGTTTGCCCAAGGGTCCGGAAGGTGTGAGAGGGTGCTCTCTCTTCTCGGCAGGACGGTATTCACAGCTCACCAGCTGGAGGAGCTGGAGAAGGCTTTCAACGAAGCGCACTACCCTGACGTCTATGCGCGGGAGATGCTGGCTGTGAAGACGGAGCTGCCGGAGGACAGGATACAGGTAGGTGGCTGCAGCGGTCCTCTCTCTTTCGTAGAGTCTGCGGGCTGCCAGCATCCGGCCTTCTCCTCTGCTCTCTGGCAGTGAGTGCAGGTGGTGGGAACGTGTCGGCACTGAAATGCTGCAGGGCACCTGGGGGGAGGCTCAGCTTCTGCCCCTGGCATTGAACAGCCTCTAAATGGACATGCAGAACCAGGGGGCTGAGCTGGCCCCAGCAGTTGCTCACTGCTGGCAACTTGGCTCTGTCCTCCCGCTCAGGCAGGAGCTGGGAGCAATTCGGAGCTGCTGGGCCAAGCTGTGACACAGGAACTTGCTCACTAGCTTGCCCCTTTGAGGGACATCTGGCATTTTAGGGCCTGATCCTGCTCCCCTGTGGAACAGTTCAGTAGCTTAAGAATGAGGTGGTGGTCTGGGCAGCAGCCTGGTTATATCTACACCCCTCGAACCTTCAAATACAGGAAGGGGGTGGGAAGAGGGACCTGTGATCATTGGTCACTGCATTGCGGAGCCCTCTTTCCGGAGAGGTTGGTGCTTCATGGATCAGGCAAGGAGGCTCTGCGGGCAGGTGGACTTTGGCTGGGATCACCCTCCTGTGTCACGATCAGCCTCATGTTAATGTGTGCTCCCTCTCCCCCCTTTCCTCCCCTCTCTGACACCCACATGTGTGCCCTCCCTCACTCCCCTCCCGAAATGCTGCCCTGGCTGCCCTCCTGGTGCCGCCTGCGTGTCCACACTCTGTGTCCACGCACCCAAACCCTTCCCTGCACCCCCACGGCCCACCTTTTGCCCTGGATGGACATTCCCCTGTTCCCGATGGGCCCTGGACACCTGGCCATGGGGGCTGTCTCCTCCCCAATCCCACCCCTCCGTGCTCTCCTGGCTGTTACCCCTGAAGGTTTGGTTTCAGAACCGAAGAGCCAAGTGGCGGAAGCGGGAGAAGTGCTGGGGCCGGAGCAGTGTGATGGCCGAGTACGGCCTCTATGGGGCCATGGTGAGGCATTCCATCCCTCTGCCGGAGTCCATCATCAACTCCGCCAAGAGTGGGCTGGTGGGATCCTGCGCCCCGTGGCTGCTGGGTGAGTGGGAACTTGGGGTGCTGCTGGGGGCATCAGGGCTCAGCTTCTTCTTTCATATCTCTGCCCTTGCCCTTTTCCAGAAAGGAATGGGGCCTCTCTGGCCCTGCCAAGTGCCCTGGGTTTTGCACTTCCTTCTTGCAAAGAACAGCTACAAAAAGCAAAACCTTTTAGTGCTATGTCAGACAGGTGCCTGCATGTGGGTGGGTATCGCTCTGCAGTGCTAGCAGGCAGTGTGGGAGCTGCAAGGCATCTAAGAAGTCACCACTACCCTCTCCCAAACTGAAGATAGCATTAGTGCTACCTCAGAGCTACCCTCTGCTCATACACAGTCAAAATCCAGGTTGGAATGGGTCACTGCAGCACACCTCTCCCTGTAAGCCTTCCCTGTTACAGGGGAGGTACGGACTAATTTTGCCACGAGCGCTGCAAGAGAGCAGGTGGCAGGGCTCTGGGTTGGGAAAGGCTGGTAGCTAGAGAGAGCTTTCCTTGGGATGCAGGCAAGAACTGAAGGAAGCAGCAGTAATGCAGACTGATTCTGCGCAGTCCCTGGCAGAAATAAACAACCAGTGCGCTTGGCTTTGCTCTCTCCCCTCTGCAAGGTATGCACAAAAAGTCCATGGAGGTGAGCAGGAAGGCAGAGAGCCAAGAGAAGCTGGCAGATGGCTGGCGAATGGAGCAGGAGGAGAAGGAGGAACTCAAAGGGAAGCAGGCCAGTTCCCAGAGGGGCTCCGATAAGCTTGGGCCTGCAAAAGACTCGGAGGACACAGCCATCGACCTCTCCAGGACAGCCAAGCACGAGAAGAGGGGAGTGCTGAGGCAGTACATCAACGGGGACCCCGCTACAGAGCAGAACGACAGGGACCACTGAGCTTGGGCTGCCCCGGAGGAGGCCAAGACCTCACAGCACCCTGGCGAGATCATAATATTTATTGATTTATTGATATATATATATATTTTTCTTAAATAACGGAACTTTTATCTGAATTCAGGGCATTTTAAAACTGGGCACACACATCCCCTTGTCCCCTCACTTTCGAGCAGTTCACTTCTCAGCAGAGCCAGGGTGGAGGGTGGCAGAAGGGTCCCAGTGGGGCCAAGAGCAGTGTGAGGATGGGAGTGCATTGTGGTCAGCACCAGTTGCTGCTGGGGAGGAGCCCCCTTTCCCTCTGTGCTGGGACCACTTCCTGAGCTAGCCAGGAGCACAAAGAGGAGCAGCACAATGGGAGTTGCTCCCTCCTCCAACATGCAGGTGCAAGGATGGTGCAGGAGTTTACAGACGCCTTCTCTGAGTGCTTCCACCCCTGCACAGTGCCCATGTGCGAGTCCTTCCACACCGAGCACGCAATTCTTCCACCTCAAGGAGCAGCAGGGTTTTTAAACATGGTAGGGCTCATCCTCAAGCTGGTGTAACCTGACAGACAGGCAGGTTTATACTCCCTGAGGGTCTGCCCTGCCAATGCAGCCTTATCACTGGATTTACACTGTGTATCTTCCTTAACTCATGTTTTGGAGAAGGGGGTAAGGATGTTTTTGTTTATGCAATGATTTTTCAAGTGACTCTTGAATGTCATTTGCCACACTATGCATGATAGAACAGACCTTTTTGAAAAGCAAGCCATAGTACCCTGGAGCAATTAAACCATTTTGTGAATTGACATAAGAAGATATTTTGTAATTGTCTGTAAAAAGTGTTAATGTCAGAGCTGTTTCTTGGTTGCCCTATATTTATGTCTAAAAGCACTTTAGTAATCTGGATTTTTGAATGTGGCTCTTCCTGTATTGTCCACCATTTATTTATTACACATCCATAAATAAAATTGTGGTGTATCTTTGGTTTTCATGCTCTGTATTGCAATTTATACCTTTCTTTGACACATCTTGTGGCTGTTGTTGAACTGGCCCACACACGTGCCTTGACAGCTCTCCTGGAACACCTCTACCAGCCAAAACATAACGGAAAATTGTCAAAAGGTTTTATTAAAATCTGAGTAATTCCAACTTGGAAAGTTTCCTAATACAGCTCAGGGGCTGTGTGGCCAGGTACTGATGCTGTCTATCACCTGGTCCTGTGTCTGCTGCTGGGTCTGGCTGCTTGCACAGAGGCAGCCACAGGCCGTGCTGGACAGGGGGAGAGTGGGGGGACAGCTCCTGGGAAGAGCAGAGCAATAAGTGGCATGTGCAGATTTCCTGCCTTTCCCCTTCCTTTGCTCAGCCAGACCCCACCAGGCTGGCAGGGGAGAGGGGTAACACATGCATGGCAAATACAGCAAAAAAAAAAAAAAAAGTTTGCTGGGGGGGCTGTGGGGAGCACAGTTCAGGAAAGGACCAGCCAGGGCTTATTGCAGCAGCAATTAGGCTCACTGAGAGCCGAGACTTAGCACATTGGAGACCTAATCCTGCCTGAGCAGCATCTGCAAACCTTTTATTTGGGCTGTACCACGCTGGCACTGGATGCTTGCAATCCTTTTTTTTTTTTTTCCCTTTGGTCTGCCTGCGTGCAGATGGCCTGGCTCTTTGCCTTGTGCTGGCTGCAGTGCTGTGAGAGCAAGCACGTCACCACCACGAGTGCTACAAGGGGAGACGCTGTAGTTCCAACATGCACAGGGTGCAGACCACTCGCGCTCCTGGTAGTGCCTGGTGGACTCCCAGCTCTCACCACATGCTGAGAAGGAGAAGCCAAAGGAGGGCTACTGGCCCAAGGCACTTTTTGTGTGCTGGGAAGTGACAGTGGGGTACAGATGCTGGCGGATGGCAGTGGCTGCCTAGACTCAGCTCCTGGTGACAGGGTCTGGTGGTGTCCTCCTTGGAGCAGGAAGTCACTCGACTCTCAGATGCCTGTGCTAATCCTGCCAGGGAAGTGTTCTGTCCTCTAATGTCACTGCTTGGAGCAGCAGAAAGAGTAGGGCAGCACGTTCTTGTTGCTTCAGTTCTTCACCGATCCTGAGATCGGTGGCAGCCAAACACAGCCACGGCTCCTGCCAGTGCTGGTTCAGGCCTGGGCCAGTGACAAGTGTGACAGGAGAAACCCTGGTGTAAGGCAATGGCTGCCACTTGCACACATCTCCACTGCTGCCCATGTGAGACCCCACAGCTGTCCTGGTGAGGGCCTGGTGCCATGAGCTCCCCTCTGTAAGGAGCCCTGGGGGTCCCTCAGCTGCAAGTGCTGGGCTTGCTCAAGCAGGAGATTCCTTCCATGTGGCCCAGGCAAGAGAAGTCAGTAAATTCAAAGCCAGTGTTCAGCACATGCAGATCTTTTCTCTGACTGGAAGCCGACTGTCAGGCACCTGCGGGATGCAAGGGAGTGCTAGGGGTGTCCCAGCGATGGGGCCAGAGCAGAGAAGACTGCAGGATTGCGTTTGCGGAAGCATCTTCATGGTGCCATTTCCGTACAGCTTTAGCAACATTAATTTCTAACTGTGTCGTTTTGTTTCGGCCAATCCTCCCAAGCCGCAGGCTGGATTTTCAGACTGGGAGCTCAGGGAGCGAGTCCGAACGCTTTGTAAGCGCTCCCTCGTGTGGAGCGGGGCGATGAGACACGGCGAGCAGCCCAGCAATGGGGGTGGCTGGCTGGAGCCCTAGAGGCTACTGGAATCCCCGCTCCTTCCCCTTATTCCCCCAGACCCCTGCGGGGACGTGTCTGGACGTCTGCTGTGCATGCAGAATTGAAGAATCCTGCGGGGTTTGTGTTTCATTACTCCCACCTTGCATCCCCAACAAGCACTTGGTACAACGAGCAGTCTCTGGCAGAGAGCTCAGGCACTGATCAGAGCCTCTGACCTTCTCCAGAGTGGTGCAGGTACGGGCCAACCCTGTCCTGGGGTGCATCAGGCCCAGCATCGCCTGCTGGTTGAGGAAGGGAATTGTTCGCTCTGCTCTGCGCTGGAGTGGCCTCACCTGGCTTGCTGGGCGCAGTTTTGGGCACTGCAATGTACGACAGACAATAAAACTGAAGCAGGAGCCTTGTGAAGAGCAGCTGGAGCCACTTGGTCTGTTCAGTGTGGAGGAGACCGAGGGGAGACCCCGTCACGGTCTGCACCTTCCTCACGATTAAAGCAGAGGGGCAGGCACTGATCTCTTCTCTGTCGTGACAGGACACGAGAGAATGGCTCTAAAGCTGTATCAGGGGAGGTTTAGGCTGGGTATTAGGAAAAGGTTCCTCATCCAGAGCATGGCTGGGCACTGGAACAGGCTCCCCAGGGAAGTGGTCACAGCACCAAGCCTGAGTTCAACGAGTGTTTGGACAATACTCTCGGACATTCTCTGTGATTACTGGGGCTGTCCTGTGCAGGAACAGAAGTTGGAGTTTGATGATCCTATGTGTCCCTTCCAACTCAGACTGCTCTAATGAGTATATGATTTCCTAGGTTAGTTCAGCACTAACACCAATACAAGTCCATTCTCATAAACCAAGTGCAGGTGTCCAGTCCCCAAAATCTCCTCAGGCTGTCCCTGCCGAGGTCACCGGCTCTGCTCCGGGTGCCATTTCCCTGCGATCCCACACTTCGCTGCGGTGAGGCTCGCAGGGGCGGGGGGGAGCGCAGCACCAAGAGCCCCGTCCGCCTTCTCGACCCCATTCCCATCTTTCCCACCTTCCGCAGGCTCTGGCTGCAGACTGCTGGAGTCTGGGGAGGACGGGGCCGGCGTCACCGGGTGTCGCTGCCGCCGGCACGGCTCGGAACGAGCGCCGGAGCGCGGCCACCCCAGTGATACAGAGAGCTTAAGTTTTAGGGGCTAATTGCTGATTGTGGGTACTACTGGTACTGTTAAATTTTGCATCTGCTTGCTAGACAATGTATACAGCTTGCTCAACGCTTATTGTGCTTGCCAAGCAGAAGGGAAAAGATGTATGGCCATTGATAAGAAAGGGAAACCGGGATCAAAGATCCTGTTTTCAGACCCTGAAACCAGCTCAGATGGGCTCTGGGGTTCGGACTTGGACTAGGAACTTAGAGAGCATGTGCAGGGAAGCAAGGTAGAAAGTTCATCGGAGGAAGACCACTGACTTCACCTGAGGGAGACCTTTACTTCATCATTAAGTGGCAGTGCGCAGGCGTACTGGAATGCTAATGACTTCTGAGCTAATTATAATATGAGGCAGACAATGAATATGTATAGGTGCATTGTGTGATCTAATGCATATGTAACTTATAACCAGACATATACCTAGCTGAATGCCACTGAGGGCACGCATGGATTTGAAGAAATTACTCTCCCATGTGTCACAGCGCTGGCAAAACATACCTACTTTACAACTTCATTGAGTTGTGGAGTCTTTCCGCGTATCAGCAGCGCGATCCGAGGCCGCCTGCGCCGCCGCTCTCCGGCTCCGGCGGGGCGGGGCGGGCACCGCGCTCCGCCCCGGGCCGCCCCCGCTCCGTGTGCCGGCGGCGCGATGGCGGTGGCCGTGCTGAGGCCGCTGGACGCGGCGCCGGCCGAGCTGTCGCCGGCCACGGCGCTGCTGCTGGCTCCGGCGGGGCTGTGCGCGGCGCTGCGCGGGCGGGGCGGCGCGCTGGTGCTGGCGGTGCGGCCGGCGGGGCGCGGCGGGGCGCAGCCGGTGCTGCTGAGCGCCGTGGCGCTGGAGGCGGGCGGGCGGCGCGGCGCGGAGCTGTGGCTGCGCGGGGCCCTGCTGCGGCGGCTGGGGCTGGTGGCCGGCCGGAGGGTGGCCGTGTGGCCCGTGCGGCGCCCGCCGGCGCTCGCCTGGGTGCTGCTGGGGGCGGCGGGGCGGGCGGGGAGGCTGTCGAGCGGCGCGGTGCTCGCCCGGCGGGGCGAGGCGCTGCCGGGGCCGGGCCCCGGGCCGGGCCCGCTGGTGCTGGAGGCGCGCCCGGCGCTCCAGGGGTTGCTGGGCAGCGGGACGCGCACCGCCCTGGCGCCCCCGCCGCCGCCGCCCGCCCCTCCGGGCACCGCCCGCGGCCGCCCCCCCTCCGCCGCCGCGCCGCCCCTCGTCTCCCGTTTCGCCGCCGCCGCCGCCGGCCCGCGGCTGCGGGCGGTGCCCGGTGGGGCGGGCGGAGGCGGCGGCGGGGCGGAGGTGTGGGTGAGCCGGCGCGGGCTGCTGGCACTGGGGCTGTTCCAGGGGGAGTGGGTGCGGGTGGGCGCGGACGGCGCGGCCCGGGAGCACCTGGCGGCGCTGCTGGCCCGGCCGCCGCCCTGGGAGTACCCGCGGGCCGCCCGCCGCGGCCTGGCCGACGGCACCGCGCTGCTGGCCCCGGCCCTGGCCTTCAACCTGGGCTGCGACCCCTCCGCCGCCGCCCACCTTCGCCTGCAGGTGAGCCGAGGCCGGGCACCCCGGGCACCGGGACAGCGGCAGCCGCGGCTCACGGCGCGCCCCGTCCCCTCCGCAGAGGTACGAAAGGACCGGCGCCGCCGATGCCAAGGGAAGCCGGTCCGTGCTGTCTGTGCCCCCGTTCGCCAGGGAGCTGCACCTGGACATCGTCTGCTCGCCGGCCTACAGCACCCGGGGAAGCTACGATTGCATGCTCTACAGGCACTTTGAAACACCACGGTGAGCCGTGCGGGGCGGACACTCGGGGCGGGCTGAGATACGCTGTGTGTTTGTGCCACACGCTGGGGATGTTCACATCGACAGCCCCAGTGCAGGTGCTGTGTAGTTTTAGAATATCCCCTTGGATTGTCCTATCACAAGTGTGCTCTGCTTGGACATAACACTTCATGTCCTGTCCTTCAGAAATCATGTTCAAGTCTTCTGCCTTATGATCCACCATCCAGTGCCAAGGGCTCGCAAGTGCTGCCCACAAACCTCCCTTGTGGGCCGTGTTTGTATTCCCAGTTTTCATCTGAGTAGTCAGGAAGCTGGATGTGTTGTCATCTTCTCTTCTGACACCTGTGCCTGAGCATCTTGCATATGGCTGTCAAGGCTATCTATTGGAATTGTCCCCAGCTGTTCCATAGATTTTGTCTATGGTGGAGACATTTTGTCTAAGGTGGAGATTTTGTCCGAACGAGACACTCTAATGACATTCATCTTCTGTACCATCCCCAGAAGGCTCCCCTTAGTAGTCTGGATACTCCTGGTTCCATCCAGTGCATGCCAAATCTTTTGGGGGCTATTGATGGTTTTATTTACAGGGAAGGGGTGAGTCAGTATGAATAGTTACGTTACTTTCTGTAAAAACACTTGTGATGCAGGGCAGGGAGGGCACACAACCAGAAGGATTTACTTTCTTTCACTGGTGAAACTCTGGGGTTTTTTTGTAGGCTGGTCCAGGAGGGAGACATCCTGTGTGTTCCAACATTTGGAAATGCTGAGTTTATAGAACTAAATGCAGACAAGTTCCTAAGGTAGGTGTCAACAAACTCCATTACTTGGTACCAGAAGAGCAGAGATACTTTTCCATGATTGACTCTCTTTAAACCAGACAGTCTATTCCATTCTGATCTGTCCCGGGATTTTGGTGTTTTATCTGTCTCTTAATATACTGGGAAGAGAAGAATGTTTTTGTTGGATTATGGAGGACTGCAGCTAAGCTGTTAGCTCATTCAAATAGTCAGGAAGGGAAGAAAGGAAGAAAAGAGGTAGAGGAACTGATGGGGATAAAGAGTGAAGAGGAAGGGGTGGCCTGAGGACAGTCAGAGCCACATGAAGAAAGCGAAGCAGGAGCTGGGCTTCTCAACTTGTGGCAAACAACAAAATGTGAATATAAACCCTGGGAGTTCATGTTAGATTAACATCCTTTCTGCCTTTCTTGATTTTGCTTGTGTAGCTTTGGAACAGTTGTGCTAGATGGGAGAAGGTCCTCTTTGTATCAGAGTAGGGGTGCTCACAGTGGCATTCCAACATTCACATTGGCTGATCCTTGTGGGCTCTGCCAGAGGACGAGAGTATCTCTGCTTACCTGTGCTTTTCATCTGTCTTCTTGTTGACATGTATGTAGTTCTTCCTTCAAGATCTTGGCTCAGCAGTTTTGAGTGCTTGTTTTTTTTCCCTTAGGTGGCCAGAGCTTTATTTCAAGGTGAAGAAGGTCGTAGGCGTGGTGGAAGGCGAGCAGTCTGAGGGTTACCTGGTGGACACCCAGAACACGTCTCTCTATCTGGTGAGAAGTTGGTAGAGAGCAGGAAGAGGAGATTGAGGCTGAGCTTCACTGTGAATGACAAATGTACCCGTGGAGGCTTGTGCCTCCTGCCACTGGGAAATGACATTTCAGGACAGATTTTGTCACTTGGCACCTGTCTTTACTTGGGTGGTGTTTTTCCTTTCTCACAGGTGGGTTCAACAAACAGCACTGTCCCATCTGCCCCAGCCTATAACAGCAATGAGTTCTGGAGCAGTTTGTCACCTGCGGGTCTCTCTGACACCGTGAAACAGCTCTGTAATGCCCTTCGGCCTCACCTGAACCGTCAGTGAGTTAGAATTCCTTGGAGTGAGCCCTGGAAGAGGTGGGACCATAGCCACAGGGAGACCTCCCTGTCTGTTACAGGGCCAGTGCACTGAGCAGCGTGGGCAGCGTTCTCCTCTCGGGGCCGAGCGGCAGTGGGAAGCTGATGGCTGTCCGAGCTGTGTGTAGCTGCCTCAACCTCCACCTCTTCAAGGTAATTCCTCCGGTGGCCGGTGGATTGGTGGATTTATAACATACAGAGGATTATGGAAATGTTTTTTAACCCTGCCAACACCCCTGCTGCAGCCATGACATGAGCTTATCTGGGAGCTACTTCCATGCGCACGTGCGGACAACTGATCTTATCTGGGATCTACTTTAGCTGAGTGAGAAAAGAAAAGCAGCCCTTGGTTTCATGCTAGCATGTGTACCAGACCTGCCTCAAAATCTCTTGGGATGTAGAACAGCTGCCCTGTAACTGTGTTCACATTCACCAGCACCCCCCTGCCAAGAGCAGGGAAGTGGCAGGTGAAATTCACTGGAGTTGGTTTTATGTGGAATATGATACAGTCCAAGCTGACTGTCAGTATTAAGAATTCAGTTTTATGTCAATGGCTCCATGAAAACTTGCTCTGCTCTGGCTCTGCTCTCCATTATGTGTAAAAAATCAGATCACATTTTGTGAAACAAACTTGAGAGTGGATGCTGTTGCTGTGAAAATTCATGTCTTGACACAGATTGAATATCGTGCACAGTTCTGGTCTCCTCATCACAAAAGCATAAAACTGAACTGGAAAAATTCAGAGGACACTACATAAGATCAGGGGTCTACACCAGTATCTGTGTGGGGAAAAGCTGAATAAGCTTTTCAGCTTGAAAAATAAAGAATTTAGGGAGAGTTTGATAGAAGTTTTTACAACATCTTTTTGGAAGAGTTTTTTTACAAGAGCTTGAGTGGTCAGCAGAGCATGGAAGGTGTTTCCAGCGTGAGGCCTGTGACTGTCAGATGAAGCTAGTGGGAGCAGGCAAGCTAAAGGAGATGTTTCTCTGTGTAGGTGAGAGTATTTGGATGAGAAATACACTGTTACAAAACCACATCTGACTGGGAAAAGCCCTTTTGATGGGAATGGTAGGTGCCTGGATAGCCAAAATGAGGTCTAGCACTTGGCTCTTTCCAACATAAAAGGTTCTGGGAGCCAACAGTCTCTTCACTGACTTGTTAAAATTGCTATTTTCCTCCAGCATACCTTTTGTTCACTCTGATGGTCGGGGATTATCCCACAAATGCTTTCATTTCCTTGAATCTGTAGAGTTACGTTTTCTGAAGCGAGAGGAAGTCATGTGGTGACTTTCCTAGGAGACTTCCTGAAATTGTGAAAGGACATGGAAGAAGAAGAAAAATGGAAAGAAGAGGGCCTGAAGGTTCCTCTTCTTGTGGAAGGAAATCTTGGGCTTGCTCCTTTTTTTGGTGGATATTTTTGGAGTAAACTCCTTTCCTGTTCTTTTCTTTCCAAGTAAAGCTGTAACACTGGGTCAGTGGAGGAGGTAGATACTGCCTTGGCCCGGGACTGTGCAGCTCATCTGGACATGATCCTTTGTGGTGCTGAGCTCTGACTTTCCTGCAGATGTGCCACACCTCTTGGGATCCAATGCAGGGTTGCAGGGATTTCACAGGACTTTCACATCCATGTTTAGGATGTGTTTGGGAGCACTCTGTCAGTTCGTGCTGTGTCCTGTCACGTGGCTTCAGGTTCTAGTGAGGTGTGTGTGCAAGGCTGCAGCTCTGGTTCCAGCGTTGTGGGCTGCTTTTAAAGACTAACACACTTACTGTTGAAGAGAGAGGTACTCTCTGTCCATCTTATTCTCCTGCCCCAGCTTTTACACTCTTTCCCTCCCTTTCTCACTGACTGCAATGCTTACACAGCCATTCCACCTGCTCTTCCCTTTCTCTGACTGTTGTGTCTGCTGTTCCACCAGGATGCAGTAATTCTTCCCCACTCTAATCTCCACCACTTAATGATAAACAGTTTTGTGTCCTTTCTCTCTGCCTTTTGGTACTTGCATACAGATACTGCTGCCATTAGGTCTGTCACAACCCTAGCTCCTGGGTTTTCTCTGTAGTACATGGAGCACAGGAATTCTTCTTCTCTGTGTCCCTGTCCTTACCCTCAGCTCAATAGATCTTGAGCTGTGTTCCCCTGCTTCAGGTTACCTTTTCTGAGGATGAAACTCAGGGAATCCCAAAGATGGTTTGGCTCCCCCCTGGACAACCTCACAGCACCAGGAGGCAGCACTGCCTGTTCCCAGGCTGCTCCCCAGTCACCTCTCCCCTTGCATGACTTCATCAAGTGTTTGCTTTGTAAACAGTGTCTGGGCCTCTTGCCACCCATAACTTCCCCCAAAACACCCGTCACCTTTACCTTCCTCCTGCACTTTGAGCCTGTCTGGCACTGGTTGAGCTGTTTCCTGGGCCCCCTCCTCTACTCGTTGCACTGTTCTGCAAGATACTTTGTTCTCCCTATCTTCCACAGCTCTCACCTCCCTTCCAGCTTAGGTTGCTGAGCTGTGATACCCACTGTAGCGATTTCTCTGGTCCCTTTGCCTCACCTTTTTCAGGTAACACCCTCCTGCCCACCTCACCTCTTGCAGAGGAGCAAGAAACAGACATTTATTGGTTTTATCGTTCCAAGGCATCCTGAATGTGCCTGTTTTGAATACGACCTGAATGTGTCTCTGGGAAATACCGACTTTGATCTCATCTGAGCTGTGAATTGCCTGTGGAAAGCTCTGTGGAACGTTGTCCCAGGCCCCCCAGCTGTCCAGTGTTGCAATTGTGTTGTGTGGTGTGTCTGGCAGGTCGATTGCGTCAGTTTGTGCAGTGACACCAGCGCAGCCACAGAGGAGAAAGTACAGGTGGCCTTCACCCAGGCCCAGCAGTACCAACCCTGTGTGCTCCTGCTGAAAGACATCGAGGTGCTTGGCAGAGACCGAGACGGGCTCGGAGAGGATGCCAGGGTCATTGCTGCTCTGAGGCAGCTGCTTCTGGACAGAGACCCAGCACTGAGGTATGGACCTCGCACCTTTGCTGTGGGCATCCGAGGTAATTGTTTGCTTCTGCTGGTGACCTAGCCATGGGAGAGTGAGTTGGCATATGTGATGGCAGTGTAAGAGGGTACTTCCACAGAGCTGAGACCATGCACTGTCGCCTTTCTCTCCACAGCCACCCTGTCCTGGTGATTGGCACAACCTGCAGGCCCCAGCACGTTCCAACAGATGTGCAGACTGCTTTCCTTCATGAGGTGAAGATTGAAGCCCCTTCAGAGGAGCAGAGGAGGTTGATGCTGAGCATGCTGACTGCCAGCCTGCCTCTGGGCAAAGAAGTGAGCCTGTCCAAGCTGGCCCACAGGACTGCTGTGAGTGAAACCACAGCAGCATGTGGAGATGGGCAGGGGAGTGCTGGGCCAATCTCCCCTAGGTAGCCTTGGAGAAAGGGGGTAATTCCCACAGCCCAGACAACTTCTTCAGTGATAAATCCTGGTCCTCAGAAATCAGCTTTTAAATGCAGATTTCTAATGCCTGTGGACTCCACACCTGCAGAGGTGTTGGCTGATGTTCAGCTCTGCTAATTGAAAAGAAATAAGCTTGAGCCTTTAACCAGAGGCTCAAGGAACAGCTCTGCAAGGAATTTTTCCCCATACCTTTTATGACCTAGGTGTAGGGGTGGTCAGGAACTGAACTGATGCTCTTTGTTTCCACATTCACAGGGATTTGTGCTGGGAGATTTCTGTGCCTTGTTGTCCCACAGCAGCCGGGCTGCTTGCGCCCGCATCCAGGCCTTGAGGTAGTGCGGAGGGCAGGGGCTGCAGCCAGCCTGATCCTGCCAGTAGTGGGGCAGAGCCTGACTCCTTTCCTCTTCTTTCCTCTCCAGTTTTCCCGGCGGACTGAGCAAAGAAGTGGAGAGGGATTTTTGCACCGCTGGGTTCCCGGTGCTCGAGGAGGATTTTAGTGCTGCACTGGACCAGCTGCATGATGCCCACTCGCAGGCAGTGGGAGCCCCAAAGGTGGGATGCTGGGGCACAGGGAGGGGGCAGGCTCTGCAGAGCTCATGCTTTAAGGTGCCCATTGCAGATCTTGCAGGGCTACGCTCGTGACACGTTGCTTCCTGCTCTGTCCTTCCACGTATTCCCACAGCTTTCAGTGGTAAATAGTCTTCTGGACTTTCCCCCGTCAATTTTTACCCTTTTGGCTTGGAATTTGTCAGGGAAACTCTTGTAGTGCTAATTGGAGAGCAGTTACTTGGCTGGTGCTGGAGGGGGTGCCAGCTGTGTAGCTCAGCCTTTTGAGGGACAAACCCTGCCTCACTGAGGTCTCCCCAGCCACTGGCCTGAGGGAACAGAGGGGTTGTGGCACAGGCTAGTGGGGGAGTTCATTCCCTCGCTTAATCCCTGGCCTTGGATGTTCCTTGAGCTGGCATGGCCTTTTCTGACAGACAGTTTGAAGAGCTTGGGGGTTCTTCAGGGAGAGTGACATGGAAAGTCCAAGAAAGCAGTCAGCCTCTCAGGAGGGCTGTGATCTGCCTCCAGCACCCAGGGAAGCAGCATTTGGGGTGACTGGTTTGTCTGGATAATGTGGTGTTAGGACCAAGCAAAGTGATCAGAACCTCTTTTCCATGCCCGTGAGTGGAAACAACTGAGTTCAGCACAGGACAGGAAGCCTTGGCCTTGGAGCAGTTCCTCTGGCACCTTCCCCAGCTGCTCACTTAATTCATGAAGGGAGTTCTGCTTTAAGGTGTTTGCCAAGCTTGCTGTAAGACAAATAACCACAGAGCATGCTCAGCAGTGAGCTGTGTGAATGGGAGCTAATTTTGTTTGTATTCTACATTCCTTTATTGATTTCTTAGTAATTGGTTGTGGTCAGGAAGCCCATTAGCAGACCTGGATACTCTCAACATACATCACTTTCAGCTCCCTGCTTGCACTTTCTGATTAGTCACACATTTGTCTGCAGTTACAGCCTGAACCTTCTGGAGAGAACTGATTCCACTATTTGTTAACAGTGTCTGCACCATGTCTTAGACTTACAGTGTGCTCCCCTGAAAACAGCCTTGCTGCAGTTTTCCAGCTCCTGTGCTCATCTCTGTAGAGCCCTTTCTAGCGAGGCAGGATAAGCAAAAGTGCAGAGGAGTGGGTAGCTCTTCCATTCATTGTTACTGCAGAAGAAGGGGCTGTGATCTTTTGCTTTAAAAGTTTGGTTTTTTTTTTCCTGAGCATCCTTCTTTTGTTTGACCTGATTTTCCTGGTGGTCTTGCTGTACAGCTAAAGAAATAAAATGAGATAACATTGTCTCAAGTAGTGAAGGAAGGAGATGCAGATTGGCTGAGGGGGAAAGAATTTTGCCCTAATCTATTTTTAAACTCCCCACTTGTTCTGGCACCAACAGCCAGCAGCTGGGGGGAAGTGCTGTGGGGCTTTGCTTTCTCTGCACGTTCCCAGGAGAGCTGCTCTGACTTTCAGGAGGGTGTCATGCAGGCTGTGGCATTCCAGCTATTCCTAAAGCCATGAGCAGAGCAGCAGCATGCTCTGGGATAGTTTTACTCAGCACAAAATAACTCAAGGGACATTGGCTCACCCATCTCAGGTTTGGTGTCTTCTCTCTGTTCTCTGTGACCCCTCACATGCCTGCAGGTGACTCCATCCCTATCTGTTTCCTGTGAGCATACATGGACTTTGTTCTTGCATCCCCCCTTTCAAGAGCAGTGAGTGTTCCATACAGTGTCCTGCAGAATGTCTGTCCCTCACATCCTCCTTGCCATCACAGAGGTCCTGGCAGCCCAGGTTCTGTCCCTCTACAAGGTGTGAAGCCCTTGCACAGTTTCACCCCCAGAGGGGACAAGGTGCCCTGAACACAAGTCACTCACAGTTGCAAGATACAGATTTCTTTTTTTTTTTTAATTCTTTGTTCTTTCTTATTTTTACCTCCCCTCATGAGTCCCTGTCTGCAGCAGGACTCTCTCCTCTCAAAGCTGCATGCAGCCCTAGCAGATATTTTCCCTGGGGTATTTTTGCTGACAGATGATGTGAGGAGCAGTGGAGGATTGGAGAGGAGGTGCACTCTGTGAGTGCAGCATGCCTGGGGGCATGTTTGTCCAGTTTTTTTTCTCCATTACAAAGCTCAGAAGAGGAGAAGTGTGGATACTGGAGCAAGAGCTGCCCAATGTGCTGCTGGCTCAGGAATTAAGTGCTGACAAGGATTCTCCCTCTCTTGGCAGATCCCCTCAGTGTCCTGGCAGGATGTTGGTGGGCTACAGGAGGTGAAGAAGGAGATCCTGGACACTATCCAGTTGCCCCTGGAGCACCCAGAGCTGCTGTCACTGGGTCTGCGCCGCTCTGGTCTGCTCCTGTACGGGCCTCCAGGGACGGGGAAGACCTTGCTGGCAAAAGCTGTGGCAACAACGTGTGCCATGACATTCCTTAGGTGAGAAATGGGGGAAGGGGGGTTCATGGAATGGGACTGACTTCCTCCTGGCAGGGGATGGGTGTCCTCTAAGCGGCTTCCTCTTCTCCCTGCCCCGCAGCGTGAAAGGGCCGGAGCTCATCAACATGTACGTTGGGCAGAGCGAGGAGAATGTGCGCAACGGTGAGGATTGTGCATCCTGCTCCTGCATGTGGCAAGATGGGGCTTTTCTGTGGTGCTGCAGGGAAGGAGGCAGTGCTTAAACCCCCCCTTCCCAGCTCCCACCCACAGCTCTCAGCAAAGGCTTGAACCCAGCTGTCTCCTACAGCCCGTTCCCTGCTCCCTGAAGCTTCCCCTCCTGCTGTCTGCTCCTGTTGCTCCTGTCCCTGGTGTTCCTGATGGGACAGCAGCCCCTCAGAGACACAGCTGAGCTGAGTCCATCCTGCTGGGTGCTGCCTGTCCTCACTCTATTGAGCCACTCAGGCAGGAGCAGTTGGTGGTGATACAGTGGGCATCTGGTTTCCATCCACAGCTCTTCCCTGCTGGGAATGTAGCAGGTCCTCTTCCTGTTGACGGCTCCTCCAGGTTTTTTTCACCTTTTGTACTCTCTCCTCACAGTGTTTGCCAGAGCCAGGGCAGCTGCTCCCTGCATTATCTTCTTTGATGAACTGGATTCCCTGGCCCCCAGTCGTGGGAGAAGTGGAGATTCAGAGGGTGTCATGGACAGGTGAGTGAGTGTCAGGTGTCCTTGGGAGAGCAGGATTCCTGCCTCAGCTGTGGGCAGTGCATGAGATTGCCCTGAAAGGCAGAGTCCATTCCACCCCTCTTTCTCTGTTTTTTCCCCTCTCTGTTCCCTTGAGCTTTCAGCACAGCCTGTCTCTTCTCTCTGAGCATTAGTACTGGTGTTTGCATTGCCTCAGGTTCCCGATTGCCCAAGCTAGTTATGCAAACATATGGTTAAGACAGTCTCCTCCATCTGCTTCTGTAGCTGCCAAGTGCTCCCTTTGGCCTCTCCAAGGTCATCCTTCACACCCCTGCTGTGCTGTCCTATTAGCTGCTGTTTCCCTGTGGTGGGAAACCTTTCAGCTGCTTCCGGTAGAAGCAGAGTATGTACAGCTTAGAGATACCCAGAAACAGGGTTATTTTTCCTAGGCCTCCTCTGCTCTTCTGCTAAGCTGGCAGTCCCCATCTGAAGGACTGTCTGGGGTTTGACCTACTATGCAGTGAGCCCACATGCTCACTGGCTGTTCTAATGGAGAAGCCTGGATGGCTGTGTAAGGGCTCTTCAGGGAAGAGAAATAGGAGCTGAAGTCCAAGAAATGGACCTGCCACTGGCCTCACTTCTTCCTCTTTTCAGTGGTGGCTGAGGCAGACACTGGGTGACTTGCTGAGGTCTAGGTCTAAGTATCCTGTCTTGCTCCCTGCAGAGTTGTCTCACAGCTCCTTGCAGAGCTTGATGGCCTTCATTCCTCCAGAGAGGTGTTTGTCATTGGAGCCACGAACAGGCCTGACCTCCTGGACCCAGCTCTGCTACGGCCGGGCAGGTATGTCACATTCTGTCACATCCTACCCTGCTGCACTCCAGGGGGTTTCCCCAGAGCTCCTCAGGCTGTGGTGAGCAGGACTGTGTCCCCACCATGTTTCCTCTACAGAGATTGTTCATGAAGCCCCCTGGCTCACAGGAAGCCAAGAGGAGGCTGGTGCCTGTGGCTGTAGCAGCAGCATAAGATACCATGGCTTGTTGCCCCCAGCACTGTGGTTACTGCCCCAGCAGCACAGCAGGGCAATGAGGGACCTGCTGTTACACCAAACTGGTGGCAGGAATTGGTGCCCCAGGGCCTTTTCTGCACAGCTCCCTCCCAGCCAGTCCTCATGCCTGTGACTTGCTCGTCCTGGAGCAAGGACTTGGTATCTGCTGCTGTTAGACCCTGTGTGGTTCCTGTCAGTCCATTTCTCCAGCCTGCCACTGTCCCTCTGAAGAGCAACCCTGCCCTCCAGCACATTGACTGCTTCAGGCTCTGTATCATCCACAAACCGGACAGCAAAAGGAGCTGTCCCAGGGCCACTCTTCAGCTCCTGGTGCACAGGGCTGAGCACTTGTGGCAGGTTTGCTCTGGCCTGTTCCCAGCTGTCTCCTCTCTGATGACAGGTTTGACAAGCTGGTCTACGTGGGCATCAGCGAGGACCGGGAGTCGCAGCTGCAGGTGCTGAGCGCCGTCACCAGGAAGTGAGTGACCCTGTGCTTTTGCAGCAGCCTCCCACCACCCTCCAGGGGGTCACAGCCCTCCCGGGGCTGGTGCTTACCATGCTTCATCTTGGCTTCATGTCTGTGCCCTGGGGAGCACCTGAGGTCACTAAGCCACAGCCAGCGGGTAGGGCAGGAGGACAGAGCAATTTCCAGAAGCTGAACTAGGACTGGTTTTTCTACAAGTCGGGAGAAGCTCAGCCTGTCTGTGCAAGTGGAGGGGTTGGTAGAGTTTTCCAGACACTGTGACACTATGCTCTTCTTAAGGGGCTCAGCCAGATCCTAATGGTGCAGTGAGACTGCAGTGCAGCTGCAGGACAGGAAGCTCCCATTTGATTCCTGCAAGAGTTCCCCTGCTGTTTGCCAATCCAAGTGTGAAGGCAGCTCTGCTCAGCTCATTGCCTCTCCTCCTGTGGTGCTCAGGCATGTTCAGGCTGTGATCTGTGTGTCTTCCCAGTCGCTGATTGTGTGGGATCACTGAGCAGCAGGGTTTGGCTGCTTTTTCCAGCTGCTCTGGCCTTCTGAGAGCATCTCTGAAGGGAGAAAAGCAATGCAGTTCAGGTGTAGAGGTATCACACACCACAGCTGAGTGAGGGGCTGTGACTGCCTTCTGCAGGGACTCTGTCATGGTGTGGTAGTTTGAAAGCAAATCAGTGAGAGACTCAAAGTCAGAACTACAATTTAATAGAAAAATTTAAATAAATGCAGTAGTACAAAAACACTGACGGAGTCAGAATACAACCTGACACCCTGTCGGTCAGGATGTTGGTAGTAGTCCACTTAGAAGGTGGCTGCAGTCCTCTGGGAGTGACAGATGTGGTTCTGTTGAAGCAGTGATCCTGTGAAAGGTGTAGTTCCCTTCTGAAGGTCCAGTGGTGGTGTAGAAGGGTCTCGTCTTCCTTTGGGAATCCAGTGGAAAAGCTGACTTGTGGTGTTTCAAATTCCAGTTTATATCCAGATAGGGATACATTGGTTCCTCACCCTGGGTGGAGCATCTCACAGTGGGATGATGGAGTTTTATCAATGGCCCATTAAGTGGAGGTGAGAGCGTGGGCTGGCTGCAAGCAGCTTGTCCCACCCTGTGTCTTGGCCACCATGCCCTCCAGCAGCTGCTGGTCATGCTGAAGGAGGCTCACTGTCTGCAGCGTGGCTCTGATGGGACGGTTTGGTGTTACAGTGGTTTGTACTGTCTGTCATTAAACATGTTCTCATCCAGCCCTGGCTGTAGGTTGTTCCCAGGCATGTGGAGCACTTAATTTATCTAGGTGAGAAGTCAAAAACCAATGCCATAAACTGCGTTCTAGAGAGTTCATCCTGCACCATGGCTCCGAGACTACTCCCTGCATCCCTTTGTGCTTCCTAGCCTGAAACCAGAGAGGCCCAGAGAAGTCCCTGGACGTGTTCAAGGCCAGGCTGGATGGGAAGGATGCTTGGAGCATCCTTATCTAGTGGAAGGTGTCCCTGCCTATGGCAGGGGAGTTGAAACTGCATGATCTTTAAGATCCCTTCCAACCTAGACCATGCTTTGCTGTGGTGCTGTGATTCAGTTTCCTTTGATCCTGCTTAGCAGGAGAGAGGACCTTGCTGCAGGGATGTTTCAAAGGGAGAGATGACTGTTGAAAAAATAAAGCAAACTCGTTAAATTTTTTTTTTGGAGCATGCAGAGCACATTCTGGAAGTGGCAAAACATGGGTACTCTGCTTGTTCCTTCCCAGTCACACTGGCTGCCACAGATCTCCTGATCTGTTTCTTCCGTGGCTTTTACAGCTGCGTTTTTATCTCTTGACAGGTTTAAACTGGATCCCTCAGTGAATCTCACCACCATCCTAGAAAAATGCCCAGCTCAGCTGACAGGAGCAGACATTTACGCGCTGTGTTCAGATGCCATGATGTGTGCTGTCAAACGCAAGGTGGAGTGGATTGAGGAAGGTAGGAGCCCTGCCCTTACCTGTCCCAGGTGTTGGAGCGGCCCAGCACAGGGGCAGAGAGGAGAGTTACCACTGCTGGTAGCTGGGCTGTGTGAGAAGATCCTCAGCAGCTTTGGGACTACAGTGCTGGGCTCTGGGTTACTGGCAGGTGCGCAGTTTCTGCAGATGTGGTCATCTCCACCTCCAATGCTTGGACCAGGGGGGAAGGAGAGAGACACAGTCTGTATTTATTCTCCTTGCAGTCTCTGATGGCTGAAGAGTGGGCTTTTGGGTCTTGCCAGCTGCTCCTGTTCTCAGCCCTTTCATTTTGTTTCTCATGAAGGGCTGGATACTGAGAAGATCGCTCTGATCCTGACCATGGAAGACTTTCTGCAGGCTGCTGCCAGGTTGCAGCCATCAGTCTCTGAACAGGAGCTGCTCAGGTACAGACTCATCCAGCAGAAGTTTGCAGCCTCCTAATGCTCAGCTGAGCTGGGACTGGAGAACAGGCACAAACAGGCACCTGCCTGCTCTTCTCTGACACCTCCCGGGCCCCATTCTTTTGAGCTTGGGTGGAAATAGTGTCTGTGCAGTTTCCCAAGCCAAAGCCTGGTGGAAGTGCTCAGCCAGGAAGGGTGGTGGGTTCTGTGAGGGTCCCTCACATGTTGGCGGTGTGTTGTGCCTGCCAGCAACATAGCAGGGCGATTTCCTTGTGGAGACAAAGCCGAATCCCTTGGCTGTGGGCAGTGTAGCAGTGTCTTCATGGATGACAGGCCATTTGTGGGTGGGGGAGCAAGGCTCAAACTGCCTGGTTTGGCAGCAACTGCTTGTTGGGTTGTCAGCCTCCAATGAGAGGTGCTGGCCAGAGGGCAGCAGGACACAGGGCACTGCTGCTCCAGCTGGCCTGGACTTGACGTAGTCTCTGAATAAATAAATTTTTTTTAGCTCTAGGTGTTCACTGCCTGACATCAAGTTGGTGCTTGCTGATGGTGTCTGTAGGCGCAGGAAGGTTCCTGCAAATGTCTGGGTGGTGCAGAGAAATCATTGTCCTGCAGGTAGAGAGGGGAGCACACGTATGAACTAGACTGGGCCGCTCTCATCCTGTCAGAATGTTGACAGGATGGAGCCTGTGCTGGATGAGGAAAGCCTGAGGGAGAGGGGCTTGCTTAGCTGGGAGCTGGGCTCCCTCTGCAGAAGGAGCCCAGTTCTTGCTGGAAGCACTGGGTGACAAGACAAGGCAATGGGAGCAAGTAGCAGCCATTCCCATTGGATAAGAGGAGAAACTTGGCATGGGGGGAAGGCGAACTTCAGCCTTGGAAATACTCAAACCTTGTCTGGAGCAGCCTGGAGCTGCCCTGTCTGCACTAATTAGTGCTGAGCACCACTGGGCCCAGACCCCCAGAGGTCCTGTCTCACCTCCCTCTTCACCCTCACAGCAGCTGCTGGTGGCATTGAGTATCCCTCACTTCCCAGCCTTTTCAAAGCCAAACAAATGGCACCTGAGCTGTGTGTGGCAGCTGCTGTGGCCACATGCCTGCAGCTGCCCTCAGCCTCTGGGCAGCCCAGGGGGTTTTGTCCCACCTGCTGTAGGCACTGAGCCTGCTGACAGCTGGAGCCCTGGGCCTACTCTCTGGAGTGGCTGTGAGGGCCTACTCTCTCCAGAGCTCCTCTGCTAAGGGCTGGTTCCACAGCAGCTTCTGGCATGCTGTGTGTGAGTCCCCAGCTGGTGCATGCCTGCAGCCCTGTGGCTCTGGCTCTGGCGCCTGAGCGTGTTCAGGCGGGGCTGCTCCTGACCGCACTGCTCCGTGCTGCTGGATCTGGGCACCACATCTTCCACAGGCTGGAACCAAGGGAGCTGCAGCCACAGCAGAAGCACTGGTGGAGGCTCCAGTGAGGAGCCTCCCCACTCTGGGAGCTCCAGTGGGGGAGTGGGGTACCCCTTTATGGGGGCTGAGGAGTGTCAAGAAATGGAGTCAGCACCTGTTCGGGAGGTGCAAGTGAGAAAACAGGTTCCAGCACACTCCTGTGAGCAGTGCTGCAGGAGCCTGGCTGGGATGTGCAGCCACCTGTGAGCCAGCTCCCCCCTCCTTCCACTCCAAGGGGGCCCCGAGCCCCACACTGCAGGCAGGGCCACCTGCAGCTGAAGCTGTGCCTGCACCCATACTGTGGTGCCCCAGGCTCAGCACCTCCTTCCACAGAGAAGGCTGTAGCTGTCCCCCTTGCCCCATCCCCTGCCCACACAGGGACACATGGACCATGATCGAAGGTAGCTCTAACAAGTGTTCTTAATTAAGGGGAGGGGTCTCCCAGGTGGCTCTCAGCCATGTCCCCACCCCCTGCTTGGACCCACAGCTGCTTGGAGCTCTCAGCCACCACAGTCCCATCTCCGTAGCCCCCTCAGCCTGTCTTCTTCACGACATGGATGAAGTAGCAGGGCACGTGGGCCTGTCCTGGTGTGTAGGGCTGGAAGTCGCCCAGGACACTGTGCTGGCACTTTCCTTGGAAGGCACCTTTCAGCAGAGCTGTGAAGGCCTCCAGCCGGTGTGGGTAGTATGAGAGCCGGAACTTGCTGCAAGGAGGCAAAGCTGGTTAGGCAGGGGGACAGTAGGGCACAGTGCCAGCCATCCCCCCCATGCCGGGAGCCACCTCTGCAGCTCTTCTCACCTCAGCTCCGGGTCTGCCCCTGCTTCAGTGGGGGGGACCTGCACCGTGTAGTCCAGGGTCACCATGTGTGCCTTGTTGTTTACCAGCAGCACTGAGGTGGTGATGTCCTTGGTCAAGTCACTCTGGGAGACCACAGGAGGACATCTGTCTTCTGTGGGGACTCAGTGGCCCCCAGCCTGGGCACAGTACTGTTGCCTGCCCTGCCTGGCCCCCTTGGGGACCTGGGGCTTCGACAAAGGGGACTGGGATGGGGCAGGGCCTGCCAGCCACCAACCTTGTAGTAGATGTTCTTGCCGGGTGGCGCGCAGCCCGTGGCAAGGATGTGATCGTAGTTGCGGTGGTCAATGACCAGGACGCCTCCGGGCCGCACCATGCTGGCAATGTTCCTCAGGGCCAGCTTGTGGTCACTCTGGTCCCCTGGAAACTATGCTGTCTCCAGGCACTGGCTGTACCCCATGGCATAGCCTATATGCCCTTATCTTACCCATATACACATACACATGTGTACACAGATACCTGCCCCTACCATCCTCCCCCAAATCTCAGCTTGGAGAACCCACAGCCCCACCCATGGCATGAGCTCAGGCATGTTCTCAGCCTCACCAGGGCCGAGCATGCCACGTGGGAAACCCACCACACGACCTCACGGCACAAGTATGGGTGTGTCTTCAGCCTTGCCAGAGCTGTGACATTGACATGCACACCTCCACCACGACCATGGAACCCAGTGGGCCCACTCATGTCACAGACTGGGGCAGTAGGGCCTCAGCTCCAGCCTCCCTGGAGATGCGCCACGAAACTGCAGCTCCACTGTGTGTAATCCCGTCCCACTAATGCCATGAGTTAGGACACATTTTCAGCCTGCTGGAAGACACTATGCACACAATGCATGGGTACTCCCCCTCCTCTCCCCTGCCCCCAACTCACCTTTGAAGTCAGGCAGGTGCGCAAAGGAGTTCCCAAGGCAGATGACTGCATCAAACCCATCCCCTGGCTTCTCCAGGTCCTTCTCCAGCGTGAGCCAGTTGGCCTCCTCGATGACTGCAGTACACGGAAATGGATGAGGGCAGGGACACGCAACAGCCTCCCCTGCCTGCAAGACCCCATCCTAGCATCACCCAGCCCTACCCAGGCCCCTGTGGGTGCTGCCTCTGGCCAGCAGTCAGACAGGCAAGGACCGTGGCTTGCCTCTGCCGAGCAGCTGGCACTGGCAGGTCCCCACAGCAAGGCCACCTGGCCAGCGGCAGCCCCAGGTGAGTGGCCTGAGCACTGCGAGGGGCCGTGGACAGTGCGCTGGAGGGAGGGGGGGGGGTCGGTCAGTGTCCGCAGGCCCCTCCCGGCCCCACAGCCCCCGCACCCCATCGGTCGAAGGGCTCCTCCTTGCGCCGCTCCCAGCGCTCCTTCAGCGCGTACTTGAGCATCTTGTCGCTGGCGTCGACGCTGGTCACCTGGAAGCCCTCCTCGAGCAGCATGATGGAGTCCACCCTGGGGACACGGCTGTCAGCGGGGCCGGGGGCAGCTGAGGGGGCCGGGAGGGGCTTGGAGGGAGGGGGGCACTGGGGATGGCCCGGGACAGCGAGGCCCCGGGTAGCCCCGGGCAAGGAGAAGGGACACCTGGGAGGCGGGAGGTAGCGGGGCGCGGGGCCTCACCCGGTGCCGCAGGCCACGTCGAGGACGGAGCGGCAGCGGTGCTGGCGGAGCAGTGCCAGGAGCCAGCTGCGGTACTCGGCCGTGCGGCCCCGCGTGTCCCCGATGTACAGCTGCCACACGCGGGCCGCCCGCCCGTCCGCATACTGGTCCGGCAGCCCCTCCGCCGCTACTCCCAGCGACCGCGTCCGGTACACGCTGTCCACCATCCCGCCACCGACACGGACCCGGACCCCGACACCGCCGCGGCCCCTCAGCCTCGCTGCGCCGCGCCCCCGCCGCGCCCCGCCCCAGCCCCCGCCCCCGCGCTCCCGCCAATCGCCGCCGCGCCCACCCCCGCGGCCCCGCCAATCGCCGCCCGCGCCTCGCCCCTCCCGCCCCAGCGCCAGGCCACGCCCCCTTGGCCGCGGCCCCTCCAATCCGCGCCCCCTCACGGCCCCGACCTTTGCCTCACGGGGTCAGGGCCCGGCCCGGCCCGCAACACCCGCCCGCCCCTCGCCGGCCTCCCCGGGCCGCAGCAGCGCCGATCCCAAACCTAGCGGCAGCAGAAGCAGGGCCGGCAGCGGCGGCGGCGACTCTGGGGAAAACGTCTTTATTTACAATCCCGGCGGCGTGCGAGGAGCCGGCGGCGGGGCAGCGCTCGCGGCCGCCCGGAGCTGGAGCCCCCGGGGGGGATGCGGCAGGGCTGGGTCCGCGGCTCTGTGACACCTAATCACGGCATGGCACCCAGGCTGGCAAGGCGAGGCCAGGCGCTCCGGTCTTCCCCGGGTCACAAGTCCCTTTTCCTTTGGTACCCATAGGCATGACGGGGTGAAACCCCGGAGCGAGCAGCCCCGGGGATAGGGGCTGCGTGCCTACAGCTCATCAGCTGGGCTGTGGGTGAGTGGAGCCTGCTCCTGGACCCCCTCCAAGGCCTCCCCTGTGTCCGGAAGGCTGGCAGCTCCCTCGCTCTCATCCTTCCGGGCCTTTTTCTTCTTCTCACTCTTTTTTTTCCTCTGCTTGTCCCCCACACTTGCTAAATCACCCTTCTTGCCAGTCCACTTCTCTGCCAGGCAGCCTAGGGAAGAGAGGGGAAGAGAGGGGCAGAAGGGGCTCTGATGGAGAGGCAGGGCTCCCCATGCTTTAGCAAGGCTCCCCTACCCTCCCGAGCATTCCTGCATTATTCCAGCCCCTGGCAGCAGCCAGGACTTACTTGTGTCCTTTCCTTTTAGCACATGGTTGGCACAGAGAAACTGGGAGAGATCCTCCGCCTGGTGGTGCCTGTACCAGTCTTCGATCACGTCTTCATACTCCTCTACCAGCACATCGCACTAGAGAGGAGAGGCCAGCTCCAGACACGTGCAGATGTGGCAGGACCAGGGCCAGGCTCCTGCCACAGGTCCTGCCAACATCCTGCTCCCAGCAGCGCACCCCTGGACACTCTCCCCCCTCCGCTCCAGCCCACAAGGTCATAGCAGCCACTGAGGGCCAGTCCCACAGGGCAGGGTACCTGCTTTTTGAGGTCAGCCACCTCAGCGGAGGTCTCGTTCCACAGCTCATAGGGGATGTCCATCACCACCTTGACACCCTTGTGCACCAGGTTGTGCAGGGTCTCGAACGTCTCTGACATGCCCTGAGGGAGGGAGGGAAGGAGGGAGCAGCACTGCCAGGTGAGGTGGTGCTCCTCCTGCCAGGCTCCCACTCTCTCCTCCCAGAGTCAGCCCCAACCCTGCCCAGCTGTGCAGGAACCTGCAAGCCAGATCCCTGGGGCATCAGCAGTACCAGGGGAGAGTTCAAGTGGCAGCAAGTCCTCCTCTGCAAACCTGGCCCCAAACCCGAGAGGAAGACAGCCCCTGGTTCCCTCCATGCAGGCAGGAGCATGCCCACTCCCACCAAAGATGGTACCCCACATCTGACTTAGGGGCAGCATGGCCTCGCATGCCAGGCACCAGCAGGGGATCCAGAGGATGGGAAGCATGAACCTGGTTTGTCACTGTGGCAGTGGAGGCATGGGTGAGGCACATTTGGGAGCAGGAACTGGAGAACAGCCCTCACCTTTGCGAATCTGTTACTGCCGCTCCTCTCCTTGTGCAGGTTGTAATCCAACAGCCGCTTGCAGATGTTCTCTGTCACCTCAATTAACCGGATATCCCTGCATACACAGGAGGAAGGGCTCAGGCTTGGCGAGGCCTCGCCAGCAACATCCAGGGCACAGGGTGAGCCTCCCAAAGCCCTGGCTCTGGAGGCAGTGACAGGAGCAGGAGGCTCCTGTCCTACTCCTACTTACGACTGTGTGTACTTGACAGCAGAGCCCTTCCCATCCAGGAAGCCATACTTGGTGTCTATCACCTCCTTGGTCTTGCCAGTCTCCTCGAAGGCGGATTTCAGCTCCACGGCCACGTACTTGCACACTGTGGGAAGGAGAGAGCACAAGCGCTTTAGGGGTGTCACTGTTCTGACAGGCAGCACCTGGGACAGGAGCAAGAACCAGCCCCAGGAACAGCCCCAGCTGCTGTGAGCACAAAACACATCTTGGCCAGCCAAAGAAATAACCAGGAATGGCTCAGCTGCTTCCAATGGAGAACCCTTCAAGCAGGAGCACCCAAACCAATGCTACAGTGTAAACCAGCTGCTGTGGCACAGCTGGGAAGTCACACAGGCTCAGTTCTGCCTGCAGGTTTCCCCCCAAAGGCCTGCTGCAAACTGCTCCTTTCCTTTTGGAAGAGGATGGGGTATTTTCGCAATGCAAGTCCATTGTGGCTCAGAGCTTCTCCATGTGATGACAGCATGTCCCACCTGGTACTGGTTCTGTGCTCTCAGTGCTCTGGGGACACTGGGGCTGTGCTGGGGGCCGAGCAGCTGGCAGAGCTCGGGAGGTTGGGTGACAGGACAAGGTGCTGGCCATGAGCTGCAACAACCTGGGGCTCTGCCTGCAGCAGGGACCACATCATCAACAGATTTAGAACACAGTGCATAGTTATTTTTATAAAACTAAAAAAGAAATGCTTTATTTCTTCTGTAAAAAGAGCCCAACAGAGCTTTAGAAACAGACAGCAGGAGAAATATCTCAGGGGCTTACAAGTGGGAATGTGGAGGGATGGAAGTCAGGCATGGTGTGGCCATTCTTCCACCAAAGATGGGGTCTCAGGAGGCTGGAGAAAGCTTGTCCAGTGCTGTGGGGTCCTGTTTGCCAGGACCCACCTCTTCTTTGAGCTCCACTTTAGGAGAAGGCCAAGCTCCAGCAGGAATGATCTGACAGCAATGAGCCACTGTCTTCTCCCAGGCAATTATGTGAGTTGAGAGATGCCCCAGGCAGAAAGAGAGCAGGCTGGCTTCTCCAGAGCTCCCACGCAAGCATTGAGAAGCCCCGTGCACAGCTCCTGCACGATCCTTTCTCTGCTGGCACCAGGGGCTGGAGGCGACTGTGACCCTTTCTCAGGTGGGATGATCGTTCCTTCCTGCAGCCCCTTGGAACTCGGGCCTCAAGGATGTCCCCCTCCACACCACACCTGCTGCAGTGTCCCCACACATGCCAGGAGTGCTCACTGCTCAGTCCAGTTATCCAGATGCTTCCTGCAGCTGTTGCTGTGCACTGACACAGGTTCCAAGCCTGGGCAGGAAGAGGAGCAGTGTGGTCAGCGCTTGCTGTAATGCTTCTCTGAAGTGACACTGGTGCCACAGCAAATCTCGGACATCAGCGTCTCCAGAGCTGCTTCCCCGGCAGGGAAAGCTTTGTAAAGAACTCCCTATTTTTTTATTTTCTCTTTGCTGTCCAGCTCCACATGCGCCTGCACAGCAAAGCCAGAGGAAACCGCACCAAGCAGCAAATGTCCGTCATGACCTACGCTGGATCGCCTGTGAACCAAAGGGATACTCATAGAGGAAGCACCACGGAGACCCAACTGTAAGCAGCACACACGACCAGTCGCAGCTACGAACCGGCAGGCGATCAGCGACTGCCGGGAACAGCGGTGCCCGCGGGCAGGAAGCGGGCAGAGGGGCAGCCCGCGGGGGCGCAGCCCCGCACCAGCAACCCCCGGCCCGAGCAGGCAGCGGGTCTGCCAATCACCCCGGTTCCCCCCGAGGCCCCGCTTACCCTCGCACTTGCTGGGCAGTCGCACCCAGTCTGAGTCGTCGCCCCTCGTCAGCGCCGCCGCCATCAGCAGCATCAGCAAAGCTGCACCCGCCGCCGCCGCCGCCATGACTCCGCTTCCGGGGCGCGCTTTCGCCCCGCCACGCCCGGTTACCATGGCGACCCCGCCGCGCCGGCCAATGGCGGACGCGCACGTGATCCGCGTGACCGAACCCCCCCGGCCGCCGCCAGCCAATCAGAGCGGCGCGCGGCCCCCGTAGCCCCGCCCCCGGGCTGTCCCGCCGAGCGGCCATGCGGGAAGGGGCGCGCACGTGGCGGCGGCCGTGCCTCGGGTACCCGCAGTGCCCTCCGGGGCCCCTCCCTGCCTCCCGATAGTTCGGGGTCTCTTCCCATCCTCCGGGTAATTCCGGGACCCTCCCCCTCACAGAAATGTCAGCCCCTCTCTCTTGTCCACTCAAACCACGATTCCCATCCTCCAACCCACTCTGGGTCTCCTCCCTCCTGCATTTGAGAGTCCTCTCTTCAGTGTCCAGAGTACTTCCAGTGATTTCCACACCCCTGCGCCAAACCAGGGGGACTTACCCTTCGGGCATGGACATTTGTCCATGCCCCAGAGACCTCAGCTCTGGGCGAGGAGAATGGAGGTGAGGACAGCATCAGAGAGCAAGACCTTCAGCAACACCACACGGACAGCCATAAGCAGGGCTGCCAAGGCAGGGGCCGGTGACGCTGCAATGGAACTGTGAGGTGATGCCTGCCACAGATATCCCGCTACCCCCACGTCCTCTCCAGGCCTGCCATGGGGCCACATTTGGGGAGACCTGGGATCCCTACACATCCCAGACACACCTCATGTCACCCTCATGCTGTCCCTGAGGGCAGGCTGGCTTTGACCCAGTTTCTCCATTCTTCCCACCCAGGTGAAGCTTCCCTCCCTCTTCTCGTCCCACAACACTGGGAAAACCCATCCCAACCACTGCACAGCCCCAGCCACCCCCCACTGCCACGGCTTTCACCCCAGCAACTGACATTCCCACCAGGCAGGGGCCAGAGACTCACCAGCTGTGCTACACAGCTCTGCTGCCTCCTCGTTGCCTGTGGGATGAAAGAGCAGCTGGGGAGGTGCTGGCAACCCAGCACCAGGTGCATGGCAGGGCTAGCCACAAACCGCTTCCTGTGATCAGGATAGCAACGTTTGCTCCTAGGGCCTCACACCTGCTCCCTGCTGGCCCCAGAGGCCCTGCTGACCTCCCTCCTCAGGGGCCAGCAGGGCACCTACTAGGCTGGGCAGCAGTGGCCACGGCAGGCAGAGCGGGTGGCACCGGGGTCATACCCGTGATGTGGATGGGGCTGGAGCTGTGGGATGGGGAGGTCCTGTTGGCCCCCACATGGCAGGCAAGTTCCCTCTCGCGCGGGGGGTCACTGGAAAGGAGGGAGACGGAGCAGACAGTGCCACCATCCTCCTGGGAGGCCCCATAAGCAAAGGACTGCAGGATGCTACCGTCCCCACCGGAGATCCAGACAGCATGGCCAGTGCTGGGGGCCAGGTCACTCACCACGCACACCACCAGCTGCCGGCGCTGCCCAGCCAGCACCATGCTCAGTGGCTGGGTCAGCACAGGCAGTGGCACAGCTGCCCTGCCAACTGAGGGAGACAAGGGTTAGGGGCATTCCTTCCCTCACACATCCCACCCAGCACTGCTGCCAGCTCGGCAGTGCTCAGCCTTTCCATCCAGGCTGGATGGCACCCGGCCCGTCTGCCTCCTGGGGCTGTCCCGGGGGTACTCACGGGGTAGGAGCGGGAGCAGAGCGGCAGCCAGCAGCACCCGGAACAGCTCCATGGCAGCTGCAGCACGGGGCTGCCAAGAGCTCAGCCCTCACCCGCAGCTCCAGCTGCGCCGCCCACCGGCTGCCGGGCCGGGGCTGGCGCGGCGCTTCCCCGCCGCTGGTGCGGCCCCGCTCCGCCCCGCCGGGACCGCCGCTCCTTGCCGGCCGCGCCACGGAGCGAGTCCCGGCCCCGGAGGTGCTGCGGACGGTGCGGGAACCGCCGGGCGTGTGGCACCCCCGGGCCTCCACTCCACCAAACCCTGGGAGCGTGCCCCGGCCCAGCACGGCGCTGCCGGCAGGTGAAAAGAAACTCCAGAAGAACTCTGGAGCCGCAGGGTACGGCTGCGCACGAGGCACACGCAGAGGGGAAGGGAGGACGCTTGGGACAGGGCTGGCTCTAAGCTGGGCGGCAGCTGCTGTGGACTCAGGGGGAGGACGAGCTCCAGTCCTACAATATCCATGCTGCACATGCACGAACCAGGCTGGAAATGCCTCTGCTTTATTCTTCCTCAGCCAAACGCACCAAAACAAACCCCAAACCCCAGCACCACTCGGCTTGGTGACACTGAACACTTCCAGGACACACCTGGCAGGGCAACCTTGGTTACTTGCAGTTAAGGCTGTGGCTTCACGTTCAGTAACTTTAACACAAACCCATCATTAAGGCATACATTTTTCAAAGATTTTTCTTGAAAAAAAAAAAATTTTTTTGGTAATTTCCAGCATTAACTTCATGCTGTTTTATGACCTCTTCATCCCTGCAGTTTCAGCCAGCACTCAACCCAGGAGCTTGGGCAGAGCAGCAATAGTGCCTGATTTTCATATACATCTCAATAGCTGGTGATCCTTTAGGAAGTCCAAACAAACCAACAGAGCCATCTTGCCTTGCCCTACAGCTTGGCAACCACGCTGGTGCAATACAAACATCAAATTAATCTTGAATTCTTTTGAAGAACCTGAGAACTGACTTAACACCTGAAACTCAGGGACAAGGACAAGACTTGACATGTGCCTTGTCCCTCCAACCACCACCGTGTCAAGGACCAAGCTACTCCACATGGAGCTTTGTTTTTATGTTCATAGCTGCCAGCTCCGCCACAAAGTAGCGGAAGACGTGGGGCACAGGGACAACCTCGATGGCGTCCACCTCGCTGCAGATGGAGCAGGAGTACCTCCTGCTGCTGGTCACGGAGGAGTGGGACAGTTTCTCCAGCACAGGGGACATCATGCTGCCACAGCTGGTGCACACATAGGCAACGGAGCCATCAGAGCAATTGAACAGGCGGTCCTGCAGCAGGAAGGACGTGCCGTGGGCCAGCAGAGCATCCCGCTCCATCTCGCCAAAGCGGATCCCACCTTCCACATTCCTGCCCTTGACGGGCTGGTTGGTGACAGCATCTCGGGGCCCTGTGGTCCTCACCTGGAACTTGTCGGAGACCATGTGGCGCAGGCGCTGGTAGTACACCACCCCCACGAAGATATCTGCCTCCAGCTCCACACCGCTGATGCCGCTGTACATCTTCTCCGTCCCAAAGAAGTTGTAACCCACGCTCACTAAAGTTTCGCCGAAGTATTTCAGAGCAGACTTCTTCTCTGTGAAGGTGAAGGGAGTGGCATCGTAGGAGACCCCGTGCAGGGCTGCTGACTTCCCTGCCATGCTCTCAATTAACATCCCGATGGTCATGCGGGAGGGAAAGCCATGAGGATTGAAGAGGATGTCTGGAACCATCCCGTTCTCCGTGAAGGGCATGTCCTCGACGGGCCAGAGCTGGCTCAGGATACCTTTCTGTCCGTGACGGCTGGCAAATTTGTCTCCAACAGTGGGATTTCGGGGAACCCTCACAGTGATGCAAGCCTTCTTGAACTTCCCAGTGCCACGGTCGTTGCTGCACAACCTAACGTTGTCCACAATGCCCACTTCCTTACTCCTGTGTAGGTGGAGGAACAATCACAGCAAAGGTGTCAGGTGTGCTGATAATTTTTAGTTTTGAAAGGAAAATGAATCAAGAAACCTAAACCACTTATTAAATGCCTTGGGACAGCTGAGAACACCATTCTTCAAAGTATACTCTAGTGAGGGAACTCAGACTACGTAAGAATTAGAGCAAGGAAGGAGTACAAGGGCATCTTGCAAGTGCCATTCAGCTACCACTTTCAAATGACCAGGTAATGTGCCATCCATGATTTAAAATTAAGGTAATTTCAACCTGGTTCATCTGTACCATACTTTGTATCTAATAAACTGCCATTTCCTTTGTGTTAAGGCAGCAGCCCCTCTCCCTACCACCTATTAATTCATACCATACTGATGGGATCCCAAAATAAAGAACCCTTTTCAGTTCTTTAGCAGAGAGGGAAGTTGAGAGCAGAAAGGGAAGGGAAAGTGTGAGCTTTGCCAAAAAGTGCCTTGTTCGGAGGTGTGCCCCTTCTCCAAATGAGCCCTCAGCCTGATACTCCACGTGCCAGGTGTCTGCTGCAGGCTTAACTGTTATCATGTCCATGGCAATCACCAAAGAAATATCCTCCTGGAATAAGCCAGCTCTGCAGCACACACTGGCTTAGAGAAAAGATGCGACACTGACCTGGGAGTCACCTACAGCATGAACTTCATGCTCTCTGCCACACCATGGACACTGTTAGGTGAGGAAAAAAGGGAGTATCTGCAGGGGTAGGGCCAACTGCTCTCACCACGGGGTGAGCAGAACCAGGGGCCACAAGCTGTACTTACGGATAGTACACAGTGAAGGTCTCCCCTGTGCTGAGGTTCATGAAGCTGTAGAAGGGATCCCCAGGCTGCAGGATAGACCCAACAAAAGGCAGTCCATCAGCATCCAGCTTCTCCCCAGCGTTCGTATCGCCAGGCCTGATGCCAAATACTAAATTATCGCCTGCCCTGCTGGCTTTAAGGGAAAGGTCAATGCTCTCCACCTTGATAACACTTCCATAAGCAAACCCTCTCTGCCAAGAAGATTTATTTACAATCTGGAAAGGAGAAACAAAAGCCTGTTAAAGACTTGTACCACCCTTACTAGCAGTCCCCCACATCAGACTCCTTCACAGGACATCAGGAATTTTTCCTTCTGATGGCTTACCATTGCATCTTCCATGTCATAGCCACTGTAGGAGATGACAGCCACGATGGCGTTGGTGCCAACAGGATAGCTGTCCATCCCATAATAGTCATACATGCTGGGCCTCACCAGAGGGCTCTGGGGGGTGTGCAGATGGTACAGCTTGTTATCTGAGCGATCCCTGTAGTTGTAAACAGGAAACCCCATGGTCTGCTTTCCTGGAGGGAAGAAGGGAAACTTGGATTTATTCTTCCGTGTATCTTTTTAAGAAAAAAAAAAAAATCTGGAAATACCTACAAATTTAGAGGGATTATCAATCTTAAATTGGAATTTAATAATTGCCCTAAGCCCAGCTTCAATTTTCTACAAAGCATAATACTCAATTCCTTTAATAGCATTTCATAAGGACTACACCTAATTTTGTTTTCTTTTCTACAGACTTGACTTCTTTTCTACAATTTCAAAATCCCCACTAAAGTTGGTGTGGTGTTTCTGATTTTGCTTACTTGGAGATTTTTTTTTTGTTTGTGGATTTTTGTTTTGGTTTGTTTTTTTTTTTTTTGGGAGGATGTGTGTGTGTGTCTTCTCTCCAGTGTCTCCCATAGGTAGGCATATGTTACATATTTCCAGGCCAAAAAGCATTTGCTTCTGCAGCATCAATATCCTTGAACACAGTCATATTGCTACTTGCAGAAAAGTGTGAGAAAGAGGTGGTGTTTTAAGGACATCTTTCTGATAATCCTGTCAGAAATTCAATATACTAGAGGTGTAAATCCCCTTGCTCAGGGACTTGCAGCATCAGGTACTGCAGCACTTACCCATCTGGCACTGGTACATGTTCCGTGGACTTTGGTTGTGGTCGGAGAAGGGAATGAGATTGGCCACCACACTCAAAATGCTGTGAGGGAAGAGCTCCTGGTGAGTGGTCACTCCAGGCACCACCTCTGACTCCAGCGTGGCCACGTTCATGAAGATCTGCAAACATCAAATTGGACAATGCTTATTCACTTCCTTCTTTCAACGGAAGGGAAACAAAACAAAGCTGTCACCAATGGCTTTCTATCCATTTCAGTTTTAGCTGTGGTTGTTGTCCACATCTTGGTGCATTAGCAAGACAAATCAGACAGCTGGTAAACCACCTATCACAGATTAGCTGCAAGGAAAGAAAACCTGAAATACAAAACTGCAGTAACGTGTCCTCCTTCCTGTCTCCCACTTCAATAGTTCCAAGCAGACGAGCTCCCCAGCAATCCACTGCCTGGCTGCCCAGGAGCCATTTGGTCAATATGATGTAACACAGGAAGACATGGTATACACAACACAGCAATCCTTCACCTCAAATCTTCACAAAGTTAATACTGAGAGCAGATTTCAAGATCTCAGAAAGATCTCTACAGTCCAGCTATGACATTTACCAGAAATCAATTTGCAGGAGTGAAAAACCTCCTTTTGTCACCTATTCTTGCTCTTCAACACAAGCTCCCTATTTCCCATCCTCAGCTCCTTTCATAAATATTTTCCAAACCCATTTTTGATGCTAGGTGCCTCTGTAACATGGGAATATGCAAACCCCACCTGTTCCAGAGTTCCAATCCATTCGTTCTTTCCATAGGACAGGTTTCGGACAGGCCGCACCATCCGGCAAGGGTTGGTGAAAATGAACAACCCAGGATACAGGCTGGGTTTTCCTGTCATTGGGATAAGGACCACTTCTGCCCGTGCAGGAAATCTCTTCTCTTGTGTTATCTGTTGGTGCAATGAAATAACAATCTAGAAACACAAACCAAGTTTAACTAAACTGCATCCACCTGGGTCACACAACGAAAATGTGAACCACAGGTGTAGCCACTAATAAAAAGCCACAGAGAAAAGATCTTGGAAATACTTTCAGAAAAACCTCCACCAAAAAAAAAAAGACAGAATATGTCTTATCTTACCTTTTCTAAGAAAATGTTCTTTCAAAAATTATAATGTCATAAACCAATAGAGGAAACATATGGATAAAAAAATATAACACAAAAGCACACTCCAATACTAATATACAGCCAAAGATAACTTACTGGCTCAGATTAAAAAAAAAAAAAAGAAGCCAAAAAACTTCCAAACATGCCTATCTTTTACCACTGCATGCTGAGGATGTTTAGCTAGGAAACATTTCAAACAAGAAAACAAACCTTGAAACGGCGGAGGGTTTGCGCAATCTCAGGAGCCAACTCCTGCTCTACCCAGCCCACCACGGAGCCATCCAGCACAACTCTGTAGCACTCTGAGTAAGGCTGGCTCGGAGCTGCATCAATGGGGCTGATGCCTGTGGGAAGAGGGGATTGACTGAAGGAACAGCCAAAAAAAAAAGCAAACAAAATGCAGAAGTTATTTCTGCACTTCTCAGTCCGCACCAAGAAACTTTCGGAGACATAAAAAAGTTCTTGGTAAAGCCATAGACAGTTCAATGGAAAATAAAAAAAAACATTTACAACTTAAGAATGTCATTCCCCTCCCCATTTTCCTGACTGAAATAAGGATTTCCATTATTGTGGTAATCACAAGTGAACTGCAGTTCAATGCAAGTCATTACAAAGTTACTGCTTAGTCCAGTTTCTCAGAGCTTGTACTGTGCAATTCCTTGTGCTTTAGTGAACATCCACACTCTACAGCACACAGCCGAGAGACACTGACATGGAATTTTACAGCCCCCAAAAGGCAGATGTGCCTGTACAAGCAACATGTTATTTACCACTAAGCAGAAGCCCAGTAAGTACAACTCAAACTCGATTTCACCTTCTCTACTGAGCAGTGTGCTGTGATGCTGTGGGGAGAATCTCTCCACACACAGGGAGGCACACTTCACTAAACTTCAGGCCAGTGCAACATACCCAGGGAACATAACAGCGGTGGAATGTCTGCCACAGGCACCATCTCAGTGACGATTTCACACAGAGCTGTCATGTGGTTCATCAGCCCGCAGGGCTCGCCGTCCGGGGTGTCCACAGGGCACAGGAAGCCCCAGGACTCGGGCAGCAGTTTGCGGACAGTTGTGGTTCTCATCTGGGAAAACGCAGCCCCTCTGTGTATGCAGCGGAAGTGGGAGAGGTAGCGGATGAAATTCAACTTGTCCCCCACCACACAGAGACCACTGGCCTGCAGCATTCCCAGCCCTAGGGAACAAAGGTGAGATTTATGTCAGGACCTCATCCAGCTTTAACAAACACAGGATGACGTTACAAGACAGTTTCTTATTTTTCACTGACAGGCCCTAAAGCTCACAACGGATCCCAACAAGGGAGGTGCATGTGCACAGGCAACTCAGTGACCTGTAAGAGACCTAGAGACTTTAAATTCCAAGCTATTCCTTAAAATCTAATTCCTTTTACAAACATGTGGAAGTAATTGCCAGTGAAACTACTAGGAATTTGCAGCTGATATGCTTTACCAAAATTCTGCAGGTTTTTAATCTAATTTCATTTTCTAGTTGGCCCTCCATTACAACACTGTCATACTGGACACTTCAGGGAAGCATGAGATAAATCTGAACATACATCAGCAAAGCAGTTTCTGTCCCTCTAAGCTCACAAAACTAATGGGGAAGTACTGATGAAAAAATGCCCCTTCTCCGTCTTACATTGCACTTTCTAGGAAGAAATAATCTTTGGGAAAGCAAATCAAAATACAATTGCTATTTTGGACAATGCTAAATTTCATTTCAACTATTCACCTGAGTAGAGGCTTTGCTTTCATAACTAACCTGTCCTATACCATGCACAATGCCTATGCATTATGCATAAGGCATAAATCTTGCCTTTTTCCTCAACCATCCCTTTCTTCAAACCCCTTTCAGTTACGTTGTACAATGTCTGCCTACAAGCAGTTGTTTGCAGTCAAGAGCTCAATTTTACATTGTTCCTCCTGTTTTATATGGAAAAATAGAAAAAAAGGCATCTTAAGCCTGCAGATTTACCTGTTTTAGACCGCAGGTTACCAGTTGCAAGCAGATACTCAAATGGCTTGGTCAAGTCTGGTGCCAGGCTGAATGCCTTCACCAGGCTGTCTGTATTTAGGCTGATATCTGCCTTTTCAGCTCTTTTCTCCAAAACAAACCTAACAGATTGCAGCCAGGTTTCAAGCCTCTCCTACGGTTTAAAAGTGAGAGATTTAAAATTAAAACAGAAAAAGAAAGAAAGGCCCGAATTAGAACAACAGTTCTAATCTAGCACATCAGTTGCCCATACTACAGGATGCCCATGAAATTAGCAAGATGGACAACTTTTAAGGAACAGACAGTTTCCCAGACTTATTTTCAACACTGACTTCATTCTATCAAGATGCTGATGGTATCATGTCAACACAGAACTGAAAGGAAAACACCCACCCAACAGCTTGGCAATCACTTCCACCCAGAACAGTGATGAGTCTAGCAAATGAAGTACAATAACAATTTCATAAAGCACAGACAAAACCCAAAGCAGAAACTGTACCTATAATCTGACCACAGGAAGAACTCTGTATACACTGTGTCTGCTGTATGCTTTAGACTATTTAGGGTCTTAGAATTCAAAAAAAGGGGCTGTTAACTCACTCCCCTGCTGATCTGACAGCAATAGCTAGGCAGGAAAGCAACTTTTTCTGATTCCTGGTAGCTGTTCTATATAGCACTAAAATGCTGCCCCAAATTCACTTTCAAACCACTCACATAGTAGAGAGTTTTTGACAGTCTTTCAACAAAACAATGCTAAAGAAAAAATTGGCTAAGGGGAAAAAGAAATATTAAAGAATTATGTAGTAACTCAGGGAAGTATCTTATTTGGGGATGAGAACTACTATTCCGCAGTGAATTCCATGGGACAGTCAAGCTTCTGAAAAGGACTTCTTTCCTCCCAGCATCCTAAAGTGAGGTATCCCTATAAACTGAATTGGAATAGATTAGTAGTAAATCAGCTGTTCAAATCAGAAGCATGTTACCAACTTTCTGATTCGTACAAACTTAAAGATGAGAGAGTCGCAACCTTACCTTTAAGAACATAAGGAAAAGCTGCCCTGGAGTGAGCACCTCATGATTCATGAGACTGTCTGGATTATCCTCCATACACTCCCCTTTGGCAAAAGCATAGAGCTTCTGGGCCATCATACAGAGCAGGTAGAACTTTTCAATTCTGCTGGTCAGGTGAATGCAGATACAATTGCTGAAGGAAGACAAAGAAGAAAGACAACTACCATTGATCTTTTCATCCTAGCTTCATGTTCTTCAAGCTTCTCCTATATAACTGTAAACCAATTTTTTTTTAATAAAAAGCCTAACAAGGCAAGTAGATGTGAACTACAAAATATTTCTGTTAGCACTATCAGTGTTCCACCACAGAAACTCCGAATCTCCGCTGTTATCAAGCCATGTATGGAGAACTGTGGGCTGAGCAACAGTCTAGCATAAACAGAAAAGGAAAACCACACCTAATTCCTAAAGCTGGAGGAAGAGCAAAAACCTATTTTACCAGAAAAATAAGTTTTTTAGTTGAATGCCTGCCACACTGACAGTCTCAATGCCAATTCTTCCCCTGCTTTCTAACTTATTTCACGGAAGAAGAAGATTTTAAAGCACCTCTTTTCTGCCACTTTAAAAAATAAGTTATTCAGCATTGACACAGATTGTGTGAAACTGATAATAAACTGCAGTATTTCTGTTCAAAAAATGGAGCCTCAAGCAGTCACAGAGCCACCTCTAACCTTCTCTTCCTCAACCTTTGTGTTTTTCATCACTGACATCACAAAAATCACATCTCAATAAAAACTGTCACCCTCCTGTGAAATACTTGTGTCAATCCATTAAAATACATATCATCATAACACTCTCATATATGCCTATAAATTCAACACAATGTCACTGGATCACACCCACATACAGACCTCAGAAGGAAATCTGCAGCCTGTTCATTGCTGTACCACTCAGGAAGGTTGAGTTTCACTCTGAAGCTCTTTCCCAGGTACTCCAGAACGTTTTGCTGTGTCAAACAGCCGGCATCCACCACTGCTCTCAGCATCTCAGTAACACAGTTCACATAAAAGGTGTCGGCTTCCCTTCCTTTCACCAACTCTTCAAAAATCTGGTAGTCTGGGAAATTAACTAATGCCTGAGAGACAGAAATGTATCAGATCAGAAAAATAAGGTCATAACAACATCTGTCTACAAAACATAGCTAAAGAACTAAGGCACCCCATGATTTAGGTTTTCAGTGCTCTGGAAATGCCCTTCCATAGTGCAAACTACAAAATGCTGTGGGGGTTGAGGTGCTTAGACAGTAATGCAGGGAATATTTATACCCCAATAATGATCTCCATCCAGACCATCCATGAGCAAAACCCCACAAAACCATGAGAGTGTGACTCTCCCCTCATCCCTTGTCCCTGTAGACACTTCCTCTGCTGCAGATTGAGTGTTCCATTTCAGTGTCACACAGTTTGGATGACCTTTCTCCAACCAGTACAGGAAGGCTGACTGAAAATACTCCAAGTGGAATTAGCTTTTTCTCGTTACTTAGAATAAAAATGCTTTGCAAAACTTCTGTACTTATTCGATATAAAAAGCATTAGCATTCACTGCTTACCTTCAGAGCAAATCCCAAGGGGAGGAAGAACAATTCTTTGTGAAAAATGAAATTCACCATGACACAGCCATTTTCCAAGTAGTGAAGGTTCATATTTATTGCAGTGTGCTCATCCTTGACACAGTGCATCACCACCCCTGCAAAAATCACAACACCAGCATGAGCTTCACAAAACCAAGTGGCTGCATTGCTGTGATGTGGCCAAGCAGGTGTGAGACAATTAATGAGAGAAACTTTGGTACCTGATGGCTGAGAACATGAGGCAGATCACTCACATCAGTGCCAGTGTGTCACTTCAAATAAATACAACAGCTCAACTCAGCTCTTAGCAAAAGAGGGCAGTGTCTCAGGACAGCCAGCACATCTGCTGAAAGGCTTGGAAGATGCAGAAATTTTTTAAAGAAAGACCCAGGCCTTAACTATTCTGTTTGTAACCTTTGGTTGAAGGATAGAGTAACATACAAGCACTGCTCCTAATTGCACTCCTATCTCTGTGTTTGGGTGGCAGTGCTGCAGCAGTGTTTGTTTCCTAGTCCTGCTCCACGCTATCCACTGCAGGACAAAGAAAAATAGAACAAAAAAGGACCATCTAATTTGGCACTGCCATAAAATATAACAAGTGTGGAACTACAGTGTCTGCTCAAGCACCACAGCCCAGTCAAATCAGCAACTGGCAACACCTGAGTTTAAAATGCTGTTTAACATTTTCTGGCTTAATTCAATTTTAAACTGGTTTTGCTGAGTATACATGACAAAGGGAAGGTGCAGCCAAGAATCTAGTTTACTCTGCTTCATGGATATTAAATCTGCCACCATGAAGTATGGACAAAATCAGTGAAACAAGTTCAGTAGATTACACTGACTTGTACTGAAGGTGAGGTTTTAGTTACACCTTCCACAGAACAAAAGGTGACAAATAAAGCAAAGCCTGGAATAAAATCTCCTTACTCTTCATGGGCAGCTCAGACAGCTCCCACAAGTCAAGCCCTTACTTCTTGCTTGTACCATCATGGTGGTGTGTCTACCCTTTATTTTTACATGCAGCAAAAAATATTAACATTATCCAAGAACTGTAAGAAAATAGACTACCAAAATTCAGCTACAGATGGTCACTCCTGTTTGCCCTCAAGCAGTTGTTACCAGGATGCTGCAGGGAACTGCTGAGCTTACCATACTCTGTGAAACCAGGGCCTCTGTTTTTCCACTTGTGTCTTGTCATCGCAAGAGGGAAGTTTCGCCTGGGCATAATCAGCATCCTGATTACTTTTTCTAAGCCATTGATTATAAAGTAGCCTCCCATTTCCTGGCAGGAGAAGAAAAATAATTTCAATATGCTTAGAAGCTCAGAACCAGCATTTTGAGTAAAAGAAAAAAATGCCTGTATTATGTATGAAAACCGAACATTTAATGGGAAACTCCAAGACATGATTCAGCACTGCTTTTGGAAAGGCTGCACTCCTTACCAAGGACTTATGAAGCCTAAATGCAGCAGAGCACAAGGAAAGGGATGCATATTCCACAATTTAAAGGAAGAAAAAATACTCCAAAAACCCTTGAGGTCAATGGAACATCTCTGAATAGCTGATATTAACTTTTTAAAATAAATGCTCTGAAGTTCTCATTTTGAGTTTATAAACCAGAGGGATTTTCAGAACAGATCTCTTTCTGGTCACATAAAAGCTTACTTTTCATATTTTCTTTTGCAGTTTGCTCTCTCTTTTTTTTTTTTTGTGAGTGCAAAATGCAGCACTAAGTAATTCTGTATTTAATTATAGACAGCTAACATGCTACTGGGGAGACAGGGAAAAAGCTGCAGAAGACAACTGGGAATGGAAATGTCTCTCTTAATGCCTGTTCTCTAAATCTTTCCCTACACACAGTGCCCTTCATAGCACCCTCAGCTGTTGGATAGCAGCTGACAGGTTCTATACCAAAACTGCAGGTATTGGCACCAAACAGATCCCCCTATTCAACAACAGCCATGTCTGCAAAGTTCTCAAGCTGCTTTGTGGAGCCCCTATAAACAAGCTGCTTTCAAGAGAAAATGGGAGGTCAAACTTGAAACAAAATGTAAATGACCATGCCCTACAAAGAGGAGGTAACCTGACAGACTGCTCAGGTGAAATGCAGATTATCCTGACCCACAAAATCCCCGTTACCTCTTCCTCCTCATGGTGCTGCATAAGGTCTTGTGGAGAAAAACCACAGAGGTTGCACAGTTTGGACTTCACCATGATCGGAATAAACCCTAAGGGCTGTTTGATAGTCCCTTGTGGCATGTCATTCACTGACCAGCTGATGTCGGCCTAAAACGACACAACACCAACAGCAAGCAAGTGATGTTACCCTTTTAATATTTCCTGCTATATTAATTGTAACTTTTGTACAACCACCAGCAGTTGAACAGATTAGTATCACTGTAAAATGGTAGTAACAACACAAAGAAGAACCAGCAGATACATGCATAAAGATTACATTATAGGAAACAGCCAGCATGGGTTTACAGAAGAAAATCACACAAGCCTAGAGCTAGGTAAAGAAGCTGTTGGGTAAGCAAACAAGGTTGGTCTGGTCTCCTTTGTCTTTCAGACCCTTCAAGAGAGCAGCCTAAATAACAAAAGGCAGCCACAGGACAGAAAAGGAAACTTCCAAAGGTTACAGTTTAAAGTAGAAGAAGAGAGCAAGGTTTCTTCACTTAACATGAACAGCAAGAAAGAAAAGCACACAGGAAAGAAAATTTATTAACAATGACAAGTTCTGGTAATGGATCTGCAGGAGGACTGTGGGAGCAAACAATCTGAACTTTATGTGCAGAATGATGGGCTTTGAAAATGCTGCTGTCCTGCAGGAAAGAAACACTGGCACTGCAACACAAGAACATGGGTTCAACACCTGGCAACAGCTAAAATGAATCAATTGGGTCTTCAAAATTACTGGAAAAGGGAAGGGAAATGCTACTGTGCCCCCCTTTAAATCCACAGGGCAGCCTTACACAGAGATTGCTGCAGTCAGGTCTACACCTGAAGTGATGACTAAGGGTCTGCAGCTGCTCAGCAGACTGTGGCTTCACTTCTTACCGTGGAGCAGGATGAAACTGAGGGAGGGGTGTGGAGCTAAAGCAGTATGTGAAAACAGGGAATGATTACTGACTGCTTTCTGCTGTGCATGGGCAGGGAATGGGAGAGGTTAACCTGTCCCAGCACAAGGCAATGCCTTCTCACACAAGGCACAGCAAACTGTTCTGGCCAACTGCTCCAAACATTCCAAAAATAATTTGGACAATGGGAAAAAAAAAAAAAAAGAGATGGGAAATAATTCAAGTAAGAAAAATAAAAACATCTCTAGCTCAGGAAAAAGCTAAGATCCACTGGGAATACAGCTGTGAACAATCTGACCTGCCCCACTTTCATTTTCGCATAAGGTACTACACTTGGAGTGGCTTTTATCATGGTAAGGTGTAATCTTCATACTAATAAACAAACAAACAAACAAAAAGAAGCAAGCAAGCAAAAAGCTGGAATTCCAAGCAAGTATTCCCTTGCACCAGGTGCCTCATGTAAGCAATCAGCTCAGACACAACGACACAATTTTAATAGAAAACAGCAATGTGCAAGCCTTTCACAGTCCAAAGGAAAATATCTGCTGGGGATGGTTCCTCTCTAGGCAAATTTCAAAGCACTTCAGGAAAACATGTGAACAGGAGAGATTTATAGCTCTGGACTTCTGCACGGGAACAACACTGCTTTTAAAACCTGGATTCCTGCAGAAACAAGATTTGGATGATGCCGCTCTCTGCGATGACACCGGTCTCCATCCCAGGTCTTCCAAGCTGGCCGGCTGCTTGCAGGGAGAAATGTGACACGGGAAAGAGCGGCAGCGGGGCCGCTACCGCGACAAGCTTGATGTGCGGGGAAAAACAGGGAGGCAACACATCCTCAACAGCCCAGAACCCACGCGGGGCACCGTTCCCTGAAGCACCTCCCGTGAGACCACTGGGGGCTGGCAAGGGGCCTTTAACTACAGCGCAGGGCTCAGGACAGGGACACGCGTGAGCGGGGCTGGGCTGGGACAGGGACACGCGTGTGCGGGGCTGGGCCGGGACAGGGACACGCGTGTGCGGGACGGGCGGGCGGCGGGGCGCGGGCACTTACAGTGATCCTGCCGCGGTAGGTGCTGCGGAGCCCGCGGCACTCAGCCGGGAACACCCTCCTCTCCTGGCACACCGTTCCGGCCGGCACGGCGGGCGGGGCGATGGACACCCCGACCAGCGTTAGCGCCAGCCGGGTGTCCTTCAGCGCGAACTCCACCGGGGGCACATCCTGCAACGGCACCGGGTCAGCGCGGCGGCGGCGCGGCAGCCGCCGGCCCCGCGCCCCAGCCCCGCGCCGCCCGCCCCCCGCACCTGCACGGCGCGGTAGACGCCCTCGCTGACGGCGTAGTTGAAGGACTCGATGTGGGCGCTGGTGAGGTCGCGCTGGGTGGTGCCGCGCCGCGGCAGCCGCAGCCGGTGCGGATCCACGCCGGTGCCCGCCATGCCGCGCGCTCCCCCTCACAGGAAGCGAGGCGCGCGGGGAGCGCCGCGTGCGGAGCTCGCCCCGCCCCGCGCCTGCGCCCTGCGCTCGGCCCCGCCCCGCGCGCCGCTCCCGGCCGCTGCAGGGCCGCGTCCCTCCCTCGGCCACCGCCGAGCCCCCGAGCCGCCGCTCCCAGCGCCAGCTCGCCCTCTGCGCCCCGTGTCACGCGTGTCCCTCCCCTCACCCAGCCACCTGCGCCCCCAGAACAGGAGCCTGCACACCCCTCCCCATCCCCATGGCTCTCTGCCGCTTCCGCACGCCTGGAATCCCCAACACCCCCGCCCTCCCCGCGTCCCACCGGCGCCGGGGCAGCCCAGCGGGCGAGGCCCACTTCCCGCGGTCAGAGGGGGCGGAAAGCACCACAGGCACCCACAAGGAGCGTTCTTTGGGAACTCGGCACCCCAGGGACCCGCTGCCCCCAAGGAAACACCACAGGCTGCGCGGTTTGCATGTTTTAATGATGGTTTAGGAGAGATGTGGATAGATGTGAGCTCACCGGAGAGCCGGGAGCTCAGGCATTCGCCAGCCCTACATGCACATGCTGGCGTGAGAGCAGCCGGGCACACGATCCCGGCCGCTCGGCAGCGCCCCGTGCACCCCACATCCTCTCAGCCAGGGCTTCCCAAGGGCTGCCACAGCACACACGGTCATGGAGCATGATTATGAACGGCACAGCCTTGCCCTCCTGCGAGAGGAGAACAAATGCTGGGAGCAGGGACATGCAAGTGGTCCTGAAGGGCGCTGGTCACAGTCACCTGGATGAAATCAGCATCCTAACCTTTCTCAGACTTCTCTGGAGTTCTCCATGGACTGTGGGCAGGCACCAGGTTTCAGCAGAAGCACAACATGACTAACTCGTATGGAACAAGCCACATGGGAGTTACCTGAAACCCAGAGTCCAGTGGGACCAGACCCTGCTGGACAACGCAGCCAGAACACCTGGGCCAGAAATTCTTCATGGATGACATGAAGGGATACAACTAAGACTAGGGACATTCTGCAGTATGGTAAGTGTCTTCTGGAAACCCAGCAGTATCCTGGGTGAAAGCTCAGGAAAGAGATTAAGACCTTTTCTATTGACCTTTTAGCTGAAATAAACTAGAAAACATTTATTGTTGTATATTCCTAAAAAAAGAAACAAACAGAAGTCTCACAGGGGCTTGTGAGCATCGCTTGCAAAGTACACCCATGGCTGCAATGCCCAGGCCTCAGCCACACACACATTCTCTACTCCACCTCGTAGCTAGTATTTTGGGCAAAACTTCAGGCACTGTGCTCTCTGTCCTTTATAATTTACCTTCTGTGCTTTACTTTGGGGGGCACTTTGAGAGAAGGTGGAAAATACACGTTTTTCTCCAGAGGATGTTGCTTATTCCTGAAAAATTCAGCAAGCAGAGGATTCAAGTGTCCCTGAAACACTATCTCCCCCAAGCCCAGCTGGAAAGGCAGGGTATGACTAGCTGCATCATCTGAAGTTGTGACTCTACCACCAAGCATTATCTAAATTTCCCTTTTGAGGACAAGGATGGGTCTAGCACCCCAGGAAATGAGCATTTCTTGGTTCATTGTGGTGGGGAAAATTTTCTGTTCTTGTCTGCCCTAGAGCTTATGAGAGCCCAGCTGTCACCTCAGGTACATCCTGGATGAGAACAACCGTGGTGGGATCTTCCCACTGCTGGGCAAAAAAGGTGCAGTTTTTAAGCTCAGCTAAGCTAACATGAAAATGCCAGTGGAGATGTGGTGAACTTTGCAAGCTGAGTAACAGCCCTTAAGAGCCTACATTTTACCTTGGTGAGTGACTGCCACACTTCACCTGGACTGCAGTGACATTCTGACACCTCTGTGCTATCACAAGGTTAGAAAACCCAACCAGTCCTTCCCTCACACCCTTCTCCCTGCTTATCACGCAGCCCTTCCCGTCAGGATTGCCTGCTGCATTAAGAACTCTGAAATCTCTGTCACAAGCAGAGATGAGTACACCAAAATGCTAGGTTCTCCTGAGGAAGGCAGAAATTCCATAGCTTTGATTCACTTCCCATTACACACAGGCAGCTTGTAATCCCCACAACATCTTGCTTGTTTGTTATGGGGAACAGGAACCAGTTTCTTTCCATGACCATCTCTCCCTGCCGGAGGGATGTGCTGGGCTCATACTGAAAATTCAGATACACTTCACAAAGTGGGAAACATGACAGGGATTTAGGTTATACTTGAAGCAGATGTTAGCTCTGAAATTCAGAGACCTCAAGGAATTTAACCTCTCCTTCCCCCCAAAGCACCTGATTTTCCAGATGTCTGGCAAACAGGAGTCTCTCTCCTGGTCTACAAAACCTCACCCACCTTCCCCCTAGCTAAGATCAAGCTGTGGACTGTGTTCAAGGCAGAAGATTGCAGAGGATAATAAAATTGGCTGGATCAAATGGGATTTAGCTAGAAAGGTTTCAGGTTCAAGCCTCAAGTAAATCATGAAGGTGAAATCTGAGAGAAGAGCCTAAATTCACTGCAGTACCTCAGAAGAAACCAGGATCAGGTTTCTGCTACTTGAAGCACTCAGCACAAAAGTGATGCTAGGAATCCTACAGCCTGCTGGTGAGCTCCAAGGGGGTCTCTCTACCTCTTTTAAGCAGAATCCAACTGCCTCAGTCTGGGACAGACACTGATTCAAATCTCAGTAGGAAAAGGGATAGCTATAAATAAAGAAAATTGCCTTCCTTGTTTGGGTTAATTCATCACCTGCAGTTCAGCACCCTTTTGCCAGCCATTGCCTGGGTGTTCAGCCAACCAGCTTGGAAAATGACCTAAGGAAACTGACTTCTCGGTGTTCCTGGTTTTAGGCACCAGGAGAGCTTGCTCCTTTCTATGTAACAGAGCAGGAACAAAGGAAAAGAGTCACCTATTTGGAGCCGAGCTAAGGCACTAATGATGCAGTAGGTGAGGAAAGAATAAACACAGCGGAAGGAGGACAACTCCATCGTTCTCTTCACTCGATTCCCTTAAAAAACCCAATGTTGTCTCTATAGAAAAGGAGGAGCTAATACAGCATTACAGTAGCCCTGCTAGGGTTTCATTTTAAGGTTGTTTTGTTGTACTCCCAGAGAGATTTGTTTCAGGTATCAAAGTCACAGGAGCTGTTTCTAAAGTGGATTTTGGTGAATGCAGGCAGAGTTATCTGAGCAGCTTTGGCTCATCACAGCTCTGTGAGGATGCCTGTTTTGTTGGTTTTCCCTGTGGTCTCCCAGAAAATATGAAGCCTGTCTCTATCACTTTTTGGCATGTTACTGAGATAAGCCACCAAACTGTGCTGACCCGAGGGGTGCAGTCTCTCCCTGTTCACAGCAGTGGCAGTTGTGTTGCCATCACAGCTTGATGAAGATTGATGATGACTGGCTCATCTTCTGCCCAGTGTCACTGAGGGGGAAAACGCTGGAGATGGCTACATCCACAATTCCTTGGCAGAGCTCTGCATACAGCTTCCTAAGAGATATGAGAGAAAGAATCAGATACCCAGGCAGGACAAACCAGCAGAGCCCCTGGCCATTTTTTGTACAGAAATGCGTTTTCCCAGCAGGATCTACAAGATCCTATTCCCATTATAAGGAGTTTCAGGGTGATAAACAGGAGGAGAGCAGCATCTCTTCTACCTCCTCCCTGTTTACACCAAGAACTATCTTCTTTTTCCATGGTGATAACTCCCAATATTGCTCCCTTTCACAAACAACCACAAACCCCATTATCTATGTTTACTGTTAGTTCAGGCTTCTGAGCAGAGGCTCCACACCCTCAGGCCCCAGACTTGAATCTCCACAAGATGCACAGGGGCAGAAGACATCTCAGGGCTCCCTGTACCAGCATTCCAACTCAGGGAGTTGGGATTTACTGCACCAGACCCCGTTCACACAGGAATGTGCCCCAGAGGGGCTGCTCTGATGCATTCCTGGTTTGGTGAAATGCTGTGCTGGGGTGCAGCTGTACACATCAGCTCGTGACCAGGCACATGGGTTTCACAGGACCCTCAGACATGCGGGATGTGTTTCCCCATGGCACAGCTCATGCACAGCAGGATTAGGGATAAGAGAGGCAAGGTGTGTGAGACGAGTTAACAACAGCTTCATTTTCTGCTGGAGGAAATACATGTGCAACCTCCCTAAAAGCGCTGGCATCTGGGACATATTTAGTACCAAAGCTGTTTTTCCCAGGATTAACCATGTCTTTTACTTCATGCCACTGGGGCCACGTGACAGTAAGATATTTTTTCAGCTCCTGGGAATGTTATTGCTTTCAAGAATCAAATTTTTTTCCTCTTTAAATGGGAGCTGTGTGATACGAGTGCTATAAATAAGAATAACTCTAAACAGGAGAAGTCACAAATAGCCAAAACCTACCTCAGCTGCTTTTGACCTTCCAAGTGCCCAGCAAAGCCCTTGCTCTTCCAAGAGGCACAAAACAAAAACAGGGCACTTCTGCCATCCAAATCCACCCAGAAACAGCTAAATTCTACCCATACAGCAAGACAAGAAGGTGCAAGGCAGTGTTGCACCATGATGCACATTGTGAACAGGGCATCCTGGACACAGAAAGCTCCCCAAGCTCTAGCCCTGAAAAGGCTGCTGAACAGGCTGTCTGGTAGGTTTGACCTGCACTTTTTGTCTATTGTTAGTGATGATCTAACCTAATTTAATCAACATTTAATCTGATCAAATTCTAATGCAGTGATGTACAGCCTGTTCTGTTTTGCTGGGTTTTTTTTAATATGGTACAGATGCTCACTTAGCAAAAATTTCTGGTCTCCTGCAGCTGTCTCAATCACGTAATACAGCACCTCCTGCTGTGCCTACACAGAGATGTTCATGGCCAGGGCTGTTTAGCTGTTCCAGCCTCCCTGTGGCTGCTGGAAGAAGCTATAATCCGATTTCTGTGATACCAAAAGGGTTAATTCAATTTCTACTGTGCCTCTGAACTCTTAGCAGAGAAACAAGGCATGCAAAATCTGCTTTCCCAGCAAGGACGGCTGGAAGATAAGAAGACATCTGGCTCAGGAATGCAGGCACAGCCAAAACAAGGACTGAATCTGGGAACCTGAGGAGGGTTTTTTTGGTAATGGGCAAATTGTAACATGCATATAGTGACTGTATATAAGCAACACACTTGTAAAATCACATAGGTACATAAGGTCAGGAGTTATCCCTCGTGTGACCCGAATAAATGATGTCCTTCTTAACATTAAATTGGTGTTACAGAGTCTTTATTCTGGTTTTCAGAAATTTGGTAACATCTGTAGCATCCACAGCGTGCTCTGGGGTCCTGCTGTCAGTAAATTTAGTCACTCACTTCCAGCTTCTGTCCTTAATGCTACTCATTTATCATGTGTTCATATAAAGAGCAGACACCAGTGGTTCCACAAGAGAGACTGAGAAAAAATCTGACTCCCAAAGCGTTAAATCTGCAAATGTAACTTCAACCTCAGAGTAATAAAAGTGATCTGAGTTATATTCAAACCCATTTGTTCAAAACCCCAGGTTAGTGCCCCATGTCATGTGGGAAAGAAGCTGGGGGATACCAAACACAGAGCCAGGAGTAATGAACCCAAACTGGCTGGCACTTAGAGCAGTGTCCAGTGTTAGCCCGAAAAACTCCCTTGCCATTCACTTTCTTTCACCTTTTTCACTTGGAGCTGGGACATAAGCCATGTTTTGGGTGATGCATGTGAATGGTGGCATCACAAGGGTATTACAGAAACTGGTTTACTCACTGGGCACATGCTGGGGCCCCGTTGACTTCTATTAGCCAGACCTTCAGCTCCTCATCCACCATGAAGTCAAAGCCAAAGAGTTGGAAGCTCTGGTAGTGAAGATGCTTTGTGCTGATTGCAGGCTCTATACACATAAGGCAGCTTCTGTGGAGGGAAAACCAGAAACTCAGTGTTAAGGCCCCTGTGGACACATGCATTGCACAGTTAAGTGAGAGGGGTTGCCCTGGAGCTGCCCCAAATTACAAGTTATGTCCAACACATGCCATGGCAACCAGGTCCCTGCAAGTGAGATCCCATGACCATGAAAATCCACATGGGGACACCCCTGAGTTAACTCCCAAAGAGCTGGAGAGCAGCATTCTCCCTCACTACTGGGTCAGGCAAGCTGAAAAACCCGATGTGCAATGCCACAAAGCTCCTCAGGGGACTGCCACTGGATGCTCATTTCCCTCCAAGTCCCTCAAAGGTTATGCCGCATCTTTTTAGTGCAATCAACAGCAATGGGGTACTTGCAAAGTAAATTCCATCATAGAGGACTGCTTTGTCAAGACCTGGATTCTCTGCAGCACCAAGACCTATCTCCACACACTTTTTATGCCCAGAAGGGAACTGGCCCTTGTGGACTGAGTAAGATGACCCAGGCAAACACCATGTCCTGCTGCTGGCTGATGGTGGGGGAAGCAGAGTCTGCAGACTGAGTCCAGCTTCACTTCCCCTCTATCACCTTTATGTCTTTTTTAATCTCAACCCCTCCCAGCCCTGTCTTTTGACCTGCTCTCTTCCCTTTTCACTCCATCCTTCTCCAGCCACAGCTGGCAAAATGCAGAGACATGGACACATACCACTGAGGCAACAGCACTTTACAGAGGTGCCTTCTCATTGAGCAGTGACATGGGGGTATTTATGGCCTTATCTTAAACCTATGCAATTGAAACCCTTCCCTTCATGGTCTCTCTGCTTTCCCCAGCTGTGTCCATACACACTCCCTGTCCCTGAAGGGTCATGCTCTCCTCAGCAGCAGGCAGCTGACTACCTTATTATGTGTTTGATTTGCAGTAAGATGCTATTCTCAAGCGTTGTGTTCAGGGCATCCATCAGATACTGGTTGAACTCCTCGAAGAACATTTCATTCCCTTCCTCATACCGCCCGTAGTTTTTGGAATATTCCTTCTGAATGCAGTGATTGGTCAAGTGGCAGGTTTTGTCCTGGAAATTAGCACTGTTATATGGTTCGGAAGAGGTCCGCAGGACACCCTCTCTGTAGAGGTAGATATTATATTGATGATCCACGAGAACCCAGCTCCTGGGGGACAGGAGAACAAACTCTAATCTCAGTGGCTCAAAAAGAAACATAAAGAAAAATAAAACTGGTTTTACAAAGGCAGGAAAGGTTACCTGATGTCAAACTTGCGATGCCCTGGCTCTAAAAGCAGAGGATTCTCCAGGTATTTCTGAATCACATGCACTTGTCCCTGCTCATCAATGAAGTCCAGGAGCTCTGCAGCCTCTGAAGAAATCAGGATCCCTTCCCCTGGCACAGAAAATTGAAGATAAAATTAGGTAGAGGATCATTCTACCTTTGCTGGAGCTTTATCAGGCCCCAAGTGGACCGTGGCTCATTAGCCCAAAAAGGGACATGCAAGAACCTATGGCCCAAGGGTCAGCCAGTGCCTAAGCAGTGTCACAAGTCATTCCACAGGAATTAATCTGTGGAGGGATCTCTTTCTTACCATGCCACAGGGCCTCTGGCTCCCCAGAAACCAGACCTAATACAAATGGGAATCAAGGGGATCTGATATGGTTTAGGGGCATTTTGTTTTCTTTTACGTCCTTTTTCTTCTTCCTATCTAGGCTTGGCAGGGGTAGGAGGGTGTGGTGGTGCTTGTATTTGGCACTTGATGAATTTGGTTTTGTTCTTCCCTGGTTTTCAGCAGTTTACAGAGAACAGGGGGTTTGGCACATTTCCTGTAAAGATTTTTGCCTTTCTTTTTTATCTGGGGAGGGAAGTTTGTGGGGTTTTTGATCCTAGACTCAAGACTTCCTTTCCTCGTCTGGCTTCTCTGGCTGCCAGAGGCAGTCACACATGCATACTTGTGCAGTGTTGCCTTGCTCACTGAGTTCATCTAAGTTATTACTAGAATCACTGCTGAATAAGGAAAAGTACTATTTTAAATTGTTCATCCATGTACTCAGTGATCCTGCTGTGGAAGCTCTTCATTAAAAAAATGAACTGTGCCGTTTAAATACTCCCTGTCCCATTTTGGCTGAAACTGTCACTGTTCATTTCTTGAAAGAGTCCAAATAGGAAACTTCTGTTGCAGGGCATTGAAGAGAAACCATTTTCCTTCTGGGATTTCATAGAAGAATGGCATGGTGCCATGAGGGATAAGCCAGCTCAGGTAAAATTATCAAACACTCTGCTGGCACTATGCCCATTCTTGAGGCAACTTTTCGGACTAAACCTGATGACTTAGTCTTAATTTTGTGGTGAGTGTTTTTGAGGAAACACTGTGCAAAACCCCCCACTCTTCAAGGGGGCATCGAAGGGATAATAGAGGTTTGGAGCACAGGCAGGGTTTGACAGGATCATCCCATGAAAAATGCTCCCAGCTGTGAAGGTTGCTGTCGGCACAGCCATGCAGGTACTCCCACTACTCCATCCTCTGCTCAGCTTTCCAGACCTACTGACATTCTATTCATCCCAGCACGCTCCACTGAAAGGAAGTCTGTCATCAAAGCATCTTTCTCACCCATGCTTTATGCAGGGGGCAAGATTTTTTAGCGCCCTGATCACAGCAGAGCAAGGCAGAACCTTGCACTGGCACAACTTCAGGCTGTGCACTGGGGGAAGAAGGGAAACAACATCCCTAAGCCAGTAAAGCCTCTGCAGTGGGGAGACCAGCAGGCACCCCTTCCACACTGGACAGATGGCAAACCACAGGGAGGGTCAGTTTAACTGTGCACTCAGGCAGCAACCCAGTGAGGCAGCAAAGCAGCTTATGTGGGGCAGCTGTCCCTGCTCTCAAAGAAAACACCAAAACCTCCAGCTACAGCTGCAAACTCTTAAAATGTTTAAGTCCAAGCATTCTAAACCTTTAATTTTCCTGTTACTGATGGATGACCAAGCTTCTGTTAGACCTGTCCCAACACAGGGGCTGTGCCTGAGCTGTATCTTTCTTGGTAATTAGCATGAATGAGCTTTCTTCTTCATCAGAAGTAATCCCCAGAAGTATAAAACTACCCTCTAGAAGATTACCACGAGACTCTGCTTTCCACTTTAATTTGCAGCAGCACACTGATGAATACAAAAGGTTACTCTGCTTTAGTGCAGAAAAGATGGGATCACACTTGCACGAAGTATCTGAAGAGTCTGAACCACCTCAGCCCGCAGCAGACCACAGCAACTGCCCTTTCAATTGCCCAGATGGATCTTTTGCCAGTCTACTGCACAGAAACACATTCCCGCACTGGCATAACAAAGGGACTCCTCTCCCCTTTGTTCCTGACGAAAATATTCTTCCAATGCTTCTTGGTGACACAGCCAAGAGAGCAGAGTAGAGAGGGAAGCCAGTGTGAAGGACAGTTTTATCGTGCAGCCTCTCTGCTGCCAGCTCTGGCTTTCACATACTCTTTTTGCAAGACTGCATCCAAACTGACTTTGCAAATATGAGTAACACATGTGGGCTTGTTCCCTTTGAAAAGGCCAGGTCCTTCCTCAGGCTGGGCTCTGCTGTACACATGGCAAGGTAAGTTTTTAAATACAGCCATTTTAATACTGTGCCCATGATAACACCGTAACTGACAGAGAGCAGTTATCAAAACACTCCATTTATGGCTGTGTCCAGCTATGTCATAGCTCATTATTTCTGTAGAGGGAGTGATGGAATCACCCTGGAACAATGAAGGACACATTACCACTTGCGTATCTATTGTCCTATTCAGATTCAATGGACAGACAGATACTGCACTGTTTGTCTTTGCTCTGGTACCTTCCCCAGAGGCTTGGGTGCAATTTTGACGTACTGAGCTTGTGGCTGCTCAGTGTGACCCTGGGCAGGCCACTGGAACCAGGCATCTGAGTGGTTTGGCTGAAAGACAAGCAGGATTTCCATCCAGAAGGCAAGTTAAGCTGCAGCATGGGGAGTTGGGCTCCTTGCCCTTAAAAGCTGCTGTCCTGCCTGCTGACCGCCTCCCTATATCCTGTTCTGCTCCCTCTCTCTCCACATTCCCTTCACTTGCTGGTCCCTGTTGCCTTTTCCCTGCAGCACCTTCCCACATTTTGAGGTGCACGTGTAGAGAAGTGGGGGCCCTTTCACTGCCATGCATGTTCTAGGTAGCACGTGCACCCCACACCGGTTGACTGGCATGCAGTTGGTGGGCGATGCTCTTCATAGACAGACCACAGATCAACTTGGCTCATCCAAACGCTGGGACTCTACAGATCATGCAAAGAGTGAGGAACAACAAGACATAGCCCCTGGTGCTGGAGAATGAACCTTTGGCACCAGCTGAGGACTTGGCGATCCACACGTTGCCTTCTTTGCCTTCCTGCCGCCGGTTGTAAGCTGCCAGGAACACTTCCCGCTCATCTGTCCTCGAGTTGTTTATGAGATGGTGAATTCCATTCTGTGCTGGAGCCACGGGGGTCTTCAGGTTTGTTGGGTAGATCACATATGACTCAGGGAACCACGTGCAGGACTCTGATAGCTCAGGGCTTGTCTTGATTAGCCTGGGTGAAGAGACAGGCTGTTAATCTCTGCATGGGGATCATTCAATAAGGAAAAAACATCATTAACTGGGCCCTTCTGCTTGATGATGAATGGCAGCTTACAGACAGTCTGTGCTAAATTATTCTTTTTCCCTTAGACCCTTGAAATCAGGGTTTTCCTAAAGATACCATGGCAACCCTAGCCCACAGCAAAGCACTGCTCTTTGAACCAGAACCTGCATGTGCTTTCACTGCACATTTTATTGATACCATGGATATCATGAAACTAACAGCTGTGAAGTTTCCAAGTCACTACAGCTTGTGGTGCATTCCCTGCATCATCTCTGCACAAGGGAACTGAAGAGGTGTGTTTGCTTTCAGTGAGTCAGTGGCACTCTGAGAGCCCAGAGGAATGTCATTTGCTGTCCTTTGGCTTCCTAAGTAGCTCGATGCATGGTTGACCCTACGGTTAGAAAGGTCAACCAAGCTGCAGGACATAAAAACAGGTATGCAAGTGCTTTTAGCACTCTAGATAACAGGCTAAAGAGAAATCCAGCTGAGGAGTGCTGTAAATGCTTGCTTAAGAATATTCTGCCACTTTCTGACAAACACCATCACCACTGCCAGGACAGCAATTGGGAAGAGCCTCTTTGCAGGGGAAGGAGAGGCCTTGGATCAGCACACGCAGTCTGCAGGACTGCATCAGTGAGAGGCAGCACGGACTCTAACAGTCAATCAAATTGTTGAAGGAACTCTGACATAAAAATACTCCAGTGGGAGCAGAGTTTGCACAGGGACGAGGGTTATCTACAATGGAAGTTCATCCACATTTCCCCAGGAGACCCTGGCAAGGCAGGTCACGCAGAAATAACTCCAAGAGCTCTTCCTGGAGATGTCTCCAAGCATTTGTATGACCAACAAATCTGATTAGCTAAAGGCACATTAGTGTCTCTTCTCTGCATGAAACAGAGAATAAAAGGAAAAGGTTTTAATTAAATGTCTACAAGGGAAAAGAGCAGATATGTTTGGGTTTATTTTTCCTTTTGATTTGACTCTGATTCAATACACTCTATGGTTTCAAGTAGATTCAACTCAGTGGAAATGGCATTTCCCCTGAGGTTACAGAGAGGCCTTTGTGCACACAAACAGCACTAGGAGACCAGCCCAGGAGTCTGAAGAGAGCACATGCCAGGACACTCCCAGGGCAGCTGTTCTGTGAAACACCCTCCAAAGAGATTCAACACTCAACAAGGGTTACAAGAGAAGCTTCTGCCAAGCCCATCTAACATTTCAGTGGATTTCTTACTTCACCAGAGATGCTTTGCGGCACAGCTTGTCTGCTCCCCTGTAGTAATTCACCAGCTGCACAAGTCCAGGTTCATGGCCTAAGAAGGGGAAACAGAGGTCAGACAAACTCCTCAATGAATAAAGGGAAAACAGCTGCTTGGTAAAGGACCTGTGCAGTAGGGGAAAAAAAAAATGGAGGCTGTTTCCTTGCCCTGCATTACAGAAACAGGTTGTAAACTGGTACTGGCTTCTGTGGTTTCTTTCATTTAGTTACAAAAAACCATGTAGTTACCCACTTGTTCCTAATCTGACACACCCATTTTGCAAAGGAAAATAATTTTTTCTTAATTCAGACTGGGAACTGGGAGCACTACCCAAAAGCGTTCTCCATCTGCAGGTGTAAGTTCTTAAGAACCGAAACTTCAGTTACTCCTAAACACAGGTGGACACTGCAGGAAAACATGCTTTGAAACAAAGATCACAGCATAGCAAAGGGCCTTTTTTTCCTTTGTCATATACAGCAGGACTCCCTCTTGGGCCTGATACCACAAAACATCAGGAAACATTGAAAGATCTGGAGTCTTGCTTCTTTCTGGCAGTCTGCAGCAAGACCCTTTGGATACCTGGGGTGGGAAAGAACCTCTGGGAGTCTCTGCTCCAACCTCTTGTTCAGTCAAAGTCTGAGTATCTCTAAAGATGGAGATCCCACTGCTTCTGTAAGTTCTTGTCCCAGTGCTTGGCTGCCAACCTGTGTCCCCTGGACTATCCCAATGGCTCCTGCTGTAGTCACTCCAGGGTGTTTGAGACTTTCTTGCACTGTGAAGTGCCAAACTGGCCTCAGTATCCAGCTGTGGCCTCAGCAGTGCCAGATAGAGTGCTAAACAGATGGAGACCTTCCTCCCAACACTGGACTCCACACCATAGCCTGCCCTCCTTCACCTTTTCACACTACAGAAACACTTGTGCTCAGCTGGAAGCTCTCTGGGAAGGACCAGAATCCTGAAAAAGGATTCAGAGTTTTACTTATCCTCCTTGGTGTCTGCCTGGGAAAAAAGGCCTGGAGCAAACATTACCTTAAACACCAGGCAGCTGCAAGATCACAGAGAGCGAATATCTACTTTCAGCCTGAAAGTCACTTCCCTGACCTGGGTCACTTTTATTCACAAATCTTTAAATAAAATACAAGACAGCTGAAAACCACACTGGAGGAAAGATCTGTAACTTCAGGCACTTCAGTGTGCAGCTAGCACGGCCAGGATTTTTTACTGAAAAGAAAATAATAAAACACCTCAAATGTTCTGTTTCCAGGTTATCCTGGGGAGACACATCCTCACTGGTTTTCAGAGCATCACCATGGAGCAGCAGGCTGCAATGCAGAGTTGGGTGGCCAGCAAAGAGGGACCATGAGGCAGGAATGGAAACTTCTGGGGCATGTTGTGAGGTCTGTACCGTGCATTTAGTGGGATTAAAAAGCTGCCAAGGCACTGACCAAAATGGCAATCCTCTCCTGGCCAGCAGGGCATAGATAGAGTCCAGCATCTCCTGCTACAGGAGGCCTCTGCAGCCCCTTCCTCCTTTACATTCCCTCAGCACAAGCTGCTTTTCTGCTGTATGCTAACACAGCTGAAGGGCACAATCCCCCAGGAATTAGGTTATCAGTGAGAGCTACAGAGGTCCCAGCAGCTGGGCAGAAGCAGTGGTGCATGCTGAGAGTCCCCATTTCACATCATGATCCAGCTTAGGCCCTGAGTAATGCAAATCCCTACAGTTCCCCAAATTAATGTCTGCTTCCACTGAGCAGAACCCTTAGGAAAACCAAGCCAGCTTTGATGCAACAGTTGCTCGGGAAGATGAACCACAGAAGACAGAGCTTTTTGGAAAATGTACCAAAATAACCATGTTATTTTTGGTCTGAATCTACTGATTTCAGGCAACCAGTTCCTGCAATAGGAGGATGGTTTAAAGAAGCCAATGCCAAAGCACGGCCTCCCTCCACAAGTTATAGACGTGTCTTGGCTGTGAGAAATGGTTTGAGTTTTTGGGAATCCCATGGCAACACACTCTGAAGGTTCAGTGAAGCCCTTCCATCACCCCAGGACATTTTTGGAGGATGGAATGGGTTAGTCAGAGATGGCCACAAGCCCACCATGGCTGGATGTGCTGTGCATGCCCACTCTCATCAAAGAACTGCACTTGTTCTGCAGTGAGGTCTAATGCTCACAGGTTCTCCATGCTGGGCATGTTAAAGCACAGGTCTGCCTGCTGTGCCAGCATGCGTGAGCATCCTCACTGCCTGAGGATGTCTCGGTGTCTCCCTGCCCGCTGCAGACACCCCAGTGCTGGGAGGTGACCAGATGGCACTGCCATGTGATGGGGACTCAAAACTGTGGAGGAGACACGGGAGAGGTGCTGGAGCTGGTGACTTGCAAATCTGAAAGAGCAGACAGTGATGGGTCTCTGAAGCAAGAAAGGGGCTGCAAAGCCATCCTGCACCAGAGCAGCTGGAGTGGGGGGACTCTGTTGGTTCTGATGTTTCTGCAGCCAGAAGCAGTGCTGCAAAATCACCCTATAAAGAAAGAAACCAGGGCCAAGATGACAGTGCATCCCTGCTCCATGCCACGCCCTGCAACACTGCCAGTGCCTGGCTTGGCTCTCCCTGCTTGTGGGCACTCTCCCTCCTTGCTCCTGGGCTCTGCACTATCCAGTGGGGCAGCGGGCCAGGGTGGCTGTGCCATGGGACAGCAGCGTGCATGGCAGGCAGGGGACAAGTCTGCACAGGGCAGCTCCCAGATCCCTGCATGTTGGCAGAGTGACAGTGAGGGTCGGGCAGCAGGGGAAAAGGTGGTGGGGCAGGCTGTGCATGGGGCCCTACACACACACAGGGCCTCTGGAATTACCCACACCCTGCACCAGGCAGGGAATAGTGCCATCAACCTCACCAAGCCCTGCAGAGGCACATCCCCACCAGCCTGAGCTCTGGAGTGAAGGTTTGAGCATGTCTGGCTTAAACCTGTTCTGCCTCCTGTGTTAAACAGCAGAAACACCCCCATAACACGTAAGCTCAGCACCGCAGTGTCCCTGCCCAGCACCAGGCAGGGAATGTCACTGGAAGCACCACGACCCCACAAACCCACGCTGTTTGTCTGAAGCCCCCTCGCAGCGGTGCAAACAGCCCCAAGGGCACTGCTGCAGGGCAAGGAGGGCAGTCCGGGAAGCAAGGGCTACACCCGGACGGGGGGGCCGGGATCCTGAGGTTTGCCACATGTCACAGGGGGGTTCTCCGGGAAGGGGATCCCTGGCTGGCGTCGGCAGGGACCGCAGAGAGCCCTGCCGGGGGTCGGGAGGCGGCTGCACAGAGACCCCCGCGGTGCTTGAGCTTTGTTTGAGTGCCGGAGGCCGGGGCGGCCGCGGAGCCGCAGTGACAGGGAGCCGCGGGGACAGGGAGCCGCGGGGACAGCGAGCCGCGGGGACAGCGACAGGGCGGGGAGCGGGGCCGGCGGGCACCGCCTCCCGAACCGCGGGGTCTCTGCCGGGGCGCGCCCCGCCGTGCCCGCAGCGGTGGCGGGAGGCTGCGGCGACCCGAGGGGACACCGGGCAGGGGAGGGCACAGCCGCAGCCACGGACCGAAGGGGACCAGGGAGAAGCCGGGCCCTGCTGCCGGCGGGGGCGGGCGCGGGGAGGACCCTTACCCAGCCTGCCGAAGGGGAGCCGGTTCCTCTCGCCCAGCATCAGGTTGAAGCGGGGGTTGTCCCTGCGGAGGCGCCGCCACTGCCCGCTGGCCAGCAGCAGCCGGCTCACCTCGGTGTACACGCTGCTGCCCTCGTCCCGCACCACGAAGGTGTACATGGCGGCGGGGCGGGGGGTAAAGGGGTCCCCGCCCTACCCCCGGCGGCTCATGGGGCCCCGCCACAGCCCAGGCAGGGCCCTGCGCGGCCGCCGCCGCCCGGCCCGGCTCCGCATGGCCGGGGCCGCCGCCCCCGCCCGCTGCCCGAGAACCTGCCCAGGCGGGGACTGACCCGGAACCAGAACCGCCCTCCTGATCCTGAGCGTGATCCCGATCGCACTGGTGCTGCTGCTCCTCCCCGCGGCGTTACGCCGAGCAGCGGCCGGGGCGGGGCCGTGCGCGCCGGGGGCCCGCTGGGGGCCGGGCTCGCCGCTCCCGGTGTGACTCCGGCACCGGCGGGGATGTGGCACTGGCACCGCCGCTCCCCGGGGTGACACCCGCCGGGATGTGGCACTGGCCCCGCCGCTCCCCGGGGTGACACCCGCCGGGATGTGGCACTGGCCCCGCCGCTCCGCGGGGTGACACCCGCCGGGATGTGGCACTGGCCCCGCCGCTCCCCGGGGTGACACCCGCCGGGATGTGGCACTGGCCCCGCCGCTCCCCGCGGTGACACCCGCCGGGATGTGGCACTGGCCCTGCCGCTCCCCGGGGTGACACCCGCCGGGGTGTCCCCCGGTGTCACCCAACACAGTCTTGGTGCCTGCAGGTTTTGAGTTGGTTCATGTGTCCCGTTTTTCCTGCAGACACTGTATAAGTAATGACATAGTATAGCACACTTTAGCTGGTTGCTATAAATCATGATACATTTCCAAGAAATAAAGAACGTTTTGATGAAGGAAACACAGATTGGTCATGACCTGCACATTGCCTTTTCTTTTTTTTGACAGCACAAGGTAAGGTGTTAAGTGATTCATGGATGGAAAAAATTAATTTAAAAAATAGCTGCTGTCTTATAGCAGCTAAAAAAAAAAAAAATTCTCCAGGCAGCTTATTTCTACTAGGAGGTGCTCTTGGATCTGGGATTGGATGTGCCTCTGCATCTGTTTTCAAATGCATCCTCAGTGTGTGTTTTCATCACAGTGTTGTGCGTGGTTTAGCTTAAAACACCTCACAGCCCAGGGAATCACAGAGCACCTGGGACTCAGATCCTGAAACCATTCCCTCTTCCCAGTTTGGGTAACTGCTGTTTATCAGGATTCCAAATTTATAGGTAATCCCAACTGACAGATAATTTGGCTCATCTCTGTTGTGTGCATAATTTAAGTGCAAGAGGCAAAGACATTCCATAAAGTTAAGATCAATGTGTTAGACCAATAAGCAGAAAGAAGTCCAATAATGATCTACTCCATATTCCATGCAAAGTTTCCTGTACCAAGGTGGATTTTGTGTTTGGAATCTGGGTTTGGTTGTTTTGGTTTGTTTTTTCTTTTGTTTTTTAATTTTTTCCTGTAGCTTAAAGTATAATTCTTGCATGCACACTAGATTTAAATGCAAAAGCTTTTTTCTTCTTTGTGTGTGTAGGGAAAATGCTTGCAGTTAACCCATTCTCAGTGCTATTCCTGCATGTGCTTTTTGCTGGCTTTGTACCTCAGTGTGAAAACTGCCCAGATCTTTTCTAAATATAAGAAATATTTGTAGCTACAGTTTATGGTTTGAAATAAACCATAAATTACCACCCAGTTGGATTTGTTAGAGCTTATTTTGCATGACTTACAATCACTATTTTTTCTTGCTGCATTGTTTCTCGAGGTGTATAAACCAATGGACTGTAAGTTTCTGGAAGGCTGTGCATGGATCTGAAAGGTCTAAGTCCAAAAAGACCAAAGACTGGAAGAGCTTAGCACAAGGTACTTTTATTTCCACACCCTGTTAGACTTCTGCATCCTTGCTGCTGGCCACACTACAGAGTGGGGCAGCTCCTGCCAGCTGTCCTGATCTGCCTCCTTCTTCTGGTGTCCTCAGTCCCACTTCTCTAGGGAGTGACATCGGTGGGCACTAAAGGCTCTTTCCCTGGCAGATCAGAGCGTGGCTCAGTTGTGCAGTCCTACACGGTGGCTGTCCCATAGGGTCCCTCACTTCTGGAGAGCCTGCAGTAGCACCCCCTCAGGAGCACTGATTTCAGGTGGTACTTTTACTCTGGAAGGAAAAAAAAAATCACGTTTGGGATAATGGACAGAAAAGCGGGAAGGCCAACAGCCCCACAGGGGAATTGCAGGCAGCAGAGAGGGGTGTCCCCTGCTCCTTGTCAGAATCCACGTGCAGGGCAGGAGGGAGGTGTCCTCGATGCCCTCAGGAAGGCGCGCGTTGAGTGTCTCCGGGAGCAGGAAGGCCACGGCGCCGCTGCACACGGCAACCCCGCAGTACATCACCTCGGGCAGGGACCGCCACACCTCGTCCAGCAGGAACACCAGCGGGGCCAGGGCCCCTCCCAGCCGTGCTATGAAGGAGGTGTACCCCATCCCATTCTGCCTGGAAAGGTGCAGACCACCACGGGAAAGAGAGGGCTGCTTGTGTCATGTCAGACCTCCGCAATTTTCTTGAAGTGCTGAGGCTTTCCCCCCCCTGGGTTTTTCCTCTGCCATTTTTTCTTTTCTTTCTTCATGTCTTCCTAAAATCATCATATTTCCCAGGCAGCAACTATAGCTGCTGTGAGAAATAGATTTACATCTATTATGAGAAAGAGGCTGCAGTTCCACACTAAGTATACCTGCTCCAAAGTTGTTTCCACTTTCAATGTCTAAAACCCTGAGAGCATTTTCTAATAGGAAGACTACTGAGTCCTCCAACCTGCTTAGAATAAATCCAAGTTCTTCCTTCTCTCAGGTACTTCTAGGCAAGTGACATATCCTAGAGATACCTGTGAGCACTTTTGGTCCAAGAAAGGAGACCTAGGAGAGGAGACCAGAAATCAAGACCAAATTTTGAGGGGATGGGTGGCATTTCACACTGAACACAAAGATCCCAGGACCTGCTTGTGCATATGCAGAACGAGTACTGCAGGAGGAACCGACAACTTTGTCAGTGTCTTTGAGCATGAGAGATACAAACTGATCTGGGATAAAAGTGTGACCACTTTAGTTTAAATGTGAATCATTCCCCACATGCAACAGACCTTTGAAAGGTAAAGGACTAAACGGCAGAGGAGGGTACTCTGGGCAGGAAGGGACGGAAGTGACTTAAGCCACAGGCCTGCTGTGATTCATGAGGGTTTTTTCAGACTTGCATGAAGAAATCAGTGAAGTGATTCCCTCCACTGGACTCAACTATATCCCAAACTATGCAGATGCTGAATCTGGTTTTATGTTACTATTACCCAGGTATGCCAAATAAGCTCTGTTTTCCCTCCTGAAAGGCTTAATATCATGTGATGTCCAAAAGACTCTCAAACATGTGGTAGTATGTATGTAAAACCTGATATTTCAAGTTATCATTTTCAGGTTCTTTTAACAGTTCCTGACAGATTATCACAAAGATTTTATTAAGCACAGGTGCCTTATGGAGTGCAAAGATCTTTCGACACACAGAATACTCCTCACCTTTCCATTCATCTTCCAGTCAGCACAACCTAACCACCCACAACCCAAAGGTGAAAAAAAAGCATAGCTTTCTGCCCCTCTCTTGTGAGTATATGAAATCCCTAGAACCTGCTAGTTCCAGAGGCAAGGGGCCAGTGCTGCAGTGTGGTCAACAGCAGATCCTGCTGTGCTGATGTCCAAGGCCTGAGGGCAGCACCCCAGCCAGGCCCTGGGGGTGTGCTCAGGTGGGTGGCATCTCTTACCTCAGAATGGTGGGGTAGAGCTCCGAGGTGTACAAGAAGACAGTGGTGAAGGCAGCTTCTGAGAAACCCTTGCCCATAATGGCAACTACTGAACGCAGGGAGGAGAAGGCTGGGGGAAAGAAAAGGCATTGATGACAATGAGTTGCCTCTAGGAAGAAACTTCCAGATATAAAGAGGGAGAAGGTTCAGTGCTCCCACATGCAAAACAGGGAAGTTCATAGCACTGGAGCTGCTGTCGCCAAAGGCTGCATCTGTAAGTTTAGTAAGTATTAGCCCAAGTGGGAGCTGAACTGATGACAGGATAGGTCCTGACAGTTCCCATTGGAGAAGGTCAATAATTCAGATAGGCACTGTGCCTTTCCATTGCTGGACCATTTACTAGTCAGTTCACAGTGACTGGAAACCATCTGCTGTGATCAGATATTAGGGTGGCCCACATTAGCGACCTTGTCTCAGAGACACCCTTCAAGTGGAGGACTTCTCTAAACAGAATTTCCTGTGGACAAATCCATGGCTGTCCTTCTCCAGCATTGCACAGAGAGGACTTCCCTCCCCCTTTAGCAAGTACTGCATAGAGCAGAGGAGCATCTCACTTTTGGGAATGAGGATGTTGGTTCCTATGCAGAGTCCAGTCAGGATGAGTGTCCACGCCTGGCTCTGCCGCCGTCCAACTCGGTTCACCAGCACGTACATGACCATCTTGGCTGGAATCTCAATGATGCCAAAGACAAACTGGGAGAAGTAGATGCTGAGCCCAAAGCCAGTCAGGTTCAAGCTCATGCCATAATAAGAGAAGGCAACACCAAACCTGTAAGGAGCAGGTGGAGGTGGGACCGAGGGAAATCCCTCTGGGAACTGCAGGATGAATTCACCCCCGTGAAGTGACACCACTTACCACACCATGCCAGAACATAGAGAGATCTTCCTCAGGACTGGGGTCCTGAACAAGCTGATGTAGGAGTAACTCCCTCCCAGGTTTTTGTCTGTTGCCATGCTTGTGAGGGCCTGGGAGAGATGGAAAGAAAGAAATAGCTCATCTCCTGTACTTTCAGGATCCAGACATGAAACCCCAGACAGGCTGGGAACTTTGCCCTTCCCAACTTGGATTGGATTTTCCATACATTCCCTTTGCAGAACAATTCCCTGAGGATACATTTTTGGAGGCATGTCTTCCTACAACTTTACTGACTGCCTGCTATTTTAGACCTCTTTTTCTTCTCAAGGCCCCTTCTTCCCTCTCACCTATGTGCCCCATGTGGCAGAGGGCTGTAGAGAATGGCAGATCATGGCTTTGGAAAAGTCAGTGTTGGCCAGTTCCACCTTCTTCCCCATGTGGCTGTCTGCTGTTGTATGAGGGGCTAACAGTGAGCTGTGTGCTTTGTTCTTAGGAGTGCATTCATTTAAAGAGTAATTATTTATCCATCTATTTATATAAATACAGAATACCTAAAAAAGTCAGGCACTGAGAAGTGAGCCCTGCCTGTGAAGAAGAGAGTGCTTGCTCAAAAAGCCTTTTGGCAATTGATTGAGGGCTAAGTACCAGCAGAGTTAATAAGTTCTACTCACTGTAGAACTTTATTTACTCTAGTGTCCAGTCCACTGAGGCCTCTTGAGGGCAAAAATAAGTGGAAAGACACTCCACCTAATGAAGGGGATTTCTGGCCTTATGGGAGCTGAGCTGCTGCTTTATCTTTAGGAGTGAATTTCTGCTTTCTAGAGCAAAACGCCCACAGTGCCCCACAAACCACACTGCAGGCTAAGCATTGCTCCAGGTATCAAACAGAAGTAAAATATAGAGAGACAAAGTGGGAAAAGAAGAACATGTGTCTGGATCTCAAGCTCCTTACCTCTGGTGAGACAGCAAAGTCTTTCCTTCCATTCATTCTTGCACATCTGAGCAGGTGCCTGTGGGCTTGCTTCACTTTGCCTTTGGCTATGAGCCACCGGGCAGACTCTGGGACCCACCTGCAGATGCAAGGAGAGGAGACTGTTCCTGTTGGAGCTGCCTGTTTTCTACCCTGTACACATGGCTCTGGCATCTTCTCCATGAGACTTCCACCTCAGCTAAATATAACAACTGTGGTGCATGGGAAGACTAGTGGGACACCCTTTTGACATGTATGTGCTCTTCTACCCCTAAAGGCTGAGCTGGTCAAAGTTTCAAACTCTTATCAATTAAAACTGGCCCCAGGGACTTGACATTTTACACATTTGTGCTTTCTGGAACTCTTTAAATTTTGAAATTCTTGGATATTAAAAAATGCAATGTAGAAAGGATTTGTTATTTGCTAAAATTATTTGGTTTTCACAATAATCAGAGCCCTCTGCACAGTGGAGTCTCTCACTAGAATGGTCTGAGACCAGATGCCTGCAATCCACTGTTTGTGATTCATGTGCCCTAAATCAAATGACAATAAAATTAATGAACAACTGTTGTCACTATTCGTGCAGGAATTGAAAATGATGTGTAGACCAAAAATGTTTGGAGAACTGGTCTTCATGAAAGTTTTCATCTCCTTCTCACAAGCGCACAACCTTGGGAAATAAAAAGAAGGAAAGATGGCATTTTGCACTCATTGCCACTGTCTCTAGAGAGTAATACCATGTCTTTTAGTTGTCTAATGTCTCCACTGAGTTCTGACACTGTGTCAATAATATCTACAGAGTGCTAAATTAGATTTTAATTCCATACTTCAGAGATTTTCAATTTTCTGCAATCACTGACCTTATAGGTGCTTGAAGACTAGAGTGTAATTTGTTGGAGAACTAATCTCCATAAAAGATATTAGCATAAGAAGAAAACTCAAACAGTTATGATGGAAAGGGTGGGTCCAAATGCATCTGTGAATTTCAGCACTTCCAAGGACTCAGTTTTTTATGGCTGTTTGTCCTAGAAAGAGAGCAAAACAACTTGAACTAAAAAAGCCAGCAGAACACGTATTTTATTTGTGTTGGACTTCATCAGTGAAATACCAGAATGTCAGTGAATCTGTATTCTAGTTTGTATTACTACATGGGGAAAAAAAAGAAGAAAAAATTGAAGTTTCTTTGATTAAATGAACCGTCTCCCATTTTAAGGCTTAGGAGATGTCAGGTATTTATTAAATAAGGCTACAGGGGGGAAATTGCCCATAGAAAGCAGGTGTATTTGGTCCATCAGGATGGTTACACAGCTGAGAAAAGCCATGGTAAGTGCAGAGATAAATGAACCTGATCTAGCCTGAAGGTGTCAGTGGGTTTCATGGAAAATTTGGTGTCAAAAGTATTCTTCCCAGAGAGGTGGGGACAGAGAACGGATAAAATTTTTATCTTGGGTTTACTAAGGATTAAAGCCTGGATCTGGTTGTGTCTTCCTTTATTGGAATCTCTTTTGTTTACTCTGAGCCACATCTGGCAGGGCTTGCTGATGCCGAAAGGATTTCTTTGCTTTTTCTTCTATGTACTTTTTACACAGTTCTCTGTATCCACAAGTATTAGCATGCATACTTGTAATCCTCTAGGTCTGATATCTTAGTCTGCTTTCTTGGTGCCCGGTAGGCTGGGAGACTAAACACCCCAGAACTGTAAAGCCAGGAAGACCAAACATTCTATTGTTGTAAGAACTCAAGGTCCCCCAGTAGGACAGATTCTGTAAACTAGAAGTTAGCCCACCCCAGCCCCCTTCTTGGGCCCTCTTGTTGGATATGCTAATGAGTAAGGTCTTTAATTGTATGCTCGATTGGGGGGTGGGAGGAGATTGCGACGCTGTCACCTGGGTGAAGCAATGCATCAATGGGATCCTATTAAATACTGAGGTAAACGACCCCCAACCCTCTAACCGTGTCTAGCTTTTCTTTTCTAAGGCCAGGAAAAAGACATCATGCAGCACCAAATCCTGCTTTCTTGTGCTGCCACCTGTCATCACACCCCCTCAGTCCCAGTCCTGCCTCCTCCTTGTCCCCAAAACTGTGATGTAACCTTGGCTCCTGGCCTTGCTGGAGAGATGAACCCCAGGTCACTCCAGTTTTCCAGAGCTGCCATGCTTGGGCAATCCAGGTATAGAACACAGATGAGTCCTGCTCATCTTGAGGGTGCTGAGCGAATCCTGGGATCAGCAGAGGAGGCAAATCCCCTCCTGGTGACTGCACTCACCACATGCAGACGATGCTCAGGAGGCAAGGCCCTGTCACGGCCACCAGCAGCCAGTGCCATTCCCGCACCAAGTAGGCTGCCAGGGCCAGCAGCATGTTCCCAACGCTCCAGAAGATGCTGCTCAGGATCCCGGTGAAGGTGCGGTGCTGGACATCCACCCACTCCATCCCTGGAAGAGGGAGGCAGCATTCAGCTGGGACGTGCAGGGCTTTTTAACAAGGGCAAAGCGAAGTAACATCCCTGGTCTTCCCCTTCACAAAGTTCTGCTGTTTGGTTGATATTTGGAACATTTAAAATGTTCAGCCACAGTTCTTAAGCTCTTGCAAAGATGTAAGCAACTAAAATAAAACTTTAAGTGAAGAAATACTGAACATGTCTTAAAAAACAGTGCTAAAACCACTCTTGGTGACAGAGATTTTTTTTATCCCATTCAATAGAATTCAATTGGTCTTCTTCATTAACCAGATTTTTTTTTTCCCTAACCATCCTGCCAGCACAATTACCCATTTCTGTGTCCACTCATTATTTCAGATTAAAGAAATATATAGAGAAGAATTGTCATTCACATGGAATCCACTCAGAGTAGGCAGTAGCACACGTGCAAAGTCAGGGGGTCTCCTTGTTTGTGTGTGTGAACTAAAAGCCAGTTTTCCTCCGAACATTTGGACATCTTGCTACAGCATCTAAAAATCAGAAATGTCCCTCCCAAGCTCAGCTTGTGACTTGCAGGAGTCAACCTTTATAACCATGAACAAACACAGCAGGCCTTGGGATTTGTCAGGCCTTGTGTGGGCTTTTCCAGTACTGAAGCCATTTTAGCTAGATTTGCAAAAATCCCAGAAATTTCTGCTGCAACTCTAATTTGTTCTTGGGAACAACATTTTTTGCCCAGTATGTCCCAACTGTATCTACAAAATCATCCAATGGTTTACTGGATATCCTGAAATGTGGAGCTTGTTTTTATTATATAATTACCTAAATCCTTCAGCTTCAGTTTTGCCTAGCTCTGTGTGATTTTTAAAATTTTTTTGGTAGTTCTTCTCATTGCAAAATACAGATTGGCAACTTAGGAAAACTGTGAGCCAACTCGAAACTGGGGAAGTGGAAATACCCTGTAAATGAAATACCATCCTCTCATGCTGAGGACAGGGCAATGCTGCTGAATTGTCCTAACAGTGTGTGCTTGAAAGGTGAGAGCCTTGTATCAGAGGAGAGGGGCAGAGACTTTGGAACATGGCTTTTAGTGTGTTACTGATGATCCTTGACAGGAATTGGGTCGCAACAGAAGTACTAACAAGTGGTTGTTATATTTTGAGTAGACTGTTAAATATTAATTAGACTAACAGCAAACTGTAATTCTGGGATCCTTGCAAGAGGGATGTTCTGTAATGAAATTGCACACGCGGCAATTTCCAGACTCCTGTTCGTACCAAGTCTGCCCTGCCTGGCAGACAAGTCCCTGACACCCACTGCCTGCCAGGAGCCCCCCTGACAGCCACGAGCCCCCCACACTCACCCAAAGGCAGGACAATCAGGGAGAGGCCACTCAGGGCCACTCCAGTGAGGGTCCGTGTGATGGCCAGCATTGTGTAGGACACGGAGGCAGCGCTCAGCATCCCAAAAACCGTGGAGCACACGAGGGACAGCTGGAGCATGGTCTTCCGTCCAAACCTGCCATGAGCACAGGCTGGGTTATGGTGGCTGGAAACCTGTCACAGGAGCAGGGTTTGAAATGGGCAGACCAGAGAGTTTAGAGGAAAATTAAAGGATGCAACATCCTGGAAAGGAGGAAATGGCTCTGGATCAAGCTGATGCCACAGTGGTGCCATCCCATGCACAGCCTGCCCCATAAACACTGGGACTCTCCAGTGCGAAGAGCAGCACTGCTCAGAGAACAAATCAGGTTCTTCTGGCCAACACCACCACCAAAAGCAGTGATGCCAGCTTGAAATGCTGTGTTGCTGTCACACCCTGCTCCCTCCAGTGTCAATGTCCTTCTCCCATGGCTTCCTCAGGACTGGCCACTGCCACCACTCTCAAGGAGGAGACAGAGCCATGACACTTTCACCCAGCTCCTTGGAAGGAAAACAGGAAAGCAATTGTCAGCCCACATGTGCAAATAGCCCTGAAATCCTAAGGGGTTTCTGAGGAATCTGCCAGGATGTTGTTCCCCTGGGGTTTCCTTACCCCATTGTCCAGAGTCCTGTATGGAGAGTGTGGAGAAATAAAAAACATCAAATGCATACAAATGCACATGTATACACACACACACAGACTCTCACAGATAGAGAAATATGTCTGCACATATTTCTACACAACCTGTGAAAATCTAAAAATCAAAATGGAGCACAAGGTGTCGGTCTCCTGATGAACACCAGCACGGCGTGTTAGGGAAAGCTTAGGCTCAAGCTGCAGTAGTATTTTAAACCTGCCAGCAGGTGATGTTCGGGCCACAAGGACTGTGATCCTGCTCTGATCCCGGCATAGGGGCTCCCCCAGTGGCCACCTGAGAAGGACGGTGGCAGGAACGATTGCTCCAGGGGAAAAAGTGGCATGCCAGGACATAATGCCAAGTAACATTCCTAAAAATTATATCTTTTTACGTCATTCAGCAGCTGATTAATGAATCTAGTGGCAGCCCCTCCCCCCCCCCCAGCTTGTGGCTTGGGTACAGGGAGTGTGCCGGATCTGCTTTGAAATTTAAACAGAGAAAGTTTGCAAAAGACATCATGATGCCCCTGGGTCAGAACAGGAAGCACCCAGAAACCCACCAGAGCTGGATCCAGTTTCCAATGGGTAACTGCCCAAGAAAGATGATGCATTTTTAAATTAAGATTTTCCTTGAAAATACAGTAAGAAGGAGATAAAACCATAATATTCCCTGCAGGACTCAAGGCAGCTATTTAAGGACCCATTACTAGACTCTCTCAGCAAATGCACACTACCTGCTAGGAAAACCAGGAGGCAGGATTGAACTGCAGGATGCAGGGAGGCTGCTAGAAATAATGCTATTAAAATGGTCTTCAAAGAGAGTGGTAGGAAAGCACAACCTCTGCAAGCTTGTAGAAAATACAATAAAAGGAGCAGACTGCACAAGCATAAAAACTAATAAAAAAGCCATTTTCATAAAAAAAACCCCAGTCTGGAAGTCTGCCAAAGCATCATTGAACCAATTCAGTACAAGGACAAGGTACAAAAGGAGTCTTTGGAGAAAAGCAGACAATAACAGTGTATGTAGTTTTGCATACATATGTTCACAGTGAAGGTTGTTGGAGGGTTTACCTGGGTAAAATTTGCCAGTAGAGTAGTTCTCAAATCCAAATATCTGTAATGGCTTAGGAAAAACCCAAACCTGAACAGTAGCAAAACACCAGGAGCACATGGTTTTTCCCCTGGAGCACCAGAGATGAAATCTCTGCCTCACTGTTAGCACAAAGAAGTGGATTCTCATCTCTGTCAGGGAAAAGGAAGGTTGCTAATAGGAGGTTGACTTTAAAGAGATGATAGGGGAGATGTGGGGTGTGACATCTGAGGTTTAACCTAATGATTCTTAATTTTCCTCTTGCTTTCCTAGCCACTACTCGTTACTGAGTGGATGTTTGCCTAGAGCAAAACTGTGTTTATCTGTCATAATGCCAAAATCTTCCTACAGAGTAGCTGTGGTCAGCTCCGAGCCTCCATTTTAAATGAGAAGTTTAAATTGTTTCTCTATTTCAGATGAGTCTGCCCTGACATTCTGTCTTCTGATTCTCTCATCTAGTCACAGAGTCCTTCAGCTTCTTCTGCAAAGTCTCCACACTCGGACCTCATCTCTGCCAGACTCAGCATCACCTCCCCACTTGCTCCCTTCCCAGATTATTTATAAATGTGCACACAAATCCAAACACAGGTCCCTCCCTTGTCATAATGGAGCACTTGCATATCCTCTCTCCTTTCTGGCTTTTAATTGATTATTTAGTCATGCTGAGACCTTCCTTCTTACCCTAGGGCAGCTTAGTTTCTTTAGGAGTGTTTGATAAGGAGACTGAGACGGTCTCTCCTCTGCTGACATGCCTGTTGATTGCTGCAAAGAAATCCTGTACATTTGTAAGGCTTGGATCTTTTGGAAAAACCCAGCTGATTCTTCACTTGTGTGTCCTACCTCTGCCTGGGGCTCTGGCTCCACCTTTCAGAGGAGTTTCTGCCAGTTTGCCTGGTGTAGACGGAGGTCAGGCTGCCTGGCTTTCCTGAGATCTTATTTGGAGACCAGTTTAAAGGTTTTCTATCCCAAAGATGCTGTAGGGCTCCAGGATAACGTCTCCCTACTCCTGGCATTTAACTGGCATTCCTCTGGTGTATTTCTCTCTTCTTCTGTCAGCTTATTTCAAAGCTCCAGCTCCAACACCTGCCTCTACCCATTCTCCCACTGCGAGCACAGACTCATTTATGTCTTACACTACAGTCTTTTTATTCCCAGATGTTCCTTTTATACCTTGATCCTCTCTCTCTGCTCTTCCCCCTCACAATCCATTTGTGAAACAAATTACTTTTCATTTTGTGCTACCTTGTGAGACTTTATTTTCTGCCATATTTTGTCCTGCTCCTTTTCTCGATTCTGAATTTCTCTCCCTCCAGCTGTGCTGTAAAGCTATTGTAGATACAAAGCCAAGGCATACCGTTTGAAAATCAGCCAGGTGTCTTGGGTCCTTGTAAAAGTATACCCATATACCCATGGATGAAGATATGGATGTAAAAATTCCCATCTGCAGCATTAAAGTCTCTGGGTTCTTCACACTTCAGGTTCCCCTCTCCAGTGATTTTGTAGTAATTCCTCCCAGAGGAAGGAAATCAGGAAGCAGTTTCCCAGTACTGAATAGTGTACAGGGAATAGCACATCCTGATTGCATGCCTGGACTCTTTATCCTCTGGTGGGTTTCCTGATTCTGCTGCTTGCAAAAATATTTAGTTTTTTAACTGATGCCCTTTCTAGGTTATTACTTGAATTTTTTTTCAGGTTTATATTGTCACATCCCAACACTTAACCAGCGCAGAGAGGAGATTTGTTCCTGTTTTCTTCATTGCTTCAGCTCTTCCTTGAGGAATAAAAACCTCCCTGCTTGTAAAGAACTTCTTTTACTCTGATTCTCTAGGAATGACAGAGTCAGATTTTGTCTGCTGGAAACTCTTTTGAGCTATGGCAAGCATTTGCTCTGACCCCCTCGCTTGGGTGTCATTAGCCAATTTGTGTATAATTTGCAAGGAGTTAACTCTTTTAGCTTTTCTGTTCAGCTTTATATCAATCAGCTTTCTCCATTTTTAGACAGTTTTTTTTTCTGAAACTGGTCTTGCAGACTGGATTTATTTGTTTGTTTGTTTGTTTTTTATTGTTCCTGCAGCAATTCTGACCACAGCCAGCAGTGCATCTGACTCCTAACCAAGGCCAGAGCTGCATCTCTGATCCAGGAAGCATTTACTAGCTCACTGATCCAGGAAGCATTTACCCCCTGCATTGCTTCCCAGTATGGCTTGAATCTGATTTTCAAGTGAGAGGCTGGATTCTCCCTTTGCAATTGCCTTTTCTCCTTTCCCCACCCCTCTGATTGCCTGTTGAAGGTCACACGTTTGTGGGATTCTTTCTGTGGAGCTGAGGCCCCAGAGGAGCAGCTTGGGAGGGATCAAACCTGTCGGAAAGGTACCCGAACACCATGGCCCCCATCGTGACGCCGATGAAGAAGAAGGTTGCTGTTGCCTGGTTCAGCCCACGTTGCTCGCACACAAGGTCCCACTGAAACACAAGGCCAAAATGACACTTAGTGCCCAGCCCAGCCTCTGCTGCCTTCTCCACACTCCTTCACTCCGCTGGTCAGACAGTGTCTTGCAGTTTGTGTCTGATGGAGGGGTGGAGTCCTGCACTAAACTGCATATCTGACAGTGCCAGGATCCTGGAAAATGGAAAGCTGCATCTAACAGGAGTCCCAGTTATCCATCCCCACTGCGACAGCCTCTCTGTGACCACTTCACAGAATCACAGAATCGTAGAAGATGCTGAGTTGGAAGGTGTGGAATTTGCGGGTCGGTTTTGGACGGTGGGGGCAGATGAGAGATCTCTGAAGTCGGGTCTTAGAGCATGAGGTTTATTGTAAAAGGGTGTGGGTGTAGGAGACCTGCTAGGGGCTGCCAGACACAGCCTGGAGCAGGGCAGAGAAGTAAGAAAGCAAGGAAGAGAGGAGAGAAGAAAGAGACACAAGTTTGCCATTTACAATACAATAAATCATCTTCTGTGCTGAATATTCTAATTTGCATTAACCAATCTAAAACAAACTACAAATCTTATAACATTTGCATACAGCCTATGAGAACTATTGCATTACCATACAGTGTTATATTTTAAACCCTAAAAACTGCTTTTTGGACCCTCTGCCAAGGTGGTAGGGTCTGCTCTGACCCTTGGACTTGTCTGCAAGCAGAGGGTATTGTTTAATCAAAGGGGGGATTACCTGCAGGCAGCCATGCCATTGTTTTCCAGTTGTTCAATAACTGGGGTTTGGTATCTCAAAGCTTGTCTTCATTTCAATCTTGCTTATAGTTTCTACATTCTCAGCATCTTTTGCCAGGTAATCATATTTATAAGCTTTCCTATTTCATCTTCCCCAACAGAAGGGACCCATCAGGGTCATCAAGTCCAACTCCTGGCCTTGCACAGGACACTCCAAAAGTCACCCCATGTGCCTGAGAGCGTTGTCCAAATGCTTCTCGAGTTCTGTCAGGCTGGTGCTGTGACCACTGCCCTGGGAAGTCTGTTCCAGTGCCCAACCACCCTCTGGGTGAACAACTTTTCTCTGATATCCAACCTAAACCTCCCCTGATTCAACTTCATGCCTTTTCCTCAAGTCCTGTCATGGTCACAAGAGCCAAGAGACCAATACCTGCCCCTCTGCTTCCCCTCGTCTGGGTGTTGAAGACCCCAATGAAGTCTCCCCTCAGTCTCCTCCAGGCTGGACAGACCAAGTGACCTGAGCCACTCCTCACATGGCTTCCTCTCCAGATCCTTCACCATCCTCATGGCCTTCCTTTGAATGCTCTCCAACAGCTGAATGCCTTTTTTGTATTGTGGTGCCCAAAACTCCCCCAGGACTCAAGGTGAGGCCACCCCAGTGCAGAGCAGAGCAGAGCAGGACAAACCCCCTCCTTTGACTGGTTGGTGATGCTGTGCCTGATGCCCCCCAGGACATGGTTGGGCATCAGAAAACTTTCCTGGGTACCATGCATGAAGAGTTCCTCGTTTTCTTCTCCTGACCTCTGCGAGACCTGCCCAGGTGCAAGCCTGCCCCAGTGAGCTGGGCATTTGCAGGGTGTCCCAGTGCAGTGAGCTGCTACACCCCTCAGTGTGCATTAGGGAATGTTGTGTTGATAACCAGCTTCTCTTGCCCAACCAATTTCCTTGGAAGTTGTCTGTGCAGGAAAAAAGGAGGGCAGAGGGGAAGTGAGGTCAAATACTTGCTCTTAATGCTAACCTCCTGATTTCTTACTGAGAAGTTGGTTTGGACATTCATCTTAGTTAAGTTAATGAACACAGTTTTACTTTCTTGGAAGTGCAGATATCACCAATCACTACAGAATGCTGCAGCCAAGTGTCATGGGGTAACCTTAGGTGGGATTTCCTGTACAGAACGAAGGAGGTGAAGCCGGAACCGATGTATGCAAAAGGAGGTATTACAGTTTCTGCCTCCAGAACTCATAAAACCAGGAGAGAATCTAAGGACTTCCTCTTTTAGACTGCTGGCTCGCTGAGAGAAAACCTGGTTCTCCCTGCCCCGTGCCCATGGGGAGATCCAGCTAGGCCACGCCGGGATGGTGCAAAGGTGGCGGCAGAGTGGGGGGGACCCAGACCGGCCTTTCAGTCCCTCACGGCGGCTCCATGCGAGAGAGAGCCAGGTGGACTCCGCTCGGCTCAGGCCGAGCTGGGAAAAGCTTTGTTCTGTTACCCCAGGCCGAGGTGACTCCGCGCTGCCAGTCCCACCCCAGCTGGCCGGGCCGGGCCGGCTCCCTGCGGCGCAGCCCAGCGCGGGACAAAGCTCGGGCCGGGCCCCTGCAGCTTGGACACGGCCCCATCGGCCCCGTTCCACACACAGCCCGGCATGGGAGAAAGCTCAGCCCGGGCCCCTGCAGCTCAGATGGGGCCCCGCCAGCCCCGCTCCGCACACAGCCCGGTGCAGGAGAGGGCTGGGGCCGGGCCCCTGCGGCCCAGACGCGGCTTGGATGGAGAGCGGCACGGGGGACTCTTCTCCCTCAGCTCGGGCGCTGGGAATGCTGCACCCAAACAGCGCGGGCAGAGGTCGTGTGACCATCGCCCGGCCGAAAGACAAATTAACCTTTTCAGTGTCAGGATGGGACTTGAAAACGTCCGCTTTCCCCCACACAGAAAGAGATGAAGACACCTACAAAAGGTATGACATGAAGACTACAAGTTAATGAATGAAGCAAGGCCTATATCCAGAAAAGGAGGAGATGAGGAGTGCCTAAACTTTGAGGCTGAATATTCTATTGTAAAAACATGTTGATATACTCGGCTATAATATACCCTGTAATATATGAACAATGGTCTAAAAGAGTGAAAAAGGGGAGATGTAATGTTCTAGCTACAGCCGGTGGACTAAGACTCCTGTGTAAAGATTCCTTGCCCTGGGAATAATAGAAGACTTGTGTTGCCGATATTGAGAAAAGGGGATTTCGTTGCCTCTGTAATAGAAATGTTCATCCTCAAAAGAGTACCTCAGTGACCATCATACACCCACTGTAGTTGTCCTGAGAAAACTACTAAAGTAGGAGGGGTTTTCCAAAACAAGCAGTTCTTTTTCCTTCCAGGCTGCTTGTATTGAGGCTGAAAACCATAAGAACTGTATTTCTTATGGGGGAAATCAACATAGTAAAGCAAGAGAAAACTTCTCTCCCTACATGAACTGAGAAAAGGACTATTCCAGAGGTGGTAAGTTAACTGAAGGTCGAAGTGTTGTTTTTTTGTATGGTCAGTGGGAAAAATAGAGAGGTGGGGGGAGAAGAAGGGTGTTCTAAAGGTTTTGTTCTGATTCCTGATTTTTATTATTCTTTTCTTTTAAGTCTGTTAATAAAGTCTCTTTATATTCCTTAAAGTCTGAACCTGCTTTGCCTACTTCTAATCCTTGTCTCATAATGAAATTAAATAATTTTAGTAAGTGTGTTAGTATTTAACCAAAAAACTTGAATTGGCGAACTCAAACCACTACACAATTGGTGTTTCCACCTGGTTTCCCAAAACTCTAAACCACAACACCAAGCTGCAGAGTTATTTCTTGTGTGCAAATGTGTCAAAATTTAATTTAATCTACTCATCAACCCAGACTTGCAGCCCCTCTGAGGAGGCCAACCAGACCTTGAGCAACATTTCATGCTTCAAAAGCAGAATTCCAGAGAAAGCCCTGGTCCCTTGAACAGGTCCTGAGGCCGCTGGCCCATGGGAGCAGCATCATGAAGCTCCATGCTGCAGAGTACCTCCTTCTACCCTTGCCCTCAGGACTGCTTCACATCTTTCTCCCTGAACCAGTGCAGAAATGAGGTACAGAGCCAGTGCACACACGACCCTCACCTCCTTGCCTGATGAAAGCAGGAGTGGTTGGGTGGTGGGGAGCAAGCACCAGCTCCAGGTTCGTCCCTGCTCTCACTGAGACAATCAGCACAATTTTTCTAACTCAACTGTGCCCCTTTTACCTGACCAGATTTTCCCTTCCCTTCCCAAATTTTCCCTTGTGTGATTTGGGTTGTTTTCCAAGGAAAGTAAAGTATTAACACCCAGAGGTCTCACTGCTAGCCCCTGGAAAAGTGTTTCAGAAGGCTGGTGGTTAGAATTTGATGGGCAGGGACCTTTTGCAAGCTCAAGGTTATGGCTGGTTACGAGCTCCTTCTCAGTGGAAGACCCTCAGAGAGAATATTTGATTTGGCTGAGAGATACTGGTGGTAAGAGAAGAAAGGCAGCACAGCCCTGGGGAGAAGAGGAGGAAGGTGAAGATCAGTGAGGAGGGCTGGCCAAGGGAGTAGAGGTAAAAAGTGTTTGGAAAACCAAGAAAGGAAGTCAAGGACCCTGACAGGATGCAATCCTGTAGAAATGCCGTGTGCATGCAGAGAAAATCCTGTATCTGTGTCTTTCCCCTGCCACTTCATCCCTCCTGAATCTCTCAATCATCTGGAGAAATTAAGATGATTATAATGAGAAATGTTGGCATCAATCTAAGCAAGATGGGATGCTCACAAAAATAATATTAATAAACGTTAGCTCCTAACACTGAGCTTCAGAGGGCTTCCCCCTGCCAGGACATCTTCCCTAAATAGATAATGTCCACTGCATAGATTCCTCTTTTATTCTGTGCACTCAGCAAACACCTCTCTATCTGCTCCTGAAAGCACAGAGCTAATTTCAATTTTGGCTGGATCACAGGCCAGGAATTACCTGGGTGGAAATGGTGGAGGTGAATTGCGAGTGGTCATAGACCCATCCGTGCTGGCAGTGCTGGATGATGGATTTGTTTTCTGGTTGCAGAGAGGAGTTGAACAGCAGGTGAAACTGAGGCTGTGAGAACATCTCACAGGAGCTGAAAGTGCCATCGGGCTTCCGAGGGATGTTGATGAGCAGAACTTCCTCCATGGTGAGATTCACAAATGCCTCTTGGTGTGGAATTGCACAGTGATGAGAGGGGGTAGCAGCAAGAAAATTGTGCAGCAGGAAATGCATGGGAAGGTTGATTCTTGGGAGGCATAGGATTGCCAAAATCAAAATCTGGAATCTGCCAAAGCCCCCAATTTCCAGCAAGAGATCCTCAAATTTCATCTTTCCCGTGGAGTTTGCTAATTCAGAACAGTTATGTACTGAGGAGCAGCAACATGAGCTTGAAAAGCAGCCTCTGTTCTTGGAGCTCAACTTCCCATGGCTTTTCATACAGCCCACCTCTTTGGACTTTGAGACCTTGCTGAAAGGTGCCAAAAGTCACAGTGAAACTCTCCACTTGGGGTACAGCCAAAGAAATTATCCTGTGTGCACTCAATACATCCCTTTCAAACGGATCCAGCACAAGGCACCGCTCCTTTTGCAGTCCTTTCCTCCTGCTGTGGTTTTGGAGAGGATCTCTACATTAGGAAGGGAGGCTGTCTGAAAAGTACTGTGAGAGCACTCTCATTCTCGTGTGAAGGTCTCAGGTGCTGCAGCGAACTCTGCCTGGTGTGAACTGGTCACCAGCCAGACCCACCGGACGATGGCAGAGGCCTCTGGGAGAATGAGGGTGTCCCAACTGTGTCAGGGCATGGAAGGACACCAAGCTGGGCTGCTGAGCACAAGCTAAGTGTGTTTTGGTGTGGTTTGTGTCAAGTCATGGCCTTGGAGCAGGGAGTGTAGAGAAGCTGAGAGCGTGTCTGGAAGGGAGATGTGTCTCAGGGTGGATGCAAACAGGCAGGTACCCTTTGGGGTGGAAAGATGGGTGAAGGCCACCTGCTCACCTGTGCCCTGCAAATAATGGAAAAAGTGAAAATATTTCCCCACAAAGTCCTTTTCTCCACCTGGAAAGGTGTTTTCCCAGGACACAGGCAAGGAGTTGATGAGAGCTGCAGTGGTGGCACGCAAAGAGGTGTGTCATGCTGAGGCCATGACATATTCTGCAGGGTCTGGCCCTGTGCTGGTGTGCTCTGGGGACCAATGTGACAGCCAGAGGAGTGAATGTGCAGCCCCTGACACAGCCACACGTGCTGCTGTCTCTGCTGCACAGGCTGGGGATGAGATTGGGGCAGTTAAATACAAAGCAGTGGGAGAAGGGGCTGACCCTGCCTGGGGTCGCTGCAGGACCCTCTCCTGCAAGTCCCTTCACACCCTCCTCACACTTGGGGATGACATGAGCTGACTGGGCCCATGGGGATAACACATCCCAGAAGGTTGTGTCCTAAGCTCAGGGGGCAGAGCATCACACAGCAAGGCAGCACCCTCCAAAGGCTACAAGTGAAGAAGTAGAGCAGTGGAGCTGCTGAGAGCTTGCTCCAAGTTATCTCCCACTGCATTTTCACACTCTCTATCTCTCTCCTCGCCGTCTGTGCCCTCCCTCCTCCACCAGCCCTGCAGTCTTGAGTGTTGGTAGGTGCTGATTTGTCATCTCCAACCTTTCTCCAAGCTGTTGCCCCGGGACATGCTCTGCATTAAAGCAGCTCCAGTTTGGCCAGTCACCCTGAAGGCAGGGTCGTTTGGTGTTGGGATGATGCAGGCACAGCAAGAGTCTGGGCACAGGGAATGTTGGAAGTGGTGCTGGCTGCTGGGAGCTGCCTGTCTGCACTGCCTTGCCCTGCAGCCAAGGGCTGGGAGAAGGGGCTGTAGAGCAGCAGGGAGGGATGAGGAGATCCAAAAAAGCTTTTCACAGGGCTCCTGCTGTGTCTGATGGCCCAGACTGAGTGTCGCCCAGACATTAAGTGCTGCGAGGGCACAGAGCAGAGTAACACCACAAGCTGTGACCTTAAGAGACCTTTCCCCTCTTCAGTAGCATACCTGCCCACTCATGTTTCACTAATGTGCTGCCCCAGTGCTTGGTATGAGGCATTTCAGTACTCATCCTTCGACAGGCACGAAGGAAGCACACAGGAGTGAAGTAGGGACACCTGACAATGCTGTGCCTCCAGGGTTACAGTTTAAGCTAAAGTTGAACTAAAGGATAATTTTTTTTTTTTCCACTACTGGTCTTCTAAGAGCAAGGAAGAGAAACTCTAATTGATGTGCTGCTGAATATTTAAACTGGAAACAGATCCAGCCTCCCCATCAGAAATGAGATTATGAATCAGTTCTGCAACTCCCCAGGCTCTGCTACTCATACTGCATTGCTTAAAATGTACATTGCTCTATTTCTTCAACCCAAATGTGCTCCTTTAACCAGTGATCAGCTTTAGTTAATGACCAACACATGTGCAAAGGCTGTGACTGACTTGACTGAATTAACAACTTGGTTAATTAGACCTGACTCAAACAGCCTGAACATGTCTGGTGAGAGCAGTCAGACTCCTCTGCTGTACTGCTGTCACACATGATGATGGGAAGAAGAGTTTACTTTTTACTTCACACATGGTAACACTTCCTTTTGCAAACATTCTTTCTCCTCCTTTTCAGGATGTCAGCTACTTGTTGAGAGGGTTTGATTATTAAATTACTTGGTCACTATTGTGTTAGCTTTTCTATTTCCAGCAGTAATTTCCTAACACCTTCCATGGAGCTGCAATAGCCTGGATGGTGCAAGGAGTGAAGGAGCTGATCTGCTCCTTTAGCAATTGGAGCCAGAGGTGTCTCAACTGCTGCAGAGTAGCTGGAGATCTGATCAGTTCTTGCAGGCTGGTGCTTAAATGATAATTTGCTCCTATGGGAAAGCTGCGGACCCTGAAATCCTGCCTTCTCTCCAAGTAATGCCTCAATGCCATGAAAATCCATGTCCATCAGAGCCACTGAACTAGACTTGCTCTCAGAGGGCAGAAGTGTCCCCTTCTCACCTACTCTGATGCCTGCAGGAAGCAGATGTGGCACACGCTGAGAGGATCTAGTTTTTCTGTAATCTGTAAAAGCAGTTTAGACAGGGAGATCCCACACAGCTGGCAGTGTCAGATGAGGATTCCTGCAGTGTCAGTCTAAGGTGCACTGTGCTGCAGCAGCATGTCCAAATGCTATTGGCAGGGTGTGTGCCCACCAGATTTTGTAGCTTAGCTGGAGAAAGAGAAGGTGCAGCCAGCAAAGAGGTCCTGGGGTTCCTGAAGGTCTCTGGTGGCAGAAGAAATGGAGTTTATGCCATTCTGGCTTGGTGCCACATTAACAAGACTCTGCTTTCCATTGCTTGCAGTTGTCTTGTGTGCAGCTGTTTCACTCGACTGTACAACTGACAATTGTTTTGTAAGCAGACTGGTTCTGGCCAAAGCTTCTTTTCCCGCCTGTCATAAATACAACATTGATTCCACCTTAGTATGAAAGGCCACGAGCCACTTCCATGTCTTCTGCTGTGTGTGATCATGGATCCACAGCCAGAACTTGCATGCTCCCTGCTTCCCAGACAGGCCTTGGGAATCCCCCAGGTCTGTCTCATGCCCCTTCTTACCCCTTCCCCTATCTCATGGATCTATTTTCATGTCATTTTCCTCTAACTGGTGCTGTTGGGAAACTGTAGCAGGGCAGAGATTCAGCCCAAGTTATTTGGCTGCATTTTACTGAGGAAAGGGCAAATCCAAACTCCTCCTTTGGTCATGGAAAGAAAGACACAGCAGGAATAGGAAGTCCAGACAGGATCAAATGTTTTCAGGGGTGAGATTCCATTTAATTAAATCACTCTCACTTAGACAGGATAATCCTGTGTGAAGTAAAACATTGCCAGGGAACTCAAAATAACCCACTGGTTCAGGGAGCAGCATGAGCAGGGAATGATGACCCAGGAGCTGGGAAGACTCCAGCACTGGCCATGTCCTTCTCAAATGGGCACAGACCCTCTCTCAGCATGGCTGGCAGAGCTGGGGGTGTGACAGAGCTCATCAACAGCCCCAGCCACAGCAAGAGGATGAACCAGGACCAAAGCCCTTCCAGAGAGCCTGGAGCAGGAGAAGGGCTGAAGACAAAGCTACAAGGCAGGTCTAAAATCCATGCAGAAACCAGGGCAGGAGGCAGGAACATGTTTAATGCAGCTCAGATGGATGGGAAACACAGGCCTGAGCAGAAATGAGGACCTGGGCTATAAGCAGAAGGTGCTTGGTGGCAGGTGCAGGGGAGTAACATCCATTAGTGTCCTTGGGGCCCCAATTCCCTGAAGGGCCAGGGCTTTACATCAAAAACTCAGGGAATGCTGCATGGGGAGCTTGGAGCAGGCTTTAGCATCCTTTAGCAGCTGGAACAGTGTTTTTGGAAAGCCTGTGCAGACAGTAAAGGTGTGGGAGTGAAAATAAACACAATCACAAACTCGCACTGAAAGTAGAGACCGGGAGATGGTGACAGAGACTTGTAGGGAATTCCTGAGTGGGTGAAACAGTGCTTCTCTGCCAATGTGGCAGAGTGCTTGTCAGGTCCCAACAGCTCCACAGCTACATCCTGAATTTCCTTCCCTTCCCAAGGGGCTCCTCCCCAGAATGAGTAAAGAAAAGCTACAGAGTGTCCAGGGAACCTGCTTTGACCACACAGCACCACGCTTTCAGTGTTCGATTTTCTCTGCCTTCCTTCACTGATCACCTTCCTCCACTAATTATCTTGTTCCACCATCTTTCTCATTTAATCTAAGCATCTCCTGACTCCTATCTTGGGTCACCAAGACTTGAGTTTTGATTTTTCTGCCCCGTGTTTGAATGAGGATCTTTTCCATTTTGCAGTTTCAGCAATATGGGAACTGACTCAGTCTTCTCCTCAATCAGTAAGAAACTCACTCAATACTCCATCTCCAGTATTAACAAGAAACATGGGAAAGAGAGTAGGGCATCTAGTATTACTTTCCAGATGGTCTTCTTGCCTCCAACCTATTCCTAGTTTGAGGATGCAGTTTTTGTGACTACTATGAGACACACTGTCCCAAACTTGTTGCTTATTGAGAGCTTTCAATTTACATTTATGTTTTGGAGTTAAAATTCCCATGTAATATTAGAGGTCTCTTCCAGCCTGAAATATCCTATGAGCCAATGGACATTACATCACAAGGTTTTGGGCTTGTTTAGCCTGTTATTTTAAATCTGAGGCTTTATCTCACTGTTTCAAACATGAATTAGTGAATTTAAACAGCTGGACTCAATTGCATTATTTTGACATTTTTTGGACATGATGAAACCTGTGTGGATGCTGTATGTTTTTTGTTGTCTCCAGGTGCTCTCTACAACCTGACACATTTTTGCAGCTTCCCTGAAGCTACAGGCTTGAAGGACTTTTTCTCACTGGCATGAGAAAGGATCCTTGGGTCTAACTGTCCTTGGATCCCGCTGACTCCGGAGCCCCATGGTGAGGGTCCATGGCAGCCTCCCTCTGACATTAGAGGGAAGATGAATGCAAGGTTGGGAATAACAAGCGTTTCCTTGCAGTGCAGGCTTCCACTGCAGTGCTGAGGCACTCCTGTGGCTTGGCTTGTCTGCACTGGGGCTTTTCTTGTCTTGAAATACCTCAAGGTGATTGCAGAAGAAACATCTCTGAGCCAAACAGTCTCTTTGGCTTTTCCAGAGATAACAAAAGCTGCTCCAAATAAAGATTCTGCCTCCTCCTGCAAACCCGTCTTTTCCTATTTTGTGAGGCTGTTCCAACATGAGCAGTCTGGTTTAGTTTCTTCCTCCACTCGCCTTCTCACTTGACAAAAACAGAGGCTGAACCCAGCACGTTGTTCCTGACAAACCTGCCTTCCAGAGAACCTCTTATTTTGCCATCCAGGGGTGGTGATAAAGCCCCTCTAGCAACCCCTCCTGCTGGCAGCCAATCCATGCAGTTCTGAAATATTTCTCTATTTCCCAGTTTATGCTGCTCAGCTTTAATTTTCATCTGCCTGCTCCTGACACAGACTTTTAGGAATTTTTACGTCCCACTGTTTATTTTTATGATTTTGGATCCTACACTGGAGTCAAATATGTTTTCTTTTGACTATAGGAGACAGAATAAAATATGCCATCACAGGAACATCTTTCCAAGGGAGCATTTATTTTTTATGCTTTTCTGTTCCCTCTTCCACCACCCCATCCCAAAGCTGTAACAAACTGTTACTACACAACCCTGATGTGGTCTGCACACCAGAGGCATGAGGTAACTTGAGCATGGTAAAATAAATGTTGTAAAAACTGTCCTCAGCTTAAACATCAGATGGACAGAGAGTATTAAAAGTCAAACCATGCCAAGTTACTGTTCTGCTTTTGTTCCACTTCCCACATATTAATGTGCAAGTCCAGCATCTCTACAAATGTTACTTAACTGTGGCATCTAGACTTTGAAAAGGATATTTTTTAGTGTTGTTGTTGCTGTTAAATAAGCAGGCTTTTCTCTCTGACAAGTGCTGTTTTGGAAGTGGATGGCTGCCTGCAGTGCAGTTGTAAATAAGGTTCATGGTGAAGGAACATGTCTTGCAACACCAATAAACCCAAGACACCAATGAAAAGGTAGACAGGCTTTTAATGGCATGATCCAGAATCCCCTTTTAATAACAAATCTAATGACAACTGTGTCTGATATGAACAAGAAATGGCATAATAGTTTATTTTTTTAAGATGTGATCTGAAATTAAGACAAATGCCAGGTGGATCTGTACACAGACAGGGCTTCTGTGATGCATGCCAGATTTTATGGCCAAGAAATTTGCCATGCAGTTGAACCAGATTGTGGTTCCTCAGTTGGAGTCCTACATTCTGTTTGCAGTGTGTAAACATTCTCCAGCTGCTTTCCTAAAGAATGCAAAGAAGATATGTGGAAAGATTTAGCCTTGGGATTCAGTCAGATTTCCAGGCAGGCAGTACCACGGAGCAGAAGTCCTGTCTCCAGAGAGTGCCAGAGGTGAAGGAAAACATCGGTGCGCCAGGTACAACATCCGAGTGTAGAGTCACATGCTATCGTGTTAAAAGGAGATATATAAAATTATCTGTGTTTCCAGCTCCAATTCCTGTCTGGAGAAGCAGCAGCAGGTCCCGTAGCACAGCAGTCCTGCCGACACTGGTTTCACACACGTCTTGCAGAGCTCATCCCACCCTCTGCAGGGATGGTCCCAAGCCTGTGCCGTACATTCCCGAGGAAGCATCAGCCCCAGCCTCCTTCAGAGATGCCAGAGCTCCCTGCGCTCCAGGCAGGGCAATATGGGTCAAGCCAGAGGCAGAGCAGCCACTGAGCAGCACCATGCTGACACCAGTCCCGCAGGATGTTCGCCAAAGCAGAGCTCTCACCCCTAAGGCCCCTCTGGCTCGGGAGCTAAGAGCAGAAGGAGTTATTCTCTTGGTCCTGACCAGGAACCCAGCTCTGGATTTGCTTTGCTAGCTCCCTTCCTCCTTTCAGCAAAGAGGGCATCAGTGTTTACTTTAAACCTGCTTTCCAGCCATTTGCAGCTCCAGAAATAAAAGGGATAATGTTCCTCCTTGTGACCCAGGGCACTGGCCTGCAATGGGGCAGGACCTGCTGCATAGGTTGATGACCAAGCCTGCCTCAGGCCCTGCAGAACTGAGGAGAGCTTCAACCCCCCAGGCAGAGAGGGACTGACCTGGAGGGAACGTACTGTGACTCTGAAGACAAGATTTGCTAGGGGAGCTACATTAGGAATGAAGCGACAGGAGAGTTGGTGTATAAATCACTGTCATTTCATGGGATTCTGGCTGCACTCAGGATCACAGCTCACCTCAGCCTGCAGGCAGAGCTATTCCCTGGCCTCACAAAACTACCAACCCCACTGGCCGTGGAGGTGCTAATATCAGCTGTCTCTGCATAGTCCCAGCCCCTTGGAATGCAGCACCTGCTGCTGCTGAAGAGCACAGCCACTGGGGGTTCTGCAGATGATCTCGGGAGCCAGCACACAGTAAGCCCACAAGTTCCCACCCAGCAGCCCAGTTACAGGCACATGCCACATGAGGAAAGGGCCTGAACAGCAGCCCAAGCTCTCTTCCTTGTGTGGAGGTGCAGGAGTAGCTGGCAAACAGATGGAACCAAAGGTGGTTGCAAACTCTTAGGCGGTCCCTGTGGGCTTTGTCAAACCAGACCAGCACTGCTGGAGCATGGGCATGTTTCAGTTCAGCCAGAAGAAACTCATTTGATACCAAACTCATTATGTCCACAATGGGACTTTTAGTGTATTCACAGGATTAATTTAACTGCAGGTGACTGATGTGTGGGACAAGGCCTTATGTGGGCATTGCACATGGAATAGTGGTGCAATTCCATGTGCATGCCAGGGGTCACTAAACTACACAGAGAAGAAAGAAGTGTGCTGAGGGACCACTGAGCAGCTACTGGAGCTGCCCAGGCGCTCAGTGATCATCTTACATAGGATCTACAGTGAGAAAACACCTCTGTGTTGGAAAGGAGAAATGTGAAAGATTTTCTTGCCCCAATACAACCTGCTTGGGATCAAAATGTTTCGACCCACCAAACTCTCGGTGCTTGTGTTAGCCAGGGGCAGCCACATGAACAGCAATGCTCCAGATGCTGATCCATGCCCCACAGAGCTGTGTGTCAGTCCAGCAGCTGTTGCAGGTCTGATGGCAAGCAGGGCAGCTGTCAGCCACCCAGGCTGGCATGTTTTGGCCCTGGTTCGTGCTCAAGCTGGTGGAGCCTCACAGCTGACATGTACTTTGGTAGAGTGGTACCCTGTTCCCCCATCCACATTCACTGCACACAGCAGTCAGCCCTGCAAACATCTGAAATCACAGATGAGACTTCTCTGAAGGTAGCAGGACCCTTTTTAACCTTTAGTCACTATATATAATGGTCACCATTTATATTGTTATAATAATAATAATAGATATATAATAATATTCTTTACTTAGAAAGGGCAAGCAAAGTCTCCTGCCTCTTACTGATTCCAAGCACAACTGACACAGAGATATTTGCTACCAAAACACCTTTTGCACCAAGGCAAGCAGAAGTGCCTGTGCTGCCAACCAGACAAATTGGTTAAGCAGCTCCATCCATCCGTGTGTTTGAGCCTCTCCACAGTATCAGCCTGACTGGTACCATCTGTCCTTTTTCTCCCTCTGCTCATATAATCCATTGCCACACTGGCTTAGCGCTGAGGACTGCCTTTCAGATTCCCCACCTGGCACATCCCCCCTGCATCCATGTGTCTTTGCAGGCAGCTCCTGGCCAGACAGCAGCCACTGGCTGCTTTTCACCAGCCAGGGTGCCATCTTCTTGGCTGGTGGGCAAGGCTCCTGCAGTGATGACTCAGCATGACACCAGGCAGTCCCAAGGACTCTTGTAGTCCCAACACAGATGAACAAGACTTATCTGTCCCTACCTGTGCAGATGAACTCATGGATCAAGGAACAGTGGTGGCCTGTCCCAGGCATTTTCTCCAGACACACTTGGGCACAATCACCTGCAAGGACACACACCACCAGCAGTGCTTGAGCTGCCCTGTGTGCCCTCGAGGGGCTTGGAAGAGCTTGCAGATGACTCAGAGCAGAGAACAGCACAGTCCTGCCTCTCCCACCTTTCCGGGATGTGACAGCCCACTGTGTCCCGTGATGCCAGACTAGATCCTCTGGCGTTCCTCAACACCTAACTTCTCCCTAACATCACAGGCCTCATCTCCTCTTGTCCCCAGACATGTTCTCCTCTGTTTGCTCCAACTATGGCAGGTGCTCTTCCAACCTTCCTGCAGGGCTGTGGAAGAGAGGACGCAGAGGGGCTGCTGATCCTTTTGAAGGATTGTTTTCTCAGTAACACTAGCAGAGAGCACCCCTGATGATCCTACAGATGCCAAAAAATGCCTCAAGAGACACACACGAAGAATGTGAAATTCAGTGTGTGCTGCACTCTCCTGCTGCCCTCCATGCCAGGGACAGCTGGGAAGCAGGGCTGTGCAGGGGCAGGGAGCCTGGCAGCACAAGCACGAGGAGAGATGACTCACGCTGGTCTCGGATCTCTGTGGACCCAGCTGCACCCTCAGCCCAGCCCTGTCAAACAACACTGTGAACAACTGTTATTTTCTGCGCTGGCCATCTTTCCCTTGTTTTCTGGAACCTGTGGGACCTGTAAGGTGGCTCTCCAGTATATCCCAGCTTTGGCATGTGTCCCGGTGGGACCAGGAATCTACTGCACCACAGAGAGAGATCATACCTTGGTGTCACCAGAAGCCTGCCTGCTTCTTGTGGTTGGGTCATGGTAGAAAGACCTCTTAGAACACAGCTCGGTTTCACAGAAACCTTTTAATACGAAAAAGTCCCCATAGTCCTGTGAAAGATTTCACTGTATGGTTGCTTCACAATTAAAAGCCTGCCCAGTTTCTTCATCTGCTGTTCTCAGCTGCTCTGTCTTCCCTGCTTTCATGTGTCAGAGGAAGACCACAGAACCACAGAACCATAGAATGGTTTGGGTTGGAAGGGACCTTAAAGATCATCCAGTTTCAGCCCCCCTGCCATAGACAGGGACACCTTTCACTAGACCAGGATGCTCAGGGTCCTGTCCAACCCGGCCTTGTCTCTGCCCTGGACCTTCTTTCCTGACATAGGGCCACAGAAAACTGTCCTTTAAACTTTTTCCTGAACAAATAACACTGATTGTGCTTTATTGGCTTCCCATGATGAGGCAGTTTTACTAACCCTGTTAATAGTCCTGTAGTCCTCTCTCCAAGCTCTTTCAATGTCATTTCTGGCACGTGCATCTAAGACTTGGATGGAGCATCTGGTAAAGGCTTCATAACCAAGTCTTACCATCTGAGCACTCTAAAATTAATAGCCCTCCATTAAAGTAATAGGAGTCCCATTATTATTTATATTTCTGGAAAGAATCTGTCTTTGGGTTTATTCTGTTTTCTAGTTTCTAAACCTGCAGCGCATACTTAGTTTCTAGTCTGACCCACACTTCAAACTCACAGAAAGTGATAGTGCCACCAGAAGAAGTAGTCACAGTCTCTGTGTGTCCTTCTTCTGTTGTGTGATCAAATGGTGAACCAGATGAAAAGCAAACTGGTGAATCAGAGCAGTTTGTGTCATGCTGGGTCAGCATTTCCAGCCACTTTATCAAACAGCTGCTGCAGTGTAAATGTGGTGGAACTGTGCAACAAAGCAGCTGGAACTTGGAGGGATGTTGCTTTTGATGGCAACATCAGCTCAGTCCATCAGACCAGCCTGAGTTCCTTCTGAGTTCCCAGTGCTGCTCTGCAAAGGTGAGCTGCTTACTTGACCAGCTGTGCTGCTTACTTGACCAGGGCGAACCACATCAATGGAAAACACTTTGAGCTAGGTGAAAAAAATTCTTGGTGTTGGCAACACTGAGACTGTCATATAAAGAGGTAATTCCTGTCTCCTGTTTCTACACATTTCCCTGGTCAGGTGTGCAAGCAGTACTCTTTTCTTCCAGCCACCCTGTCACAGCTCTCTTTCCAGGACTCCTGTAGATATGAGCAGCTTCAGGATTCCTTGAACTCGATGGCCATCAGTTTGTATTCATGTTCAAAGGAATCAAGGTTTTTACTGTTCAGATTCCTCTGTCAAGCTTTGTTGTCTGCAAATAGTAAGTATTTGCAGGTAGTTGCAACTGCAGGAATGGGTGTACAGAGCAGCTGTATTTTTGTTCTGCCTCAAGCAAAGCCTCTTTTAGGCATGACAATGGTGTGAAGCACAAAGTATTTGGGTCTGGAGTGTTTTCTCTTGTGAGGAGTGGGGAAAATTTAGTCTACTTCAAGATCTCATGAAGCTCAGACAGGTCTCAGTCCTCCTTACTTTCACTTTCAAGCCTTTCTAATTAGTCTGGGGGCTAAACGGTTGATTTGGCTCTAGCTGAGTGCTAAGCTTCTGCTCAGATAGTATTACTTGAAGAGCACAGCCCTTGCTTTTATGTTCACTTTGTTCGTCCTCAACGTGTGGCAGAGGTGAGCACCAAGGAAAAGACGTAAACCCCACCTCTGCCACTCAACCCAGTGTCTCCTCAGATAGAAATGCACATGGCCATGGCCTACCAGCAAACCTCTCACGGCAAAGCAGCAGGTTTTGGGTATACTACAGGATAATAATTTCCCACCCTGCTGTGTAGGGAAAGTTTCAACCATAGTGCCAAAATTCACAAACACCAAGAGCGTGACAATAAAACACAAGGAATTCAGGTGCAAGGGGCACTCAGGCTAAAGGCATCCAGTGACTATTCAAATCTTCACGATGGAGCTGTGTTTGGTGGACTACGGGTCTGTGGCACCAACCATGCTCAAGCTGAGAGGAACCACCCTTGCTGGGAGATGTGGTGTCCACAGATCACAGTTTGGTATTTGCGACAGAAGTGGCTGCAGTGCGCTCCCTTCTACATTAATTAGCAAGAGCTCTTGATTTCCCAGCAAGCTGCCTACACACCCCTACTTCCATCTACGTACCCACCACACAGGCATCTGCTGAAACAGCAGCAGTGTCTGAGAGCCAATGCTAGACAGCCTCCTCTGTGGGACATATCGGAGAAGGTAGGAGCATCCAGCACGACCTGCCTGTCTCCTAATTCCCACCAATAGAGGCATCTCTGGAAAGGAGAGAAGAGCCCTCTAGTCCTTGCCCCTTCTCTTATCTCAGTACACAAGGATGCATTCATCCTTCTTGAATAAGCTAGTGGCAATCCCTTGTTAACACAGGTGGTGAGAGGGTGAGCCAACACCAGGGGGATGGTGGCGACCAAGGCTGGTGTTTTCCCAGCAAGGAGAAAGGAAGGAGCTGCCTGAAGGACAGGAGCCTTTCTCTTTACCAGGCCTTGCTCTTGTCACCTCTGCTCCTCTTTCCACAGCTGGTCGGTGTTGAGGACTGGTATTGCTAACAGAGAGAGGGGAATCCCTGGGGAGGGAGGCAGGTCAGGCACTGGGCAGGCTGCCTGGGTCACGGTTTGGTGCTGTGCGTTAGCAAGCGTGAGCTGCGGGCTGGGTGTCTCCCTTGGAAAGGCTCCGTGGCTCAGAGGCTGCCAGGCCCGTGGGAGCTGATTGCAGTGTGGGGTGAGAGTGAGTGAAGCATTCAAGTACAGCTACTGCTATACACTCGTGGGTCCAGCATGGAAGGCTGTGCTGCAGCATCTCAAGTGTATACTATATGCAGAAGTTACCCAGTCTGCTGGGCTCGCAGAAGGTCATTATCTGGCAGCTGCCTTACTTTCCAGGGACACCTGCTTTCCTTTGGTTGCTGGACTTTGAGTCTGGGTTTTTCCTCTTTGTCGTTTTTTGGCCATGCCAGGAGATGGCAGGGAATCTCCTGTAGGCCCTGGGGCCTGAGCTGAGGGCTGAGGTCGGGGGGAAGGAGGAACTCGCTGTGGAGCAGTCCCTGGTTTATGCTGTCGGCAGGGAGAAGGACTTTCCCTCCGAGGCAGCAGCTGGCTTCTGGGGGAAATACTGGGGTTCCTGGAGGGAAGGACAGGGCTCCGAGGGTATGCACCGCTGGACCTCTGCGAGCTGCTCCGTGGAGGAAGAGTAGTGGAACTCGGTGTCGAAGGAAGCCGACTTTGTACCTGTGTCGTTCGGCCCTCGTATGGGATGCTTTCAGCTGGTCTTTGAGTCTGAAGCCTGCAGGGGAAGAAAAAAAGGGAGGATGAAAGGGAGTTTTGCAAGGGGCTTCTGGGCTTCTGGCAGGATTGGCATGAATGTTGCCATGCAATTACAAGGAGTCTCCAGCACCAGGATGGCAGAACCTATGCTGTGAACCAGATGGGCCACTAGTTTGAACACCATCCTGTAACTGGTGAGTGTTTGCCCTGATTCTCCAGCACTCTCTGAGTCAACACGCAGACACGGTATCTGGGACTCTTCTTAACATGCAGAATGGATGCAGCAACCTCTTCCAAGGCAGGAGATACAACCTGGGAATGTGGGCATGAGGTGGATTGCACCAGTTGGCCTCTGATGGTAACTGTGATGGAAGATAAATCAACTGAGGCAATCTCAGCTGGCAGCCTCGCTGCTTTGCAGCTCTAATCACAATAGTCAGGCCAGGCCTCCCTGCAGAGTCATGGCTGTGCTGCAAAACTGAGAGCTCAGCACTGGGGGCATCTGCTATTATCAGACCAAGTGAAAGGGCTTGTAAAAGGAAAGGTCGCAAAGCCAGGGCAAGAGAAGAGAGGCTTCAAAAAAAGAAGACAGAGAGGTGAGTATTTCACACACCTGTAAGCTGGAATGACTGTTGGAACAAGGATGGACTATGCATTCAAGCTGAGTAAAGGATGAAGAAGTGGGAAGTGAGCAAAGCCCTTGCTGTGTCTCCTCAACAAGCCCAGCTCTCTGCATTTCTCACTATTTTGGTCTTACCTGCAGGCAGCAGCTGCATCCTGCGGGGAGCCACACAGCCCTGCAGCAGCCACTGAGCTCTCGGACCTCGCTGCCTCCAGCGGCGTTTTCACCGGCATGATGGGACGAGGAATTCTGCTCCTTGTGCTTATGGCTCTCTCTTCTCTCCCCAGCAGTGCACCCTTCTTCTCTCCCTTCTGTGGGATGGAGTCATCAGAGTCGTGGGTGTCCTCCTCAGAACCGGTGGCTGACAGGGTTTCGGAGGCTCGCCGCTGCTCGTCGCTGGAGGAGGCCGAGGAGGAGGCACCCGAGGCCAGCCTGAGGAGGCGGCTCTGTCTCTTCTCCATCACCAGGCGAGCCAGGTCGGGTTGCTTTGCCCTCTTATAAAGCCTTTCTTTGGCTGAGAGTGAAGTTGAAAGGTCTGAGCCAGTGTCCTCCTCAGAGAACAAAATGGGTATCCGACTCCTATACCTGGAGCCCAGCGGCCTCCTGGGGCCCTGCTGCGGCGTCTCAGGGAGGGTCTCCGCTCTCTTCAGGTGTTCTGTCACTGATGCTGCCTTCTTGAGGCCAGGCTCCCTTGCAGACACCTTGTCAGGCTCTTCCAAGTCCAGAGAGAGCGCCGCTTTGCCGGAGAGCTCCGGCTTGTCCTCGGGAAGCTTTGGCATGCCGTTGGGAAGGGCTGGCTGCTCCCCCCCAGTCTCTGAGGTGGTCTCGATGTGATTGGCCGAAAGCGCACAGCTCTCGGTCTCTGCCCCTTCCAGCCCGGAATGGATGCTTCCGTTCTCCACCAGAACCAGGTTGTCCTCCAGCTCCTCCTCGATGATGACCTCCTCGAACTGCCCCGGCGGGCAGTACTCCTCGTGCCGCACCAGCTGCCCGCTGGAGGACATCACATTTAGGTGGGTCTTCTCAGCAATGTGAACAAATGTGCGCTCAACTTTGGTAAATGGGGAGGAAGCTGTAGCCACTGCCACAGGAGGCTTTGGTTCAGATTTAAGGACTGAGGACAGGGTTCCTGGCTCAGACATGTCCAGCTGGCTCCCCATGGGCTGTGGCCGCTCGCTCTGAGGTGTCAGTGCAGCAAGAGTGCCCAGATCAACTTCTGGAGGTAAATCTGTGGCCACTGGAGACTTTTTCAGATCACCTGGTGAAAACAGCACTAATGTTTTTGAGCCTTCCTCCAGCTCCAGGTCCCCGTCAGCAGTGGATGCTCGACCCTTGGACCCCTTCTGGTCATCAGCCAGGAGTGTGGACGGTGCGCACTCCTGGCTGTGCTCCGTGCTCTTCTGACTCAGGTCGCTGCTGGAATCACTGTGCATGTGAATCTCATTGCCCTCCTCCTCTTCCTCTCCCTCATCCTGCTCATCTTCCTCTTCCTCACAGTCTTCCTCATCTTCTTCCTTCTCCTCCTCCTCTTTTCCATTCATTTCCAGATAAGGTTCCAGAGGTTTACAAGGAGCAGTCAAGACAATATTTGAGAAATCAACTTTCTTTATCCGCTGGGATAACTTAGGCTTTTCCCAGTAGTTGCACATATCTTTTCTGAAGTCTTGGTAAGGCAAACTTAAAGGGACCGCCTTGGGCAGGCCATTAATTTCAAATGACTTCAGCACGTATGCCTGCAAGAAGACAAATGTGACAAAAGAAGAGGGTGAGTTAGCATTCAGACACAGCATTGACACAGAAGACATCAGGACCAACAGCAGCAGGAAGAATCCACAGAAAGCATCTAGTCCATCACGATTCCAAAATACATGCCTGAGCAATCATCACTCCATCATTTGACTTGTACAAACCTTAGGAGAGATTCACAGATACTTAGCAATGAAGGAAGAAAAAAGTGCCAAAGAAGTTCCTTTGTCAGCAGTCTTTAACCTTGTCCTAAAAGAACCATTTTCAAGCAGTTCCTCAGGATTTTTTCACGTCTCAATCTTCTTCAGCATTTATATATTTATTTCAGTCTTTATATATTTACATAATCACTCCTTCCTTACTGGAATCACTTAGCAACTCTCTTTTATGCCCAGGCCACAGTGAACTCAAGGGGCACTTGTGGGCTAGATAAATTTCCTGATCACTTTCCATTATCATCCACCATTGTCCTTCGGGCAGTAACACTTGTAGTGCCCTACACTACTGTGTTCTCCTGGTGCACCATCCAGCCCCCCTTCTGCTCCCATATCCCCCTAGCAACTCCTTATTCTGTCGCCTACAGGGTTCTGCTTCCACTAAAACCATCAGCAAGTCATGGAAGCTGGCACATAAAGTGTCATTATCAGACCATGGAGTGCCCAACCAGGAGGAGTGAAGGGCAGACAGGACAGGTGGTGGGGACACTGTTTCTCCAGCAGCAGCCTGTGAAATGGTTGCAAATGATCCTACAGAAAAACAGCAGCTCACACACACATGCACACACTTGACCAAACAAGGCCAAAATAAATAGGAAATGCCTGTCAAGCATGGCCTAATTAACAATCAGCTGCAAATGAAAATCACATCAGCACCACTCTGCAGAACGGATTTAAAACCAAATAACTTACAGCACGCTTCTGCAAGGGCTTGCAAACTGTAACTTGTCCATAAACTCAATAATGCATCACATGTTACCCTTGAAAAGTCCTAATCATGAACAGCAGGGCTCTCAACATCTGCGTTTTCCAGTGGCATTCGATAGCGCCAGAGGACATTCAGGCTACACAACTAAACACGCACCCACTAAACCATTTGAGCTCCAGAGCTGCCAAGAGCTACCACATTCACCTGGCCATGGGAATGGATCTTTTTGTCTCTACTGGGGAGAAAAAGCCCTCAGTGGATTTTCAGTCCAATGGCAACATTAAAAATTGTGCTGAAAATCCGCATGTGCTGAGCCTGAAAAATGTAGTATTTTTATGCTTGTGTACAACAGAGACATTTCAAATACGTTGGTGGGCAGCATCAAGCTGTTCTGCATGGTGGTAAGTTGTTATCCAGTTAATGTTTCTTTTTATATCTCATAAACGAAAACACTGGCTGGTTTTGGCAATAGCTGTGGAATCCAAAGGGGCTTCTCTTCTTTCATTAATGCTGAAGCCTGGCCCTGAAGATGGCCCTGTATTAGGCTGATTTGGGCTTTCACTGACCCACTCTACCTTTTGTATCAGGATGGCAGACGTGGAACTTGGATTGGTAAGAGGCACTTACCACCCTCTGCAAAGGAAATTACCCATGTGGCTTCGTCCCTCAGGCATTTCTTGGAAATTAGTTCATTCAACAGCCTAGGATTGGATTATGCATGTTGGCTGGGTTTGGTTTTCCCAAGAAATACATCCACAGTGCTATTCCTGGAATCCTAAACAAACATGCACTTCCCCAGTGGGAATGGGACCTGACCAACATCTTGCCTTGTGCTGAGCCTCCCACTGGAATGAGTTCCACAACCCCAACAACAGCTCCTCTGCTGTTCTACCTCACACCATTTTCAAGATGCTGTTTGATGATGCAGGTGGACAATTGCTATTTTCTCTTTGCATAGTGAAATATGCACTTGCATAGACCTTCAAATCTCCTCCCAGCCCTTGGCTTGTGTCATCTCTTCCGCTTTGTGGTCAAGGTGAGCTGAATCCAGCCCTGAAGAGCACACCCTATACAGGCCAGAGATACAGTTTCTGTGCCCTGCAGTCTGCCCCACCAGCAACCCTGTCTCCTGCAAACCCTCTTTCCTTAATAGCTTTTCCCTTGCAAGACATCAAAAGTTTTTCTGAGATGAGGTTGCACTAAGCAATAATGTATGACATGGAACTGGACAGCAGGATGTTGCTGTAAGAAAAATAGTAGTTCTTTATTTCTTGTGCTCTGGTGCCCCTTTGCTACCATTGAGTCACGCTGTAGATAACTTTCTAACCTCCATGTATTTCCATTTCCACAAATTCCTTGCAGTATTTAGTACAGGGACCGCCTTTCTGTTTGTCATTTCAATTTCTCCATGTATTTCTACTTCCCTGCAAGGACATTGCACCCTAAGCACAACAGTGACTGCTTTGCTTCTACCTTTGGGAGACTTGGACTGCTTAACCTGCTGCACGCAGTACCCCAAAATTGCCAGAGTGCATTCCTTGAAGCAGCCCAGGACAGTCACTGCTTTGCCATTGGTAAATGCACGATGGAGAAAAGTCCTAAGAACACCAATATCCAACTACAAGAAACTGCTGAACAAGGTGTTCCCAGTTGAACCCCTCACTAGAGAGACTTGGGTCCTATCTTGACAGTCATTATGTGTCTTTTGTACTACATCACACTCTGCTGCTCTAGGACTATTCCCCAAAGGCCAGAGAACTGTTCTGCTCTGCTGTGCTAATGGGGAGGAACTGAGGGAAGATGTCAGAAGATCAGAAGTGGAGAGGCTTAACCTGTATCTTAAAACTGTAGAATAAAAAAGGTATAAGGAATCTCTGGAGATCTCTGCTCCAACCACCCCTCAAAGCAGGACCAATGTAGAGCTGGCTGTGCTGGGCCATGTCCAGCTGAGTTTTAAGTATCTCCCAGGATGGAAATCCCACAACCTCTCTGGGACCCTCTCCTAGAGTTTGAGGCTCTTCATGGTGATAAAGGTGTCTGTGTGTGGGGGGGTATCTAATTCCTGTATATAACTTTCCTTTCATGCAACTTTTGTCCATAACATCTCATCCTTTCATTGCACACCTCTGAGAAGAGTATGGCATCTCCCTCCATCAGGCAGTTCAAGGAAGAAATAAGATGCCACACGAATCCTCTTTGTAAGGCAGAACAAACCCAGCTCTCTCAGCCTCTTCTCATGACAGATGTTTCTAGTTCCTGGTCATCTTGGCAGCCCTCTGTCAGGTTCACTCTGCTGTGAGCAGGAACTATGCTATGATCTAAGGCAGCCACATTTTCCTGCTTGTTTAGCCTCAAATCTCCACTCCTGACTCTCTTGACTTGTCGGTCAGTTGTCCAGGAATAACCATGGCCTTACATGTGCCTGAGCATGTGTTCCCCACAAAGTCTGCACATTTCACCTCTTTAACACTCTGTCTCTTAATGAAACTTGTCTTAGATCATTAGCTAAGGTCAAATGGCTTGTGGGTGCTGTCCAAACAAACATTTTAGGACTTTACTTACTTTATCGTCAAACCTGGAATCTCCCAGAGGGAACTGAGGAGTTTTGCCAACAGAAGGCAACTGGGCTGCCAGAGATAGAAATAAAATCTGAAAGAATGTGGGACAGTTCAGGGTTTGCAAAACTTATCGGAGTGGCACTGGCTCACGTTTCACAGCCATGATAGTTCAAGACCAGTCCAAAGAGGAAGAAATCTGGTGGATATTTTGCATTCCATAATATCCCCAAGCTAATGGTCCTGTTGAATGCTCCAAGGGATTAGATTACCACATGGAAGTTCAGGTCTCGCTTCAAATCTTATGCTGCAGTTAATCCAAGCTTTTGGATGGACACGCAATATCAGTCAAAGCACTGTGTGTTTACCTTTTCCTGAGTCTCCCAACTCACCAGTATCTTGGTAAATATTAACTGTGGATTTGACCAAAACTTGGGAGCTCATGTGAAAAAAACATAAAATCTGACTTGGGGAACTAAGGAAGATATATTTTGAAGTGGCGTGAGAACAATACAACCACTGCAACATCAGTGAACCACCATTAATATTTGTGACTAACAGGGAAATGATTGATATGCTTATCATCTCCAGGACACATGCACTAATATACCATGAGGAATGTATATTCCAAGGGTATGGGGAGTGCCAAAATGTGGTGTCTGGTCTTTTTTGACTAACAATGATACCATGTCTTACATGATTTGTTCAGAGCTAACCATACCTTTCTGGGGTACACCAAGTGGCTCAGCAGTGATGGAATATGGTCTGCTGAGGGACAGTGATGCCAACATGCACTGGGACTATTGACACTTTGTCACCTTTGGAGGAAGCAGCCTCTTACAGGGGTGTGTGTGGACGAATCAAAAGGGAATCACAAGACCTTGTGAACAGCAACATGTGTGCCCTGAGTAAGCCAAAAAATGTCTTGTATTCTACATCCTTCCTATGCCAACCTGCCCAAGATTATCACTGTCCCTTTAAAAGACAGGGACAGGCACACTGTGGTCTCTTTCTTGTTTCTCTCCAGGCTGCCAAGAGAGTTGCCTGGGGCAGGTTCTCCAAGCCGAGCCAGCACAAGGCAGAAAGCCCTCATTTATTTTCTCTCTTGGGCTTTAAAGAATTTCCTAACACCATTTTGGCTGCTCTTGCTGGAAGCAATCCCTGTTTCTGGAGCCAGGGAGGATATTTTCCTTGGATCTTTTCACTGCCGCGGCCCAGGATGTCCCGGAAAGTCAGACCCCCTTCTCTCCACAAGTTCCAGCCACTGCCCCAGTTCCTGCCACCACTGCTGATGGAACTGCCAGTGCCAGGAGAGCCCCTGTTGGGTGGTGTGGAGCAGATATGAAATAGTCCTTCCAGTTTTTTTTGTTTTGTCCCTGTTCCCCACTGGTTGTTTTTTAGGGGAAGAGGGAGTTCTGCAATCGCGAAGGCTTAGCTGCTGTGTTGTGTTTTTTCTCTTCTTTGTCCTCTCTCCTGGCCATTTGGACAGCAGAAGGGGGCTTCTCCACCAGCTTGTCTGTGCCAACAAGATGTTTGTGATGACTGGACCTGTGGTGGGGTGGGCCCTGGAATCTATTTTCACACCCCAGCTGACGGCATTCTAAGATTGAATGATGTTATATAACCTTACTGGACAAATCAAAGGATTGACTAACACAACTCGAGTGGAACAGGAGGAACTGAATCACAGACAACATCAAAAATGGCTTTGCAAAGCCGACTAAAATTAGACTTCTGTTATGGCCTGAAAATGGAGCGTGTGGATGTATGAATCTGTCTAATGATACCTGCTCCATTCACATATCAAATGTACCTAAAGATCTTTGTGAACAACTAGATCATAGGAAGCATACAGCGAGAGCAAGCAGAGATCTAAGAAGTAGTATGGAAAATGGACAGTAAACAAGCTGCTGCATTGGTTAGGATTTTCAATTATTGGCTAGCTACAGAGCTTATCACAGTCTTTGTTGTTAGTTTTTGTTGTAATTATTACATTTTGTGGATTATTATCAATGATAACCCAGGTAATGATCTGTCAGGTATGCATAAGATCTGTATGGATGGAAATGAAAGATGTGGAAGAGGAGGAAAAGGAATCACCCTAGAGAGATACTCCAAAAATCAATTATATGAAGTTAAATGAACCTTACAATGTCCCCTGCAAAAAAAAAAATACGCAGTCCTTGATGTCCCTCAGGGTAAGACAATGTTATGGCTGTTGTTTGTGTGGCTGTGGCCACAGGGTGAATAATGTGATGAGCGCTGTTGGTTTGAGTCAGTGACAAATTGATGATGCTGGGCCCCTCACTGACCTTGCACACAGTTCGAGCAAGGTCAAACCACTGGATGTTGTCTGGGGAGGCCTCACAGCCCAACACTGTTTCAGTACCAGCCATCAGCCTCACTCCCCCTTCGTCCTCCACAAGAAGCTGTGTTATAACTCTGGTACATCAACAAGATTAGGATGTGTGCAAAGACTCTCTGGAGCACCACTGCCTCAGTGGGTGGAGGAGGACTAAAGTGATTTTTTTACCTTTTGTATCAAGTTTAAATTCTGACTGAAAGTAACCAAAACCCTCATTAAGCCTCATTTGCATATTAAATTTCACACCCTTTAAAATGCAAATGAAGAGAAAAGAGGACATGCCTTACATATAAGACAACAGTCACCAAAATCCCACCTATGACATCTGATTGTCCCACCCCTTTTGGAAGGGCCAAAAATTGTTGTATAAAAGAAAGGAGGTATTGGGGCAAAGAAAAAGCACCATTCATGAATCTGAAGTGTGGAAGTTCTTACTCAACTTGACCAGATCCATAGTAACGATAAGTTGCATCGTTCGTGAATACGTGATCTGTGCATTTGTGATCAAGTTTTTACTGAACACAATCAGACCCATAGTGTCAAGCCCACATTCTTTGTGAATCAGTGCTTGTGAAAGCTCTTCTTGAACTCAGCTAGACTCACAGTGATGAATGGGGAATAATCAGCAGTTAAGCCCAGACACACCCAGCCCCCCAGATCTCTGAGGACCTGCTGGATCTGAGGACAAGTGGGTTTATTTTCTGTCAAAATTTCTACACCCTTAATGCAACACACGGTACAGAGTGGGCTCAGTGTCCTCCAGAAAAACCTGCTCTCCTAAGCTCTGCACTGATGTAGGGGAAAGGGAACAGTTTCCCGTGTAAGCCTAATCAATTTTCACTTTTACTTTAGAATTTGGGATTTTTTTCTCTCCCATCTCTTGCAACCAAAAATCAACCAGGCACAGGAAAAAAAACCCCTCACAATCTTTATCTCACATAAATTAAGGAAATAATGCACTTCTTCTATTTACTGTTCTGTTTTAGACCGTGCTCTAAACCATGGCACCACTGGATCCTTCTGCAGAGCTTGACAGAGGTACACATCTGCCACATAGCAGCAGCCTCTCAGGGGTAAACCAGAACGCACTTTGAAGCATAGAGAAGATGGGCTTTGGACCTTGCTGAAGGCAGACTCAGAAGAATCCTACCTGGCCCTCCACAGAATTCCCAGGAGAAAAAGGGACTTATACACTGTACAACCCTCTGAGACCACAGCCCAATCCAGGCTCTTCCTTCCAGACCATCACCTGCCTGCACAAACTGCTCTCTGCCTTTGAGGAGCTGGAGTCTTGTGATTCTTCTGCGTGAGGGAAGTTTCCATCACCATTTCCACAGGTACCAGAGCCTTCACATGCCTTGAATTGAAGTCACAGTGAGGCCTTCCCAAAGTACATAAAACACATCTCTAACAGTCACATAACTTTGTTTCTATTCCCACATGTGTCTTAACTGCAAGTTTTTAGCGATCACATGTGTAAACAATACTGGAACTCTCACTGTACTACCAGATCTCCTTCAATTCCCTGCCTGGTGCTCCCATGTACCCAAGGACGAGCAGGGGATGCCTTCCCAGAGGAAAGGAAGTAGAAAAACAAAGAAAGAAAGCAAACAAAAAACCCAGCCATGAACAAGATGCTGCCTTTGATTCTTTAATTAGGTTTTGGTAGTATACAAGCTTTTTTTTTTTTTGTTTGTTTGTTTGTTTTTTCCCGATTGTCTGGATTAACATACATGGATTTAAAAAAGGCACAAAATCCATTGCACAGCTTCTGTTTCATTTGTTTTTGATGACATTGCCGGTTCATTGTGGTTTCAAGTGTAGGATTTTACAGTACTCTGCAGCATTTACAGCATGATCTACATACAGGTAATCAATGCATGCTTTTATACAGGAGACAGAATTCAAATTCTCTCTCAGTATTTCTATATATACAATAATACAGTCTTTTTCTTCTGAAAAAAAAAAGCTTTAAATTGGTCTTGCATGCTTGGTATACCAGAAGAATTAGTGCAAGCATATATTACAGTGTTATTGCAGTACAAAAAGGGGTTGACCTTAGGCTCTAAAGGGATTAGATAAGGAAGAATAAAAAGACTCGAGGAAAACAAGCTTTGGATCCCTTTAGTCAACTACATCTTTCCAAATGGATCCCTACACAGTACTGCCTTTAAAGCTACAGCAGGCTGTGTCCCCTCCATCTCCCTGCTGCCTTCCCCCTGAGACGAACTTCCACAGTTTCTGCAAACATTCTGTCCCTAGCAGTCCATGAGGACTCCTGGCAGCTTGAGGAATCCCTTCTGCTGGACCTCTTAATACTGGAGACCTGCATGAAGGGGATTGCACTGAGATCCACTGCTTCAAGCAAACTCAAGTCCCAGCAGATGGAGTTTCTCAAGCAAACCAGGAAGCACAACAGGTTCCCTACAGCTTTTGTCTCCTCTCTGTAGCAATGACCACAGAAACCCACATTCACCTCCTACTCAAGTAGCAGTTGATTAAGTAAGGTTTGGACTCTCCTGCTTAGCAGCAACAGAAGTCTAACAGGTGACACAAGGTAATGCAAAGGAAGGATATGCTGGTCCCTGAGATTCTTCATGGGAGCTGAAAAGTCTGAGAAGCAGAAATCAAGTTCTCAACACGACGTTAATTGTTCCACTGGGAATGGGAAGAGGCCTTAGTCCTGAGAGATGCAGATGGCACACAGACAGCAAGAGCTGTAGTCCAGTCTTCCCTGTAAAACTTTTATTTGGATACTATCAGGACCTTAGCATATCCTGGAAGTGACATTATCCTCTGCCAACATAGATTAAGCTTGATCGGGACTGGCAGATTGGGCAGGATTGACAACAGTGAGTGGAAAAAACCTAGAATTTGAGTTTCTGAAGTAGCTCTTTCTTCAAACCAGCATCAGACGAGGTAAACGTAGCAGGGGTCTTAGAGCTGCCATGCTTACTTGCAGGATCTCCGTGTTCCAAGAATCAGCACCATAAATGTTAGAGATGTTCTTCTATCCAGCATCTTACCATCAAGTGCTCCACAGCCTTTTTCTTCATTCTTTTTACCAAGGCAAATAGGACAATCCAGTCCTGTGCTGGATAAGTGCTCTGCTCCTCCCTGTTTGTGCTTTCATATGTTGGGTTTGTGCCAGTTTTCCTAGCATCTTGGACGGAAGCAAAAGCTCTGTCAAGGTGGAATGCCTGCCACTCAGCTTCCCAGCTCTGTACTCACCAGTGTCTCCAGCAGAGCTCCCTTTCTGAGCGGACTCGGGGACCACTTCATTTTTACCACTCATTAGAGTCTTGGGAAATAGTGAGCAAAGTGGAAGGAAATTATAATCCAAAAACTGTTCTAGTCCCTAACTGTAAAGGCAACTTAATAGCAGCAAGAAAGAAGAAGAATATTCTGCAAGCGAAACATCTTCCTAAGTCATAAAAAGAACCAGAAGTCAGCAGTGCTGAATAAGAACCTGATCTGGTAGGGGTTTTTCTAGGAAGGACCAAGCTGAAGGGGCACAAGTCCCATGGAAATCCTCCTTATCAGACTTGTTCAGAGGAAATTTGCCATTACTGAGTTTCATGTTGCCAGAAAATAAATTGCAGTCATAATTAAACTGAGAAACTTGTTGGAGTCATTGGAGGAAACCCTGGGGATTTTTACGAGGCAAGTGCACTAGATGAGGTAACTCATTGAACCACTTTGCATATGAAAAAATAAAACCTCCAAACATAAATCAATTTTCTTTTTGAACACTAGAAGACATGCAAGTGAATGTAAAATGGGGATTGCTTCCAATCCCCAGGTTACATGGTTAGCAGCTTGTTCAAAATGTACATTCATTTTAACATCTTTTTTTTTTCAATGGCAGATGTGATATACAAAGAAGTTGCAATACAGCAAATAACACTTAAAAACATTTCCCAGAAATTAATCTTTGTGCTGTCCCCTGGAACTGCCAATGCAGGTGTGTATTATAGTGACCCAAAGACAAAACACGTGGCTTAAAAATGCAATAAAAAGCAAGATAGTGCCGCAATGACCAGCCTTTACGTGTTTTATTTCATGTTTTAATATTATCCAAAATAGGTGTTTCCATACTATAAATTATGTCCCAAGTGCCAGCACTGTTCTCATCACCAGAATACTCTGCCACCAGCAGACAGCAAAAGGAGAGATATGTATGTATGTCACAACATGGTGAATTAAGAGACCTGGGCTGGGCCAGGTTGCTGAAATCAGACCTGCAGCATGCAGAGGAGGCTGGGTGTGCCACCTGAACCAGACACCATAAAGATACTTTCTGTAAGTGGTTGAGATTTGTTCTTTGCAAAGCCTTTTCAGCATTTGGGGGTGTGCAGAGTGGCCCACTACTGGCACAGAAGCTCCTCTGTAAGGCAGGACCGCGCGACCGTTCACATGCCACGTGTTGGTCATGCACACACACAAACACACAGACAATCTGAAATGGAAGCTCCAGCAAAAAGCATCACAACACCATCCCGGGGACAACAGTGAAATCAGGAAGCACATCTGGCTTACTTTGGTCAGCCTCTCCAGAAATTCTCCAGAGCTGGCAACTACAGGGAAGCAGGTCAAGAAAAAGGTACCCCATGTTCTCCAGCTGACAAATAACTGAGGCAATTTTTTTCACAATAAACACTAACAGGATTTTAGGAGTTTGCAAATTGTCCATTATTTTAAAGGCTTCAGACCTTGTCTGCTAGGAAATGCAATTTTATTTTTTTCAGCTAGCCTCTTGCAGCCCATCTGTTACTGCCAAGCAGAGCTAGACAAATACATGATAGCTATCTCCAAATTGTTCTTTCCCATTTTTACCAAAGGGAAACAAGAAAAGGAAAAATAAAAAGAAAAGCTTCTCTTTTGAATAGATTGGGATAAAAGAGCCCTTTCTTATTCAGTGTGAAAGTAGCAAAATGGTCTCAGCTTCAGGTAAAGTTCTGAGAGTGTCATGAATAAATCTCTAATGACAACCATTAATAAAATGTGTCATTCACATAACCCAGCAGTTGACAATACAAATAAACTCAGTCATTGCTGCAGAACTGCGTCAGTTACTATGTGGCTGTAATACAAATGTAACTGGATACCACAGAGACTCTATGTAGCCTAAGGAACAGATGCCAGACCCACTGGACAAACATAGTTGGTATCTGTCACCAATCCCTCCAGATAAGCAGTAGAAAATCTTCTATTTTCAAGAATAATCTTGTGCTGCTGTCAAGCTCTTAGAAGTTCCAAATATATATGTCATGGGAAGATCGATGGTGGTGTGAGAGCAAAGGATGCTAGAAAACAGGAAAAGGACTGAACACATCTTTCTGTGTTTTCTGATCTTCAGTCTCACAGTGCATCCTATTGTTGAGCTATTTTACAAGAGAGTAGTGAACTAGCAAGGGTTGTATTTTCTTGCCTTGATTTATTTACAAAGGATCACAGCACCAGATTCAAATAGTGCATTTTTACACGAGAGAGCAAGGGAAGTTCCTGGCGATTTGCAGTCAAAGAAATGCCTCGGTGATACTTGTATTTGGTATATAGGTCCCACCCACTGTCCTGACAATTTACAGATCATGAAAAAACATTCAGCCTCCTGAAATCCCCTTTGTGCAACCAAACATCTGGCTTCATCCTGACATTCTGAAAAGGCTTTTTTGCTGCTGACTCTCCCATGTCAAACAACAGGGAAGTGTCTCAGGGGAAAAATAAAGCACTTGGGGATCTTCTGGGTTTAAGAGCCCATAGGAAGACATGAATACCACAAATGTTGTTTCTGAATAAACTCTGGAAAGGCTAAACTGAGGTGTTTAGTCTGGTTTCCCAGACTGCAGAAGGGTCTTTCTGACTACAGAAAGCTTTTACTACAAAGCAAATCACCAAGACTCTCAGAAGAGGCTGCACACGTTGGGGCAAAGTAGTCAGCGACAAAGATGGTACCAAAGCCTGGAAATGCTACTGAAACAAAGACAAATGAGGTAGATAAACACTCCAAAGTGAAATCTTTGGAAGAAACGTCTGAAGCACAGAGCAGAGAAGTGTCCCAAATGACACTTGTTTTGTTTCTCATCTCAAGTGCTCACAGCCTAGGTGAGTTAGAAGAGGTGTGTGTTCACTGGCTTTAGAGCCACTTTTGGAAAAGAAACAGCCCAGCTACTGAAGAGCCACTCAACCTCTGTGCCCGTTCATGGGTTGGGGAAGGTGCTGAAAACACCTTTGCTTATTATGGCTGATCAGTTCAAGCAACAGACCTCTTTCCAGAGGTTCTGTATCTAAAAAATATAGCAAAAAGGAAAGAAAGATTGTTGACTGGTTCTTAAAGGCGTGCTGCCTTCTTGTGTAACACCTGGGACTGGCTGCTCCAGAAGCAGCTGGGGAGAGCTGGGGGTCAAATGCAATCGCAGAAGAAACAAAGAGCTTGTTTAAAACAACAAGATACTTTGGTGGCCTAATGGCAGTGGAACAGGCTTGATGAGGGATGAAAAGTCATTATATGGGGCAAAGTAAAGAACACCAATCCCCAAGAAGGAATCCACCAGTCTGTGATACAACAGACAACAGGAGGAAACACTGGTGTGTTAAACTTTACAGTTAATGGAGAGTGTCAGCTCTGTTGCCCTTGTAATTGGCCTCCTCTGGCTGTTTGAAATACCCTATTTGATTTGAAACCTCCCCACCCTCCCAGCTCCTAGGTCAGAGAACGGGGACAGCCAATTTTGCCAGCCCAGAAAACACCCATTTGGAAGAACTTGTAGAGTTTGCAACTGGAGTTACAACATTTTGTAACACAAAATGAGACCAGGCACTGATTTAAGCGAACTTAAGAGACATGCTCACAACAACAGAAGCAGTCTTTAGCCAGCTATTTACACGGTTTGCAAACACAGATGGTATCTGTGTCTTAAGGGAAAGAGCATTACCAGCTGTCTAAATTTAGCTACTGATACAGACAATAACTAAGGGGGAGCTTGTTAAGTCCTAAGGATTCTGGAGTTTGAAACTGCCCTGAAAACAGAAGGTATCTTCCATTCTCATTTTTGAAGTCAAGCTGCCTTTAAATGATGTGATCCTCACATGGATTCCATATAGAGCTGAGATTGCTCTAGTTGCCAAAACATGCCATTTTTTTCCAATTTCCTCCAAGGAAGTCAGAGGGAGGGAAGGTCCCTTGGCTGCTCAAAGTGCTATAAGGATTGTATGGTGCACCATGAGCTATGCAATGCATAGGAAACCGGTGCAGGAGGCATGCTCTACAGGTTCTTGGGAATGGCAAAGGCAGAGGGTAGTGCAGGTACCCAGGGATGTGAGGGATGAGATTCCATGAATGGGAATGCAGGTAACCCACAGGGGCAGGTGAACGTGTGGAGTGGGACACACAGAGGCAACTGAGGTAGTGCAAAAAGACTGTCACATGGGGAAGAGATGGGAGAGGCAAATTGGAACAAAGAGACAACTAGAGCTGAGAGAACTTCTCAGTGAGGTGAAGGTGAGGGAGCTCTGCATGTGAAGTCGATCAGCAGCTTGGGGCTATAGCCAACTTCTAGTGTTCTTGCATCCAGATTCAGATTTGAACAGAAGCTGGGAGCAGCTACTGAGCAATGTCTCTGCTTACAGAGCAATGACAAGATTCCAGAGGAGAACATCAGCTGCCTGAGGCCCCTGTCCAAGCACAGCTTCTCCATCCTGGGAAGGGGAGGTGTCAGCTGCCATTCAGCCCAAAAAATGCAACTTCTGAACAAGCTTGTCCCTTCCAGAACAACAGTCCTGCAGCAGCCTTGACCACCACAATGCCCAAGTTCAGACACACAACAAAGAGGAGTGGGAGGGAGGAGTGGTAGGACAGGAGTGATTTCAGCATGAAGAGGTAGCATAAGGATGGGATTATATCACCCATATGGCTGTTTTACAGGGCATTTCTATCTTACTTTCTGTCATCACTGCAACAAGAGATTTTAAACAGTGGAAGAAGTGATGCACCATAACTCTTTCACATGCCTGCCCCCAGCCATAATAAAAAAGAATGGGAATGGCAGACAAGGCCAGGCTCACACCAGGAACTTTGTCATCATGGGGGTATCAAGAGTATACTCCTAATGCAAACTGGCATCTGCAGAACTGCACCTGCATCAGTGCAGCTTATTTTCAACCCCCTCCCACCAAAACTGTCTCCCCCTGAAAGTGAATGCATGCTGGCACAACCACATTTAGCCAATGCCAGCTTAACCGAAGCATTTACATTTTCCCAGAAATCATATCTCATTAGCTTCCTCCTGAGGGAAGGAGGTTGAGGAGAGAGCAATAAATTGGAAACATCTCCTGTTCTGCATAGAAAGTGAAAGGAGCCAAGAGGCCAAGATATAAAAAGATGGCTTTTATATGTATATACAAGTGATGAACATTTGCTCACTGAAGTAGATCATGAGATCCCAGCAACAGCTTCCTGTCCTGATGCCAGTAATCTCTGTGAGGGAGTGGCAAATGCTCATTTCCAATTTAGGTTCTGAGGAGAGCAAGTGCTATGTACAATGGCAAGTAAAAGAAGAGTATCTCCCTCAGGATGAAAACCTTGTTCTTCAACCCTTCTGATGACCACAATTTGCCTAAGAGTCTGATGCTGAAAGGGAATTTTATTTCACTAGTATTGATTCCCACTGGCTTATTCCAGCTGAAGAATTAAAAAAACCCTACCAAAGGACAAATAACTAGGGCAACTAACTTTTCAGCCCACAGCCCCAGGATCAATTTTCATATCAACAGCCCTTCATCGGTTGGGTTTTTTTGCCAACTGATTTTGGACATATTTACATTTATAATTGCAGTCATTATAAATTCAACACAATAAATAAATGCAATATAAATGTAATCTACATAAGTATTTTTAGAATTGCACCGCAACTAGTTTCAATATTAATTTATTACATTTCCATATATATATAAAAAAGACCCCTTTTCACATTTATTTAATTTGCCAACTGTTCCTCAACAATATGTAGATTCCATAGTAATTAATACAGCATTAGATGAAGATGTTAAAAAAACCCTTCAAATTGACTGTTTTTAATATTTTTTGCATAATACTTTCACATCAGGATTTCAGCCATTAGCACCAATTAATTTGTTCAGAATTAAAATGTAAAAGACATATTAAGACTTCCCATAAAACCCAGGTGACAGCAACATGTCCAATTATTCTGGTATAGAGCCCAAATTTGATGGTTTAACAGGATTGGTTTAGAAACCAATATCCCACCTTACAGAGACTGAATAGCAAAGAATTCAGTGCTTTTTAATAATGTATTTCAGTGCTTTATCACACACCTATGTCTTTAAAGTGAGTATCTTGCTTCTAGGTTTACTCTGTTATTTTATCTTCCAGCACTTAGACTTACATTTTTGCCTGGCAGGTAAAAACCCCTCTTGCTCTATTCAGGCAGGGACACCTAACTGCAATCCTGTCACTTTTTAGTTTTGCATTTAATGACAGACTGCATTTCTTCCAGCTTATTCTACAACACAGGTTTTACAGAATCAAGCATTCTTGTATCACTTCTTTTCTTTTAGGTTTTGAAAATATTTTACAAAAATTTCAGTACAAGATTTGGATATGTCTGGTAGTGACCTCACCACCACAAAAGATCTCCCTCTGCTCACATCTTCTATTTTCCTGCTGATACAACGAAGAAGAATGGATTTATTCTTTTTTTGCTGCAGCAGCATAGTGAGAACTTAGACACAGCTAATTACTTCACCTAACTCCCACCTCATTTTGGGAGACAGCACCTCCCAGGGCACAGTTTCTCTCATTCTCTAAATGTGACTTACATCTTTCATACTCTCAAACATGACCTTGTCCCTGTGTGGATGCAATCATTACTTTGACCGCAAGCAATTTATCAAGCAATTTAGATCCTTCTGCAGAGCCTATCTGCCAGTAGTGTTTTATCAAACCACCCACCTCCTGTCACTGCAAACCTTCTCCTCAGTCATTTCTTAGTTCTTCCTGACAGCCACTAAAGGCGTGGAATAGTGCTGAGCTAAGGGCAGGAGGTCAAGAGTCCTAATGAGAAACAGCCCCTCTTGTGAGAGATAGCAACAGATAAACATATATTGTTTGTCTAGTTGGCTTTCAATTCATCAGTAATTTTACCTGGAAGAAAGTCTTACTGAAGTCTATGTAAATCAGTCATCTTTATAAATCCGATTTTTTAACTTAGAAGAGCACTATCAAGTTTATGTGAGTAGCATTCTGATGAGTAGCATTAGATAAATTACTGACCTTTGAAATTTATGTATGGAGCTACTTATTGGCTAGTCATTGTTTTTGTCTGAATAAAAGGTTTAGAGTTTATAAATATCCAGTTATCCAGTTTGTTCCCTTTTCTGACTGGCAAAATTAAAAATTGTTTGGTTTTTCTTGAAAAATAGAACAAGAATAATTTTAAATCCTGAAACTGTCCTTGAAAAGTGAACATCAGTGTTTTCGAGGCTATGAACAAAAATTATTAAGAGTTACTGATTGAAGTGTAGTGCTTTCACAAATTCCATTTCATCTGGAATCTGTTATTCCATTAAAGTCTCTACTGAAGATGGAAAAAAATAACAACAGAGTAAAGTCTACTTAAGGAAAACATCCCTTCTCATGTCACTTCATGAAGAGCAAAGCCTTGCTCTTTCTGGTATCTGGTATTGACAAGGGAACTGCCAAATAGGGTTAGGCTACTGGTTAATTCAGTCCAATTATTTTTGGCAATGCCAGTACCTTTTTAAAAAATAAACCTCATGAACAAATTACAGATAAAAATTTTGTCTGAACAGTAAACTGCCCCGTTTGCACGTGTTCTTGGGGCAAATCAAAAGAAATTGATGTCACTGATTCAAGAATGACTGTGGGAAAAGGCTGGTCGTACCTGTACTGAATCTTCTCAGGGAGGGTGTGCTTCCCCTCCCATCTCCATCCCTGCAGCCCCCAGGATGCTCTGCCAGCATGTCAGCCTATCAGACCACATCCTGCAGCATGCAGACTCACTGAGTCAGGTCCTAGGAACTTCAGAAAGCACCACCCACCCTGTCTGAGGCTGCACTATATGGTCTTGCCTATGGAAGGGTGAATCTAATATGAAGGGAGCCTCAGGTAGGGCAGATAAGCACTGCTTGGGAGGAATTGTTCATTGTAAGCCCACTGGAAGCACCCTATTATGCAGTGATACCTCCATGTCACAACTTCCAACACCCACACCTACCCCAACCTATTTTTACATCTGTCTGAGCATTCTACATGTCTTCTTGTCTGTATTCTATGCTTATATATTTTACTTTGGACTTGCACTTCCCTAGAGCCCTGAGCACCAGCAGTGACCCCTTCTTCCTTAACCTCAACATCCATACTGCCTCTTCTCCCAGAAGATCAGACCAAAGGCTCATGGCAATAGAAGACAGTTACTACATTCACTTAACTAGAGAAAGTCTTCATACATTCTGGTGTTTTACACTGCAGCTACACTGAGGAGGACAATATATTTCTGCAGACACAGGAAATAAGGATGCTTATGACAATTTAAAGTAACTTTGACCTCCCTTTTCTTTTGAGATTCACAGTTTTAGGGAAGGTTTTCATGGGCTCTGTATACCAGGAGCTGAGGCCACTTTATGTCTCAAATGAGATCTGTTATCACAGGCATTTCCAAGCAAGGCCAAGAAGCAAGACTGCTCTGCATTGAAAAGCTGCAGGTGCCTAAAATTTCTGGAATTTAAAAACAGTGTAATATACAGCTGGATCAGTAAGAAAATCTTTGCCATCCAGCTTGACAGTCAGTGCCTCTGGGGGCAGGTAGGAAAATTTGGAGCAGCTTAGGAGTGGAGAGCAGACAAACAGTCCCACTGTCAGGATCAGAGGCACAGCCAGAGAGACAGAAATGTGTGGTCCCTGTATGGAAACCAAACTGCAACAAAAGCAAGGGGATTTCCAAAGCCAAAGCAACAAAGAGATACATGATTGTAACTCCACAAGAGGGACAAACCTGAGGTCCTGCCTCAGGTGAGCTTTGAGTGGCACTCTGCCTATATCTAGATGGAGTAAAACTGCCTACAGATTCGGCCCAGTGTAAGACACCAACAGATGCTTGAACCGATTTGCTGAGGAAGGTAACGCTTCCACAGTCTCTCCATTCCAGTCATAACTTGACAATGTTTGTTGCTGGACTGCATCTGTTCACGAGGCAGCCCTGCACTTCCTACCCCGAGGTCGCAGGACACGCGAGCGGGTTTTTCAGATGAGCCCTGGCATCCACCTCTTTCACACACCCCAAGTTCACAATCTGTGTTCTCATCTTCGGCCTTGCTGCCGCCCCTCGCTCAGGCTGCTGGGAGCTTTAGAAAGGCAGATGCTTTCAGTCTCTGTGGGGTCTGGTTGCAGGGACTTTGGAAGTTACAGTACCTTAGGCCAGTGTTGTCTGGGATTCAATATTGCACTAAGTGGTGACACATTGTGGGCGGGTGGGATCTATTATTGCATTATGGAGGCTGCTGCTTCCCTGAACAGGCTATGTTTTGTGTGTGAAGCGGGCCCACACCTGCTGGAGCTGGGACCTGGAAATGCGGAGGACGGAAGGCATGAGTCTGTGGTTTCCTGCCGTGAGGGGCATGTGCCTGCGGTGGGGCATGCGCACGGGGCTGCTCTCCGCCGAACGGCTGCGCTGTATGAAAGTGCCACCAACGTGAGGGTAGTGTTCTGTCTCCAGGGTTGAGGAGGAGAAAACGGAGGACGCCAGTCTTCTCAGGGGGCTGTACCTCGGGAGGGAGTGCTGAGAAGGCCTGTCCTCCTCCAACTGAAAAAGACCAAGAAGAGTGGAGGAAAAGGTGTCAGGCAAAGACTTGACTCGCCCCTGGTTTGTGATGCGCATGCTGCGGACATCTTCGCTGGCGGATGAAAAATGCTTTTGCTCTACACAGGGCTTTACTTACTGCTCTATGGCTATCAATTCCCAGGGATGCTATGGGTACCATGGAAGCCTGTCACTACAGGGGGCCAGCCGTGCTCTCCCCAGCCACACGTGGAACAGTGTGACACCAGCAGTGCCAGGCTCTGCTACTCTGTCCCCTCCTCTGGCTCTTCAGGCCACATGCCTCACCTCTCTGTTCCACTGGCAGTGCTCGTTTTGGCATGTCACTAGGCTATTCATACATCCTGCACATAAGTAACAGTCAAACTCTGAACACATATGGAAACCACATGAATGATAAAAGGTGAAACACCCAATGCTAAAATGATAATGTCACTTAAAAGTGAGGATTGTCGGGGGCTCTTTCAATGGGTCTTAATAAAACTCACTCCAGGGATTTGAAAAAGCAGGTTTGGGGGCTGTTAGACTTTTCTCACACTTAAACTGCTGGGCTCCTGATACATTTTTATATTGAGTACCTGCAGGGGGAGTGTTAATGCTTCCAGTTTTGGTAAGCAGTGGACAGACAGCAGCTGGAAAGGCAGGCAGAGTATAATTCTCCTATCAGTGAGAAATTCAAAACACAGGGCCACAGGAGGACACAAGGAGAAGGATGCACCCTTAGGTCCCTTTTCTGCTTCTGTGATCCTGGGATAGCCAGGAGAGTGAGGAATTACACTCAGTGAGGACAGTTTGTGTCAGGATGAGATCATAGTCCCTACCTTCCCTTCATGCTCTGAATGGAAGAGAAAGGCATTAGGGGAATGACTTCAGATCCTTCACCCTGAAAGTGCTAAGCTCTTCCTTCCCTTTCTACCTTTTTTATTAAACTAGCACTTTCACAAGGGTCAGCAGTCTCAATCTCCATAACCAAACATTTTTTCCTGGAATCACTTTTTTCCTTTCAAATGCATTCCCTTCCTTGTGCTGCATTTCTTTTCAGGAAGTCTCTGCAGGTGAAATGTGGAAAGGTGATATTGGAATTTTGTTAAGCCAAAACTGCTCTCCTTACCTTACTGGAGATGTTGCCCTTGCACTAGAAAAAGAGCTGAATGTCATCCAGTGTCATCTCTTTCCTGTCACCTTCAATATCTTTGCAGTGCTTTGAAGCAGGTATCTTATTTTCAGAAGTGCCTGAGAGCTATTCAGTTCGTGGTTGGCATTAAATGTGAGAAGCAATTATTCACAGCCCTAAATGCACTGCATGTCACTGCATAGATCAGACTCTCAGATAATAATAATGTAATGCTGTCATACAGAGTAGTTGAGAGAGACAAATAAAATCTAGACAGCAGCTCTAATTTCTCATAAAGACAACTATCTCTTCTTTGCATAGATAGAAATTCAGCCCTGGGTGTGCTATTTGCAAGTTGCACAAATTAGTGTTACTGGAATTTTTATTCCTATTTTGTTCCATGTTTGAGTGCAGCATATTGTATAATTTCCAAGGTATATATCGTCCCAATATGGTAAAGACTTCTCAGATCTCAAAGGATCACTTCAGCTACCAAGAGAGACCTTCTCTACAGCACAGGACCAAGGACCTTGCCCAGGCCATAAAGCAATTACAACACCCCATCAGTAAGTGCACTTTGGTGTTGCTGCCACCAGGATGAAGCTGAGCTTACAGACATGTCACCTTCTTTCACTGATGATGCTTAAATTAGTCAATGCTGAAGGTGCTGCCCCCTTTTATCCCTTTGCAGCAATCAGGCTGGAGGCACCTTCCATCAGACCTATTCTGCTCTGTTTGGACAGGATCAGTAGGACACCTTGTATGTGAAGTCCCAAGAGAATGTGATGTTGATAGAACTCAGTACATTTTACAGATAGAAAATGTAATTAGGAAAGTCTACTGAACTTAAGGTTTTGATTGCTATTACCTTATACATATATATACACACACACATATATATACATATATATCTGTATCTATTTATCTGTATAAAAAGGGCATATGTGAACATTACTTCTACTATCATATTTTTACTGATCCTTTATTCCTAACACGTGCATGGACAGGGACACTAAATCTAAAGAGTGTAAGAGGCCAACTCTACATTCATCCTTCTCCATCAGCTGACAAGCTCCTCTTCTCCTGTGGAGGGAGGACAGAGGAGCTGACTGTCAAAGGATCACATCATCTACAACAGACATCAAAGGCAGCCCAGTGGGAATCACACTGAGTGAGGGGCAGTGAGTCTTCCCCTTTGCCAATGCCCACTTCTCACCACTGAGGAATGGTCCCTCAGGTCCCCTCAGAGCAGCACACAGACGATGCTGTAGAAGGGAAAGGAAACCAAGACACACAGCACCTTTTCCCCTGCTTCTCTCTCAGGCTTGAGACATGACAATTATAAGCAAGTCCGCTTGTGGCATTCTCCTGGCTGTGTGAGAAAAGAGGCCAAAGATAGCATCAAGATAGCATCAAGATAGTTTTGAAGAGTGATTCTAACTGCATAGCTGAGTTGGTGGGGAAAAATTTACTAATGCCACTTCACATTGGGACCTTTTCTAACAGATGAACTTTAGGACTGTAAGAGCCTGAGCAAAATGCTCTCTGAACCCTGCAGAATATATTCAAGGATAGGTAAAGCAGAGTTAATATCATCTCCCACTTTCATTTTTCACTTCTCTTGTGGTTTTCTGTATGTGACATCAGGCATGTTTTAGGCAGGCAAATCCCCAAGCATTTTGTACAATGTCAACTGCACTAGCAGCAGGGGAGACTGAGAGTCAAGAAATATCTATGAGCACAGACTTGAGCACAGCCAGAAGTAATTTCTAAAACTCATATATGTATGAACACTTGTAAGTCTTTTCACTGCAGAAGGCAGCAGTAAATTGCCATCTCTGTCAATTATCAGTGAATTTATTCAGCATACTTAAGAACTGGACAGATTTTTAAATTATATTGTGAGGCATGGATTTAAATTATTTCCAACAATAACAAGAACCTTATGTCAGGATTAATATGTAAACAGAAGTGCAGGTTCAATCTTTTCTTCCAGTCCTTCTTTATCTATTTCTATAGCTTTATCTGCACACTAGTGCACAAAAAAAAAGCTGAGTCTTATTAGGGCATCCCTGAAAGGTATACATTAAAGTAAACCCTTAGAACTCTGTTAAACAGATGTATTTGAATGGTGCACAGAGAGAAGGGCTGGAACAGGACATAGTTTCTGTTCTCCCTTTATACCAGGTTTTCCCATGAGATCTGTGTTCCACTGCCACCGTTTTCTTGTCCTCTGAAACTGGGAGATACCTAATATGTGAGAACATTTGGGTCAGAAACATCCCCAGGCTATTCAGAGCCTCCTCTGTACTTGCCTTTCCTCACAGCAGCATCTGATGATTCTATGCTCCCTCTTACACCCACAGTGTTTTAATGAGGACAGCACCATTTCTCACATTTGAGCTACAATATCTGTCTTCTAAAAGACTGACATATTTGAAGAAACATCTGAGTTCTAAATGAGGATAACTCAGGCAACTGAAGGCTGATCAGCCTGGAAAGGACATGGAGCAAATCCTCCTGGAAGAACCATTTCCAAACATATGAAGGAGAAGAAGGTGTAGTCAACAAGGATATATGAAGGGGAAATAATGTCTGATGAACCCAAGAGCTTTCTGTGCTGAGTGGACTGGGTGGAAGGTTGTTGATCTTGACTTTAGTAAGGTTTCTGACACTGTCTCCCATGACATCTTCATAGACAAAACAGTGAAATGTGGGCTAGATAAGTAAATACAGAATTGGACTGAAAACTGGGTGGGAGCTCCTGGTCATAAAAGATCATGTTTGGAGAAAAAAAGTCCAGTCATTAATAGTGCAGGCAGGGGCTGACAATGCAGCCACTACTATTTAACAACTTAATCAGTGATCTGGATGATGGGACAGAGAGTACCTTCAGCAGATTCACAGATGACACAGTACTGGCAGGAGGGTCGCGTTCACATTCAGAGGTGCCTGGATAGGTGGGTAAAATGGGAAAAAAGGAATTTCACTAAGTTCAACAAAGGGGAGTATAAGTCCTGTGTGTGGGAAGGAACAGAAGATGTTGGGGGCCACATGTGTTGGAAGCAGTTTGACAGAGAAGTACCTGGAGGTCCTGGTGGACTCTAAGCTGAACACAAGCCAGTAAGGTGCCTTTGCAGCAAAAAGGGCCAACAGCCCCTCAGGATGCGTCAGGCGTGCAGTCAGCAGGCTGAGAAGACGGTCCTTCCCCTCTGCTCAGCACTGATGGGTCACACCTGGAGTGCTGTGTTCCAGTTCTGAGCTGCCCAGTACAAGAGACACGTGGACGAACTGGAGATAGTCCAGTGAAGGGTCACAAAAATGATGAAGGGACTGGAAGACCTTTCATTTGAGGAAAGGCCGAGAGACTGGAACTGTTTAGACTGGAGAAGAGAAGGCTCAGGGTGATTCTTAACAACATTTAAAAATACCTGGTGGGAAGATGGATCCAGACTCTTCTTAGTGATGTCCAGTGAAAGTAAAAGAAGAAAAGGACAGAAATTGAAATACAGGAAATTCCATTTAAATGTATTAGAAAGTTTTTTGCCATATCAGTGACTGAACACAGGAACAGGTTGCCAAGAAAGGTTGTGGAGTCTCCATCCTCAGAGATATTTTGATTGGACACTGTCCTGAGCAACCTGCTCTAGGTGATCCATCTTGGAGCAGAGGGTAGAACTAGATGATCTCTAGAGATCTCTTCCAACCTCAGGCATGCTGTGATTCTATGACAATCCAGAAGTCACTGTCTCTTTCTGCCAATTACAAGTGATGGCTCACAGACAGGAGCCAGAGAACGGAGAAACAGGAGGAAGCATTACAGCAGGGATTCCCCACTTGCTTTCAGTGAGTACTCTACTGACACCAAGGGATGATCACCAGTTTTTGGGACACCAGAATGAGGTCACAAATGTGTACAACAAAACCTATGACTTCAGTCATGGTAGTTCAGCATTTAGTGAAATTTTTACCTTTCTTACAGGCTCAGTTCATATTTAAAGATAAGGAAGATTTACTCACCTAAACACACACAACTTAACCACAGTTTTAATCAAACCCAGAGAAGCACAAGCATAAGCTACAAGGAAACATCTGCCATTGCTAATGAGGCCTTCAGTATTTTCAGTAGTTAAGTCCTTGGTCAACTTCTTATTAGCATCCCAGCCGTCTGTCCCTCCATATATGCTGAATCTAAGGAAAAAAGTTTCTATTTTCCTTTAGGCACCAAGTCCCTTTGAGAGTTAATAGCTGCTTTTTTGAGAGCAAATGGAAAAATATGAGTATCACTGCACAGCTGCAGTGGTAACTGAAGGATCCAGATATCAAAGGAAGAACAACTAAATCCCAGCCAGCCAAAGAAGCCCAGTGTTGGTCTGTGCGTACAAAGCTAGGCCATGGAGTTAATAGAGGGTATTTCAGAACACAGGAACAAAAAAATGCAGTTTGCTGGAGAACAAAGGCTAATATATTAGCAGTAATCACACCCAATTCCATTCATTTACCCTTTTCACCTGCTTTTTAAATATCATTGCACAGTGATAAGAAGTTTTTGTGCTGCAGCATATGCAACTCTCCCAGTCATTTCACATAGGGGTGTGTGTACTCTGGCCAAAAAGGCCTCTCCAGCCTTCTTTAGCCAGACTAAGTATGTCAGTGAAGTGTCCCTGCTGCTGTTTACAGCTGGTTCTTTTCAGCTGCCTCTTACCATGTTCATCCTGCACATCTTGCTCTGATCAGCCCCAAAAGTGTACAGACACAGCAAATTCAAACGCAGACCCTTCCAAATCTGTCCATCTCACCTTATGCAATTTTTAGATTTCTGGGGCATTGAACATACTTGCTTTACGCAGAAAACACTTCCACCTAGGAACCTTGCAACTGGAATGCAGTCTCCAAGAGAAGCATGTGCTGCTTCTGTTCCATGCTCAGCAGGACAGTCCCACTCATGCCTGCTGTCAGCATTTCTATCCTTCCTGTAAATGCTGCAGCCTCATACACCTTAGCAAGGAACACCTTGCCTGGTGATTTGCAAAGATTTGCTTTGATTTCTTTTACATAGATTCTTGTCTCCTTCATGGTTTTCTTCTTGTACCTCTCAGGGATCTAGAGAAGAGAAGAATCTGGGCAAGACCTGAACAGAAGGATGTTCTTTTAACGTGCTCCAGTCCAGTGAACACTTCCTTGGAGAATAAGCTCAAGAGGGAAGTGGACATGAAATTATCATCTTCTAGACAGGAACAAGCAGACTGCACATGTCTGTCATAGGAGGGTATCACTATGTACATGACCCAAAACTTGCCTGCTCTTTGCTGTACTTATGGATCCCATGTGCATGAGAGATCTTCATCAACATATAAATACAAAAAGTTCTTAGGGGAACAATTTGATTGTCTCTTGCACTAAACACTCTAGGACAGCCTTCTTCTGAGAAATGAAGATTAGATATGACAGGAACTCTGAGCCTAGTGTATTGTATTTTTCCAATTAATCTAATAAATCACCTCCCACTAAAAACTGAACTGCTTTACAGCATCGGAGAACCATAGGAAAAAAGCAAAACTGAAAGAAAAAAAGCCCTCTACAACTATATGGAAAAAACACAATAGGTGAAGAACATTTCTGTGAATAAATACACGGTAACAGCAATGCCTCTCACCGAAGCAAGGTTGATGAGATGTATGTGCTGGCTACTCTGAGCTTTTTATTAGGTATTTAGCAGAAAGATTAATTTCAGGGAGTTAGTTTCTGATTTGCATTGCTGTGGTCCTGTGCAGTGCTGCTGTGTGATTAGATTAGAGGGCATTCTCTTGCCATACTACTGCTGCTGAGAAACTATGTGGAGAATATTTGCTAGCAACACCTCCATACAACTACACATTTACTAACAAAACTCTGTGGGAGAGTATAAGAGGAGTGACTAGAGATATCCAGAATCATAACTGTTCTCTCCTCTTGTCCCTGTACCAAAATAGCTGAAAGATCTTCATAACAGTGTCCTTAGAAGGACATCACTGGCTTTTGGGAGCACTTCTAAGGTGTTCACAACATTTGCCAGCACTGTCAGAAGAATTTTACAAGAGCATCCATACTTGGAATCAATGACTTCTACAGCACAGCTGAGGTTCCCTAAGATGATGCTATGGTAGGCAAGAAGGTACAGACCCAGGGATCTTACCTGTCTCTGAGGACCAGTAGGTTCAGATTCTCGTCTCCTTTGTCGGAGAGCTGGTGCTGAATGTAAGGGGGAGTGGGCTGGACTTCCTGTCTGCTGTTCATGTCTACTGTCAGACACTGTTTGAGAAGGTCCTTCATGCCTATGGGAACTGTCCTCCTCAGTCACAGGCAGCATACCCCGACTTCGCCCATCATGAGTCTTCGGCCTGACTGCAGTATCTGCCCCCAGGCGCCTTCTCTCTTCCCCATCTTCAATAGGCCTTAGTTCCTCAGGCTCCTCATCTGTGGTTCCAGAGGTGCTTGGCTCAGCACCAGGGTGGAAGTCCTTCAGCTCTGTCTCCTTATCAATGATAACCCACTCCTTGCTGTCAAAGTCCTCCTCCTCTGCGAGCGGCACCGAGCGGAAAGCGTTGCTGAGGGCTTCGTGCTCCACGGAGGCGGACACGTCCATCCTGCCGCTCGCCTGCCGGTCAGCCTGGCCAGTATCGATGGACAGCATCTGGGCTGGCTGCGAGGAGCACACGAGCCGTGATGGAGAGCCAGGGATGTCCATTCGAGACCTAGAGACACAACAAGAAGCCATTAAAAACACATAAGGTTTGTGGTTAAAGACGGGGATCATAAGAGAAAGCCTGTGTAGTCGTCCTCACTCATTTCTTGGTACACTTTAGAAAGATAGGTTTAAGCAAAAATATTTCTTTAGAATCTACAATGTCATGAAGAAGTGCTTCAGTATGACAGCCAATTCAGCATCTCTTTTCCCTGTAGACAGGATGATAACTATTTTCCCCCAACAACACCTATGCCCTTTGTTAAGCTTTACTGGATTGTGAGAAAAGACACCTGAACCATGTTCTAATCAATGTTGCTCATTTGGCCTGCACCTGCTGCTTGTTTTGCTTCTCTGCCTATCTCTGAGACCAGCAGCTTGCTGCAGAAAGCCAGAGCATCAGCTGCCCAGATTTCAGGACAACTGCAGTGTGTTTTCAAAAAGGATCATCTAGAAGCCTTGCAGACTGTTCTGGGGAAAAGACCTCCATATGTGAGACATCAAAACTTTTGACAAAGAAAGGGGAAGTAGAGAAGGAGGTGAACCAAAGGTCAATGTAGATAAAGTTGTGAGTGCTGGCTGCTGATCTAATGATTAGGTTTGTCTCACAAGCCAATCCTCAAGACTCTGCTAAAAGCAGCAGGAGGCTACAGAGGATGAACAAACCTTCTTTCATGTGGATCTGCTTTTCCGTCAGCCGTGGAGAGCCGCTCTGACTCGGGGCTGTTGACGCGGCGGTAGCGGAGGGAGCGCACTTGTGCAGTTGGGGACTCCGGAGGCACTCGGACAGGGGAACTGGGACATACCCCGTTTCTCTGCTCCTCTTCCACCATGCACTGAGTCTGGAGGGGGTAAACAACAAAGAACTTCAAGATCTGGCCAAAGACATTGATTTCCATCCTTCACTGTTGCTCTGGACTTTCAACCAGGTACACGTTCAGCTGCATTTTCACAATCTACACAAGCTATGTCTTGAAGGCAGGCAGGGTCCCTCTACCCTGGTAATCAGCTGGTATTAAAATAAAGTATGGATTTAAAATCACTTCAAATATTTAAACATCTTTACAAGGTGGCCTATGCATTTCAATTACCCTGAGCGTTGATCCGAAGGAGTTCTCATGGGTTAACCTACAGCATACACAAACCCTAACTGCTTATCCAAGATATCTAAGAGCCTGGCTTGTCAACATTCATTTAAGCAGGGTCCATGCATTACATTGCAATGTACAAACTTTTACATCTTGTCTGACTAAGGCATCTCCTAATTACCGGGGTGGGGTTTTTTTGGTTTTTTGTGGCAGGTTTTTTGTTTGTTTTTTGTGGTTTTGTTTGTTTGTTTTAATCTCGGTCCTTTAAACAAAGTCTTCCACGACATCCAGTCAAGCACAACATCTGTAAGAGCTTTCCACAGACCCAAGGTCAGGAAGGGAGCTGAACATGCTCATGGACTCTTTATCAGTCTGTATTTGTTCTTTCACATGGCCTTGTTAAATTAAATGTTTTTTAAATTTAGCAGCAGGCAAAGGAGCAAAAGTAGGTGACCAACACAGCTGCCCTCTGCCTACCACAGTGCTCATTTTCCTTGGAAGAGAGAGGCAAAAGCACAGAGGCAGAATGGTCCAAGGGCTACAGCAGCAGCACAGGATTTGCATTCAATTGCTGTGTTGCCAGCCATGCAGCATCAGCTACTACACACTGCCTCTGCGTGGGGATGTGTATGGAGAGTGCTTACCCTTCCTTGCTGCATGCCCTTCATTCCCTTGTCCTCTATTAATGCCAGAGGGTCCTGAACACAAGCAGCATCTCAGTAAAATGCTGCTGATCCAGACAGTTGCCTTTGTGCATGCAACGTGTACATGGCAAGTCAGTCAGTGCTCATAAATTAGCAGGCCTAAACCACCCAAGCTGGAATGCATAACTAAAGAGCCTTTGCAGCTAGGGAGAGTGGAGGAGAACTTTCAAGCATTAGAGAAAAAGCAGACTAGATGACAATGACTTAATCTGTAATCCAGTCATGGCCAGGAGAAGGTTAGCGACAAACGAAGGTCAAATGTGTTTGTGAAGGGAGCAAAGTGCTGATGTAACTCGTGGGTAACACCAGCTTGGTTAAGATTCAAGAGCAGAGAACTGGAGGGTGGTGCAGGAGAACAGTGACCATAAGCCCTGTCCTTAACACAGAAATGAGAGAAGTGGCATAGAAGGAGATCTGAATTGTGTACTCAGAGAAGTAAGGATCATCTTGGAGAGTTATTAGGGAGAAAAAACATGGCAAGGTCCACTCATCACCTAAATACAAAAAGCAAGACAGGGAGAGTCAGTTAATTCTAGTGGTACAAGACTGGAAGATGAAGGATGTGATGCTGGGAATAGCAGAAGGGTGTTTAAACACAGCAGTGCCCTTGTGGTTTTGATGCCTCAGATTACAAGCAGAGGTAAAGCTGTGCCCTTATGTATCAAATCTGAAGCATCGTTCTTATCTCCACGTGGTGACTGCTACTTAAATAAAACCTGATCCTCTCTCAGAGAACAGTCAGACTAAAGATAATAAGTCTAGCAAAGCAAAAGAGCAGGCAAGAGTCAAACTAAAGACAACAACCCTCACAGAGAGAAAGGACTTTAGCTCTGGAGAGCTTGCTGCCCTGGGCTTTGCTGCACAGACTGCTGTGTAGCTACAGAACCTGTCAGAGCTGGAGTGCTCACTGCCATGCTGAGTAACTCCCTAAGCTCCTTTGGGAGCAACCTGACAACAAATAGCACAGTGCCTGGCAGGAGAGTCATCTGGCTGTGCTGTGGAGCTTCTAGAAACCTCTTCTGCCTTTAGCTGCTGTTAAGACAGGACTTGTGAATGAGATAACTAAGACATGACACACTACTAGCACACAGAAAGGACTCCGCTGTGCAAAGTCTGACTGAAGAGCATCAAAGCACCTGGTGGTAGAAATGCAAAGAAAAACAAAGAGAAGTTACTAGGATTTCTCTGTAATACTCCTTTTCTTTTTATTTTTTTTTTTAATATGTTGTGTGAACAGAACCATCCCTCTCTATCAGGCTTTTCTTATTTCATGTACCTTCAAACAATAACTTCTGGGAATGCAGAGTTACCAGTGAGAGATGAAGAAGTAATTTGATCTTGGTTCATAATTTCTCAGTGTTGGGGAATGTCCCTGCAAATGTTCCATACAGATAACACATTCCTCTGAATTATTTGCATTGGAGAATTTTACATAAATTAGATTAGATTATTTCTTGTCCATGCATAATGTTTTGTAATAAGACTAAGGGTAGTGGAGATACCTCTATTGCTGAAATAAGAACTAACTTTATACTAGTAGAGACTGAAGGGAGCTCTGGTCAGCCCCAGAAGACTAACAGACTTAACATGCCAGTCTACAAATGCTCATTAAAGACAGGTTTGTGACATGAATCTGATATGCCCTTACAACATTTTCAATCTGATGAATGTTTCTCTGCTAACAGGTTCTTTATATATCTGATGACCTATCACTAGTATTAATTTACTTGCAATATGTAAATTAATCTGATTAATAAACTAACTGACAGATTCTTATACTTGACATTTATTATGCAATCAACCTTCACTGGGGATGCCTCCAAGAAATCAGGTAACATTTACAAGAAAGGACTGAGAAACACCTTAGAGATTATGAGGAAAATTAACTGAAGTATACATTTTATGTAAGCTAAAAAATATGATCCCGGAATGCAGAAATACAAGAATATTAAGCAATGGATTCTCTCAGTCTTCACTGGGGTGAAACCATTGTTAGATGCTCCTTATAGATTGTCCTGCCCTTAGAAAGAAAAGGTAAAAAAAGGAATGGAAAAATTAGCGATGATTCAAGGTACAGAAAAATATGGCTTATGAAGACATCTCTGGTTACATTTGTTTACCCAAGAGCTTGGGACACAGTAATATTTTGGTTTATAATTTCCAAGCCTGGCACATTTCTGATATTGTATCAGTGATGCAAGGACTAGAATTTCCTCGCTTGATGTATCAAAATCCTGACAATGATATGATTGTAAAAATGATACACTTTAGCATTACTGGCCCCTCAAATGTCACTTGCATAATGATCTAAATTAATCCAAATGGCTTTTAGTTTGAGAAAAAAATAGTTTGTATTTCCCCTTTCCACAGGAAAATTCTTCAATGCTTTTTGGGCTTACTACATAGAATGCTACTTCAGTGGATCTGAGTGGCTTCTAGCAGTCTATGAAACAGCTGCCCTACACCCAACAGTCACAGAAGACAAGGAAATGTTCTTTACTTTGCTGATGCTGATCCTGAGTTTGTTGCGATTCACATCTGTCTCTTCCCAAACTTCACCCTCATTGAAAGCCGTGTTTGGAGCCTGACCAAGACCTTCCACTGGCCGACCTGACAGGATGGGAGGAGCATTCTCTTGATCACTCAAATGTTCACCCTGTAGGACATCCTCAGTGTTCTCACGGAGCAGGTCCCCAGGTACTGGAGTGACATTAACCACCCTATGGAAGAGACAAGAAGAAAGGTAAAATTATCAGTGTATAAAGAAGGAAGCCTATCACACTGCCTCACAGGAATTCCTTAGCAGATTTTAGGGTATTACTAAGTTGAAAAACAGACAGTCCAGGTTTATCCTGTTTTTTATGACACCCTGAATCAGAACAGGAGTATTCCATTTAACACAAAGTTACAAAGACAGTAGGATGGATCAGTGAAAGCATCTTGGGACCCTTGATACACAGGCTGCAAGCTTCTTCACATGTGCCCATCACAACATGTTGAGCAGTGAAGAACCCTCCCTTCTTGCATGAAGAAATGAGGCTTACTACACCTTACAGCTTTTATCTTTAATCTTCCATAACACTACTAGGGATTATTGTTATCCCCTAATGTCAGCCACCCAAAAACACCAAGACAGACCAGTGGACCAGGTCGTATCAAGCCTTTTCTATTTGGACTCATCTTCATCTCTGAGCATCAATCTCTGTGGAACTTTGCAGCAGGACATAAAACACATTGTAAACAGGGTGAAGAGCTGTGTTGGAGGTGTAAGTAGTGCATGCACTCAGCTGTACTCAACTCACTATCCACCACCACAGACATAAATAATTATATAAAAAGCTTGTTATGCTGTTCCAACTTCCCAGAATCACAATGGTCTTGAAATATTAAAAAAAAAAAAGAACTGAGCTTGTTGTCCATTGTCTGACTGGTGCAACTGCAACACTCACCCAAACATGGCTGCTGTTTGCCTGGTGTTCTGCTGTGGTGGAGTTGAGGTGCTAGTGGACAACAAGATATCTGTACCAGCCTTCTCCCAGTCAAAGGCTTCATTTTCAGTGATGCCCCTTTCTTTCATGCTGTTCTCGAAAACAGACATGATTAGCTGGAATAGATTTAGAAGAACAATTTCATGTAAGTATGTAAGAGTGGCTCTCACCAAAAATTTGAAGTATGTGCATGAGGACCAAGTGCATCTTATAATCTCCAGTTTGTTTATGAAAGGTACTGAGAAATGAAAGCAAAACTTATAAAATTGCAACAGTTGTTTCTCAGGTTGGTTTTGGCTTTGCAAGTGAAATTTCTTCAAACCCACAAAAGGAATGCATGCAACATTTTGACACTGATTCAATGAAATCTTGCTGTTAGCTTGTTACTCCAATTCTAAATCCATAACTTCAATTCAGCTTTCCTCTAGATTAGACAGCACATTATGCAGAACAGAACATTTGATATGCAGAGTTCAAGGGCTGCCAGAAGACATAAACAGAACAGGAAAAGGCAGCCCTAGGATGCAGACTCATTGCAGTGTCTGGCTCAAATAAGGCTTAGTCAGGAGACCTATGTTGTGCTTCATGTGCACAATGTGGCCTGACACTCTTGGCTGCCTAAGAAAATAAAACTCTAAAAAGGATGACACAATTTTCTTTACAAGATGGCAGGTACAAATGCTCATGCTGATGTGCTTTATGCTTGTTGCTTTTCTAAGAGCTGGTATCCTCTAGGAGAGAACAAAACCATTGTCAATAGCTCTCTATGAACCAATGAATTAGCACAGAAATCTGATGTTCTGCTCTCAAAAGGAAAGTGGATGCTGTAGGCCAACAGAGCTCTGAGGTCGTATATTTATAATAAAATTATTTAGCTAAATAATACAGAACTGACAGGATTCAGCCTGCCACTTCTTCTCTACAGGGAGAGACAATGTGATGGCAAATATATTTGGCTTATGGTATAGAATCAACACTAAGTTATGAATAAAATTCAGCATGAACAAACATCCTATTTGTAATTATATTCCAGTTCTGTTTATCAGCATGATCAGAAGGACAGAAGAGCCTGCCATTTCCTACTACCTTCCACCAAACTGCAGTAAAATACCTATTTGCAGCTTTCAGATGAGCCATCTTTTTCTTACTTTTTGCAACCCAGAACTCTAGAATCCTGTGCTCTCCTCCTGTGGTAACACTGTATTTGATTTTGGCTGTCAGTCAGACCAAGGGACAGAAAATTCTTAGGATTGTATTTGTTATCTGACTGCTACTTTGGCAGTATCTTTTAGAAATTAATATCTCCACATCCTCCAAGATGCCTTGCAAGAACTCCACACATTTGTAGGCAGAAGCCCTCATAAAAGTCATATTGGCTTCTATTCATTATATCATCCTCGTCCATCTGTCCACTAATCCCACTCTTATCACAGCTTTTGATTCTTTGTGATGGACATGTCCGTGTCAGGGAGTGGTTATCTTCTGATGCTATTTAAAAATTGGTACTGCTTCTGCCACCTTCCATTCCTTTGACACTGAAGCAGTCTGAAGTAAGAAACCACATGATAAAATTAGATGTTCAGCAGCCTTATTCTTAGCATTCCTTCAAGGACCCACTCAGTTGAAACAACTTTTGTTACTTTCTGCTATAACTTACTCTGTAACTCTGCATTTGACTTTGCAGGCCATTAGGGATTATACAGCCCTATACTGTACTCCTTGTAAGGTCTTTTTTTCATAGGCTTAAGAATACAGGTGTCCTCATCTGCCATTATTCTCAAGCTATTTAATCAACTTATTGGGTCTTCTCAGCTTTCTCTGACACCTTTATACTTCTGATGAAAGGTCAAAGCTTTTCAAGGAGAGAAGTGGAATAGAAAACTGCACAGAACAGTCCCAGCAACAACCACTGCTCCCAGAAAGCCAGGCAAAGGGTAACTAGACAGGATCCTCTGCCTGAAGATGCAATATTAGGGATCAGAAGAGTTTCCAGTCACTGCATGCCTCCCACGTTGAGTTTCCTTCTGCTGGGCAAGACAATGTGCAATTGCAACTCTCTGAGTATCAAAACCACTGGTGGGACAAAGAAGAGGCCCAGTATGTTTCTCTATTAAAGATGTTAATGTCCATGAGGACATAAAGCTTGATTGCACATCATGTAGTAGCATGTCATGTTTTGGGCTGATGGCCCAGAGAATAAGAGAGAAGCAGCCAATGGGGCACAAATGACCCACTAAGCTGTCACAATAGATCTTGTCCAATGCCTTCTCCTGGCCAAGGCTCAGGAAAGGGATCACAATCAATCTTGAAATATCATATACAAAAGGTACCAAAACAGTTAAGAGATTGTGCAGGCACTCCAGCCTTGAATTCTTTGGAGCTTATCCAGGAAGGTGGAATCTTTCAGCAGAAACTTTGGGCACAGGAGTTGCTCTTGCCCAAGTTTCTAATCTGCACTGTAATCTACAGCACAGTATTTAAGAATAAATATCAGGCACACCTCTTCAGTGGCAGGGGTCCCCTTTTGATAAGGGAATGCTCCTGATTTGTGTCTGTAAGACCTACAAGAATTTACTGGGGGAAAACACTAGCACTATAATGGAAGATCTCTAGTAGCTTGCTGTCCTGTTTTCAGCTGAAATAGAGTTTATTTTATTCCCAATAGCTGGTGCAGTGCTGTGTTTCAATTCAGGATGAGAACAGTGTTGATAACACAGGAATGTTTTGGCTGTTGCTCAGTTGTGCCTACCCTCATTCAAGGACTTTTCAGTGTCCCATGCTCAGCTGGTGAGGAGCTGCATCAGAAGCTGAGAGGGAGCATAGCTGGGACAGCTGACCCAAACTGGCCAGAGGGATATTCCGTATCATAAAGTGTCATGCCCAGTATATAAACTGCAGAAGTTTGCTAGAAGGGACCAATAGCTGCCTGAGGACTGACCTCACATCAGGCAATTGTATTTTGCATCACTTGCTTTTCTTGAGTTTTATTTCAACTTTTTTTTTTTAATTAAAATTCTGATTATTATATTCTACTTGTTTCAATTATTACATGCTCTTTATCTGAACTCGTGAGGTTTTTTCTTTTTTCTTTTTTTTTTTTTCTGATTCTCTTCCCCAAACCAGTGTGCAGGGGGTACAGTGAGTGAGTAGCTGCCTCATACACAGTTGCCAACTGGAGCTAAATCACCACACTTGGTCAGCGTTAGAGAACTCACAGGGAGTTTTTCCCAATTGCTCTGACAATTTCTGGTACTGGCTGAATCTAAAGGAAGAGGTCCATATAGGAAACTTATCTTCCCACACCTGCCCAGGATGTGTACAGGACAGCCATTCTCTCATATAACAACAGCTGAAGTGATCATTTTTCCTTGAGTGAAATGCAATTCACAATGCCCTAGCTGAGGGAATAGGATGAGTTCTCAGGCAAAGGCACTTAAATTTCTATAATCTTCCAGGAGCAAAGGCCATTATTACTTTTCTGATACTCATTGCAAAAAGATCTTTGGGGAGAGAAGCCAGCCACTTCCCCAGCCATACCTGAAACTATTCCTCTACCAGCTGGACTGTGTGCAAGGGTAGTACAAAATATTTTTTACTACATCCTATCTTCACTATTCCACAAAAAAGGCATGCTTCTTGCTGTCAAATGAGTCAGAAAACCCCAAAATGCTGCTCCAACGCCCACATCCTCCTGCTGTGAAAGTGTTAAAAGTTTGATCCTAACCATGAACCAACATTGACAACAATCCATTAAAGGGACTGACCTGATGTCTGAGGCCATGAGCCCAAGAAGTACAAAAACACAGGGTACAAGGTCCATCACCTGACAGCTCAAGGCTATTTTATTCTACCACCATTTTCCTCTCCTCTGCTTAGGCAAAACTTGTGCCATCTATCCATCAGAGAGTGGTGTTGTCTAGTCACACTTAGTCGCCAGTTACAGCCTGGTACCTCTCTCAGGAGCCTAGAATTGTGATAAAATTGCCACTCAGCATGACATGGGCTTAGGAGAATCTAGACCTTAATTTTAAGTTCCTATTTTTAAATAAACCATGACTTTATGTATTAGTAAACACACTTTCCCAATTTCCTTTATTCCTCTGTGGGTCTGATACTGGTGACAAATTCAAATGGCCTCTGGTATAGTTTTTAATCTTTCAGAGTAATACATCCAGATAAATCAACATGAAGACATCTCTGAAGCTGAGATGCTTGGAGAATTGGCTGTCTGGAATAGGTCTCCAACTCAAGCTACAAGAATCAGTGTTAGGTGGCAAGCTGCAGATGCCAGACTTTTGTAGGGACTTCCCTTTTGGAGGCTTCTTGCCCAAGCTGCACCTGCAAGAAACTGAAGGCAAAAAGGCAATTCACAGCTTCAGTCAAATGCCCTACTGTGAAAGAGCTGTTTGTCATTTGTACTGCCTGGACTCTGTCTGGAAACATCTGCTTCCATTTATGTCTCAAGGATGGCTTTTCAGTACCACTAGGACACAATTATTTTAAACTGGAATAGAATACAGGAGCATGTAGGCTCAAAAGGAGATTTGGAAATCTCTAATCCAACAATCTGCTCAAATCAGAGCTAATTAAAAGGCAGATCATATTTGTCATCCAGTCAATCTTTGGAAATCCCCAAGGATGGAAATTCCACAGCTTTTCTAAGTACCCATTTCATATATAAGAACCCACACTGAATTTCCCCCGCACTCCAGATTTGTCACTATTTCTCTTGCTGCCTCTATTCTCCCCAAAACTGTCCTCGAGGCAGTGAAAGACAGCAATCAGATCCCCTCTTTGACTTCTCTGCTCCAGAACAAACAAATCCAGCTCCCTCTGCATCTCATTGGACCACCTCCATCCCTCTACAGCTCTCCCTCTTAGTGGCAAATGTTATCTTTCCACTGCACTATCCAGAAAGTATTTGCTTTGGCTTTTCCTTTTAATTTTAAAAAAATTTGTGGTTGCTACGCTACAACATGTACATGGCTAAACCACAAAGGCACTGTTGGGGAGTTTGTTGGAACACCCTCCTACCACTTTCCCACTCATCTGATGCACTATCAATAGGAGCAGGCACTCAGATAAGACTGCACAGATCTGCTTATAAAATGTTGTTTCCATCACTCTGCCTTTAATATAAAGGGAAAACCGCTGTGATAAAAAGCAAGCAACACAGAATCAAGTTGCTTCAGTTCTGTTGTGTTAGTCTGAGTTACTCACATGTAGGCTGATAGCAAACACTGAATGGGAAGAAAAACTCTATGTTAGATGAATATTAAAGAAAGAGATAATAATGGCCAAGGCCTGTATGAGTCTGCAAGAAATCAAAGGGGTTGGTGTGCACCGTTGAGCTGTCAGTATAGACCTTGGCAAGCTGCGCTAATATTCTGCCACATTTGGAGTGTCTCAAGATTTTTGTGTCTTAATGAAAGCCAAAAGTACCATGTTGTTTGGGAAGAGCTATCTGGGGTGGAGTACAGGACTATTTTGGACAGGGTGGTGGAAGGATATGAAGAAACCTTCGAGGTTTTGAAGCATTGTACAGTCCAGCCTCTTTCTCCCAGTCCTAGAAAAGGTATTCTTCAGCCAGATATAAACACATCCATGGAAATGTTAAAAATTCTAAATGCCAGCCTAGAGTGCCATGCATCACACTGGTAACAAAGAAAGGCTCCCACCTGATAGTCTGGCTTGGTGAAGTAGTCTAGGCTTGCAATGTGATCCAGGAAAAGGTGGAACTCTGAAGGCATGTGTTTTAGCAGCATTCGGTGTTCATACTTTTCTTTTATCATGCCAACCTGCTCCTGGAAAAAAACAAACAAACAAGAAGAAAAATCTCAGAGCCAAGAATCTCTTCTGTTGCTTCATATTTCTAAAGACTTATCATTCCTGGGACACAGACTCTTCCTAGACCCAGCACAGTGTCTACACAGTTCTCCTGCTTGCTGTCCAAGGCACAAGGAGGTTGAGCACTGCAGGCAGAGGTCAAAGGGGAATCTTGATTCAGAAGCTTGCTGCACAGGTGAGTTACTTCTTTCCAGGGATTTTATTCTTTAGCACAAAGTATTTCCAAGACAACAAGAACACTTAGCTTCATTCTGTTTAGTTTTCTAATTTCAAATCCCACTTGGCTTGTTTGGCACAGCAAGGTGTTATCCTCCTGTCTTCCTAAAGGCTCTTTTTATTTGTCAAAAGGACAGCTCAGTCTTTCCACTTCCACTGTTTGCTTTCGAAGTACAAATCAAATATGAAAATATGAAAACAGTGTGCATTAAAAAATGTCTAATTACTCCAAATAAGAGAAGCCCACCCTGTGTATCAGAACACACAAAAGCAGGTTAGAACCTCGCAGCAAGATCTGATGAAAATGAGACTCTGGCTTGACTCCAGAAAAAAAGCTGCACTGAGCTGCAGGATGAATAATAAAGAGTCATAATAATTAAAATGTAGCACCCTCTCTTAAGCACAGACACCAAGTTTCCTACCTTATCTTTGATCTTTCTCCACGGAAGCTGACCAACAGCAAACTCCACCAACATGTAAAAGAGGGACCACAGATCATCATGTCTACCCATCTCCTGGAGAAAAGAGAGACCAAGACTGAGGAGCAAAGTTCCACACTGCTCAGGGGTCCAGGTGTACTCTCCAGATGAGCTATCTCATTTAAAGGGCAGGAGAAGAAGCCATGCTTCTCAATGATTAAAGAAGCCAAATTAAAGGCTAAAGATACTTATTTACTAATGGGACACAGTACAACTTTGATTAAGAAAAACCTCAAACTGTATATAGAATACATTTTTTATTAGTTTTAAGCCTAAATATCATTCAAATTTGCTCAAGCGCTTTTGCAAAAGACTCACCATCACGCACCACAACAATTTACAGATTTATAACATTTCCACATACAACTCTTCTCCTGGGTTAGGAGGCTTTCAATGTCTAGGATATGATTTCTCAAAATAGCCTGCATTATACAGCAATTTTTGTGCCTAAATATACATTCAGCTGATGCCAGCTACAGCTCGGCCTACTCAGCTCTTGCAAAAATTATACCTCAGGTTTCTCTGTGTCTCCCAAGAAACAGAAAGAATTCATGATGGCACTGAGCTGCCCTCCCCACATCACACTTTTTACCTTTTGTAGACAATAACTTCCTCCTTCCCTAAAAAAACCTGACATTTCTTCATATGTCACAGGTAATCCTACAATCTCATTCCGAATAAGGCCAGGAACCTGGAGGTAATGCAGGAGGGATGACAGTTTCCATCTGGCAGTCACTTAGCAGCAGAAATGCAGAACTTAGAACCACAGAAGATGCTGAATTGGTAGTGACCAATAAGGATCATCAAGTCCAACTCCTAGCCCTGTGCAGGACACCCCAAGAATCACAATCTATGCCTGAGAGTATTGTCCAAACTTACTGTTTACTGTCTGCAAAGGAACACTACTGAAATAGGACAGAGCAGTGTTCCGAGAAAAATATTAGATGAGCCTTCTGGAAGCATTTATAATGAAACAGGCCAGACACTATGTAAATAATGATTCTTTTCAGGAAAAATAAACCTAACTTTCACTAAGTGTCTCTTCACCTGATGGCACAATCTTAATATTACAAATTAAAGATGAAGATTGGATCTGGGGACCTGGCACTAGGTAATTCCTGGCCAAGTTCTGCTAGAAACTAGCAGCAAGCAGCCTGGCACTTAACCAGATTTCCCCTGCAGTGTGGTTTACTTTTGCCCTTAAAAAGTGCCTCGTAATGCAATAATCACAATTTTAAAGTATACCAACTAGAGAGGACCCAATAACTGAAGCACAATTTTGATTTTACAGTCATCAGCCTTAACTACATAATGGAAATCTTCTGATACGTTAACTTCTGTAGATAACAAACCAGAACTCACACCTCTTGCTCCTTTGCTCCTGAAAACAGGTTTCTGAAGGGGAATTACCTTACTGGTAACTCACTCCTTATAACCCCAAAATACTCACCCTGTTTTTGTGTGCGTTCACAGAGGCATAGCGGACGGTTCCTCGGAAACCAGCAACGTTGCGAGGCTGGAGGGAGACAAGAGAAACATCTCAGAAACAGAGCAGATCACTGAATCCCCTGTGCAGCCAGCTCTCCTGAGAACTTCTTGTCTAAACTCCTTATTTTGTATGCACCCAAGGGATACGAGGCTCTTACTGCCTCCTTGTGCTCTAGCAGCTACACAGAGAGCATTCTCAAATTGTGCATTTCTAGAAAAGCTCAGTCCACAGAAAAGACAAGGTGGTTACAGTGCTATGTTAGAACAGAAACAGTCCAGGCATAGAAATAAGAACATTAATCAGGATCAGATTTTCTGTTTTAAACTCCAGGTCAAGGGAGAAGCTAGTAAAGAAGTGCAAGTGCAAAACTGAGTCATGAGTAACATGAGCTAAGCAAAGCCTGAAGGTGGCCTGGTCAGGATGGAAACGGGGATCACCTACTCTGAGAGATGACCACACACGTTTGCTGACACTGCTGGTCTGCATCTTCTGTAAGACTTCAACAAATTAGCAACCTCTGACTTTCAGAACTCTTGCTTTTTTCCAGATTCTTCCCAGTATATCCTATCTTTATTTTCTCTTTCCCTGATTTTCTTCATGTCCTTGGGAAGTAAAGGCTTGATATAGTGCTTGTGGAAAGGCAATCCTCCTGTGACTTATTTGTCCCATCTGGAGGCTTTCTCTGCTTTGGGGGCTGAGCAACTGTTCCAACTCTTTCTACTGCTGCCTCCACAAGAACATTAGACCATGTGAGTTCACTTAATGCAGATACCATTGTTCTGAAAAACTTGCATTTAAATAATGACATCCACCAAATTCTCTTAGTTGAACTAGAAGCACCAGAGTAAATGAGACTTAGCAGTGCTCTCAAAATGTTGTGGCAAAACCAGGTTTAGGCCCAGACTTCTTCCATCATAGGGCTAAGCTTGGGCAAAGAACTAAACATACTCATAATGAAGATCCTACTCTAGCAGAAACTTGAGCATATTAATAAAAAGTTAATTGAGTAACTTATCCCACAGAGATCAGTGGATTCAGGTTTATCCTTTCAGCTGTGTCTGTGCTTTCAGAACTAGGCCTAAAACTCTGTATTTTATTCTAGGGCACCCTTCTGTCACTTTAAATATGTGCAATTCAGTTGCTTCCTTTAGGGTACACAGAAGTTGCTCTGAATTTTGATACTCTTAGAAAGAATAAAATTTCAAATATTTTTTTAACAAGTTCACCAACACCATGTAACATACCCATACCTGTATGGTGTACAATGCAGCTCTTAAGTTATAATGACTCTAAGCCAAAAAAAGCTGCAAGTTTATCTTACAACTCTTTTATGCTAATCAAATACTCCTCAAAGAAAACCCATATGCACATCCCATGAACTGAATGCAGCATTTAATCTTGCAGTGCATCAGCTTGAGCTATAAGATATTTATTTAGCAGCAGGTAATAGCAATGATATTGTATTTGTGATCATGTACCTCATTGCTCTCAGAACTATGCAATTCAGGATTCACACTGACAAATGACTCCAAAATATGTTTCAGAATTCCAGAGAATTCACTGACGTGAGTTCCTGAAAAGCAGAATACTGGCCACTGGAATATAGCCATCAGCATAAATTTTTAAGCAAGAAGACATTCCTCTTTTCCATTATGAATGGAAGATAGTGTGTTTGGATATTTTTCATGAGCCATAAGGGTATATTGTGAACAATTTTAACATGTAACCTGTAATATTTTCAGAACAAAAATTATTCCATTTTTGCAGTCCATGCAAGTACTGAACCAAGTACCACGTGTGCTGGCTTCAGTATGTCAGCAGTGTCTCTAAAAATTGTTTTAAATCAATACTTACTATTTCTGGCAGACAGGCTATCTGTGCAGTCTTTAATTAGATCTGTTCTGAAACCAATGCCAGGCAGTTTGTAAGCATTGGCTGCAAACCTCTCCTCTCTCAGAAACAAAGCAAAGCCCAGCTTTTGGTGCAGGCCTTTAACCATGCATCTGTCCCATAACCTACACAACCAGCTGCTCCTGAGCAGTCCCACACCTGAACCCAGAGGGTTTTCCCTCCACTCCTCTCTCATGTGGGGCCCCAGGGAAGGGAGAGCCCTGCAACTGAGCAAGACTTGCAATTGGTTTGACAGGACCTTTCGAGTCCTTTGGACAAAACAGGAAGATGCTAACTGTGTAACAGTGTCTTTTGCTTCTTTTGTTCATACAAGTTGCACTTCTTTTAGCCATATTTGCCTGCCCTGCCAGTCCCAAGGAACTGGTCACTGCAATCAAGTATTCCCCAGACTGCACAGATACCTTGTTTTCCATCCAAACAAACAGCTCCTCTCTAAGTATTTGCTGTAGCACACGCTGCATACCCAGTTATTATTGACTTTTCTTCTGAATTCATAAACATTAGTTTTCTAGATTATTACTTTACACACTCCATTTCTTCCAGTTAATAAACTTCATCCCACCACTGCACTGGCCAGCAGTGGAAAAGAACCTGGACAAAGATTCCTTGTTGTCCAGACCAGTCCACAGTTGACACAGAATTGAAATTTCAACAGTTAGAAGCTTCAAACTATGGAGTTATATGTAATCCAACTGATTTGAATCCCCAAAATTATGAATATATAATAAGCTAGCAAGCTGAAATAAAATTTTAAACCATAGATTATTTTTTTTACACATCAGTATTACTATAAAAATAGTTATAAAGTGTATGTCTTCTTTCACTGATATTGTGTCTACCACAAAGCTAAAGTGTTTTATTACACAGTGCTGCATTGTGCTAGAAGCTTGGTTTAGAATGAGTTTCTGCTTGGGAGAATGTGTTAGATCACTATCACAGAGCAAAACCTATACTCTGTGTTGCTTTCACTGCATTAGCAATGTAGACTATCTCACAGACAGAGACAGAACTAAGTAACAAAATCCTGTATGAAGTGGATGCCTTTTCCAAACTGTGCTCTTTTACACCCATCGTTCTTCAAGTCATACACTCAGGATCATTTGTATTTCAAGTGCCAACAGTGTCTCCCTCATGATACACATGAAGTCTGTCTTTCCCTTTTTTATTTGAGGAGTGCTCATATTTCCTCATTAATTTGAATCCCTGTTCCTCAGGCCACATTTGTTCATAGAGATTAAAATTATTCCTTTTGCCTTCCAGGCAAAAGGAAACTGGATATTTTGAATGTCCTGGTTTCCAGCTGCCTTCCTAAAAGCTGGTATTTGGATGCCAATACTTTACTCCTGCTGTTTCTTGTGACTGTGGTACTCTCATGACCATGACCACTGGTTCCTCCCCAGCTTTCTGTGAGCCTGTGCAGACACCTCATGAGATGTACCACCTTTTCCCCTGACAGGCCTGCTGTCATCTAGGATCATTAACCCATCTCTCCTGGAATGAGGAAAAGGATCTTCAGCAGTAAGAATGTGAAAAAAAAGTTAGCACAGTTTGAAGAGAAAGTGGTAATGGGAGAGAGGAAATGCCACAGATCATGGAAAGCATTTGGAGATATATCTTGGATAAAAATTACTTGTTGGAAAGGTTGTGATAAGAAGAAAAAGTAAAAATAAGCTTTAACTGAACTAAAAAGAAGTATCCCTGTGACCTCTAGGAACCTTCCTCTTCTTCAGACAGGCTCATGAGGGAGATGTAGGGGTATGCATCTCCACCTCTTCTGATGGGGAGACAGAATCCACACCTCTTATATCTATTTTGACTTTCTAATTTAAACAACAGCATTTTGTAGAATCATTAATTACTGCACCATATTTTATGCCCATGGGGAGTCAGAAATGAACAGAGGAAGCTGGAGACAGAAATACAAGATGCGAGAACTCCCCTCCCCTTGCCTCTGAAACCACAGAATTGACAAAATCAGTCTGGCACCACCCAAATATCTGCCAGGCCCTCAGGCAGAATCCCAAGTGCTCTAGGCCTTTGCATCACATTTAGGTAGCTGTCACGATCCTGCTGAAAAACAAACATATCATGAGGGGAAAAAAGAAAACCAGGTGTAATTTGGACTTCCACATATAACAAAAGCACAAACCAAAACGAAAACCCAGAAGCATGGTGATGGCTCACTCACAACTCATAGCAGAGATGGTTACGAGCAGCGGATGGGAAGCCAACGCATCAAACACAGCCTCAAAAGAAGAGCCCAAAAGAACTGTAAAACAGAGAGAAACCCAAAGAAAAACATGATAAAAAAAACCAACAAAATGAGAAAAAAAATTAAACAGAAATGAATTAAAAAACATTCAATATTTTATCCCAACAGAAACCTGTGTCTCGTTTAGCTGTCGCCATCTCCCATCACCCTTCCCAGGGCTGTTTGCCCATCCTGTGCTGAGTTGCATTTAGACACGGAAGACACGACGCGAAGCGAAGCGTGAGCCTGTGTGCTTTCTGAGTGTTCTGTGAGTGGTGAGAGGGGGCCCTCTAGGGAGAACCTTCCTCTGCCTGCGTACCACGCGTAATAACTGGGAAAACAAAGCTGAGAGAAGCCATGCAGACAGCCTTACCACAGGTCACTTGCAGGCTTCTGCTGTGATTTTTCCTTCCTACAATCATCTGATGTGTTCACGTCCCTTCCTCCCCTAAACAAACTGATCCAATAACCTGCAAGGGGATTTGCTCTCTCATCTCTTGCTCTTTTCATCCAGAGAAAGTTCTAACATTAGCACAGAAGTTTCTACAAATCAACAGCAATGTCCCCTTTCCTATTTGAATTGTTATGGGTTCTCACCCAAGATATTTGGTTTTTTTCTGTAACCGCTACCTTGCTTTCTCACAATCAATCTCCATACAAACAGTGGCTTGCCAACTTCAGGCATGCTCCCTTTCCCTGGTGGCTGCTGCGGTGCTCCACTGGGGATGCAGAATGGTGGTTTGGGAGAAAGCAGGATGAAACTCAGTGCTGCTTTTAGGCCACATGAGCAGTCGTATCTGTGAATGGCACAGTAGAGAAATCTGAGGGACATCCTCATCAGAGGCAAGAATTAATAGTAAAATATATTATATAACCCTAAAACTCAGTTCGCTGTCCTGAGGAAAGACGTTGACTGAGAGATACTTATTCCAGTAGAAAACAAGTAATCAAAAGCAATCCACACGATGGAGTTTCTTATTTGAGTCTCTCTATTCCCCTTTCCTAAAAATGTGCAAATCCTAAGAAATCCATAAGTTTCGCACGTAATTTAGTTTTGAGAAACTACTTAAGTCTCCTGCTATTCTTTCCAAACCAAAAGACACAAAGCAGTTAAAATGCCATTGTTCCTACTTTACTTTAGGAGAGTTCAAAACTTCCAATGAATTTCAGCATCATTAAAGACCAAGATAATTTTGTCTTTCTAAACAGCATGCACCAATCGTCTCATCACATGATTCCTGCACCTGAACTTGTGCTGAAGATGAGAATGCCTTTGCTCACAGTAGAACCAGATCAAAGAAGTATTTTTTTTTAGTCAAAAGCTTATTTCAGTTGTAATTCTGTTATTCAATTATCATGATTTTTAACAAGAGGTCTTTCACCTCAGAGCTGCGCTTGTTTCTTCCATGCAAGGTCCCATAAGGCAACAAGCAGCACAGAATATCATCACAGAAGGAATGGGGAGTGCTAAGTGAGAAAGACAAGTTTTTCATCCCCTGTAACGGAGCAGGGGAACTACTGAAATGGAAATGTTTTGGGGTAACATCTCCTTTGGGATTTAGAGCTCAAAATGCTTTCCTGAAGCCAGATGGAGATTTCTTTTTTATCAAAAGGAAGAAGACAAAAGGTAGTTGTGGCAATCACTGAGATGCAGCACACTGAAGTTTAAACCTCCCCACCCTCAGAGCAGACGTGAAAGCCTCACATCCCTCTTTCCAGAGCACACTCTCATCCCTAAGCCACAAGGTGCTTTGAGATGCAAGTTTAAGAAACACAGGTTGGAGAGGATACCCTTTGCACAGAATACATGAATAATTATTACCAAGAGGGAGGAAGTGTATGACCTGGCAGCAAATGCACCTACCTGACTGAGGGGAGATCTGACCTACAATCCAAGTCAAATCCAACATTCACTTGCCTAGAGAGCAAAGCCTCTGCTCCCTCATCACCAGCCACAGTAAGAGTTTTATATTCCTCCCTCTGTCTTCCAGTAGAAAGAATAATCAGAGCTTCAAGTGGAATAGCATCAACCAGAAGGAATGACACATTCAGATGTAATGTATATGCCCCCTGCAGCTTGGTAGCAAAAGCACTCAGAGATGGAAAATTTGATCTCTGTCCCCTGCAGGTATACATAAAATTTGAGCCTGACTTGTCCTTCCTTTTCCCTCACCCCTTTAGCAGCTGCTGTGTAAAATAAAACGAACAACAATCTGATGTAGATGATGAGGTCACCCTCACTGACCCTGGGCTTCCAGGTGAGGAAAGCAGAGAAGTAGACACATGCAGCAAGAAACCAGATTCCCACCTTGGTAAGAGAGTTTCAAATCCATCACCTAGTCTGCTTTCCATACATTTAATTTCAACAGCATTGGATTTCTGTAACTGTGATGTTTTAAACCAGAACATAATCTCCCTTTTCAAGTCCAAATTTGCTACTTCAGCAACGAAAGTAACAATGAGAACTTTAATGTAATTTTTGTTACAATTGTTTTTATAACTAACCTATTCCTAGTGAAATTGGATTTCTATTATATATTAAATGTGCAATGTTTTTAAGACCTAGGTCCATTCTTTTTCCTTTTCCTCATCTCTGAACAAATGTGACTGTGCTGTGTTTTCAGCCTTTCCTGTGATTACCTTTTTACAATACAAAGTTTGAAACAAAAATTATATTCTCTACCAAGCTAATACAGTAGCACAGCTCCACAAATCTGTTATTCTACTCCCAAATGTTCATTCCTTACATAATACTACAGATTGACATGTATTTCAAGTATAAAGCAAGTATAAAGCTACTGGGCTTCTATGTTTGAATATCTGGGGTATTAGGATGTAGAAGTTCCTATCCTCTGTGTTATTTTATAGCTCATTTTCCAGTGGGGGAAAAACTACTTAGTAGAAAAACATACCATAATCTCCTCTTCTAACACCTTGCTCACTGCAGCAAAGTTTATTTTTAACACTATGCACAGACATTTGGAAAATAAATACCTTTTTCTCAATTAGCTGACACATTTCTTCAACCTTCCTCATGCTCTTCTGCACAGGCTGTGCACTGTCCTGCCTACACCATCATCCCTGTACCCACTGACTCCCAGAGCCGCCCTCGTGCATGTGCAGTCTCTCCAGCAAGGCACTGCAAACTACTGCAGTGCAGTCTGAGCCACAAGGAGATCAGGATCTAATCAATGGGCTGCAGCTGACTAAGCTAAAATAAAATGCTCGCTGAGCAGAACAGTCCGCCGTCATATCCTGCAACGGGAGAGAGGCTTCAGGAAAAACATAGCCTCCATTTTCAAATAAATAATTAAGATCAAGCTGCTAAACCCTTGAACACTTTCCATTAATATTTGTGGAGCCACAGGGAATACGTTTCTGAAGTCAGGGTGCCACAGGCAGAGGAAAGGCACAATGCTTTCTGTACTGCACGTGACAAAACTGGCAGAGCTGTGCAATGATCAAGGAGTTCTTGTCCAAAATCTGACCTACATTAGCACAGAAGATCTTCATGACTCAGAACACCTCCATTACATAAGCATATGTTGTTCATCATCTGCACAACAATGTTTATGTTCATTTCCCCCTTCAAGTTCACATTTTCTTCTCAGCCTTAGCTCTCCATATCAAACAGATTCTGCTAGTCCAGCTCTCTGCTATACAAATTAATGCAAGATGAAAAGTTTTACTTGTGCACATTCTAAAGAAGAAAATTCTACGTATTTAAAAAAACCCAACATTTTTCAGTTAATTCCCCAGTTGCTAGTTCTGTTATCTTAAGATGTGCACTGACACTGACTGCTGATACTGCTGTGTGGCAAAGGTGGGTTGTACAACCAGGATGTCAAGGTGAATAAAACTGCTCATGTCTCTATCTGAACCATAGCAGAAAGTTGCATCTAGGGGAAATAACACTTAAATCCCCAAAAAAGATCACTGCATCTTGTAATATCAATTTGTTACAAAAAAAATTTGTTACAAAAGGTTTTGGGATTCTCCACAAAATGGACTTTTTGGGTGGAAGGGAGTAAGGGAAGGGGATGAAATCAGGAAGAAAAAACTGGACTTGTTTCTCAGAAGAGTATCCCCTGCAATTGTAAGCATTTATTAACTAGCATTTTACTGACTTTAATAAAATTCTTTCATTCATCTTCTTGTGCATGTTATAATCACAATCTTTTCAATCCCTCCAGATAAGTTTGTGATTACTGTCTTCTGAACACTGCATAGATCTGCAACACCTTTGAAACTGGACAGGTGGTATCTTATGCATCATCAACTGCTATCTCATCTAGATTTGTACAAAGGCACTAAAAAGGTGTTGTAGTTTTCATCATCCTATTCCATAAGGACCGTAACAATTTCATCACTGGCTCTACTTGTCTCTGGTAACCTGTCTCCAGTCCTAAAGGAGATGCTTCTGGCTATCCTACAGGTAGGTCACAGGGCAGGTGCATTCCATTTCATCTGGCATATGCAATCCTAATTTTCTAAAAGGCATAATGTTGGCTCAGACCCCATACATCAGAATAAAAATTTGACACTCTCCTAAAGAACAAGATCAGCAGAAACATAACCAGCTGGGATAGCTACCTTTCTAATTAGGAAAAGTCTATACAGCTTTTCTAAGGGAAAGTAGCAGATCACCAACAGGGTTCTCTGCAGCATTTGTGCATACAGGCAAGGGCAAGTTAGTCCATACAGTATAGCTGAGTTTTCAGAAACATCAACCCCTCAGAAGGTGCACACTACAAGAAATTGCACTTCAAAATACATTTCTCTCTCATTTGAGTGGTGTCAACTATAGACGTCCCTTAAGGAGGCAATAAACAAAGAGTTTTGAAATCAGCCAAATACAGAACACGATTTCTTTTATATCAAAGTTTAACTGAGAGGCTGGTTCTTGATGTTTAACAAAAACTTTGGCATGAAAAGCACGAAAATTTTGATTTAATTCTTCCCCACTCTTTATAGCATTTATAAGCAGCACAGTAAACTGATAACTAATAGAGCTGTTACAGCACTTAACAAAGCAAGGGTGTGAGGAAGCCCTGGAACTTGGCTCAGAACAATGTGGGCCTCATTCAGCCCGCAGCAATGGTGGTGATGTGCCACAGGGCCTGGTTCCCCACAGGAACAAGAGATCCACAGAATCTTCTCAGAGCCTCTGGAAGGGAAAATCAAGAACCCTGCAATGCAAGGAAAAAGGGACAGCTAGCAGTAATGCTCAAAGGAGTAACAGATGGATATCCTCAAGAGAAGGGAAAGCTGGCAGCAGAAGGGAGACTCCTGCCCCACATACAGATCTGCAGGATAGGGTAAGTATCCTGGGATCTGGTGAGGAGGAACAAAACCTTGCCAGGGGAGCTACCTGAGCCTGAATCAAATGTCCATATAGGGAAGTAAAGGTGAGCAATGGTCACTGAAGATTCCCCCCCACAGGAAATAAAAGTCTCCATCTACTGACCTAACTCAACATCTCAAGAGCTTTGTGGCTTGTTGGGAACCTGGATATGGGATAATAAGGACAGATTTCCAAGTTTGTGTGGCCATCTGACTATTAACACTTGCAGCTCATTCATGGGAACACCAAAAGCACCGGGTTTTCAAGCAGCAACCTTGAATATTCTAAGAGTAAATACAGACCTCGAGGCATGGGGGTCTGGATGTGCTCCTCCTAAATCCTGCCAGGGACTGGGAGAAGCTCAGGTAGCAGCAGATGCATTGTGCAAGTCAACACCAAGCTGTCTAAGACAGGACTTTGGCTTCTATGACCACAGGTCCGTCTTTGAGGAAAAAGAGCTGTCGGTGGAAGAAGGGACCTGTTTGACACAGTACCAAGAGCATCTTTGCAAAGACTTTGCATCTCATTTTGCTAATCAGTGAGGAGGACTTACGGTAGGTACAGCAGGACAGGATTACTGTAACCTGGAGAGAAATGGAGGAACAGAGACTGTGAGGAGGTACCCCAGGAGAGGATGATAGAAGCTTTCATGTCTCTCTTGGGGAAGCAGCACAACAGAGGGCCCTAAAGTGCCTGTCCAAAGCCACCTACATGTGTGTAACAAGCAGGAGGTGTTAGTGCTCTGTGTGCCACTGCAAATCTATTATCTCATTGGGATTAAAGAGACTTGGTGGGACTGCTCACATGGCTTGAGTGCTGCAATGAAGGGAAAAAAGGACTGAGAAGGCAAGGAGATGCATTTTTCACAGGGGTGGCTTGCATGTATGAAGCTTTCTTTGGAGCAGGGGATGGGACAGTCACTATTGATGGGTAAGTGATCAGTACAGGTAGCGTAATTAGTTGCAAGCACCTGCTACTGACTGCCTGATCAAGAGCTAAAAGCAGATGAAACCTGCTTTAGAAAACTGAGGGAAGCCTTGCAATTGCAAGCCCTGGTGCTCATATGGGGCTTGAATTAGTCCTACATCTACTGCTCTAGCATCTACATATTGCAGAGACAACATGGCAGGGTGAAACAATCCAGGAATTTTCTCGTGAGCATTGAGCAGAACCAGAAAAACAAGAAATGGAGGTTTGTACTCATAGGGGAAGGACAACATTGAAGAGAAGCACAGTTTTTTGGGGGGTCTGGTGGACAACAAGCTGTCCAGGAAACAGCAGTGCCCTTGTAGCCAAGAAGGCCAATGGTATCTTGGGATGCATTAAGAAGAGCACTACCAGCAGGTCCAGGGAGGTGATTCTGTCCCTCTACTCAGCCCTGGTGAGGTCAGTCTGGAGTGCTGGGTCCAGTTCTGGGATCCTCAGGACAAGAGAGACATGGAGCTCCTGAAGAAGGTCCAGCAGAGGGTGACAAAGATGATGAAGGGTCTGGAGCACCTCATTTCTGAGGAAAGGCTGAGGGAGCTGGGCCTGTTCAGCCTGGAGAAGAGACACTGAGAGGGAACCTCATCAATGTCTGTCAGTGTCTGCAGGGAGGGCTCAGAGCATGGACCAGGCTCTGCTCGGCGGTGCCAGGCAATGGGACAAGAGGCAGCAGGGCAGGAACTGAGGCACGGGAAGTTCCGCCTGAACATGAGGAAGAGGTTCCTAACTGTGCAGGTGACCAAACACTGGAATAGATTGCCCAGAGAGGTTGTGGAGTCTCCTTCACTGGGGTAGTCAAGAACCATCTGGATGCAATCCTGTGCCACATGCTCTGGGATGACCCTGTTTGAGCAGGGAGGTTGGATCAGATGCCCCACTGTGGTCCCATCTGATTTTACCCATTCTGTGAATCTCTGTGTGATTCTCCTCTCCAGCACTAGATCACTCATGCAAAGTTTGGAAGTCTCACATTCAAAAACTTCCACTCCTACAGGAGTTCCTGCATTCTCACTTGACAGCAGAATACCACAAACGCCATGTATTTAAGCCACAAGCAGAACGGGAACAGGCACACTGAAATCCCTCTCATTTAAGCTTTACAGCTCTGTACAAAATTAAGATATATGCCCTAGAAGAGGGATGCTGGAAGACTCAGAGCCCTAGAGAAGGCCCTGTTTACTGTGACTAAGTAATTTTTCCACTGTCTTTTGTCAGAAAAACATAGGTCTTGAGTACCAAAAGATGTTACTAAGCTCAATGAACCAGGAATATTTTGTGAATTTATCACTTACAGTACACCCTTGAGAAATGAAAAATTTCAGGTCAAACATACCTTGCTGAATACAGATGACAGATCTTAACCAGAATTTGCCACCTTTTAAACAGGAGAGAGTGTGGTTTAGAGAGGCAGGGAGGAGCAGTAAGAGATCAGCATCTCTTCTAGCAGTTCTGGCAAGCTGCCTGTCTGTTCCTTGTTCAGGAACTTGTCCTTGCAAGAGTTTGAAAACAAAACACACTGAAAATATAATTATTTTTTTTTTTGTCCACTAGCAGTCTGTCCCGTTTTTCATAATAGCCAGAGTCCCCCTTGCTAGCCAGGATGTTGGCTGTGATCCAAATGCCAGAAATGCTGCTGGTAGCCAAAGCAAGAGCTTTCAGCCAGGCCCTAAGCAGTTCCCAGCACACCACATGGCTACATGACCAATGCACATCTGCTCTGCCTGTCCAAAGGAGTAACTATCAAAGACTGACTTCCACAACCCCCAGAGAAGTTTCAAAGAATGAGACTGCTGAGAACAGCTGAGCTTCCCTGATTGCTCTATAAAGACAGATGATGACTGGGGCCAGAAGGTGTGTAAGGAAGCATCAGCAACCTTTCTTCCCTCTCTTGGCAATGTAAGTTTCTACAGAATGCTACCCAGCAGACTTTGTAACGTGTGGCAATGGACAAGCAGTAGAGGAGTGAGACCATTCCTATGAAAGGAAATCTGTGCCACAATACCTCTGCTCCAAAGACTAGCATTTGTGCTAATATTAGAATCCCACATAGGGGAGATCAGTTTTGTTTTCCTAGAAGCACAGGATAAATTTAGATTCAGAAAAAAATCTGGATTTAGTTACATCAAGTGGGCCATAACTTCACAAAGAGCGAGCCAACAAGATGAACTGCCAAGTAGCCATCCTCAGTACAGACATATAAATCAAATCTATACCACTCATCAAAGGTTCAGGAGAGTAACAGCTCCCCAGGTAAAAGCTGCTGAAATAGCCCTTAAAAGAAGGTCTGGGAAGCCAGAGTGGTAACAGCTGAGGATGGAGAAAACTAATGCTTAATGAAGATAATGCAGAGTAGAAATTATCTTACTTCAAGGTTTCAGTCAATCTCTAGAAAGTAAGAGGTAAGAGGTAAGTTAAAAAAAACCCCAAAAACTCAACAAATCCATAGCATCCTGAAGACCTGGCTCATTATGTGTATTACTAGAAAGTCATTCTGGGTCTTTCTGAAAAGGTGACTGAGGTTCTGAATTTCAGAGGATATGAAAACAGCTGATACTTTTATGGTATTATTCATAAAGTATGACAATGCTTCTGAAACTGTAAAAAACTGCAGAGAACCTATGTGAGCAGAAAACTTCTGTTAAAAAATGGAGTATGAGTGAAAGCAAAACCCAGACATGCTTTTGAAAAAAGAGAATGAGCCCCTTCCCTCACTGATCTTGTCTACTGTACCTCAGAACCAAACCACAGAAACACCAGGCTCATGATGATTATGTTATAAATCTGGAAAGCATATTCTTCATGGATAAATAAATGGAGAGAGAATGGAGAAAAAAGAATTTACCTTACTGGCTTGAAATAATCTCTTCAGTGAAATAAGTGATAAAGTTCTTATTTAAAAAAAACCAAACAAAACCACCACAAATTTTCTCATTTCTCTTGCCTTCATACCACCCTTCACTTCCATCTCCTTCCTAATCCTCAGTGCATTACTTGGGCAGCAATCACATTGTGCTTCTCCAGACAAATGCCTTGATCTGGTAAGTGGGACTCAGTGGTATCAGGCAGCAAGGACACAAAAGGACCAAACAGCCTAGTGACTATTGTATAATGTTAAAAGGCACTGAAGTGAATATTTATATGGTTTTTTGCAGTATCATTTCTGTCAAAAAGCCTGACCCCCTGAAGTGTGGTGTGAGAGAATAGGTTCATTAGGTATATGAGACTTTATCCTGTATGATCCTCCTGTATCCCAGACAAATGGAGACTTTTCACCACTTTCAGGAGAGCACACTCTTGCCCCTCTGGGGATTGCATATATCTTTCAGGAAAAGATCATGTATCATTCATCCTTCTATGAGACCCATCTGTGGCAAGCGAGCAATCAACCACCGGACCGACCAGAATCAGGACCAACCTTCTAAGAGTCCTCCCCTCTAACAAAGCCCCCCCCTCACCCACACCAACCCAAGCAGGGCACAGCTTGCAAGACATAGCTGAAGAATCTTTTCCCCTGGAAAATGTCAAGGCTGGATGTAGAGCTGTTTCTAAACACAGGGCCTGGGAGCAAAATAAAAGTGAAGTAATTTTAAATTATGGTGAGAAATGAACAAAATAGAGGATTCAAAAGAAAAGGCATTTGGAAAAATTCATTTCTTTAATTGTAAAGAAAGAACAGTGTTTAAACAATGGGACTTGAAATACAGCTATAAAGTGTAATTACTTCATTAAGAAATTAAGAAATTTTGCAGAAAACCAAATGCCAGTTTCAATCCATAACAGACTTGAATTCTGACTGCAGAAAGAGGAAAGGAATGGGGCTACATTCTGTAGAGGGCAAAATGGAGAAGGGTTGTCCCCAAACAGAAAAGCATTGACAAGGAGGTCCAGTAGTATGCAATATGTGTCTTTCTAAGAATAAGATGCAGGCACAACCTTTGGAGCTGCTCCCAACTCCAGGGAAAAAGAAAACTGAAAAAACTTATGAAAGAAGAAAAAAAATAGAAGAAAAATTCCCCAGCTATATTAATCTACTAAAGCCACAAAATCTGCTCACTGGCCTTAGCTTTCTTCCAGCTCCCCAACCATACCCTTCACTACAGAGTCTCTGTATTTAGCTAGCATGTTATCAACATTTTCCAGAACAACAATTATCTTGCAGATGGAAAAGGTGTGAAGATCAAAAGCTGCAAGCCTAGGATGATAAACAGAGAGATTGTGTGAGCACTCTTTGCTTGCACTGTGCTATGAAATAAATCTAGGAATTCTCTGACAGATCCTAGAATATCTGAAGCTTTACACATCCTTATAAGTGACCCCAGATAACATCGTGCTGGTAAAAAACCTGAAGATAAAACCCATGGCACAATTCATACCCCCTGCCCTTACCTCTCCTCCAGACAGGCACACTGAAATATTCCTGCTAGGAAATCTGGACAGGGGCAACAGACATAAAACCAAAGCCAGGAAGGGTGAGAACAGCATTACAGGCTGCAGCTCACAGTAAGCTCAGCCTCCGAGATCAGGTCAGCCTCTAATTTCTAGCATGTTTTTTATAAAAAGCTTTAAGAATACACCAACCTGTTTCCCCAGACCGCAGAGAACTGAACTAGACCAGTCCCCTACATTGCCAGCATTGAGCTCACCCTCTTTGTTCATCCATATTGTACTCAGTAAGTATTGCAAGCCTGTGGAAAACATGATTACCCTAAAGGAAATAAAAGGGAAAAAAAAGAGCCACAAATCTTGTAAGACAAAATCAAGCATCCCTTCTTAGATCCCCAACTCAGCTGAAGTCACTTGCTGCTTCTCGCCTTGCAGAAAATGCGGTCCAATATCATGACCATGCACAACAACAGAAAACAAACAGAGCCACAAAGCCTTTCCATTCCTAATCAGCTGCAGAAATGGAAAAACCTCCTCCTTGAAATGTACTTACTGGTCGAACTTCCCCAGTAGTGTTGGTGTACTGGCGGGCCAGACCAAAGTCTAACATGTAGCACTTCCTGTATGTTGAAGGTAAGCGGCCCATGGCAAAGTTGGACTGGACAAAGAAGGAAAGAAAAAAAGTCAAATTGATGCCAGCAGCTTGAGGAAGAGTGGCCATTTGTTAGCAAAACTTCATCAAGTAGCTCCACATGCCTCTAGTGGAAGCAAGTCAAAGAGATTAATTTTAAGATGCACCTTAAACATCATGATTAGAGAGCCACCGCCTTGACAAGAAGTTCACTATGCAGATAAGAGACTGTGGAGTCTCAAAATTGCTAGAAATCACATTAGCTTAGCTAAATTTCAGCTGCTCTGAGAAAAAGAGCTATATTTAACACCACTAGCTCTGCAGTGACAACTCCATGACTTGCATAACAGGTTGGAGTTCTCGTAGACAAATGCTTCTGTTCATGGTTCACCTGCTAGCATGAATTATTCTGCCCTAACTCCCAGAATCTCCATTTACTGTATTGCATTGCCTACATCTATGTGAACATTTCGGCATATAGAAAGTACCAGGCTTGGTTCTTAGTAAATAAACCAATACCAAGCAAACAGAGCAGCTCCTTTTTTTAACCTCAATCTTAAACTTCTAGCCCTTACCAATAATGGATGGCTGCTAAAGGATTTGTAGCAAATCACATCAGTGACTGGTTTTCAGCTGAATCTGGACAGCCAAAAGCAGCTGATTTTAAAAGGAGCAAATGAGTTTGCTAGAAGGAAGTTGGTATCAGGTATGGCATAGCAAAAAGTGTTCAGGTCAAGTAGTGAAGAGCTGTAGGAAGAAGACCAGCTTCTACAATGGGACTCAGAATTACTGTGCTTTGCCTAGGCAGATGACCAACAACGTGACTGCATTTCTGACACGGAACCTCTGCTTCAACTCTTTTGGCAATCACTCATAAAGGATTAAAAGCATGATTTAGCTAAGTCAAATACATGAATTAGCATTTATTCAAGTGATGCGTCAGAGAACAAGACTTCCTTTCTGAACAACTTTTACAGGGATAATTGGCTGGACTCCAAAGGACCATTCAGAACTAGATTGCTTCATCATGGGATCTTGACTGGTGCAAGTCTGACTGACAGTTAGCAACCCACCACAGAGCAGCCTGTGCCAATAAAAGCTGGTTTGCTATGCACCTAAAGGAAGGGCAATACTATATTACTATTCTGTACCTATAGAAAATACCCAACATGTCACACAGTGGGAGTGTGCAAGGAGGCCTAAATGTATGTGGTGAAACCTGCCCATACTCAGACTGTCTTTATTGGCTCAAAGAGAACAGACAGACACAAAACCAAAAGGAGAATTTCCAAAACAACATACAGGCTTGATGTCACGATGCAGGAATCCCACAGAGTGAATGGCTTCTATTGATTCCAGGATCTGTTTGCCCAATCGCAGCGTTGTGCTCAGTGTGAAAGTCCCTCGAGGCTGACTCCTTCTGAGATCTGCAAGATTTCGGCCCTGAAACAGTCAATAAAAGACTTAAACCATCACACAAAAGCAGAGCCTTTCGGAGTTGTGAGTTCTAACATGCAACCCCCCAAAAAAGCAGACATGCTACTCAGAGAGGTGCTCACCTCATATCTGCTTTATTTCTTGTGTAAGATCTTCCAGTAGTTCATTTTAGTTTTTAAGTGATGCATTTGCTGATAAGAAGATCCCAGATTGTTATCTTGGGAAGTCAGCTGGTCACTATTTGTGGAATAGGCAAGGCATGGACAGTGGTGCCCCAGACTGCAGAGACCAGCATCTCCTTATTGTTAAACCCAGACCACACAGAAGCTGATTTAAGAACAACCTCTGACTGTTCTCTGAGCCATCTAAAGATTAAAGCAGTACAAATTTGATAAGCAGGTCATGATGCTGCAGTTTCATCAGAAGCTTCCTAGGACACATTGTCTGGTTCAAGCTCAAGCCAGCATTGTTATGGCAACACCACAATGGGGAAAGTTGTCTATCAAGAGAATCATACCCAAAATCAGGAGAAGAGGATTTTTCCACTGACTTAATACTTATCAAAACAAATTGCTAATTTACCTCCAGTTAATTAAATTTCTGAGGAAAAACAAAAAGCCTACCAGCTATGCATGAAAATAAAGACAATTTAGGAAAGAAAAAGGAAAAAAGGACAGAGTAAATGCAAGAACAATCCCAGTATTCTTCAATGTCTGTCATCTCAGCTTTGTCTACACCTCTTTAGCTTTGTAAAGAGAAGCTACTAAAATGATTGTGTTCCATGGCAGAGTGCTCTTCTAATCCACAGAACTAATGCATTTACCAACTCATTAAAAGCATTAGGAGTAAGAGTCTGTTGTTTCAGAGAACATGCACCAAAAACAAAAGCTATAGGGACATGCTGTTCATTACTATGCTTTAGAATCTCTTGGTTCTGCTTCTGTAAAGACATATATAGAAGACATCTCTCACCTATAGAAGACGTGTGCTTATAATACAAGTCCACATGAATTCAAACAAAATTCCCAACAGCAAATATATAAAATATTCCTAACAGTTGATGACAAAACAGAGATTGCTCTACAAAGCAGTGAAATGCCAGCTCTTCAGCCACCCATTTTCAGTTCTCAAGTTATTTACACACATTAAGGTGCCACATGGCAAGTCTCTCAAATTGCTGTGAGCCATGTTTCACTTCAGGCTCTGGACCCTTGAAGAATCAATCACACCTGATACAGGACAGCTCACAGATACAGCCAAGCCACAGCAGCCCACCCAGGTTTGCACCTTAACATGAACAAAATCAAACTAAACCTCTCTAGTGCTTATCTTCTTGAATTTCTGTGACACTTCACTAGAGGCAGCACATCTTTGTCACTGCTGTTCTGAAACATTCAAGTTACTGGACTGACAGCAGATCTTGGTTTCCACTGTAAAGCTGTTCCTTGAACACCAGCTCTCTTATCCAATGGTAACATGGAAAGCAAGGCTCATTTTATTTAGGCTGCACACTGAAATGTGCTGTAAGTTGCCCCAGCTGCTACTGCTACCAGGAAAAGACATAAAATGAGCATTATTTTTCAAATAAACACTGTCAGGCTGATTATGGAACAGTGCAGATGCAACGAGTTGCAAAGCTTGAGAGTGGAAGCCTCAGTCCTGGTGACTGAAGAGAAAGGGAGAACTGCAGTACAGAGCAGTCAGAGGGACACGTGATAAACCATGTCTCAGCAGGTCTTGAAGTTGAAGGAGAATTTCAGCCTGAAGAGTGATGGTGCAGAACTAGCTAATGCCTTATGTATCAACGTCTTCATCTGCACATAATGAAATTATTTTTAGCTCTGCCTACTCTACGAGCTCAGTTACACAGTCAAGAACAAACTAGAAAGTAAGAGAATCCATGCAGAGAAATTTTTTTCCAAGGTAAAGTCCCTTTTATCAGACTGGGTAAGGACAGGATTGGGAGGGTAGAAGCCTTGTTCTTCCATGAGCTCTAGGCTAGCCCTTTCACAAATCATATTCGTACTCATACTGCAGTAGCAGCAGTAGCCAGGGCTGTTTAGAGCTAAAGGATTTTTTCTATCCATAACAGCAGTTGGGATGCCAATGGTACATAAAAGGTAAACCCAAGCACCAGGAGTTTACTGGTTTTATATAACTGCCTTGCAAAAAGAATCTACAGAAGAATCAGAAGAACTACAAAAGAATCAGAAGTTTGTTTTAAAAAAGTACTGGGATCTGCTGGTACCTGTTTTACTTCATCCACTCTCTAGAAGTGCAGCCACCATATGGTAGCTACCCAAGTATTTGCCCTTATTGACTTGCTATCAGCAGAGTTCAAACAGGAGTAAACACTTCCACAGCTGAAGTTGAGTTACTGCTGAGCTTGGGAGAGACAGGGGAGCCAGAGATCACAGCCTTTCACAGAGAAACTCCGCTGCTGCTGTGACACCACTGCTCTCACTCTGAGCTCTGATACAAGACGTATTTTGAATGCTGCATCACAGCTCAGCAGGAGGTATTTCAAAGAGCTGCCACTGCTGCACAACGCTGTGGGTTGCTCCTGTGAGCATTCTGAGTTGAGTGCTTTCCCCAGAAAATTGACAGAAAGCCATCTTAAACAGAAAAGCAGAGCTATGAAATATTTTAGCACATTGACAGCTGGAGCCATTCCAAGGGATATCAGAGCAACACCAGCCCTTCTCACTGTCTTTCATTCCATCCTCTTCCTGTGTACAACCAAGTCTTTACACCAGTGCTTGGCCTTATTCTTTCAGTGTAAATCCTTCCCAGTGATGCCATCTCTGCTGGACAGATGGGAGAGGCAAAGAGCAGAACTCACCTGAAGCTGCATGACCACATAATTAAACTTTTCATTTCTTCCACAGCCAATAAATCTGCAAACATGATCCTTCCCTGAAAAGAAACAGAAATGAACAGAATAGAACATAAGATAACAACCCTGTAATCATGATGTTTGGAAAAATGGTTTCTGATTCAGGGCTGGTACTCAGAAAAAAGGTATCAGGTAAGGAGTTCTGCATAACAAACTGAGCTCAGCTCATTACACCAACTTTACTCAGTACAATCTGACTTGTACACACCACCACCACCACCACCACCACACTTACCTACCAGCACAGCTTATCTTGAAACAGCTAATCTAATGCTACCTCGACATGAACAAACCCTGATTTTAATAGCCAGAGACACCTGGAAAAGAAAGATCCTAATGGAAATACTCCATTGAAACATTAAAGCAATTCCATGACAACTGGAAAAAAAAAGGGGGCCATTCCGTGTCAAGCTCTGGCATGATAGTACAAACTACACCTATTCAGGCAAAATCAAACTAACTCAGCCACCTCACAATACTCAGCTGGTCCTCAGGGGGGAGCAGAGGCTGTGGTTTCAGACCCTGACCTGCAATGGATTTGTGATGGTTTGCTCTCTGGATTCTCGGAAGAGGAGGGATGAGAGGCATGAGCTCCCCTAATAGCAGACTGCTGATAACAGAGTAAAGGCTGATGCACACCACAGTGGTGAACTCTTGGTTCCTGGTGGGGTTTCTAAGCAGGGAGGGGGGTGAGTATCATTGCATAACTTTGCCCTGTGTTTCTTTGCAGCACTTGAACAATGGTGATTTTAATTAGTTTTTAAACCAAAGCTAATTGTTTGATAATTCCCAGTTTTAAAGAAAAAAAAGGGAAGAACATGAACACAGAGAGTAATGAGTAACTGCACTGCCTGTAGCAGCCTCAGGGCCCTGCTATTGCTGTCACTGTGTGCACCACAGGCCTGGGGGCAGCAAGACATGACAGAATAGGGACATGGGAGGGCAGCAGGAGACAAAGGAGCAGCTTTCTCACTGGAGAACCAGAGCTTTGACCAGCGCACACAGCTGTGGAATACGGAGCTCCATCCCAGGACCCTCAGTAAGAGCATCAAGAGCCTGCCCTTCATGTCCCAGCAGCATCCCACACCAGAACAACCACACTCTCCTACCATAAGGAGATAAGAGAGCTGCTGGCAATTGGAACAGGAGGAATAGAGACCCTGGCTACTCCTTAATCCCTTTGGAAGAATAGGTTTCAAACAAACAAACCCCAGTCCTAGTATCCACCTATATCTGGTTAGATGAACAAGAAAGGTTACATATCTGCAGATCCTTCATGTCTCTGGCATGGACATTATCCAGTCTCAGGACTGAATGCACAAGACCATGCTGAAACCACCAAGGAATGTCACAAGCCACCATACTTCAGAAAAATATATTCAGAGATTAGGAAAGTACTCTCTTCAGTATATCACAGAATCTTCTGAGTTGGAAGGGACTTACAAGGATCACTGAGTCCAACCCCTGGCCCTGCACAGAACCATCCTCAAGAGTCATCCCATGTGCCTGAGAGTATTGTCCAAACACTTCTTGGACTCTTCTTATCTTGGTGCTGTGACCACTGCCCTGAGGAGCCTGTTCCAGGACTCAGTCATTGTCTGGGCGAAGAACCTTTTCTTGATATCCAACCTAAACCCTCCCCTGACACAACTTCAGGCCATTCTCTTGGGTCCTGTCACTGGTCACCAGAGAGAAGAGTTCAGCGCCTGCCCTTCTGCTTTCCTTCATGAGGAAGTTGTAGCTGCAGTGAGGTCCCCCCTCAGTCTCCTTGGGAATTTAGGCTCTCCCTGGAACAGCTCTGCCATACGCTATTTTGCAGCACAAGCAATACCAAGAAAATAGAAGAAAGGAGTTGAGGGAAAACTGTGCCCATTTCTGCATGAAACAAAAAGAATATAACAGAGTGCACAAAAGGTGGGCCACATTTAGAAGTAGTGCACGTCCAGCCAGCCAGTCATACAGGTGGGATAAATGCCTGCAGCATCAAACCCTCTGGGTCCTGGAGGCTTACACTCATTTGCCATCTAAAGGAGGCACCAGATTACAACTGTTTGCTCTCTTGGAGCAGTTCATGACATGCTGAAATAGCAGATGGAGGCTGACAGTCAGGTGTGACTTTGGGATTCCTCCAGTTCAGTCCTGAGTCTGATCAGAATTATGAAGCACACAAGAACAATCATGTTGATAACCTCCTGTGCAGACAGGATGATGGAACTGTCATTCCATCCATGAACTTCCCTTTAAGGCAGCAGGAAATAGCCCTCTCTTCTCATCCATGCCCTCCTCAAGCATGCAGATCATAGCAGAGAGCAGCAAAGCATATTTTAACCCAGAAAAGAAATAAGGGGGGGGGGGGGGAGGGAAATGTTTTTTTTTTTCCCCAAGGTATATTTGGTACGGGAAGCCTAATAACCATTTTACTGCACTAACTGCCAGATGACACTTGCTCCTTTGCTAGACTGCTCTGTTCAACAGTCGCCTAGATATTCCAGAGGGTCACAAGTTAGACTATAGAAAATATGCTCTGTATCTGCATTTGTTTGTTACTAAAACAAAGCAAAGAACAGGGCAATAGATTATAAAGAGTTTTGGCCAGTTAATTAACTAACATTGGAGGAACACATCAGTTTATAAACACTGACTTGAGGAAAGTTTCAGTGTATTTTATTTTGTTCACAAGCATTTAGTTAAAGCAAAATTTTAATGTTCAACCATAGAAAAATATTCTTTCTACTGCAGTCTTTTAACTCCAATGAACATAATAACATCCCATATAATATGGGGTAAGAAATATTTCAGTCATTGAAATTGTCTTCACCATCCTTGTTCTGCAGAAACTTAAAAATTACAGTCAATAATTATGTTCTCATGTATAAAATCCCCTTCCACTCTTGGAGTGATATTCGTCACCTTGTAGAGATATGATTAAAGTCCCATTTGAATACTTTAAAACTTTCATTACATGAAAATCTTTCATTACACAGCCCCTAAAAGAACCTAAATTATGATCCTTTTTTGAATCAATTTTTTCACAGGAATCAATTTCAAACTGGTGGACACCAATATTCATTCCTATCTTATACTCATTTAAGTTCTTAAATATCCCTAATGTATTTTCAATGAAGCAATGAAATGAATCAAATAAATACTAAGAAGGAAATATCCGACATTATTGTTGCAACTTGAAGTTGGTTTTTCGTAACAGAGTCCATATTTTCTGTGTTTTCACCAGAAAACCAATAACCACTTATCCACAAAGAATTTTTTAAAATTATTCTTTTAATTTTATGCTAAAAATTCTTTGATTCATTTCCATAGAGTAGCTGTCTCATTCCTACCAGTTCACCCAAAACACTGAAGTAACATCTACTGCATGAATTATCATAAATCTCATAGCAATTGTTACTCTTATTACTGTTACCTTACCAATTCTTGCATTTTCTCCTGCACAAGGCCAACACTGATAACATCACAAGTTGAGAAGTGCCCACCAGGATGGTGGCAGGGAAAGGAAAATGCAACATTAACAAAAAGTGCCAGAGAACTGGGTTTGTTCAGCCTTTAGGAAGGCAATAGAAGGGAAACTATCTGCTGGTCTGAGCCACCTAACACAAGAGTGCCAAGAAGATGGAGCCTGGCTTTCCTCAGAGCTTGTCCTGGTTTCAGCTGGGCTGGAGTTCATTTTACTCCTAGTAGTTGGTACAGTGCTATGTGTTGTATTTAAGATGAGAATGATGTTGATAACACAGGAATGTTTTGGCTATTGCTTAGTGATGCCTACCCTAAGTCAAGGACTTTTCAGTGCTCCCCTGCTCTGCCAGTGAGGAGCTGCACAAGAAGCCAGGAGGGAGCTGTAAGAGCTTGGAAATGTTGATGTCTCGAGACAATTTAGGGTGTGTATGTGTGGGGCAATGGAAGGTTGGGCCTTACCCTGGCAGTGCACCCCTAGAGCCAGTACCCCAGACTGGCAGAGGTGTCAATCACTGTCACACTCGATGAAATGCCCCACACACCATCCCTGGAGCCCCTAACCAAGCTCCTGAGTGGCCAAATGGCCAGAAGTTCCACCTGGGGGAAGGGCCCAGGAAGGCCAAGGGGTATTTAAGGCTAAATACGTGGCAAGCACATGTCTTGACCCTGTTTCCTCTTGGAGTTTCTATCAGCTGAACGTTGTTGGAATCCAGGAGTTGGTAGTTATAGGTGTTCTTTTCTGTATCTCTTCTGTCTTTTTCTTCTCCCAGTTTCCTTTTCTTGGAATTTTTGAGTAACTTAAAATCGAACGGCCTTAGAGTTTGTGAAGTTGAGTGGGCTAAGTCAATGCTTTGAGAAGTATTTTGTGTTGACTGAATGCTGCTCTAAACCTTTTGCCAAAGTTCTCTGATTTTCTAAAGCTGCCAGTAAAGTCTATTCTGTTGTTTTGACCTCTTGAGAAGATCTTGTTGGTATTTCTCCTGTGTCTAACTCAGAGTGCATGAACAACCATAAGCCTTGTTAAAAAGCCTCACTGAGAGAGAGTTTTTTGGGGCCTTGCAGGAGCACAGCTGGAACAGCTGACCTGAATGGGCCAAAGGGATACTGCTTGCCATGGAATGTCATGCCTGGTATAAAAACTGGGGCAGATTCATCAGGAGCCACAGACCACTGCTTGGGAAAGTGCTGGGCATTGCATCACTTGTACTTCTTCGGTTTTATTCCTCTCGTTCATTTTCTTAATCTCCCTTTTCATTGCTACTGTTATTGTTCTTATTTCCATTAATAAACTGTTCTCACCTCAGCCCATGGGTTTTACACTTTCCACTGCCCTCCATCCCATGGGGGCAGGGGTGCTGAGTGAGCAGCTGTGTGGTACTTAGTGCCAGCTGGGGTTAACCCACGACAGAGGCACACAGAGAGGCACTGGGCATGAACTGCAACAGGGGAAGTTCCTATTAGGTGTGATTTCTTTTTCCTCCATGAGGATGGTGAAACCCTGGAATAGGGGGCCCAGAGAGGCTGTGGGATCTTCATCTTTGGAGGTTATTCAAAACTTCACTGATAAAAGCCCAGAGCAACCAGACCTATTTCTTTCCTGCCTGGAGCATGAGGCTGTACTAGAGACCTCCAGAGGTACTCCCTGCCAGCCTAAATTTTCTTATGGACCTGTGTCACACTCACTTGGAAAAGCTCAAGTGCTTACACCACTAAGCATAATGTAACTTGCTCAAGCACTTGGCATTGCTGGGGTCTCTATGATATGGACATGGAGATGTACAATTGCTCTCACTGGTATTTGGAAAGCTGCAGTTGTTTCTCAATGCTCGACATCATAATGTACATTTTATTACTATCCTTTATTTCCCTGCCAGTGTCAGGTTTATCAGCTTATCACAGATTCTGTATTGTGGCGATATTGAATTCACCTCATTAAAAATATTGTAAAGAAATGGAGGATTCATCAGGACTAGAAAATGAAATGTGAGTTATTTTCATCATTTTCTAACTTTACTTGAAAACACTGCCTTTAGCTTGGCTGAGCTGGCTCACATAGGTTTCTTTCCTCTGCAGTTACCAAGTTTCATCTCTGGCCAGACAAACCAGCTGACTTCAGGGACTTGTCAACTCAGCTGGACAAAGGAGTTTTGAACATAAAAGAAAACAAATTATGTGCTGGAAGTAAGGCTTAAATAACTACATCACTCAATAGTAATCAGCTAGGATTTAACCAACTGGGTTAATCTTGCTAGTGCCTTTGTAATAAATCAATGAACCAATGGACACAAATCCCAAAAGGCTGGTCATTGTCCCCTAATCAAACAGTTCAAGGTAAAAATAATGCCTGACCTTGCACAGCATAATTTCCTCTAGTTATTTCCCAAAACTAACAACTTGAAGAGGAGTAAGAGATAACAGATCCCACACAGGTCAAGGTACAATACTGAAGCAAGAATTCAACACAGTCTCAAAAAAGTGTGGTTTAGACCCTATTTCAGCCATGCCATGACCTTCCCCCATCCAGTGGCACCATAGTTAGCAGAGAAATCATGTTCCCAAATGCCAGACTGGCAGAGCACTTCCACAAACACTTCCACATGGAAAAATGCAGTGCTGGGTAGAGATGCTCAAGTTACAGCAAGTCTTTGAATCTGCCACCCCATGATGGCCTAGAGCCTGACAAGGACAATTTACTCCGTGTACTAATCTATTTTGCAGATAGTTTGGTTATATCAGCCTAGCAAAATATTGTAGAAACATATAAATTGTGTCTACAGAAGTAACAAACTGAATCACAGAGAGTTAAGGCACCACTTTAACACAAAAAAAACCACACATATGCAGTAAGAACAAAAACCCCTTGGCAAGTAAGAAAAGCAAGGTCCCTTTTCTTCCATTATTTTGCTAGGAAATTGTTATCTGTCCAACCCCTGGCAATAAAGAAGTAATGAACAGCACAGATTTGCTTTACTATCTGCTGTAACAAAATCAGGTACTCAAAAACTACACTGCCTGTGACCAGGCTGCATCTTGCACAACTCCTCAATATGCAGAAGATCTCTGCACTGCAGAATAAAATTAATCAGAGTCCTACACAATGGAACTGGTTACACTGAAAAGAAGGCATTTACAAAGAAAACAACACACTGAAGAGAGCTTAGCAATATCTGGCAGCCAAGTGAGATCAAAAGCAAATACTTAGGGCTGTGAAGCCTCACACCAGGGCAACATTGCCACTGCAGATGAACAGAAAACAGTGCTCAGCACCAGAATAATCTGGTCATTTTAAATTACAATCTGCTAGGCTGCTCCAAAGAGAATCTCAGCGTAGGAGACTGAATGTTGTGGCCACATCCATGGAGAGCCTATGGACCAGAAGGAATACAAAGTGCACTCCTTGTGAAAGGTCCTTTCGCAGTGCTCTGGTCTCATAGGCCTCCAAGGTCCTTCCAGAAGCATGTATCAAGAAGTGGGTAAGGACAGGGAGAATACTTTTGAATTCAAAGCATCTGCTTCTGAGCCTCACACAGCCCCCAGGTGAGCATCTAGTGAAAACACAATTCCTGGTTTTGTAAATAAGATAGTTTCCATACCCCTCTCTGCAGCAGCCCATGGGATTTAATCAGGGATACCGGTTTACAATTTCTGCAATTCAGGTTGCTGTTAGAAAGGCAGACTGATAGAGACAGCCCAAGCCAAGAACCTCAGAAGCTATGCCAGAGCTGTGGCATTTTGATTAACCTCAAAGATCTCATAGACAGGAAACTGAGCCCAGGTAGTACTGATGCTCCTTTGCCACCTGAATATTGATCCACAGCAAATTCAGCTTCTGGGAAAAAAAATCACAGAGAGAGCAGGCAAGTTGCTGTCCATTTGTATTTCAAAGGGTTAAAAAAGCATTGAAGAGACAGAAGAATATATGCTCATCCACATGTGATAGCACTCTTCCTTCCATATGTTCAATGATAGGAAACTATCACATTTTTTTCCCCCCATGATTCAAAAAACCAGGAGCCTCAGAGTTCTGGTTTATAAAAGTAATGAGGTTTTAAAGAAAGCCCCCATACTGCCTTAAATCATCACAACTACCACGTGTCGGTGTTCCCAGAGTGGCTTTGGGTCATGTAAGGTTTTCTCTGAGCAAACAGACCATGAAGTTCTATTTCAGGCGCACACAAGTAGTCCTCAAATCCTAAATGAGAATCCAAATCAACAAATGAACCCTCAGACAGGAGGGTAGATTAGAACTAACCCAAAGCAAAATCACCTGAACCCATGAAGTTTTTAGTGTAAAATCCCCAAGCCATATCTGCTGGAGATGTATAGGCATGAGAAACTGCTGCTACCCACTGATTTGCAGGTACTGCACTGCTCACTAATGCAGACATTGCTTAAGAGGCTGGAACACAGAAAACCCAGCCAAAGCCTTTCTTGCTCTCTGGATATGCAAGTTACTCATTCACTTAGTCATACAGATCTTATTTCCATTTACTTTTTAATGTACATGATCCAAAGGCCTGTCTACACAGCAAAACATTGGCAGGTACAACTTAACAAGCAACCTCCTCTGCTGGAGACAATCTGCAGGAAGTGTTTTGCCAGTGCAGCCTAGGCTTGGTTTCAAAATGCTTGACTGCAAAGTAGAAGATCCAAATAGGTTAAAATTGGGTGCAAGTGGTACAACCACACACACCTCACCTTAAGATAGTTTTACATTAGTGACTAAAGTAATAAAATGAGGGTTTGGCACTAAAACAGTATTCTGACAGAGAAGCTGCATTCATGCACAAGTTCACTGGGGCAGATGTGCCCAAATTATCCCTGAAACAGTTTCTGAATTTGCTATTGGTACGGTTTTCAACCCTAGTAGTGTAATTCTCTAGGAGCAACAGGACAATGTAAGGCAAACAAGGATTAAAATAGAAAGCTATCTTGTGCTGCTTTGATTAGAAATGGACAAATAGAGTAGCACCAGACAGAATGTCCTGAGCCCTGCAAGTCCAGCCTGAACAAGGAAATATTCTTACAGCAACTTTGTGGGACTGTAAAGTTTTGATTTTAACTAATAAAGTCTACGGAAGGCAAGAAAAAGACAACTGTTGCTAAAAATGTTGTTGCTTGGGTAAAGGTGCAACAATAGGACAACTGAGAGCTTCAGCTCATCACCTGCTGGAGCAAGAAACTTCATAAGCTGACTTCTCAATTGTGTTTCACCCAAAGCATAAAAGGGCACCACTGCTGCTGTTTCAGAGACCCAAGACAGTGAACAGATTTGGAAGTTTGGTCTGAAGATGATTTACAACACCTGCAAGTAATGATGCAAGTTAGAAAGAACTTTGCCTTTGGGAAACATATTAATATCTAAACAGATGCAGAAAACACACTACACAGCTAGAAAAATCAAATCAAGTATGAGCAGCACAGAATGACTGTGAGAGATACAGGTGAGAGATACGCAAGTGGCAGTGATCTCACCTAGGCAAACTCAAGTATCTCAGAACCATTTGTGTTGGAAGGGACCTCTTGAGATCATCCAGTCCATGCTCCTGTTCAACGAGAGACAGCTGGAGCATGCTGTCCAGTGTCACATCCAGCTGGGTTTTCAGTATCTTCAAGGACAGAGACACAACCATTTCTCTGGATAACCTGTTCCAGCACATCACTACCCTCACAGCAGAAAACTACACATGGTGTTTATCAGAAAGTACAGAGACTCTCCAGAAGAATCATCACCTGGTTGGCTCCCCAGCTGTTCTGTGTGGATTGCTAGTGCAGGAAGGATGTGGTGAGGGACCCACCTGCAGCTGTGTTCCCTATGTGGCTATTCCACAAATTGTCCCAGAAAGCCTAACTGTTGGCAATAGCCTACAAGTCCACACCAACCAGGAGCTACTGCACTTAAAGGCAGGTCTGCAGTATGGGCCAATGACTAACCTTCTCTATCCCAAACTCTGCCAAATTCTAGCAATTTGCAAGACTCTGATCACAAGCTCTGGAAAGAGTAGCAGCTCATTAGTCCTATAAGGCTGGTGTGACACCTAAACAGAAAACAATAAAGCTGCACTATTTAAGGGGGACTGCAATTTTCAATTCTACCAGAAAAGTACAGAAGAATTTTAGACAACACCGTTCCCTTGCTTTTCATCTGGAAATCCGTGAACTGACTGTATCACCTATGGTAACACCAAAAACTCATTCCACCCACCAACTGTTGGAAAAAGGCAGCATCTCCCTCTCTGAAATGCTTCTCACCTCTTTGCAACACTCACAGTGAAAACATACACAATACACAATTCCCTGTGCTCTCAACCCAATTTCTTATTTTAACATTATTTCAGCAAAGCATTTGGGGATTAACCTTCAACCAAAAAAAACCTAAATTCCTCACAGAACAGCTTGATTTGTAAAACATGGCTGAAGTCATGTTCATTCTTGCATGCAGGATAGCTGATGCACAGCCAGTTCTGCTTCTTCTGTCTTTTCTGCCCCTTCCCTGAATATTTACTCACTGCTTTGCCAACGGGCTTTTCCACACATCACCACTCCCTCTCCCCAGTTACCAGCATTATGCTGTACACAAATGTGGGTGTTTTTTCAAGCATTTGGTATTCTCAACAATCTTCCAGAAATAAACACAAGTGTTAGTCAACACCTTGCACATTTTCTGATGCTAGTCCTGGTTTAGTGATTTCAAGCATTCCCTGCCCTGGGTGCAGTACCTACTGACACTAGCCAGCACGGCAGTGTTGTCTCCTGGTACTCTAAAATCCATCGTCCTACACAGTCATACCCTCACTCAATTTAGAGCAGTTTCAGGGGTACAACCAAATCACAAAATCTCAGTCATAGCCTTGCTTGCCCTCACTGCAGTGTGTTCAGACCTCAGACGTCCGCTCTGCTGTTCTCTGGGAGCTCGTGTATCCAGGCCTTTCACAGATCAACAAGAGTCCTCATAATGACCTGGGCTGATTTCTCCTTTGCACAGCTCAGCTGCAACTATTACAATCCAGAGTATTCAAAAGAGGCCTTATCAGCCTTCCTCTTGGGAGAGCTGAAATGTGGAAAACTGTTTGACCTTCAAAAATAATTCATTGGCTTTTACCTAGAGGCGCTCTGTCACAAACATTGAGTAACTCATTTTGCAAGGCCTGCAACAGTCTCATCCTCAAATTCAATCATCTCTCTGGAGATTTTGTACAAAGGCAAAGGGATAGACACAAACATAGGGCCACAACACTATCTCTGGAGCATGAGCCCTGGTGATAAGAATCCTACTCATGCTTCAGCAGAAAGTTCCTCCACCCAAGGGGGAATCCTGCAGGACGGAACATCCCTTCAAATGTATATTATTCTGTAACACATAAACTGTACCTGGTAATAGCTGGCTTTGCCTTATCAAGGAAATCATGCACAATGCCCTTCAGCCAACAGCAGTTCTCGGTTCCTCAAAGGCAGATTTGGAAACTCCTTGTTAACATCCTCTCACAGCAATCTCTTTAGTAGAAGCCCCCCTCCTTCAGCCAGGAACAACTGCATCAAGACAGCTCCCGTGCACCCAAATTAAGAATAGGCACATCACTCTTCACCTTCAGGACAGCGAGGTACGTGAAAAGCTACGTGAAGTTTCCCCATACTTCCTGTTATCCACTTTTTTAACTCCTCTACTAGTCAACCATTTTACTTGGAGACACTGTCATGCTCTGTCACGTAGTGCTCCAGCTCCTCTGGGAGGCAACCTCATTTTTTAGTCAGATGCTGCTTCCTCTACTCCTTATTTTCTAATCACTATCACTACATTGCACAGACCAGTGTACCAATAGTTCAGTTTAAGTCTCCTCGTTGTCCTTCTATCCTGGCAGACAAAATAATCCCTGTTGTTGGATCTCATTTCAGCTGCAGGAGGTAACAGCTTTCTGAGCTGGATGATTTAATGTGACCTCACATACAGATGGAATCTGAAGAGAAAACTATAAAAACCATTTGCAACTTTGGATTCTAATTGTTAACATGCACAGTGACTTGCAGAACTTCCAAAAGGCTTTTTTGCCTTACCTTGCAGCTTTTTCAGGACAGCCACTTCCATCTTGAGAACTTGCTTGGGCTGCTGAGCTGATTCCACTTTCAAGGCCACATTCTCACGGGTCAGCAAATCCATTGCCTCATAGATCTCCCCAAAGCCACCTCCACCGATCTTCTTCAGCTGGAAAAGCACAAAGAGGTTTGGTACAATGTACACAAGAGAGAACAGCAAGCTGGCTCTCACAAAGCCAGCTCCTCAACTGCACAGGGAGAACAAGCTCAGCTCCCAGTCTGTGCTGTGCCTGAATCCCTTCACTGCACAGCTTGGCAAAAGTCCAGCTACCCACTTGACTATGCTATGTATAAATTCTTTCCTGTAATAACAAAGAACAAGCCTAGCAAGCAATGACAGGAGATACTTATAAAAGCAAATGATAATGCCTATTGCCCCTGTGATGTTCTTGCCAAAATTCAAGGAAAGACCCTTCAAGGAGACAGCAGAACCACTGTCCAGAGCATGGTGCATGTAAACTGTCATTCCCCTCAACAAATACACCTCTGCAGTAAAACATAACCATGGTAGCTGGAACTAATCTTTCAAGAAGTAAGTTAAATGAAGTTTACATCTCATTCAAAGATTTTAAAAACAGAACAAAACATCCACTGGAATCTTTTACAAGATGCTTTACCTGCTCTGGTAGTGAAGTTACTTCAGTGTCACATTTCAAAGAACTGCCAACTGCATTACTTCAAAACAGTTGTGCACAAGCCACCAGTACAGCTTCATTCTTTCTCAATCTCTTTTTCTTTTTAGTCTGAAACCCAACCAAATTATGCTTTTTGTGCCTCTGAGCAAAATTAGACTATTTCACAGTAGGAATCCACGACTTCACTTGACATAAAGCTACAGATGTCTAACTTTCAGTATATTTGATATGTACCTTTAGAGATAGATTGTCTGCCTGTTCTAGAGTAGCTTGTCATTCAGAGAGCAAGTCAGGATCCTCTGCCTTTCCTGGAAGGTGATTCCTTGATCCTCCTTCTGCTGAGATTTGACGGCATATGTGCATATAGTTATATATAATCATGTATAACACAGACTCCTCATGTGCTGCAAAGAGTCAATGTCTATGCCAGGAAAATAATTTTCTATTTTTTTCTCTTAGATACATTTAAAGCCTACTATGCTGCCCAGGAGGAAAATCAGGTTTACAGCAAAGATAGATTGGGGCTCCCTTGATCTGCTTAGCACTTGTACATTGAACCAAGCTGCAGCCTTTCCCTTCAGCATTTTGTGTTCCCTCTGTTAACAACTGCTTTGGAAGTACTGAGTGCCGCTTCTTTCCAACAGCAGCTGTAACACTTAGAGAGGAAAAGAAGTTTTGGCCAGACAGATAGTCAAATTGTGACACTGATATCAAAGTGTCTTCTGTACCACCAAAGGCCTGTCCTGTGCATCTCTCCAGCTTGTTGAACAAAGGGCCCTGCCTACCAAGGGCATGGTTTTTTTCCTTCCAAAGGTGACCCAAATAATTTGCTTTTCTGGCTCCCAGGTCAAGAAAAACAGTTCCACATGAAGAAGGAAGTATTTTCCATACTAACGGCTTGACAGCCAGTCTTGTGTCTGAAGCTATTACTTGATAACCCTTTGAAAGTTCCTGTCCAGAGCAACTTCTTGCCATTTTTCCTCATGACCTTCCATGGGGCTAAACAGGCATATTCACACAGTAAACAGCCAATAACTAGGTCACCACAGGCTATTCATAAATTATTACAGTGCAGCCCTATTTCCACTTGGAAATTCACACTAAGTGAGCTGGCTATTAAAAATCTTTCTTTCAAAACAGTGCTAAATTCAGCATATCAGCTACATGTCAGTTAATACCTCAGGATTCAGTACACAAGATCTTCTGTTGTCTGATACGTTAATGAGAAAGGGAAAGGGAGAGTAAAAGCTACAGAAGGCAAAAAGGTAAGCTGGGGTCTGGAGGAAGATTAAAAAACTCCCAGTCAGAAAATGGGCAAGATAACAAGCAAAAGTCAACAGTAAAAAATACAGCACAGCATAGCTGGGATGGAAAAAAAAAAATAGGCTACCCAAACATCTCATTGTGTAGATTCATTCAAGAAATAGATCTGGGGTGAAATATTGCTGAGCCAGCACAGATACACACAATGATCCTTTTCCACTCATTAGCCCTAACAGGAACAGCTCTGATGGTCCAACGCAGTTGTAAAAATGCAAAGGTACTACAGTACAAATGGAACAACACAGTGATATGACCAGGACAGGATCTGTAGGAAGGTCCAGTCACAGTATTTAACATCTTGCTCTAAAGTCTCTCACTGAATTAGGAGTCGTTCATTTTAGGAGTAAAAGAGTGATCAGGAGTCTGGAAAAACTAAGGACAGGCTAGGACTCTGTCCTGGGGTGACTGCTACCTCATGAAAAGCAAAGGAATGTGTGCATCAGAGAAGCAGGTACAGGAAAAAACGTACAATATTGAGACTGCACACCTGGCAGAACAGACAAACCGGAGGACACATAAAAGCCTATAGAGAAACAACTGGGAGATGACATGAGATAAAGATCTGAGCTTCTGCTGAATCAGAAAACTGATTTTATACACACATTCCAGCCAATGGAAGTCTGTCAAAGCTGCCTTTGCTTCCTTGCATGTTTGCTTACACCCTTACAGAAATTATTCTCTGGCATACTTTTCCCAGCACACCTATTCAACATCACCACTAGCCTGCCATACTTCTTGATTTTTTGGAAACATCCAGAGACCATCAACAGCCATTTCCTTTCCTTTGTTTCAGAGCAAGTTGTAAGTCAAGGTCTCAGCTGAGTTCAGGGGCATATGACACATCCACTTCCTCATTGTCCAGATGTTCTGTAGGTGTTCACTTTCTAAGGTGAACTGGCACAGCCTTCTGTCGGACACAAAGGAGAGATGGGCACACATACCATTCAAAAACCCCCAAATCAATAATGAAACTGCAAACACAAAGTCAAGGAAGAGAATGAAACATCTAACTAGAATCACCTAAGTGGTAATCTTGAGTCATCAGCCCATGTTAAGCCTCACTGCCCTAGGGATACTCTCTTCTGGTCCTTTCACCAGCCCACTTACTGTTATGACTGGGATACAGGCTGCCAACACCAGCAGGATTCATCCCACTTAACTGCACGAGGCCCTGTGTGAGCCGGGTGTCCCGGTGCCTATTCTAGGCTGTGGAATCAAGTGAAGAGCTCATCTGACCAAACAGGTAGGTATTTGGACTTGGACACAGACAATCAGGAGTTACACAGGACACAGATGGCTCCCTTTGAAGTATCATTTAAATATTCTGACATATTTTGGATTTATCCTGAAAAACACTCTTGTAGCACAATCTTCCAAAGCCTACTAAAAAAAAACCCAAAACAACAACAGCAAAACACAGCCTTCTCACTAAGCGGAAATCAGTACTTTCAGACACAGTTCAAAAAACCAAGGCAACACAAAATCCCAGCCAAAAATAGCCTTGAATACAAATTTAATCTTTTATTCCAGAAGCAAGTATGACACCACTGCTCTGAACAAAGTCTGCCTTCCAAAGATATTATATAAAGACGAGACCTTCCCAGGATAACGTTCCAGGACCAAGGCAGGAGTTGTACAGCGTCAGGATCAGTGGCTATGTGAAGAAACAGGAATGTGTGCCCTAAATCCAGGGCTAAGTACCAAATGAAAAGCCATCAACCTTTAGTGAACTCAGCCAGGGTCAAGGCTGTCATCCACAGGCTTCAAAGTTTTGACAAGGTCAAACAGTGACCACTGTGGCTGTCTTCTAGGAACACCTGTACAGCCAAGCCTGCAACTCCTGCAGCCCAACTCAATGGGCTGCTTGATCCAGAAATGGCCAGTAGGCCTCATCTGACTTTACAGCTGAGGAAGAGTTGACCTACATTCATCAAACTCTCCAGAGTCCACTCAACTCGCTTAAGAGGACTGGATCTCATCTCAAGGAAAACAAACTCATGTAAAATAGGCATGAACTGAGAAGCCAACCAAGAACTCAGCCAGCCACATTCTAAACCATCTGAAGACATGCCAAAGCCCACTTAAAGCAATTCAGAGTGAGACCAAAACAGGCCCCAAGTCTGTAAAAGAACCTTCCTTCTCCCAGGTTCCCTCTTGGAATCATAAATGGCCTTTCTGAGCAAGACAAGGTAAAGAATCCCTAAAAGTTTTGTGGGGTTTCCAACAAGGTTTCCAAAATAAACAGGAGAGCTTCAGATCACGCTCAGAAACCTGAAAGAAAACAAAACATGGACTGTACCTAGCAAAAGAACATACACATGTACACAAGTCATCACTTGTGTTCAAAGCTCAGTGCAGGAGCTGCCAACTCTGTCTTGCTAATAAGTGCCAGTTGTAAATCTGTAGTAAAAGGCATTTATGTCAGACTTCTCAGATGAGACTGTGATGTTCTTTATTATACAGACAGAGACTAAGACTACTACAGATCACTCCATGACTACTTTCCAAGACTACTCCTATGACTCCTACTATGGCCTCTGCCATGGCTACTCCCTTATGGCTACTGCCTAATAGCTACTGTCTAATGGCCACTGCCTCCTACTGTGCAGTGAAAATTCCCTTTATACCATCCCACACAGAGGATGTGCCATCATATAAACAAGAAAGATAAACAATACCCTAAAAGGTCACAACCTACAATACTCTCACATAAAAGGTGCAGAAGGACACAAATCCGTGATCCTCTTTTCCCATATCCATCCCTTGTGACCTGGATGTGCTTCCTGGTCACCTCTGGGCCTAGGGAAGAGGCTCACCTCTGGGCCTTCCAGGCCTGTTTTCTATAACACACAGAGTGTAACCCAACACATCAAAATTCAGCTTTAACATCCATACCTAGTTCAAAGCAAGTAAAAGTTATGTTTGACTTTGTTCCCTCCCCTGAACAAAGCTGTTCACATCATTCAGAGCACATGTGGATCAAGACCCTCTGGGGACTCAACAAAAGTCATGTGGTTCCAGTACTGTCTAAATTTCTTCTAGTCAAAGCATCAAAAATATCTTCAAGTAAAGAATGATGACTCAAAAGAATACCTCTAAATCTACAAGTTTTGATAAAAACCACAAGCACACCCTGTCCATGTCTTTTTTCATAAATAAGAACAAAAATATTACTACTGTCAGACAGCCAAACTGTACTGACTTCAAGTGACAGGAAAATGAACTACCAAAGGGCTAACTGCAGTGAACCAGCATCTTCATTTGTCAAAGCCTTGTCAGCCAGCAGAAAGGAGGAAAGGAATTCAAGGAATACATTACACCAATCTAAAATTAGAAATCGGCTCAATAATGGAAGTATGCCAGCACTAAGAGCTACAAGGCTCAAGCAGATGCCCAGCCAGAGACAGTCTGAGACACTGGAAGGACAAATTACACAAAAGACCTTCTGGCAGTGGCACCCCAGCATCACATAAATATGCCACACACCTGCTTGAGCAGGATCCATCACCCACAGCAAAGCTTGAACCATACAGCTGGCACATTCTGGGTTAGATTCAGAAAGATCTGTGACAAAAGGAAAAAATGCTACTCCTGATATTACAGCTGTATGCTCACTTAAAGGTACAGTCCCTTTTTCCTTGGTCACTCGATCCTACGCTGTCCATTTCCTTGGGCCACCAGAAGTATTTTCATAGTTTTAACAGATTTCTCCAAGCCCCTCACAGCTTGTGGTTCTGACTGGTTCCACACCAGCTTAAAGCAAGGGGAAGGCACAGAGGGCCTGCCTAAAAGGAAAGGATCTGCATTTCGCACATGTTTTGGGGGGTGGGGGGAAATGACTGGTCAATGAAGGTTCACAAGCACAAGTCAACTAGCACATGGTCAAATTCCCTGCTTTACTCAGAGCTGGGAAAAAGGATTTCTCATTGCTATTTACAGCCTTTAGCAAGTCATGTCATTTCTGAGAGCCTTCAAGTGGGGCAATGACCTCACTGCATTATTTAAGGCTATTGTGAAACGTTTTAAAACATAAAAGGTTATTTCTCTAGTTAGAGGTAGTTGTTTACAGTACAGTTGCACATTTCTGTCTTTTATAAGGCAGAGTTAGTGGGCAGAGCTTCTGGTGGGCCCCAGTCACAGATTCATGCAACAATGAAGCACAGAATCCCATATTTAGTGCCTTTACCAACTTTAATATTGGCTTGAAATGTTCCCTGTGAGCATCACTGAGCATCACTGAGCATATTTTAGACTTTATTTGGAGTTTTTGGTGCTTTTAAGAGTTCTGCTGCTGTCAAGAATGAAGTTACTTTGTTTAGACTTTGTTACTAAAGTACTCCATCATTTACACAAGTTTTAACACTGCTATGAAGTCTATGATGGAGAAACTCTGAGATTGACAAATAGGGAATGGTACAAGCTGAAGTTATCTAAGGTAAAGGAGAACAAAGAATCCCAGAATCATTAGGGTTGGAAGAGACCTCTGGAGATGACCTAGTCCAACCCCTCTGCCAAGACAGGGTCACCTAGAGCAGGTGACACAAGAACCTATCCAGGTGGGTTTGGAATGTCTCCAGAGAGGGAGACTCCACTATCTCCCTGGGCAGCCTGTTCCAGTCCTCTGCCACCCTCAATGTAAATTAGTTTTTCCTCATGTTAAGGAGGAATGACTATTAGCAATCATGCACCTGAAGCAAAGGCATCAGGAGAACGCTGAAATTCAGCTTTGCAAAGAATATGCACCAACCTGACCAAATTTTGGGCTCTGGGGAAATTTCTGTTTGTGCAGGGAGAGACAGATTAAAGCTGCACTCATTATTTTCTGAGACACTGGTAAGCACAGGGCATGTTTCAAGTCCTGTATGTCAGTTAACCTGCCCATGGATCATCCCTCCAAAACAAATATATGTGCTCCAGTCCACAGCAAAGCTTTCCTTTGGCTGTGACAGAAAGCTTTGGGAGGGGCAAAGGAGTTGTCTCCATTTTGGTGTCTAATCACAGAGAAAACTGAGCTTCTCCATCTGCTCTCAAGAAGCAAGGAGAATGAAGAACAGTTTGAATTGCTTAAATATAAATAGGCTGTTCAGCAATAGACCAGACAGAAAAGTGAAGACTATGAAGAAAGCTGGAACAAAGTGAAGAGAGACAGGCAGTGGGGAGCAACAAGAACAGAGCTTGGTTGAACTGCCCTGGTCAATAAAGAGATATAAGCACAAGTCAAGTCTAATGAAAGGATAATGTTTTGTCTAAAGTGGGCTCTTGCAAAATAATCAATCCGCAGCCTGAAACTGAAGTGAATTCAGGGAGCAAGTTTCTTTAGCCCTCTGCTCTTCACACTCCACTGCAAAACTCACAGGGCCACTGTACCACAGCCAGTCAGCACAAAAAACAACTCAGTGCTGCTACTGCAAATCACTTGTAGTTCAAACTAGTGAGGCTTCTGCTGGGAGTTTAATGATTCAGAGAGTGCTGGTAATCCCAGTTAAAAATTGAGGCAATGGTACACATGGGATTTAAATGTTTTTTCAGCATTTTAAAAGCAAAGCCTGTCCAGCTTGCACAACGGATGAGATAAGAACTAAAGCTCTTAACATATGATGATATAATTTTAAGAAGTATCCCAATAAATTTACACAGAAGTTGAACTAGCTAGTTAATCATGGACTTTCTGACTCTTGAAGTAGCTGACATTCCAACTCGAAACATTTGGTCTTACATTATTTTATTGTAATGCAATTTATTTATAGTCATGTCTGTAGTAGTCTTTGCCACAGTAATTTGAAATGTAAGTTTCCTACTAAAACATTACTCAGTCTGGTTCAACAGTTCAATCCTACCTAAAAATTCTTGGCAGCTTTAGCCTTCTGAAAATACCACTCTAAACCCTTCTTGCTCCAGTATCTTGCTAACATGTCAAACCATACCACTCTACAGTTGCTTGCCAGAGGCCAGGATTAAGTAGGGAAGTTGCTGTACTACTGCAGGAGAAAGAGGAGGAGGAGGAGGAGGAGGAGGAGGAGAAGAGGAGGAGTTCTGTGTTTGCCATTAAAGCCAGAGCTACTCACCACTTTCCAGCGATCTTTGACCACGTAGTTGGTCGGGAGAATGTCGACCTGTTCCCCTCCACCGCTCATGTTTGGTTCGTCCTTGATGACTGCTGCTAGGCACTGCATCTGCCAGCCAGAGAGTATTTCAGTAGCTCCCAGTTTAAATGAGCCATTTATCTGGGGGGGGGAAAAGGGCAGGAGGGAATGAATGACAAAATTATTACAGGTCGCTGTATAAGTACATGCTGCATTTCCACAGGTTTTGCTTGTGACTAAATCAGAACCAGCCTCTTAGGAAAGAAGGCAAACTCACCTTGCAAACACACAAGCTCACTCCACGCACTGACTGACACAGCCCTGCTCCAACTCAGCAGCACAAACTAGAGGGTGACAATCACCAGCTACACCATGCAGGAGTCCAGTGCTCTTGGGCTCGACAATGCAATGAGAATCCAACACCAAAATGTTGCAAGGGCTCTTATTGTAACCAGGTGAAAAGGTCTTGCTTTAGCAGAGCAGCTGCTACCTCAGCAGTTATTATGGCTTGCATTGGATGACATCCAATACAAATGAGAAAGGCTTGCCAGGTATTGCATTCAATAAGCCTAAAAAGTCTAAATAGGGTAGAAAGCCTGTACAAGGCCAGGGTTACAGACACATCACTGTAATGAACAGCCAAGCAGAGAAGATGGGCATCGTTAGAAAAGGCTTCAGCCAGGTATGAGGCTTAGTCCTCCTCATACCCTACACACAGTGCTAAAGATGATCAAATTAAAATACAGAGAGATAACTTGTGCCTGTGGTGCTCATCTTGCTCCTTTTTCCTGCCTTTATATGGAGCTTCAGACAGCCTATGCTGATATTAATTTTAAGGGTTTTTTGTTATAAATCTTCTACAGAAATGACTTTCAGAAAGACATTAACTCAGCTTTCCCAGAAGAAAATGAATGAAACAGGCCTAATAAAAGATCTTCCTCAGATATTTTACTGGCTTTAGAAGTAGGCCAGATCTTTTGCTAAGCATGGATTTGGCAATTCTATTGCCATTCCCCCAAAATATGAATCTTTTCCTTTCTAAAAATGAGCGTTACTGTAGCACTCTGGCTGCAGACTTAGATAACAACATAAATACCAAATTTTTAAGAAATACTAGAGCTGGTCACTCAATCATCACACTTCTTCACGTCCAAAAAAAGGGAAAAGAAGTTACCAGTTAATTATGAGCTCAAGTAGAGAAAAGAACTCATTCCCTAGCAATAAAAGGGCTGAGAGGGAAGGCTAGGAAGTGGCCAGCATGTAGTGTGCACAAGGAACCAGCAGACAGAAGTATGTCAAAAGTGCAAGACAAAGGATGATCAAAACAAAACATGAACAAAAGATGGCAAAGAGATCTTTAAAAAATCTTCACAAAAGATTTCATTCCAGATATAGAAGATTACTACATAAAAAAAAAGAGCAGCAGACTAACTCAGCAAGAGGGCTGCTGAGAAATGTTCAATCCAACATCTCCTAAAGGACAATCAAAATGATAGATGTAAGAAAAAACTGGGTATTTAAGAGATTCAGAAAAAAGGTGCTGCAAAATGTTCTGAATTCTCACTGAAAGAATCCTGCATCTGTATGGGGCAGCTGTGCTTTCAATCACTGGGTACTGAAGTAACAAACTGGAAAGAGAAAGTACCTGCTGTGTTTGGGAGCACAACATTTGTGCTTCTTCTTCTTCTTCTTCTTCTTCTTCTAATGAGAAAGTGGAATGTTGTTCCCAAGCTCCTTTATGCTCACCAGAACACCTGAACTGGCCATCCCTAAGCTACCAGTGAGCGCTGAGCACACAACCTCCCTGCAAATCACCACAGGAGGCATAGGACAGAGAACCCCTGCAAAAATCTCCCTTTTCGTCTGGTATTTAAAGAAAAATTAGTTAATCACAGAGTGGCCCAAACTTTCAACATTACAAACATTAACACACAAAAATAAGTATCCCCTCCCTACTCTTGAAGGTCTCTTCACAACACTTTAGTGATGCACGAGCATAGTAAGATTACAGTCTGGTGACTCATGGTGGAAAGTAATCCCAAGGAATAATTTTAGAGGAGAGACTGAGCATGAAAGTCTTCAAGCACTCAAAACCACGCAAGGTACAATCGCTTTCCCTGGTGCACTATTCCACTTTCCTTTATCAAAATTTTAACACATGTGTACAAAGATATCATGTCTGTTATTTAAAGGAATCTGGCTTTGAAACAGAATAAAATTCTCCTGGGCAGTACCATGAGTAGCAGCCATTTGGCAATATGGAATTACAGAACTAAGTTTACAGATATGCTGTGGTATTGCCAGAGTAATGCAGCCAAAGCAAATGCCAATTTAATTACAGTCCGAAACAAATTCCAAGCTGTTTTAGATCACAGTAGCAGCACAAATCCAAACTTTATTCCTCAGGCAGTACAGATACTGCAGAAACATGCTCAGGCCTATGGGCCAAGAATCACCGACATCCATAGCAAGACGTAACATATCAACCTAAAAATCCAGGAGCATCACAAGGGGCAAAAGAAGGAAAGGAAGTACCTTTGTGTGGAAACCATCAGCACAGAAGGGAAGAGGAAGGAGATGGTCAGTGGAAGAGTGGTAAGGCACTACCTCTCCAACCCAATACACAGCAGAGAGCATCATTTCTGCACGTTAAATGTCACCCAAGTGTCTTAAACCCAGACACTGCACCACTCACCTTTAAAATGTATCAACCATTGAATACAAAGAACTATAATGTAAAACAGTGACTGTGAAAATAAGAACTTTCAGTTTGTCTTTTCCTGTAGGAAATGTATAGGACTTCAAGAAATTCTTGTACCCTGTCTCATGAAGAGATGCAAGAGAGCTGAAAAACCCTAAGACGCTCTAAAACTGGCTTCCTAGAAATAGCAAGTGAAGCACAAAGGAAAGCAGCTGAGAAATAAACCGTGGCACCAGTAGGACCAAATTCTGTTGGCCAACCTCAGCATGAAGAAGTGTGAAATCAGCTCTTCCATCTTGCCATCTCCTTCAGCCAACTACATCAAGTGTACAAACATAAACTTTATAGTTTTATAAATACAGTCTTGGCCTTTATAATCAAGAAATGCAAAAACCTCCATGTCCACCAGTTCACTGAAAGTGGCAAGAACAGTCTGAGGAATCATTTTACATGCCTTTCCATCTTTTATTCTCTATCTTAGATAACCATTCCTTGCCAACTTAGGTCAGGATACTGGCCTAGATGGACCAGTGATATGACTCAGTATGGCCCAACTTGTGTTTTGGTGAGGTACTTCCAGCAGAAGCAGTCTATATATCATCTATATGTCTCTTTTAGTCCTTCAAGAAGAACAGAGAACAAAAAATAAAGAATCAATGCAAAAAGTCACATATACACCAGCTCAATCAAGTATCTTACAAGGTTCCCTTTCATGCAAGCAGGATTTTAACCAGCTTTAAAGGAAAAATATTTCCTCATTTTACAGGATTATTGCACTCTTAAAATTAAACTTATAAATACCACGTACACCCTGTGGGAGCTCCTAATGAATCTATGAGATCTTTCCTACGTTGGCTTGCTTCGGTCTCAGTATACTATGGCTGGAGTGCTCAAAATACAGCTACACTGACACAAACATCAAGCTCAAAACTCATCAGACATGAGGTAGTTATTAAACAGCAGAATAAAGCTATGGAATTCTGTCTCTCACCACCTTATTAATGGTCCTGGATAATCTTAAGTGTCTTAATCTCACTTCGTTATCCCACTTCATTTCAGGACAACATCCTTACCCTCAGGAAGTCTACAAATTAGAACAATTTAGACTGCTGTAACCCATGACCCTCTTTGCTTGACCAAGTTTCCCACCATGAACCACTTCAGGAGCATGATCCACCTTAAGAGTGGATCCCAGAGGTGTTATGAAACATTGATGCAAACTACAGCTTTTTTTTGAGTGAGACAAAGTTGGATATCTGCAAAACCAAAAGAAGCAACCCAATAAACTGCAGTCTAGAAGTCAGATCAATCTCCCTGTCCAATAATGGCAAGGGAAGAACACCCAAAAAATAGTTGTAAACAGAATTTAAGCATTATTTACCTGCTCCCAACATGAACGAAACAGATGGGGTGGGGAATAAGATGAGAACATAACAAACAAGACTGAGAATGTTTAGAAGGAAGAAAACCAAAACCAGTGGAGTTTCCTAGTGTCACTGCTCAGCAGCATTGAGGCTCAGATTATGGCAGCAGTAGCTGCATGGACTCAGTGTCCCTCACTGTTTTTCCAACATCACCTCCTTCCAACACACAATGCCAACTTTAAAAATTAAATCACTCACACTGAAGCAAACAAAATAACCCTTAAATCTTTGTATATATAAGTTGTACCGTGGACTAGCATTCTGTTATCAGGGTAGGAATGTGTGTAACAATACAGGAAAGAAGTTGATTAAAAAAAATATAGTGCACTGGACTAACAGCCCCTCACCCTGGAATATACCATACTCCCTGCTGAACTTGTAACAGCAATGAAAAACCAGCCATACACTGTTAGGGTAGGTCTGACAGCAGGAGCTCATAAGGTTCTGAATTGTTCCTTGAAGAGACACATCTTCCTTCACAGCCTGCCCCTGCTGCAGCAAACCTTACTTAGAGAGCAGGCTCCACTCATATCAGCTGCAGCCTAAAGTCTCCTCTGTGACATTTTCTCTCATAGGCAGGGAATGGCATCAGCCTTAGAAATTCTGGACTTGCTGTTCACAGCATTTCACTTCTGTCAAAATCAAAACATCAAAAGGTGTGGTTGCAAGACGCTGGGACTGCTCTTCCATGTTTCAATGGTTTATGACCATTAAGGAGTGACTGGGAAAAACAAAGCTGCAACCAGGATAGACTGCAATCAATCAAGGTACAGATTCTCTGCTAACACAAGGCTACACTGAGCAGAACATACATATTAAACATGGCAACAGATGCACCTTGACAGCATTATTATGGCTTCCCAGTTGCACAGCCAACTGAATTATCACAGCCTGCACAGTGAAAGTAACAGCAAAGGACGTGAGGAAATCAAACAAAACCCCCAAACAAACAATACCACACTGCCAGAGACTGCATTCACACACATTACAGAGCAGTCAGACACACCAGTAATTTCTGTGCCAAACCCACCTATGTGCAGGGAGAATCAGCACAGGTAATTATGACAACAAATCATTAGGAACACACACCAGATAAGCACGCCTACACTGCCAGGGGTTTGTGTGATCCTAATCTTCCCCAAATACATCTCAGCAGTAAAAGTAAAACAATGGGGGGCAGGAGAATTTGAAAGGGAAGTCTATTATCTTCCACCAATCTCCTTGACACAGTTGCTCCCAATTTGAAACAAGCAGAACATTAAATCCAACTCCAGGAAATCCCTCTGATATCATAACCAGCTCAACCTCTACTAATTTAACAGGCAAGCATTATGGTTTGCTTAGAGTGAACATTTAACTGCAGCTTTTATGTGTATGTACCTGCAAAATCAATATAAATCACTACTGAAAAGCATGAGTAGTCTGCTGGCAGCCAAAACAAATATATCTGAATAAAAGCAAGACCTAAACAGAGGTTGTACTTACGATATCAGACACAACCTACACCTGACACACAGGGCTATGCTGTCATCACCTGATCCTGAACCAGAGTGTGACCAGATCCTCTGGCAATGCAAAATGTCCCATCAGGCATGTCCTCCCCCTTCTCTCTGCTTTTGTGCAGAGCCTTTTATTCATCTTCCATCAAATGTGCCCATTCCAAGTCAGTTTTCAAAGCGGTCAACAGGACCTTCCTTGAGTCCTTACTCTTGGAGAACAGGATTTTCTCTTGAAAAAACAACTCAGGCACACAGCAAACTGATAGCATCTGTTGCTCAATGGTCTTGTCATAACCTATTTTATCAGGTTATTAAAAGGCCCACAGCCTGAGATCAATCCTTTTAAACCTCCATTCCAGAGAAAGCTGTATTCATCTTACCCATTCAAAAATTTTTATGATAGATGCAGTCACCATAATTATAAAGTATTAAATAAAGTTGTCAAAAAGTTATTTAGAGGTTAGGAACATAACAGTAAGTTTCTGATGAGATATTTTGTAACTTGATTCAAATTCTGGAAGACAGGGTATTTTGCTAGGAAAATTCACGTATTTATAGATTTGCCATGTAGACTTCATATTACCAAGCACTTTCATACTAAAAATTAGCATAAGTGGGGCAACTGCCACTTGCTGCACTGATGTCATATCAGACTAAATGAGACTAAATAGGACAAAATTTTTTCAGTCTTCAAGCCCAATGCTGATCACAACAGATTCTACTTGTTATTACACAGAAGAGGTTTCCTGGGACTGACAAAAACATGACAAATCACACCAACTGTTAGTCACTTAACTCATCCCTCTACAGCCCTTCTGTAACCCTTTTCCCATTTCTGTAAGGATCTCTTACCCCTAGCTGAAGCATGCTCAGGGGAGCAGGTTCATCCTTCCTCTGCCACAGGGTAGAGTCCAAGCTTATAGATTCCCATGCACAAATACTTAAGTGATTCCCAAGGCAAAATCATGAAGGACTCTCAGAAGCTAGCCATTTATCAATTGGTTGACCATCACTATTAGTTTGATATGAGAATGGCATATTCAATTTTCCTTACCTGAATCTTTTAACAGCAAACTAGGAACATAATAAAACAGTACATGACCCTCCCACACAGGTTCTAATTTGGATTTCCTAAAGAATGCCATAATTAACACTTCAACTCCAGGCTGTATATAATGTACCTGCATTTCAGGTGGAGTGGATGGATACCACTGAGCACACTTACCCTGCTCTTTGAACTCTCTGTGCATATAGAAAACATATTGGATCAAGCACTCACATCCATCCAGTAATCTGGACTCCACTGAGATTTAAGTTCCTGGTATAGCTAAATACCTTTCACAGAGAGTTTGTGATTCTCTGGAGCCATCCATACTTTTTGTACTTTGTTAGCTATTGCCTCTGCTCCCTCTTGGGCTTTATCATGAAACCATCCAGCCAGAGTGATTAAATATTTGTTGGCAGAATCGGTTTTACCTCAATTGTCCCTATTCCATCACCATTTTGGGTTGCTTCCCACTTTTCCCACTGTCTCTCTTCTGTTGAGCAGTCTTTCCTATACATAGGCCTGGGGCTTTTGCCTCTGGTCATTGCAACAGCCTGGCCACAGCCCTTACAGTAGCACTGGGGAGGGTAATTCCTACAGATTCCTGTAGTGCCTCTGGTGTGGGCTGGGAATGCATCACAGCAATTTCTGCAGGTAACTGTACTGATTCTAGCAAACTGCGTATTTCCTCTCCACTACACATTCTCTTCCCTGCTGATATGAAAAATCCCCATTCTTTCCACAAGACTCCTGCTGCATGACCCAACCTAAAAGCACACCAAGAGTCCACCCAGATGTCAACTCATTTTCCTTTGAAAATTGTTGGTGCAGCAACACTGTAACAGCTCAAGCTGGTGCCTTGAGGAAGAGCCTCCAACAAAGGAATCACTGGGATATTGCACCCCCACAGTACATGCACTGCTTCCAGTGGTGATACTTAGTTTATACAGGAACATCCTAGAAAAATGTACCAAAATTCCTGTACATGCAAGCATGGTCTGTTTCATTTCTTTCTGCACTGCTGTGTGAGTCAGTTTTCAAGGAACATAATCTCCAAGATTATGGAGAGCTTTACAAGCTGGTGTGGACTGCCTCTATAAAAGCCATTTCCACACGTGCCGAGGATGACATCTAGTTCACAACTCTCACTACCTGCCTGCACTCTCCCAGAACGTGCCAACAATTGCTTCCCATCCAAGAGTTTTCCTGTCTGTGGAGTTAAACAGCTCTATGACTAAGGCATAAGCCTTCTTCTGCTGTCAGATTTTACACCAGTTTGTTGTGTCAGGGAAAAAAATCCTAAAAACCAACGAAACCCCCAATACAAACAATCAAAAACCACATCAATAAAACCCCCAACAAAACTTTGAAATGTGTTCTTCCGGACAGATTCATTGTCATAAACCACATTTATACCTTGATCCCTAATTTTCCAGTGCTATGCCAAGTAACTGGATTCTGAGAACTTCCTATTACAGAATGAATTAGGTCAGAACTTGTTTCTATAAAAAAGTATCTTGAACCTTATGCCAAATTTTAATGTAAAAATTATTTTCTATTCATAGCTGTAGTAAAGTACTGGAAAAGTAAATTTTGTACGTGACTTGGTCAATGGCCATAGCAATTTTTCAAACCTATCTCAACCTGCAGTGAGTAATTGTGCATTCTGTGCTCAGCTTGCCAGATCAAGCTGGCTCCTGGTGAATACTTCTAATAATAAATACTCAGCAGACAGAACAATTACTAGTTCAAGTCCAGCCTGGGATATTTGGAAGGGGGGAAAAATGTGTATAATCTCATCCCAATCAGAAGCACAGGCAGCAAGGTTAAAGAAGAAGTGTTTTGCAAAAAGAAGCAACAAGCACACCAGAAATACCAGCTCCTGAGCTGCCACCAGACTTGAAAGGAGGCTGCAGGACCTGTGCAACCAGATAGCTCTGAGCCCTGGAAACCAAATGGCTCCTGTCATTTCCCTCAGATAACTGTCACAAGAGTGACAAACTACTTGACTATCTGCCCTTTGCATTTCCACCTTTTACATTTTCTTTTTTTGTCCTGTTGGCTCAACGGACAATGCCCCGTAAGCCTCATCTCTGCTTGAGAAGCAATCATTTTTTATTTCCTCATAGAAATGGGGAACAGCAGAAAGAAAAAAGTGCATCCTCAACAAAATGCTTCTTAATACAACCAAACTCACGCTCAGACATCTATGAATAAGCCATAGAGGTCATGCACACACAGCAGAACACTGCTGCAGAGAGAAGCCAAAAAAGAGACAATGCTGTTCTTGACTACTGGTGAGAGACAGTAGAGTCCAGTAATCCATGCCTCATACCTCCTAACAATCCTGGATCAGAAAAAAAGGCTGGAAGGTGCCTTCTACCTGAAAACTAAGCTCTCTAAAATGCATGGAACTTAGCCCAAAGAAAACCCAAAAAGCAAGGGAATGTAGTAGAGAAGTATTGTAGTAGTTAAAGCCACCCAGGGGGTGGCTGAGGAGAAGACTGATAAACCTGGTGAGTGCTGGGAAGGCACCACTGTGTGACACCTTCCACCTCGAGTTTATTATGGTTCTTCCCTGTTGCAGCTATGCTAACTATATTGCAATGGTTGGTCAAGCTGTCCCTCTCCCCTTTCTTTCCTTATTCACACTCTTTGAGAATGTTCCTCCAACCTTGATGTCCCATTGGCCTGGCCCTCTTCTCCCCTCCCCTGCTCTTCCCTGGCTGGACCCCCTTGTATTGTCCCTCCCCTGAACCCTGTCCCTATTGGTTGATTCTCCCCGTATAAAAAGCAATGCTGTACCCTGTTTGCTGTCCTTTTGTCCCTGGACCCTTCCGAGCTTAATAAACTCTGGAATCCAGAGGACCCCTCTCACCTCTTTGCCTGATGTCACTTTGTCTTCTTCGAGGAGTGTCTGTGGCTGCTATCTTGCCAGCAGGGCTGCAGCCTGCAGTAAGGATCAGCAGGATCCTGCCAGGGCACCACCGAGTGCTGGCAAGAGCCTCAGGCTGGGGGCCCTTTGGAATATACGGGGCTGCAGATCTGTCCCAGACCCTCAGAGGAAGCGTTTTGTAACATTTTAATTTACAGAGAAGTATTTCCCTATTATGAAAATTTAAGAAACTGAAGGGCTCTGACATTCTAGTTCATCTTCTGCTAGAAGCTGAAGCCTGACAACTGCAGATTTGCATGTGTCTTTTCCTTAAGGACAGGATCTGGAACAAGAAAGATGGTGGATTCTCTTATCAGACTAAGGTTGGGCACCTCTAAAAAGGCAGGCTTCTGCTACTGCAAATTTTACTAAAAGCAAAACCACCAAAGAAACCCCTCAAACCCAAAACAAAACCAAACACCAAAAAACCCAATATCCACACAAAAATCACATTTTGGGTGTTTAGATGCTAATGAATGAAAGGTGCAAATTAATGGGAGCACTGTTACACCATACTGCCTACATTACCCAGCAAACCCTACAGACCACAATGCTGCATCCATAGCTTCAGGTTTCTAATTAGCCAATCTAAAAATCTGCCTGAAAGGAACAGAAACAGTTCCCCTCTCTCCTCTGAGCTCTCGAGTATGTAGGATTCCACCATGGGCCAGTGGGCCACCACGGGTCCAGTGACCTGCACTGGCAGAAAAAAACTATTCCTCTTCCAAATAAATAAGGGCATTTCCTTGCCTTAGAGCTTCCTGAATTGGTTCACTGTAGGGTCAGTCAAATGCAAGTGGCAGCACAATGTACCTCAAAACCATTTCAGCTCCAGTCAAGCTGTGCTCTGTTTTTGTCTCCACAGCAGGAAGCTCTCGGCCTTCTGTGAGACCACAGGATTCAGTCCCTTCTGCTAAAAAACATTGGAGTAACTCTGCCTAAGGCTGACTTTTTTTTTCCCCAAGGAAAACAAAATTTAAAGAAACCAGTTAGTTTCAATAAATAACTTGCACATTCATAAACTAGTGAATTTTAGAAGTCTAATGCAGCTACATTCTGTTTAAATAATTCAAGACATAATTAGACCACAAAGTCTCCTAATACAATGTCACCACAAAGGTGACTTCTATTTTCTGGCTGAGGTGCTACAGGAAGCAAACAAGCAACTTTCACGAAATGAGGGAAATAAGCCAGACAATTAATTAGCGTGTCCGATCAGGAGAAGCACTGCCCTGATGCCTCTGTGAAGGTGAAAGCATCAGACAGCTACACCATACCCTTGTTTCAGTGAGCAGAATATGTATCAAGAATTTAGGCTGCATGTCAAGAAGCAATTCACCGGTCAGGGGCAGGAGTGGCACAGCAGGTGCTGGGAGGCAGATTCTCACTAAGATGCACAAGTTCAGGAAAAAAATGGGCTGAATTTTAGAAGAAATATCACACACACACACACACACACACACACACCCCTAGAGAGAAAGAGCAGTTTCAGGATTATAAGGTACTTAAATGGATCCCAAAAGACCAAACAGATGCAACAGGTTTCAGAGGTAAGACAGGGAACAAGGATGAATGGATTCAAGGGTGAACACAGAGCTACCCAGGCACATTCTCCAGTGCTCCATGGAAAAGGTACATGGAAAAAGGCCAAGTCACTCCAGGGGAGAAAGAATACTACATGCTACAAAGTAAACACACAGACTCACAGGAGATAAAGAAATAATTTTGTACCAAGGCTAAATGTAAAAAATGTAATAGTAAAGCTACCCCATCAGACCAGAATAAAGCAGCAACAGTGATTTGCCATGTGAGAACAGATGGCCTGGGCCTTCAGGAAACAGGAGGCAATGGGGAACTTCAGTTTCCTCATGCAGATCAGGATATATTACCAAGATGAAATTTGAAATATAACTTACAAATAATTCCACTTTGTTGAACAGAAATGTATCACCTTAAAAAAAAAAGGAAGAAAATTCTTTGGCCAGTGCAACTTCTACTTCATTTTAATTCTGACTTACTGTGCCAACAGAAGAATTTTAGAATAGAAGATGTGTGCAAAAGAAAACAGTAAAATTATTCCAAGTGATGATGTTTTTTCCCGATGATATAAAAGAGATTAAGTAAATTCTTATGGATAAAATCTACATATTTTCTACCCATACCTGACCAGAGGCCAGCCAGCCAGTCTGCTAAATGATGGACAGGTAAGAAATAGAAAGACTGATTGAAGGGAGCATCAGAAAGGAGATGCCAAGGATTTTTGGCTGCTGTTTATTTTGAAGAACTCTGCAGACTATCTGGAAAATCAGTCTTCCACCACTGACATGTTTAGAAAACTGAAGATTAAAAATTAAACTAAGTGGTAGGCAGAAGGGAAAAGCCCTGATTTATAGATCTATTAGGAAAGGCTAGGTGCTTTTAGAAAGACTCAACAAGCACACAGGTATGGAAAGCCCTTTTAAATTAGGGTATTACAGGATAAAAAGGAAGTTTCTCTAAAACTTATAGCTGGCTAAAAGAGAAGAAAATACATGGGAATGTAGAGCCAGGTTTCACAACAGAGTGCTCTTAGCACATAAGGTTTTCTTGTTTACACAGAAAATTATTCAGGCCAACAAATAAAAAGCCTGAAAAGCTGCATCTTGCACCACCAAGGTGCAAAGGGATGTAACCAGGGCAAGCACGGTGTCCCTGTCTTAGCCTTTCCTTGAGCATCATCTCTTGGTCACTGGCAGAGAAAGGACTGGAACAATCTGGGGGTTTGGCCTGAGCAGCTGGATTTATGATTGTGTAATCAAAACCTTTTCACCAAACATCAATGTCTCATCCCTTTGTCTTTCCCCATGACTGGGAGGCAGCTCCTGGGCTGACAGTGGGCCTGGCAACATCTCCTGTTGCATGGACAAAGAGGAATCCACTTCCATCTGCCACAGCTGACACTAGATCTCTTTCTGAAGGCTGATATGCCTCATTTCTTCCAGGAGGAAATCCTTGCCCACAGGCATTCTGTGCTCTCCATTGCACCTATCCAGCTGGAGCCAGCCCAGGATCCAGTTTGTTCCTTTCATATTGCTCACCAAATTAAAGTTGACACAGCTTGACACCAAAAGGAAAGGGTTTCCAAACACATCTTATTTTATTAGCTCCACAGTCCATCACACTGTCAACATCTTCTTTCTCAACTACAAAAAAAAATCCTTCCCCATGTGTGTGCAGCTCTTGAGTAGTGGAGAAAGCCCAGCAGAAACTGAGTAAGACCAAATGGGACCAAGGCATTGTGAATCTCCTGAAAAAACCTACTGTGGCAGTTTTATATTTCACTCCTTGAGTCTAATACATTGATATATCCATCAGTCTCCAAAAAAAACCAGAAAAGTTCATGTGAAAAACCACTTGATACACTGAGGTCCAAGCCACATTGCTATGGCTAGATTACTTTCCATATTTTTGGGGATAACTGTTGTGGCTTCAACAGTGTGATCCACAGGCACTGTTGTGGAGAAGACCATGAACTGGCCTGAGCAACAAGGATTGCCACTGTCCAGTTCATAGCTGGGGAAGCTCTCATATACAAGGAAGTCTCAGTTTGCACCATGTAAAAGTCACATCAGCTCCCTCACTTCTCAAGTCTCCTTCCTAAAGCTTCAATAAACACGACTCTCCCCCTCTTCCTCTGGACTAGAGAGGGAGGTCTCATAGCTAGCCTTTCTTATTCCTCCTGCTGAAAGCAATCTTAACATTCATTCCAATGGGATTGTGTCCCACTATGACATTTGAGGGGATTTCATGTTTCAGAGGAATACCCACTTTCTGGCTATCTTTGATGGAAGAAGGGGAGGGAAGCACTGGTTGTGTCCACTCTGTATCTTGCTCAGTAAAACAGCAGAGATAAAACAGTTTTTTAGCAAATGCTTCCACAATCACTTCAGCTAATATTAGGCTGTGCCTTGCAATGCTCAAAGTAGAAGATACCAACTAAGATACCAACACATCCTTAAAAATGAAGGAAGTTTACAAAGTCCTTGAGGATTTTATAAACACCTGTTCCTCTAGAAGGACCTATTTTCTGTCCTCTGCTCTGTTTTCAAAGTGAATCAATGTTACTGGAAGGTCACTATGGAGCTCTGGCAAACAAACCTAAACTAGGAGCTTCCCAGGAGAAGGAGCCACTCCTGAAGCTTTTTTCTGGACCCTGCACACTGATACACACCTAGATAAGACTAAGGCAAAAAACTTAAAGGACACAATTGAAGAGATGAGCCCAAAGCAAGACCCACGTGAGAGGAGTGGGCTACCTGATAAAGTATAAAGTGATGTGTCAATCTTTCCATAAGAGAGAGCAAGAAATAGCCTGAAGGGATTCCCACACTAAATACACAGAAGAAAGAGGTATTTGACTCTTCCTGGAACAGGCTGATCATTCCCTCTTTGAAAAACAAGTGCCAACAGCTTCCTATTGCAGCATGGAGATACACTTCCCCTCACCAACAAACACTGGGGATGGAGAGGGAAGGAAATCCACACATGGGGCATGAGCACCACTTCATTAGCAGAAGTGGTAGAAATAGATTTCCTAGCACTAGAGACACTCCTTTCTGGAGGACCAAGAGCATTGATAGGGATCTGGCTTTTTCCTTGAGGATTACTCCAAAAAAAAAAAAGAAAAAAAAAAAAAAGGTTAGGCAGGTGTCCCCAAGACTGACTCTGATAAAAGTGTCCTACAAGAGATTCCAGTGTTTTATTTTGCCAGAGAAGAGGAACTTAGCCTACTCCTGAAGGAATGAGATTATCACAAAGCACGCAAAAGCATACAGCAATGGATACCACATATACCATCCATGAGCACTGCATCTCCAAAGTTTCTGATTCCACCTGTATCACCATGAGGATGCTCCTTATAAGCTGGATGGTCACTGGCACACAAAGGAGAAAAAACCCAGAACATTAGCACATCATTTCTATTCTGCTCCTCTTTACACTCTCAGAAGAAAGGCAGCACACTGAAATGTGGTGACACACTGGCGCTCGTGAGACAGAACTGACACCCTTCAGTCAGCACACCTAAGCAGGCATAGCACCTCTGAGCACTGCTGCTGAAGGAGCATTAGCACACTCTGTGGCACAACGCAACACGAGGCTAAATTCCACTCATAAAAAGTCCCCAGACTGAAAATCTCTGTTGTGACTCACTGAGAAGTATGTTGGTAAAAGGCAGCATTTTCAGTGACACTGCAAGAAATCCATGTGAAATGGTAGAATTAAGAAACCTTTCCTTCTATCAAACCATCTTGCAAGCCTAAGAAAATTCAAAATAGATTTGGTTTGAACTTCTCAGAAACATGATACTAAGGGGTATTGAAGTCCCTACCCCTCAAAACCCACAGTGGGTCTTGAAGTTGTCATGCAAGTAGCTGTCAGAGTGACAGTGTCGCTCCAGTGCTTCGTACAGCATTCTGGTTCCCTGTTAAACCCTAGATGCACATCAAGGTCATGGTGTTCATCTCGAGAGTCCCCAGTGGGTCAGACCCAGGTTATTGGATACCTCCCTTCGCGGAATGCAGGGAAAGCACAATGACTATGGACACATCCAGCAATGTCAACTTGGGCGCCAGGAGCAGTACCGACACCACAGCAGGAAACTCAACCTCAAAGCTTCAGGAGACACGGCCACGCACACAGGAGCACCATAAGAGAAGAAACTCAGCCCCCTGCTTGAAACCCGAGCACCACGGAGTTATCCCAGCGTAAGGCGATGGAAGCGCTCCCTCCCCAGAGACCCCTACGGAACGGGCTGGCTTTCCACAAGCGGCTGGACACGCACCCGGTGGCCTCGGGCAGAATGCCGTGCCCAGCCCCGTGCGGCACCTGGCCCCCCGAGATGGCCGACAGCTCCTCCGTGGGTTTCCCTAGGGCCCGGCCCGGCACAAGGCCGCGGGTGCCTTCGCACCTCGGCCCCCGCCCGGCACCGGGACGGGCGGCGGCGGCCCCCGGGACCACCCGGCGGGGCCGCTCCCTCCGGCGGAGTCTCTCAGGGCTCGGGGCGCCCCCGCCCCTGCCGTGCACAGCGCAGCGAGGCCACGGCCCGCCCCTCCCGCGGCGGCAGCCCCGGGCATCGCCGCGACCCCCGGCCCGGGCAGGAGAGGCGCTCAGGGGCGGCCGCCGCCCGGGCCCCCGCCCTGCCCTGCCCTCACCTCGGGCCGTCCTGCCTCCCCCCGCCGACGAGGTGGCCGCGCCCGCCCCTGCACTGCAGCTGCCGGCACGCCGCCCCCCCACTCCCCGTCGCCCCCCTCGGCAGTTGGTTCGCCCCACCCGACCCACCTTCTCATTGGTGGCACCGGGCCGTCACTCCGCCGCTGGCCCGCCCACTCCCGCGGGCACGCTGGGAACCCGAGTCCCGCGCGAGGGGCTCTCTCCCTTCGGCTGGGGACGCCGGGTGGGGCGGTAAACTACATCTCCCGCAGTGCCCCGTGTGCAGCGCCAGCTGCGCCCGGCCCGGTGCGGTCCCCGGTCCCGCATCTCGCAGGCCGCCAGCGGGACGCTCCCTCCCTCCCTCCCTCCCTTCCCCGCCCGTGCGCACCGCGGCCCGGCCTGGCTCACCTGGCCCCGCCGCCGCCGGCGCCTCCCGCTGCGGCCGGCGCAGGCAGTGCATGCCCCACGGCCTTCAGTGCGGCTCGTCGGGCGCGGTGCCGCCGGCCCGGCGCGCTGCGACTGCGGCTGTGGGACGGGCCGGCCCCGAGCGCATCCTTCCCCTCGGAGCCGCGGCGGGCGGCGGGATTCGCCCACAATGCACCGCGCGCCGCACCGACAGCATCAGCTTGACATCACCCGCGGGCCGTCCCCGCCCGGCCGGCTCCGCCCCGCCTCCACCGTCAACCGGCACCGGGCACGCAAGGGCGGCACATGCGGCTGGGCACCGCAGCGCGCCGCCACTCCGGGCGCTGGGCAGCGCACCGGCGTGAGACTCGGCCTGGGACCGGGAAGAGGATCAGCACGGCACTGCCCCGCCCTGTGACCGGGAACGGGACCGGCATCGGCAATGCCAACGCGATCACGGGCCCTGCCAGGACGGGCACTGGTGCTCGTCTATGCGCTGGTGGCATCAGCACTGGCATCACCAGCATGGCCCTGGGCACTGCACTGCCCTGGGACTGGGGCCAGCGCTGGCACGGTCTGCACAGGGCCAGGTGACTGCACTGTTGGGACCAAGGCCAGAGCCAGCACATCTGCCTGAGACTTGGGTTTGCATTGCACAGGGACTGGCAGCGTCACCACCGTGGGCCTAGCGCTGCCCTGAGCTGGCAGTGGAGTCAGCCCCAGCAGTGCTGACCTGCAGTGTTTTACTCCAGTCCTCTGGGCCAGGGCCAGCAAGGGACTGGTGCATTCTGCTGCACTGCAAGTGGTAGCATCACCACACTCTGGCCAGGACACTACAGTGGGACCAGGACCAGAACCACCAGCACTGGCCTGGATACTGCACCACTAAGATCAGGTTCAGAACCATTCCCCATCCATACAGGGCCAGATATTGCCCTGCCAGGGCTGGGAGCAAGCCCAGGAGCTCACAGCTGGGTGCAGCACCCAGAAGTGGCTCAGACAGTGAGCCTGTCCCTGCGTGCAGCTGAGCAGTGTGCCTGTCCCTGGGCAGTTTCCCTGTTCCCCTACCCTGAGAGGCACAGCTGTGCCCCTGCTCTGGAGAGGTGCCGTTCTCCCTGCTCCAGCTCACTGCCAATAATGTTGTACCTGAAGCACAGATAAGCACATGGCTCCTATAGATGTGCTGTGCAATTCTCATGGCTGTGCTTTCTTGTTCTCCTTTCACTGCAAATCGCCCATATTGCAGCTGGTTCTCACGTCTCTGTCCCAGACTGTGGGTGGGCACTGTTCCATGCCTTATACACCTTCACAAAACACGCTGCAAGGGACACTGCTGCCAGACCCTCCCTGCAACACACTGGTGCCTTCTCCCTGTCCCCACCAGAGTGACCCAGCTTGGTGCTGATCCACAGACGAGCATTTCCATCTGCCTTGTGAGTGGGATTTCACACCAGCTTCTGCAGTGCTGCTGTGCTCCCCAATCCCTTGTGGGACGTATCTCCTAGCCAAGACTTTTCCCCCTGCCAAAGCAATACCCTGAGGCCAGAGTGGTAACAGAGGGGATTTGTTATGAAGATTGATATACCTGCAGACATGCTTGTGCCAAGGCAGATCCACCACAACCCTGGCCACCCCCAGCCACTCAGAGCAGGGAGAACAGGGCTACCAGGACCCCACGATGTTCCTCTACTGGCTGGAGCCGCCTGCATTGAGGACTTGCTCAGTGGAAGCATTCCACAGAGACTCCAGGGAATCTCCAGCCCTGTAGCAGCTCATCCTGCAGGTCCCAGGGGTTAAGACATAGGCAGCTGTACCTCATGCCAAGGTTCCTGTCATTCCAGGTATATGAATGACAGATGCCATGTGGGCTGTCTGTGCTGTAGGTCAAGACCCTGTCACTTGTATTCCCAAGCACTGGTTCATGGTGCTGAGTTTGAGAGGCAAAGGAAGCAGGGAAACCAAAACGAGGTGAGGGAGCTGTTTTTCCCCAAGAGGTCATCTTACTTCTCAGTATCCTTCTGATCTCTCTTTCATAGTGCTGTGGAGCACCAAGCACAGCTCTGGAGCACTAGCAGAACTGGATTGGGAAACAGTGCCAAGCTGGAGTTTGATGCTGGAGCCTTCAGTCCACCCTCAGGTTGGGCAGCCCCAAGTGCTGCCTGAGAGGAAGCCAGTGTGATGTGGAGATTCATCAGCAAGGACTTTCTGGAACAAAGCACATAAGAAACCCAGTGTGGGCTGCGGATGCAGGGCAGGGAACTGCTGTGTTGATGGGTGTCAGCAGCCTTGGTTTGAAATCCAGCCTTGAGCAGAAAACTCTTGAGAATGGGACAGCTGATGGCCTGGCCTGTATAAAAGCACTCTAATTATCTGGATATTTTTAAGTATTGTTTTTCTCCCTTGTCACTCACTAGGCATTTATTACACATTCATAAATGGAGGTGCAGCAAATCTACATTTTCACACAGTTTTGACCTGTGCTTCAGGTGTAAGCAGGGTTGAGCAGATCTGAAAAAGATTGACATCCAGATTAGCTGAGGCACTCAGCTCCTTCAAACCTGCTTCAGTTCCCGTTGCTTTGGACACAAGGTCCATGCTGATCTGTTGAAGTGGTACCAGAGCAACTGCATTTTAGCTTTATTTCATCTCTGTTCTAAACCTCCCTTTATGCCTGTTCTTCTGCAGATGGAGCTGAATGGGCTCAGAAACCTGCTAGAACAGCCACCTGGGAACATGTCCAATTTAATCTGCAGACACAAATGTAGCTGAAAAGGATCAAAATATTTTATTAAAATCTTAATTGTTAATGTGACACCAGTAGTAGTAGTGTAGTAGTAGTAGTAGTAGTAGTGTACCACTACCACTAGTCACCAGTTAATTGTGACTTGGGAGGATTTCTAACACATGTACTAAAGCATGTACTTAGCTCTGTGATGGTGTTTTTGCCTGGCCCTGCCTTTCTTTGTAGAGTCAGATTATCAACTGTGTGCACACCATGTTCAGAAAGTCATAGCTAGAACAAGTAGGCATGGCAAAACCTCACAGGGACTCTTTCCCCCCTCTCCTCAGCTCTTTTGGAGGCAAGAAACGAGATTTGGGGTTGTGTTTGTTCTGCCCAGCAGGCCATCTGAATGGGGTGATCAGGTGGCCTCCAGGCTGGATTTGGGTTGTGTTGCTGCTGGCCATGGTTTTCTCTGAGGAAAAAGGAAGCCAAAATTTGAGAGCAGGGAATGTTCTGGTGAATCATGAACAAAACAAAACTTGCTGGTAGAAAAGAAAAATCAGAAAACCAGAGAAGGGCACCATTCCCAGATTTCAAGGTCTGCAAATGAAGCAGGTAAGCTTTAAGGCCAAATAATTTAAATTCATGCTTTATTTTTTTGACAGCTCTTTTGTTTGTTTCGTGAAAAGCATTCCTCTGAAATCCTGAAAGGGGTGGGATTTCGGGTAAGTCATCTTTGATAGAAAACTTGAGCAATCCTTGGTCAAACCAAGTGAAAGCCGAAGTGCTCTCCGTGCCTCTGTCTGGCACCAGGTGGCACACGTGCTGCGGCTTGGAATTTAGGGCTTGGGAAAACCGAAAGTGACAGTCAAAAGAAAAAGCAAGCAATTCCGAACTACAGCAGCTATGTGCTAATGGCAACTTCACAAGGAAATTAAAAGTGTATTTATTCTTGCTATATAACACAGCAGAAAAGTTAAGTAGTGTCAGAAAATCACACACACAAAAAAGTGCCAGGGGATATTTTTAGAACAGAAAAACACCATTTGTCTCTACCATTGCCAGAAGCAGCTTCCTACCATACAGAGGTATTTCAAGTTTTTAATCTTGAACACGAAATGTGCTTTGCCTACCCAAACCCTGGGAGTGAGTAGAGCTGGTACTCAGGTAGTTTAGTGCTTGTTAAGGATGCCCAGACCATGCCACTCTGAGCTTTCAAACTCCGTGCTGGGAGGCTGGACCAAGCAGTCTGAAAGAATTCGTTTCATCATGCCAGAAAAAAGCGTGTCTCTGCTATGCCCAAGGAATAAGCTCTGTGTTACCTGCTGTAAAACTTGCTACTCATTGTTGAGGGTTTGCACCGTGAAGTCGGGTGAGATGGAGGAAGAAGTGCTGTGATACCAAAGCCAGGATTTCCACGTTATGGTATGATGGTGCTCGCAGGGCTGCCAAGTAAAAAGTGGATGTGTATCCCACCTGGAGACACCCCGTTTCGAGCAGAGGGGACAGGGTTATGACACCTGTGTGTATGGTGGTGTACGAGGGCACACTGTGTTTGCCACTTACCCACGAGCACAAGCACTTGTCTGTGCATGAGGACTGTGCCACTGGCCGTGCTCATTTTGTGCTCAGTGTTCGGGTGCGTGGTGATGGACACCAGCTAGAGGTAGGACAGGGTGCGTGTGTGCCGAGAGTTGCTTTTTATGTTAAAGTGCCCGGCTGTACCTAGGCGCCCGTGCTGTGGTGGTGAGGGTGTGAACAGAGGTGCACCCCTGCCTGCACGTCCGCGCAGGTGATACCCCCACAGAGGGAAGTGCTGGATCTCTCTCTCCCGATGCAGGCTTGTGTCTCGGGGTGCTCCCGGCGGTGCGGGCTGTGCAGGATGCGGCGCTCCCGGAGCCGCCCCGCCGGGGCAGCCCCTCCCTGCAGGCGGTCTCTCTTTTCCCTTGTGTCGCTCTCTCTCGCTCGCTCTCCCGGTCCGGGCGGGCGCGGCGGGGACAGCGGCAGAGGGCTGTGTCCCCATGGCGCTGGCGGCTGCCCGAGCGCGGGCTCTGCTTGCCCTCAGCCGTCCGCACCCCCCGGGCCGGCTCCCGGTGGCGGCCCGGGGCTGCTGCAGCCCGGCGGAGACCCCCGGGGCACTGCCGCCTGGCGGGTTCCGGGCCTGGCAGGAGCGGGCGGCCCGCGACCCCGCCGGGTTCTGGGCGGACGTGGCGCGGGGATGGCTGCGCTGGGACAGTCCCTTCCACACGGCCTGCCAGCCCGGCATCCCCGCCGGTTCCGCCCGCTGGTTCCTTGGCGGCCGCCTCAACGTCTCGGGTAAGGCGTTCCGGTGCCGGTCGCGCATCCCCCGCGCCCCGGCTGCTGCCGCCGGGTTGCACGGGAAGCGTCCCGCGGGGCAAAGTTTCGCCAGCGCTCGTCGTTGAAGGACAAACCGAGGATTTCGGTTGGGCGGCGCTGGGAGGCAACAATCCGGGAATTGCGAAATGCTGGAAGCGGGGAGAAAATCCGAAGCCGGGATAACCTTGGTTAAGCCTCTTGCCCGGGCACTGCCTCGCGGGCGGCCGCCCTTCGACCTGCGGGGATCGGCCGCAGCCCCGGCGCTGGGATGCCCGGCTTGGGGTCTGCCGGCTGCGGGCGCCGGGTGCTGCTCGTGGTGGCTCAGGATGATCCACTGGTGGGGAACGGTCCCAGGCTTTTATGGCAGAAGCTCCGGGGATTTTTTTTTTTTTCTTTTAAAAGAGGATCTTGGTCTTTCCTCCAACTTCACCACTCAACATGAAATGAGTAAAATTTGCCGTGGCTGCCCTGACTGCCTTTGAGTTTTGTCCACGCCGTATCTGCCTTGAAGGCTCTTCTGTGCTGTGGCTGTGCTTCATCCAGTGGGAGTGAGCCCCAACCCCATCCAGGGTATGACTCAGTGGCGATGTCTTCTAACAGGGATGAACATTTCTGACCTTCATTTTCTGTTCCTCAGAGAGGGCACCGGTTCAGTAGTGCAGTAACTGTAACATCTCTGGCCACTTTATTTTTACAAAGAGGAAACCCTCCTCAGATCTTCCAGAGAACATAAGAGAGTGTCTGCTCCCAGGGGATGATTCCAAGCAATGGATCCCAAGCTTATGGAGATGTGTGTACAGCCCCGCTTCCAGCACCCAGCAATCAAAGGATTTTAACCAGGGCTTTGTTTACATTAATTCCTTTTGAAAGGAAGATCTTCCTTGAGCCCAGACTTTCAGGGGTCTGTTTCTTTCCTCTGTAGAGTGAGATCAACACTTTCTTCTGGATCCCATGTCAGATCTTTGATGTCCAGATATTGCTTGACCTTGGGTCTGGTTCCTCAGCAGACAGAAAATGCCTCTTAGTTTCTTTGCATACATAAAAGGAAATCATAGGCCTTTGTATCAGATGCACAGAATTAAACAGGTTGCTGTTGCTGGTTTTCTTGTCAAGTGTGATGAAGGCAGTACTTTGCCACAGCCAAAAGGCTGTTTTTCTTTTAGGAGGCTCTGATTTTGTCCTTTCACCTCTTGATTTGAACACTGCCTGCAGAAACATGGCAACAGTTCAGGTCCGTGATCCAGAACATCCTGTGTGCACGTCTCCCAGCACAGCTGAACCATGAGCAACTGAGTCATGTGATGCTTTTTTGCTTGGGGGTCCTTGCAGTAGGATTTTGTGGACCTGTGAGCTTCAGTGCTTCTGGATTTATTGCGCTGTGAACTCCTGGCCTGGAGAACAACCTGGCAAACTACTGCATTTCCCACCAGGACACATTCTTGGGAGCTTGTCTTACGGAGATGAATTGTTTCTGAGCATTGTAAAGGAAGCAGGGAAATGTACGGAGAAGCCACTGGGGTGTAGTAGTAAGGGGAAGGTCACTAAATACTATTTTGTAAAATGAGCAAAAGGCTCTTGTAAGCCAGGAAGGAAATAATAGCATTTGGCTCTGGTTCACCTGCCGGTTCTTACTGAGTACAGAGCTAAAGCTCCCACTTGACTCAGCCAGGGCTTTCAGCAGCAGAAATTCCCTCTGAAGGCTGCTGTGGCTGCTCACAAGTAAGAAAAGTTGCTTGGGCAATGAATGCCACTTCATGTGATTCACTATAGTGTGGCCCATTGTGTGAGGGTGTAGCTGCAAGGAGCTTGGAGGTGGGAGTTGCTGCTTGTTGAGGACCAAACCACAGCAAGGAGCACAGGTAGAGGAAACCAGGCTATAACTGCTTAAAGCATTCCCCATTAGAGCTTTTGTCCTCTTGTATCATATTAGGATGGCCTAAGAAATGGCTTTGTCTCCTTTATTTTTATAGTACTGTTGCAGGATTTTGCATTAAAAATAAAAGACCTTAAACAGCCGAAGAATGATATTTCAAATTTTTGAGACCAACACTTGGTCTTTTAATGAAATGTGTTAAATTCTGATGGATTTCTTCCTCTGTGCACCTTTAGGGGCTCATTCCCACCCTGTGTGGTGATGTGATGATGTGATCACAGAACAGCCAAAGCTACTACAGCACACAGCTTTTGTTGCACTTAATTTATCTGGAAAAATGAAATCTTTTCCCATCAGTATTAACATTTCCAGGAAATATGATCTGAATCTAGAAATTTTGAAAAAGATCTTTTTCTGAGTTATGCAGCAGTGTCCCTGACTAGTTGCTTATTGAAATAAAATAACTGCCTTTGAAAGATTACAGTGCAATAAGTAAGTGTCACAGAGGCTTGGAATTGATACTTTACAAGGATGCTCTGTAACTATCAGGCAAGTTGCTACTGGACATACAGGCAGGTTTCTTTGATGGATTGGATAAATTTCTCCAGGTTGGGTGTTCTCCTTAAATCCTGTACTTCAAGCTGTTGAGGGGGAGAGAAGCACCTTTAAAAGGTAATTTTATGCCTTGAAATTTTAGGGGGTGGAGTACACAACCTGAGACACGTTAATCTTTCCCAGGGGTCTGGTAATTTGTAGATGTCTGAACTTTGAGTTTGCCATAGGTCCTACAGTTTTAGATATTTTCACTTAGCTGAAGATCAGCTTTTTGTTATACCTTGGAATAAAAGTGTTTCACGTGAGCTTTAGCTAGAAAATCCAAATGGTGCAGTGCTAAATATGCCACCTGGGGAAGACTGTCTGAGTTCTGTAGTGAAATGGTGCTCTGGGGAGCAAAAACATCAAAAAGGTGTCTTGTCTTTGTGCTGCTGGGAGCAGGGGAAGGATTTGGGCTGGCTTAAGTTTAACCAGTGGAGCTAAGCTGAGCTGAATTGGCCATGGCTTCTCATGGATATCCATCTCTAAGGCAGCTGTGCCAATTAAGTGTTGTATAGCTTTACTAGAGCTGCAAATGCTCTCAGTTCCTCTGTTGCACATTAGTGTGTGCCTGGCAACCCGAAAACTGATGTTGCACTTGACCAAGCTAAGTTTACAAAACACCTTTTGTATGATCAGGCTTTGTTTAAACCTTTGGGTTTTTTTACAGTAAATTGCTTGGATCAGCACGTCGAAAGGTCTCCGAACAGAGTGGCTTTGATTTGGGAGAGAGATGAACCTGGCACTGCAGTGCATGTCACATACAGGTATGGCTCCTTCTCACAATGCCTGGCAGTGTGGGGGAACAGGAAATGGGATTTTTTCACCTGACACTTTCCTTTTTGATTTGCACGGGAAAATCTCTGTGAGTAGCTTCTGGTTTCAGCAGAGCAGCAAACATCTTGGTGCAAACACCTTGTATTGATGGTGGACAGCTTGATACTGAGCCCTGGCTGGAGGGGATTTTAAGCTCCCTCCGTTCCTCTTCTCCATCCTTAGTGCAGTTTAGAGCAATCCTGAGGCTGCTCTCAGTGACACTGACTTGTAATTGATGCTATAGATTGTAGGGTTTGTGGTTTAAGCATATTTCTCTTCTCCTTGCTATGTACCCTCATTTAGGAGACAGTCCTGCCTTTTATATCTTCTCTGTCTCTAGTAAGAGTTAAATGTTTCCCAGACTTGTACGTTCCTCAGTGCATGGTTTAGGGAGCCAAATGTTTGAGCTGCTGAATCTCAGGGAGTCAGATGTTTGATCTGCTGGATCAGAAAGCAGAAGAGATGTAGAAAGTCCTAGCATCAGACCTTTACAGTATGTTTTCTGGAACTTGTTGGGATTCCTAGAGCTCCTTGGGTCTGAATAGGTTCTGGTGGTCTGATTCATCTCCAGAATTTATTAAAGCTTCTGGAGACATTATTCATTGGAGTGAGGAAAGTGGTCAGCAGGGAGGAGTGGGTGTAAAGATAACTTTGAGAGGTTAGTGCTCTATGCAACAGAAATAAACACTATCTGATACAAATCTGTGAAAGGAGTGCATTGGTTTTAATCTTGGTATTGTTATTTGGCAGTGTCTTTAGGCCTGTTATGATATAAATATGTTGTAATGAACTGGGTAGCTTGGCTAAGTGCTTCTGCTTTTTGCCATTCTGGAGATGGACATGGAGATGGAACCAAAGGTTTCTCCTAGAGTTTATGTATGGTATGTTTTTCTCCCAGGTCTGTGTACTTTTACCTCTCTCTTTATGCCTCAGGCATGAAAACTGGGGTTAGGAGAGAGGTGGCAATTGTGCTCAGATCAACCTGATAAGGGGAGCAGCCCAACAGGCAGTGCAGCCTCATTCAAGGCAACTCTAACCTTGCCCTTAGGCTGCTATTTGAAATGTGCTGAGCTGCTGCAGACACTCAAACATCTTATCTTCAATCTCTGGAGATAAGGGACGACCTTTCTGAACAGCAACTGTTTTTTCACCTGGCCATGCCAAAATGCATTTGGAAGAAAGTATATTTTCAGCCTGTGGAATTGTGATTGCTGTGACATAAGGACAAGTAACCCATATCTGAAAACTGAACTCTTCTTTGTGCAGCCTTACAGGGATACAGTAACTGGTACCAGAAAGGAGAACATCCAAGTGGAAGACATATTGGCAATCTCTATTTTCAAACTTCTGCCTGTATTTGAGAGTCATGTTTCTGTTTCTGTCTGATTCTCTGGGTGAGATGTGACGGCATTTGAGTTCCTCAAGAGACTTTGGTCCTATCACGCGGAAAAACAGGTCACTTGGTTCTCTGCTTATCTCATTAAGGCAGGAATAGCTTTGTTGAAAACAGCAACACTCTATGAGTATTTTGCCTTTTCTGTGGTCCTTGGGATGTATTTTTACAGTTTTGAAATGGGACAGGAAGCTTTTTCCATGGTGTGTTGGCAGTGACCTCCCTTTGAGACAGAGCTTAGTTGAAAACCTTTTGCAGTAGTGCCTTATTTGAGCTAGAGATCCTGTGAGGGAAAGCATATCAGAGAAAGAAGTGGCCCTGGAGCTGGGATGCTGGTTGAGTGGTCCTTGGTGAGCCTTCTGTAGCACATCACCTAAGCATAAAGAGGGAATGATAGGGATGCTGGACATGTCTTGGCAGAAGAGAGATGCCCCTTTCCTTAGGATCTGGATACCCTGTTAATGGCATAGCAGCCTTAGAGTCAGGACTTAGCACTCTGGAAAGCCAAAGACTTTAATTTGGGCACTCCCTCATGGACCAGCTTTGAGTAAGGCTGTGGATTCTCAGCTGGGAGAGAGCTGTCCAGAACTTACATGCATCATACTGCAAGGCACCAGTTTTTTGCATTATCTACTTTGCAAAGCTTGCTGCTGTGAGCTGCTTCTCCTCAGAGATAAGCCCTGGGTGACACAAGGAAAAATGCAGCTGCTGGCCTGGGTCCTCTGCCTTCTCCTCTGGGGAGTTGTCAGGGACAAGAAAACAGCTGAGTGCTGGCCTTGTTCCCATCACAGCTTGCAAAGGAAGAAGGTGGCTGTGCAGGAAAAGCGCTGGAACAGGCTTTCTCCTCCCTGAGGAAGGGAAAAGCCTTCATCAGTGGGACGTCCTACATGCATTGGCAGGAAACACAGCTGCACTGGAAAGTGTTGTCCCAGCTTGCTCATCCTTGGCAGAAATAAAAGCCTGAGTTTGGCTCTGCTGTGGGCAAAGAGCTGGTGGGCTGTGCCATCATGTGCCTGCATCCCTGTGCACACTTGTCAGCAAGGTGGGTTGTGTTTGTGCAGCAGAGTTCGAGTGCTCTCTGCTAGGGGAAGAATCCAAACATCTGCTGGTGGGCAAAGATATCCAAAGCCACAGGTGAAACATTTCGGTTTTGCACCAAGAGATGATTGCTGCCCTTACAAACTCAGCTGTGATGATCTTTTTCACTGCTGAGTTTTGTCCTGTTTCTCTAGCTGATGCAACTCAGCCTTTCAGGAAAAAATTCATCAGCTATTCTTGCTTTTTCCTCCCTCTGGGTTTCATTTCTATCAAGTATAAATCTAGCTAAGTTTCAGATTATCTCTGGTTTTGATGGGAGGGCAAGAGACTTGTTTTTTACTGCTTTGTTACAGCAGGGAATACCACCCTCCTGGGCTTTGGTGGCTGCAGTCATCAAGGTGGGGACAGATCTTGCAATTCAGTTATCAAGTGGCTCTCTGGCTCTCCAGAGGCTAAACCACCAAAAACTCATTAGTAGGGCAGTGGCTCAGTAGCAGCACTGTGCTGCTGTGAGCTGACAGCTGAATTTACTGTCAGAAGGGTTTAACCAGACCAGACGTGTTTTGTCCTGCTCTGTGGATATCATCAGGGCTCAGGGCCTTTGAAACCTTGCAGAAGAACTCCCCAGTGATTGCTGAGCCTGGGTTTTAAAAGGTAATCTGCCTTATAAAAGCAGGTGGAGTTGGTGGCTGGAGCTGGTGGGTTGCAGCCTCTGAAGTTCAACCACAGGAAGTGTTGAAGACAGCAGCTAAAGTTATGCTAGTCCTCCCCCTGTCTGACATGAAGGTCTTTATTCTCTCTGGTGTTCCTTGGTTTACCATGGTCTCTACAGTTTATCCACCTGTGATCCAGTGGATCTGCAAAATCCCATGGCTGTTGTCAATGGGAACTATGGGTAGTGGGCAGTAGAATGCATTTAGCTGTTTTTCACAAGGGCTGCAGGTCTCAAAAGAAGGGTGATCACTTTGGTGCAGAAAATGTAGCTGCCACAGGGAGAGTTCAAAATGCAAAACAGAAAGTAGGGAGGAAAGATGAAGGACCAGAAATCAGGGTCCTAGGTAGGTGGGAGAGAAGTGGTTGGACATCTTCATGAGCAACATGACAGCTGTGCCTTTAAAAAGCCAATGGATTCCTCAGCCTGAGCTAAAATAGATGAAATTGTACTGAGAGATCACAGTGAAAACTGTAGCTGGAGGCTATAATGGTACTTACCATTGGTAGCAAAACACTTTTCCATCTTTCCAGGGTTGCCTTTGTAAGATGAAGTTGCAGGTAGATCTTGCCCAGGCTTTCAGCTTTCCCCATCCAAGACAGGTCATGGATTTTTCACCTTCTCACCTGAAAAAGATTGCAATGGGGTTCCCTTGCCTTGGGTTCAGGATGTCTGCAAGAAGGCTGGGCAGTTGTGCTCTAATGCCCAGTTTGGACACTTGACCTGAGTTTTCAAACAGTTTCAGCCTAATCCAAACTATGATTCCAGGAAATAAACTGATTCTGCAAGAAATACTCAACCCAGCTTTCGTGCCATGACAGCAGAGAACATGGCTTGGGCTAAGGCTCTAAATCAGGTACTGCCAAAGCCTGTATATGGCATTGAATGTATTAAGAAAAAGTCTAGAATAATTTTGTAAAAGGCTGCTTCCCAAAGAAAGTCTTGATGCAATTTTTTTAATGTAAAAGGAAGTGGCTTCCTCTGTTTAGAAAGCTGCAGGCTGTCTTGCTGTGGCAAAAGGTAACATCAGACTTACAGGAAGGCTGTTTCTGCAAAGCATCCCTGAAATGTGTCAGAGAAATGCCACGTGGTGCTGATGGGTTTTACAGAAGTTGTTCCAGACACTGCACTGAGTGATGGGCTCTGGAAACACAGGCATAACTGTATCTGGGAGAAATATGGCCTGTCAGTTCTTGAACAGAGATGTAAGGACAGGGACAGGAGTGCTGCCTGTTAGATTAAACAGAAAGTCTGGCCTGAACAATGATGTGCTGGCTCTGTTAGAGGACCTGCCTTGTAGGTCTTGTGCTTAGAAGGGATGCTGAGGAGATGCCTGAGGAGATGCCTGCATAGAGGGGGATGAGTCTGTAGGAAAACAGGCTCAAAGCTTTATTGATATGCAAAACACACCTTATATAGAGAGCACACCTTATCTAGAGAGACACAGGAGTTAATTATTAGATTTAGCCCTTAACACTCTAATCTTCTCACTCAAGTTCTAAATAATAGAGAAATGGAAATGAATAGGTCCTGTTGGTTACCACTGATACCCACATTTGTTGAGCAGCAGGTCCACATGTCTCTTCCTGGTCCTTTATCTGTGTTCATTAATGCCTCTGCCATCTTCCTGGCTTGCTTTGTTCTGAATTCTAATTCTAAATTCTAAAATGGATCTATTGCTCTTTCTCATTTGCAAATGGTCTCCCCATCTGGGTCCAGCTGGTTGCTGCTTCCCTGTTTTCTCCACTCTGCTCTGACATTTCAGCCACTGGACCAGTGTTCTGCTGTCCAGCTTTTCCTCTTATTTGCTCTCAGCCCATACAATTTGCTTTTGCAGAGGATCCTCAGACTGCTGTGCCATGAACTGACTCCGCAGTTTCTTGTCTGTCTCTGTCAGGAAGGGCTGAGCACTTCCTTTTGCTTGCAGTACGTTTCCTTCTTCTGCAGTGACTCTGCTGAGATCCTCCTGCTGTCTGCCCTGCTGCCACAGAGGGGACCCTCTGCATGCCCCGTGGCTTTGTTCCTCTCTGGTGGTTATTCCTGCCTGCCTCTGCTGAGCGCAGTGCCCTGCTCTGAGTGGCTGCACTGAAATCCTTGGGAGCGCAGGCAGCTGTGGATGTGCCATGCTACCAACTCACCTCCCAGCCAGCATGGCATTGCCTCTGTGCCAGGGGTGGGGCACTGCTGGGTTTGAGGGTTTCAGTTACTCTTGGCTCTTCCAACATTGTGTGATGGAGGAATACAATGCCAAGCTTAGCAGCAGTAGCAGATGGGGAGAGTGATGGCTGTGGTTTCCTCCTGCTCAGTTTGTTTAGGTGCAGTGACTCTGCAGGCTGCTTGTTCCTCCCCAGGATGTGTCTGTGCTAAGGACTGGCAGTGTGTAACATGCTGGCATGTACCAATTGTCTGTTTGTTAGACAACAAAATGTGCATGAAGGAGTGAGGCAGTCAAGGGAAGGATTCCTGACACAGTATTTCTGCTAACTCCCTTTCTTGAACTGGAGGGGAAGCCTGAGTTGCTGCCAAGGAGCCAGAAGACATACCTGATGCTCAGGGATTCATGGATTTCTTTGTTGGAGTTCTTGGCTTCACCTTCTCCTTGCCTCTGTGTCCATTCCCCCATGTGCTGCACCTCCAAGGGACCTCCAATGCCTTTCTATCCCAGCATTTCAGCATACAGAGAAGAGGTAAATAGATCCATGGGTAAAGACTGATCCATGGTGCCTATTAGGTTGCTTATACAGTCTCATTTAGCAAATGTTAAATTTGGCTTAATCATAAAAAAACAGTAAGAGTTTCTGCCACTGTGGTCATTGAGTCCTGAATAAGCAAGAGTAATCATGGAGTTGCTCAGAAAACACACCTTAGCCAGAGATATACTGACATTTCTGTATAGGAGAAAGAGGCTGCAGCTCAGAAAGCACTTGAGTGTTTTCCATTGCAGATAAGTAGTTTTCATTTTACTTTCTCACAGCTGTCTGTTTGGGGCTTGTTTCCCTTCATGTGCTCTGCAGTTGAGCAGCTTAGTTTTGTTTTGCCTCTTTGTTATTTATCCACATTGAGATATTTCTTTAATGCAACATCAGATAAATTCCAGGCCAGAAAATGTGACCTTTTAGGACAAGGCACCAAACCAGTTGTTGGGTGGGAATTCATTATTGTACAGAGTCACTCAGTTCATGAACACAGTAAAAGCAAAGTATAAATCTAACTGACTATGCATTTCCATGGTCATGAGGGGCTTGGGAAGAGGTGTTCAATGTTGTGCTTTGGAGTTTAGGCTGCTCTCTAACTATCAGGGATTAGTGGGAATTCAGTCTGGGGTGCAGCTACTCCATCCCTGCTTTCTGCAGGCTTGTGGTTGCTCTGCCAGGGCAGCTGTTACCAGCTACTGCCAAGGAGCAGGCGCTGAACATATCTGGCCACCTCTCCAAGTTCAGAAATGGACTGTTTACTTGATGCTACAGGAATAGTCTTAGAATAAATAATATGAAGTGCTGTGCCTTGGATTTGAGACTCATTTTCCTTGTCTTCTCTCTTGGTTTAAGACAAGTTAAGGGGTGGACACTACAAAAATTACTTATTCTTAGCTCATAGTTATGATAAGACATTTCCAAAGCAGAGCATTTCGCTTCGCCTATTTCCAACTTGCAAGGGTTTAAAAAAAGGAACAAAATAATTTTTGATGATCCAGAAACAACTTTTCATTTGCAGCTTAGCCACCAGTTGAAAATTGGGGTTGTTCTGTAGCTACAGACAGTTCTGGGAGAAGAGGATACATAAGATACAGATTAATGCTTTACAGCTTATTAGGGAATGCAGCCTGCCAAAATTAATTCCTTTGTTAACAGTTACAGGGGTCCCTGGTGGTATAGTTTACAACCCCTAAGGATTCACAGGTGGCAGGTTGAACATGCTGGAGAGTAAAAGATGTCTCTCTTGTCTGGGCCTTGGTACTCAGAGAGTTCATGAACCCAGAGGGCAGTTGTCATTCCTGGAAGACTCTGCCAGTCTGCTCCTCTGAGCTGATGACTGGCACCAGAAGGAGTGGTCTGCTGCCCCTCATGAGCACCTTGTGCTGCCCCTCCTCCCTTGGCATGAGACTACTCCTCACCTGGCACAGTATCCCTTGTTCCCAAAGCCCTTCTGCTGCAGGCGTACAGAGCTGCTCGGTTCATGGTGGCATCTTGGTCCCAGGTGTACCTGCAATTGTATGCAAATGCCCTGTGCAGGCATCAGAATAAGTGAATATGCAAGCCCTTGCCCACAAAGTGCTTTTTCATTCCTTAGAGGAGCATTTTTGCTATTGTCACCATGTCATAGCAGAGTCTCATGGAAAGAGCCTTTGCTCCTGTTCTCAGTGTTCCCAAGTTTCTCTCTGCAAGAGTGGCGGCAGTACCTGTGTTCTGCAAGGCTGTTGGGCTGCAGGTGATCCAGCTTTGATGAAAATCTTGTAAAATCTGCCCCTCATACAAGTGTCTCCAGGCTTCTGTTCTTCCCTGTGCATACAAATGTATTGCTTAATCTTGCAATTTAAAGAGAAGCTCCTGGTTGTGGAGCACTTCCAGCTGTTGCCTGACTTAAACAGTGCAGGGAGTCTTTGGACAACACTTCCGTTTCATCTTGTGTTTATCACGCTTGTGTTCCCAGTGGCTTCTGGCTGAGCCTTGTGTGTAAAAAAGGCATCAGGAGTGGCTGAAATGAACCCTGATTTCTGGAGGCAGCACAACAGCCCCTGGCTTGCTGGCTGCTGTGGCCACATTACAGCGCTCTCTCACCTGTCCTGCAGCAAGCACCACTCTGCCCTTTTTTCTGCTCTCCACAATGGCAGGAGTGTTACGAATGGATGTGGGAGTTAAATATCAGTCCTTGCCTCCTGCCCAGGCCTTGGCAGTAGGTACTAACCTTATTGAGGTAACCAGCACCCCAAAACCCACTCTCATGTATAAGTTCTTTTAATGATGACTGGTTCTGTCTATTATAGAATGAAACATTTATTAATAGATGGGGAAACTAACAGATGTAAGACAAAAGCAAACCAATACTACACAGGATTAAAACAAAAAGAAAGACTCCTAGTAGTTTAACATATACAGTGCACGAGAATGGTACCTTTTCAGTTACAGCTAGCGAAGAAATAGTATAAGCTTAGGATTCAATGTATCTTACCATCCAATTGCTGGTGCAGCACACAGAAATCCTTTCCCTCAGTCCCCGGGGAAGTAACCACGAAGCCTGCATCCAAACTTCAGGGAGAAGCTTCAAACACTTTTTAGGGTGTGAGAGACTTCTGCCCCAGTGATAGCTCGTGTATCTTTTATAGTGTAAAACCACGACTCTTAAGTCAGTGATTTTTCCTTTATCTCTCCTTCCATCAGCTCTGCAGACTAAAATGTTAATCCTTAGCTGAGGCTTGAGCCCTCTGGTGCCAGAGATGAGCCCTGCTGGGCCTTCCTGCCCTTGGGTTATCTCTTTATGCACCCGTTATCTGTGGCACACAGGAGGAGGAGGTGAGGAGGGTGAATGTCCTGCCACAAGGAGCAGCTTGGCTACCAGCATGCCCCAGGCCACCCTTCTTTAAGATGCCCTGTACTGCTGAGATGAGATGCAGAGGTGACCATGAAGCCTCACTCTGTCCAAGTTCATCTTCTCTTTGCTCACCCTGCATAAATCAGGTTGTGCAGTCACATGACAACATTCCTTCTTTGCCGCAGGGAACTTCTGGATCTGACTTGCCGCCTTGCCAACACCCTGAAGAAATACGGGATCCAGAAAGGGGACAGGGTGGCCATCTATATGCCTGTGTCCCCCCTGTCAGTGGCAGCCATGCTGGCTTGTGCCAGGATTGGTGCTGTCCACACTGTGGTCTTCGCTGGATTCAGCGCTCAGTCCTTGGCTGGGAGAATCATGGACTGTGAGTAGATGCAGACTGGGGAACAAACGCCTCTGTGACAGTGCTCCAAGGCATAGCCCAACCCTGCTCCAAGGCATATCCCAACCCTGTGTTTTCTTGGCAGAAAGAGTTTTCTTAGTTCATTCTTGCCTAGCAGGACAGTTCAGTCTCCCCTGCACAGTGCAGTGAGGAGCCTTTTCCTGAGTGACATACACAGTGTTCTCTGGCCTTAGAACATGTAATAAGTTGCTTAACATTCAGTGTGCACCGGGTTATTGCTTGACAGCAGTGGAGCTGGAAGGAAAACCAGAGCTTACAGAGAGGGCCTGATCTGTTCTTTTGCAGTATAATTGCAGTGTTTCTTTGATACTCTTGCACAGTACTAATTCTGCATTCTCAATTGTGATCCTGTGATTTATGTATAGTACTGGAATTGTTGGCAGCCTGCCCCTGCTCTGTGAGCCCTTGTACCAGCAGACAGAGCTGTTCTCAGCCCTAAAGTACTTGAATAGTGTGATTAGGTAAAAAGTGATGCTAAAAATAGCGACAGAAGAGGGAAATAGCCAGTGGCTCACATCAGTTTCTTTGTGGCTAGTGTGAGGGAATAAGTCTTACAGAATTTGTCATGTTTTTTCTTCTTTTTAGTGGAGTTAATCTGCAGAGAGGAAGTACATGTTTTTGTTATCCCTCACACAGTTAACTGGAAAGAAGCTTCTCTGCATGTCAGCTTTGCAAGGCAAGGATGGACGATTTAAACTGCAGTGACACTTAGGCTGGATGTTGGGAAAGACAACATTGGAGTGGACTGCTGGGGAAAGGGTGGAGTAGATGCCACTGGAATGTTTTAAGAAGATTGAAAGAATACCTGTTAGAAGTGGTTCAGCTGAAGCAGATCCTGTCTTGAGGTGGGGGAGATGGGTTAGATGACCTATGGAGGTCCCAGCTACCTTTAATCTCTGTGTATCTCAGGTTTTAAAGTGTTTTCATCAGTGACACTGACTGGTTTTGACTGACAGCAGTTCTGAGTATTTGTCACACATGATGTCCTGTACATCACCCCCAAAGTAATGAAAGTTGGGCGTGCATACTAGCCTGGAAGACAGGCTGGCATGTCTACTAATCCTTTCTCTTTTTAGCTGGATGCAAAGTTGTTATCACATACAACCAGGGAGTCAGAGGAGGCCGAACCATAGAGCTGAAGGCAACTGTGGATGAAGCTGTGAAGAACTGTCCAAGCATCAAACATGTGTTTGTGGCTCAGAGGACAGATAACAAAGTCCAGATGGGTGACGTTGATGTTCCCCTTGAAGAGGTATGTTGTTGTTGGATAACTCCTTTTAGGTCTGAGTGTTGGCTAGGATAATCTTTCATTATGTGCCTTTGGGACCTGAGTTCTGCTCCTTACAGCACCTGGATCTTCATCCTCAAATGGAGTGCCTGTATTTGCAGTCTGCTGGGGCTGGAGTCGGAGCAGCTCAATCTATGTCTGGTTTATCCCAGCATGGGCAGGGGTTATGCTGCTCCATTTCAGTAGCCTTGCAAACAGTGCTGAGATTTAAGGAGTGTTTCCTGAGTTCCAGAGGTCACTGAGACTGTCGTGGCTGTTGTTATTTTACCGTGTTCCTACACTGTTGTGGGTTGCATGTGCACTCAGACTGGACACTGTTGAAAGGCAGTGCAGAAATAATGAAGTTCCTAGAGAGACTTCATCCAGTTGTTAACAGTGTTGTGGTTGTCCCATGGTGGGAGAATAGTGATGAGCTGGGAAAATTTAGAGCCTGTGATTCCTGAGGAAGAAAACAGCCCTTGTTTTTATGTGTTTAGCTGGCACACATGGGACCCCGGCCTCATGCAGTAGTTTTATCAGTTTGCTGCCAGCAGTAAACAGGAACTACTTATGCTAATAATGCCTGGAAAAATCGAATCTGCTGGCAAAATAATTGCTCAAGAGTTTCTGTGCTGGTCACATGAGATAGGAGGAAGTACTAGTGTAAGTTAAACAGAGAAGACAAGTTTTACTGAGAAATTGTCTTACTCCTTACTCCACAAAAGATGTTCTGATTATTTTCCCTAGTCTGCAAACAGCCTGAGGTGCTTTAGTGATCTAAGAGCTGAGCTCATCCCATTGTCAGTTGTAGGGTCTGAAACAAAACAAGAATTAAACAGTTAATGCTGTTAACTGTCCTTACTGATCTTTAAAGCAGCTGTACTTTCCAGCTCTTGTGCAATGGCTTACTGCAAAATTTAAGCTCATGTTGTAATGGAGCATATGAGGATTCCACCTATGTTTCAAAAACTGACTAGACACCCTGAATTGGCAGTGCTGAAATGTCACGATAAATACCTGAGATGTGCAATAGTGCTGTAACTCAGAGGCTAAGAATTACATTTTGTGAGCTCTTCATATTTTATTAAGCTTTGTTTGTCTGACATTTTTAAACAGCTGGACCCACTGATGGTAATGTTCACTTGTAAATACAGTGAGTTTACAATGTATTCTCATTAAAAGGCAGTATCAAGAAATTCCTCTGAGGAACCACCTAATAACTCTTGCAGGAATCATTATTCATCAGGACAGTACAGAGCTCAAGAGAAGCTCTGACCTAGCAGGACATTGCAGCCTTCCCTCCTGCGGTTCTGACTGTGGGGGTGAGGAGAGGATCTCACCCAGCTGGCCAAACAGGCCAGTATGAAGAGAGTGACAGAGGCAGGAGAGTAAAGCACTCTTCTTCTGGGTAGAAAAATTAGAATTTGAGGATCAAATGAACAGGACAGTCATCCACTGTTGGGCCAGGGAAGGGACATGAACACACAGTTTAACTGTAGCACTGCAGTTTTTAGAGGAAAAGGAAGATACTAAGCCGTACCCAGTCAGCCTTGCTGCTGCTGTCAAGTGTTTGCAGTCACATTTTGGATTTCTACCTGCAGCTTGTAAAGGCTTCAAATGTAAGCAGCTATGACATACCATTTTTTTCCCCCTGAAATGTTATTTTATATGGCCAGTTCTCCTTGACTTCTCTTCCCAGCAGACGTGCTGGTGGAAATGTTAGATGCTATGCACCCAGAGGAACCTTTTCACTGGGTGAGCCCATATAAGCTATGACATATGCATAGATATTTGTGAGGGGCAACAGCAATGGTGGCTCTTGTCTCTGGACACTGCTGCCATGCTGATAGAGGGAGTGGTGGCTGGCTCCATATAGCCAAAATCTTTCTGTCATTACCACCTTTTCGTTCTCAGGAGATGGCCAAGGCAGATTCTGTCTGCCCTCCAGAGAGCATGGACAGTGAAGACACACTCTTCTTGCTGTACACCTCGGGCAGCACAGGAAAACCCAAAGGAATCGTTCACACCCAGGCTGGATACCTGCTGTATGCTGCTCTCACACACAAGGTAACTCAGCTGCCTCCTCTGGGAAAGGTCCACTTACCTTCCAGCAGTGCTAACAAGAGAGACCTGGATCAGGGAGGAGTGCTGCATTCTCTGCTCACTGCCCAGTTGGCTTATTGGTTGTAAACAAGCTGGGAAATGCCTGGACTGTGTAATTAATCTTCAGGATTTGTTCTGAGGAATATAATACTATGCAAACCTGAACCTGGAGTTATGAAAGCAAGGAAATGGCAGTGCTGCTCTTGCATTTAAAATGTACCAATATTGTCTGCCCAAAATTTGCAGCTGAGGAGATTCTGGAAAGCATCTTACTGGCATTGGTGATGTGGATATTACTGTAGTATTTTATTTCAGAGAGGATCTGTGCTCTTAAAACAGCCTCTTTGCATAGTACTTGTCTGAAGAACAAAAATCGTATTTCTTCTCTTGTGGTTGCACCTCTGTTCTGCTTTTCTGGGGGATCTAGGGAAAATGTTTTAACCTCCTCTTGAAAATGGGAAGAGTCAAGGCACTGCTTCTTGAAGCTTCTGGTCTGAGCTCTGTGTATTAAAAGGTAACAGTGAAATGAGGTGAGGACTGTGGTGGAAGATCTCCATCCGGCTTTAGTGGTATCACCGTGTTTGTAATCTCACACAGTTCATGTGAAGATTTTCTTTCTTTAGGCTGACAGGGTTGAAATTTTAGAAGATCTGAATGTTCAAGTGTCAGACTTCTCTGCATTGAAGGGCGTTTGTTACATCAGCTTTCCTAAGTGACAGCATAAACTCCAAGGCATCTCTTTCTTAGTCCAGAAAGTAGATCTGCACCCTGGTGCATTTCCTCCACCTGCAGAGTGCTTAAGAGGGAAAGGCACTTGGAAAAGTAAGGTGAGAATTGTCTTTTCTAGGTGGAGGGATCAGCTGACCTGTGTGATCTCTGTGGTCTTTGCACACTCACATGTGACACTCTCGTCACACACTCGGGGATTTTTTTTAGTTCTGATCCATAAATCTGACTGCCTTATGAGTGAGGACCTCTTCATCTGGTAGAGGAGTTAGATTTACAGTGGGAAGCATTTTCTATATCCAAGACAAGATAATGAGTTCTCCAAGATCTTTATCTTGAATTTGATGAGCAAGGAGAGGGTAGTGATGGACTCACATAGAGAAGCTGAGCAGCTCTGAATATTTCTCAGAAAATGTTTTATGGGCACCTGTCAGTTCCTCCAGATCTCTCATGGAAATCTGTTGATATTGGTGAAGGGTCTGAGACTCTGTGGTCTGCAGTTTCCCTGCAACCCAGAATCAGCTCTCTGGTGTGGACCACCTGGAGTAGGCAACCTTAGGTATCCAAGGCTCTGAGCTTTGATTGTAGCTTTGTTGTTCCAGCTGAGCAGCTGCTGGTACAGCCAGGCTTCCTGCATGTTTGCCAAAGTGCCAGCAGCCTGGGAGCCCTGCTGCTGGTCCCTCTGACTCACTTTCTCACCTCGGGCTGGGTGTGGCTGTGTCCCACACGCCTGGCTCCACCTGCCCCATGCACTCTCCTTCTCCCATCTGGATGCCCAGCCCAGCACCTTTCCTTTGAGCACCTGTCAACAGGGAATCAGCTGGCCTTACGTTTTTCTTTGCAGTATGTGTTTGACTACCAGCAAGGCGATGTTTTTGGCTGTGTGGCTGACATTGGCTGGATCACAGGACACAGCTATGTTGTGTACGGACCACTCTGCAATGGAGCCACCTCTGTCCTGTTTGAAAGCACTCCAGTGTACCCTGACCCAGGTGAGGAAGTGGTGGGGAAAGGTTTGGCTAGACATGGCAATGTGGCAAGAGAGGTTTAGAGACCTGTCCAGCATGACCTGCCTGCTCAGGAGAGGTAAGCTCCATTGCTTTGTGAATACAGCACTCAGGAGCATCTGTGAATCCAGGAAAAAAAGCTGTCATTGCTTTTGCTCTGTACTCACAGTAGTAACAGCTCCAGCTTTGGCTGTTAACCTTTCAGCTGAGTGCTTGCAGCAGTATGTCAGTGCAGGAAGGGTAAAAAGCCAGTTTGTGATTTTTCAGGTCGTTACTGGGAAGTGGTGCAAAGGTTGAAAATTAATCAGTTTTATGGAGCACCTACGGCGATACGCCTGCTGCTGAATTATGGAGAAGAGTGGGTGAAGAAATATGACAGATCTTCCTTGAAGGTTTTGGGTTCAGGTAAGGGGCATGAAGTCTTCATCTGAAAAATACAAGGGGTTCTAGCTGGTGAAATGAAGATGCCAGAGGAGCTCAGTTGACCTCATGGGATATGGTTAGAAAAAAGATGGTAAAGCAGGTTATGTGTCTGGCTTTTCAAATATTTTTTAAGCAGAAGAAGCAACAAAAGGGCATTTTGCATCCATTGAACTTTTGTATGATTGCCTGTTTGCTGGATTATTTTGCAGGATCACATTCTTGGCTAAAAAGATTTATGTAATGTTAAAAGGCATCACTTTGAATTTTGCTTGCATAGGTGACCCAAGCAGCATTTTCCTGCATTATTTTCTGTTCGGGAGGTTCTTAGTACATGACCTGCATTGTTTAGTTACTTTCAGTGATATTCATTGCTTGCCTTTTTTTTCCTTCTGGAAAAAGTCAGTTCTCAGTTACACGAGTGCATCTCAGTCCTTTGTGCATCCCAGCAAAAGTGCTGTAAGCATTCTGCTTGGAGATAATGCATTCAGCTTGCTGTGCACCAAGAAGTAGAACTGCCTGCAGTCTCCTGAGTCTCAGGTTGTCTTCTTTCTTGTTTTGGTCTAGTGGGAGAGCCCATCAACAAGGAAGCTTGGCAGTGGTTCTACCAAGTGGTGGGAGAAGGGCGCTGTACCGTCGTGGACACGTGGTGGCAGACAGGTAAGAGGCAGCCTTGGGGGGCACAGGGGACCCTGACCATTGGCAGGTTGCTGGTGGGGAGAGAGGGATTAACACATTCCAATTTGATTCAGCAAGTCTGACAAAAAAAACCTCTTGACATTTGGATCAGCTTTTGAAAGTCACTGTGGAGTTTCTGCGCATAACAGCAATGTAATAATGTGTAAAAGCAATAGCAATGTTGGTTTTTTTGTTTTCCTTTAAATGTTCTTTGATATTTTGAGTGCTGGAAAATGCCAATTGCTGCTAGAAATACAAGGCAGAGATTGAATTTCTGGGCAAAGCTGGCAATAGTCAGCTTGAATTGCAAAACTCATTTTCAGTTTATCCAACTGTACTGACCTTGTTATGGTCTTGTCATGCAAAAGCACTGGAAGCATCACATAGCCACAATCTGTACTTCGGTGTGCTTTGTTTTCCTGCCTGGGAATGGTCAGGGGAGGATGGAAAACTAAGCTGTGTAGTCAAAGGAACCCTTAGCAATTGCTCTGGCAGGTAGGGAAGGAGTGAGTGGAGATTTGGCTGCCCATCAGGTGGCTGGAGGACAGTGGCTGTCACCCAGCAGGGCTGCTGGGGAGCGCCTTCTCCCATGGCTGAATTGGTATTCTGTGGTTGCATTGGCCCTGGATCTTTGCTGCCTCAAAAGGATGCGCTTGGGTATTTGCAACGTGATGCTGTGTGCATCAGTTAAGGTTTGTTTGCTGTGTGCAAGCTGCTGGACACAGTGACTGCCTGTCTCCAGTCCAGTTGGAGCAGAGCTGGCCTCTGCCTCCTGGCCTCCCTGGCCAGCAGCAGGGAGAGGCCACGTGCTGTACCCAAACTGGGGTTGTGCTGTCAGGTGGGGCCTTCTGCTTGAAGGAGTCCTGCAGCTCCTTCCTGGCTCCTTTCTCAGCACCCAGTCCTCTCTTTTCTGGGCACCAGCACTCAGGATTTGCTAGAGATGTCTTGCAATATGTCCTTCTCAAGTTGTGAGATCCAGTTTGCCATGGAGACAGGAGCACAGCTGCTGGCATTCTGCCTCTGCTGAAAAATAGTCTTAAACTGCCATTGAGCAGCATATTCATTCCCTTTCCAGTCAAGCTGCTCCTGATTTCGTCCTTATTCCTGCTAGCAGGCTCTCTATCTCAGTGTGATAAACTTTCTTCTGGCACACAACCAAGTTCCATTTAATCCAGACCAGACTTGCAGGCTTTTTTTTTTTATTTTCAGATATGAGATAAAATCACCTCAGAATTCAGAGAAGGAATGTTAACTGCTATCTACTCCATCTACTGATTTCTTAAATCTTTTGGGTTTCTACATGCTGAGCAGAAGGAAAGATGACAGGCTAGGTCTTTCTTCATCATATGCTTTCCTCCTCACTGCTCTGAAAGAAAACACCACGAAGAAGCAGTTGATTATTGCACATTGACATAATTGAGAAGAATCCAGTTTTGCCCTGACACTTTTTGGTTTGTTTGTTAACTGGTGCCTGCAGTGTTCATGCTGTGTTGTCTATTTCCTTCAAAGTACAGGGTTAGATCTTGTATTAAACTGTATTTCTCCTGGGATTTTTGAAGCAACTGTCAGTGAATGTTTTTTAAGAGGTTAAAAAACATTCACTGGACAGTCTGCTGGTGCAGAGAGCTTGGTCTTACCTTGAACCAGGCATAGCTTTGCAGGTAAACAGTTACCAGCTCCTGGAAGCATAATATAATGATAAATACTCATGACATTGAGTTTATTAGAAAGTGGAATCAATCTTTCTTCTACAGTTGATACTTTAATAAAGAGGAAGCCAAATTAATCTTGGAAGGATTATATATGTCATTTGAACATAAAAGGAGCGTGGCAAGAGATCACAGGAACAATGTGATGGATGCTGGCTGTGGTCCTGCAGTGTCACCTTTCCTGTACAATTTCAGTATAGCTGGTTAATTGTACTGCTGTGTGCAGTGTCCTCCACGGGACACTGCTCTCCAAAGCAGCAGCCTGTTGCCAGCTAATAAAGCCTGGCAGGCATCAGCAAATGGTCTAGAATTTAAGAATCCACTTTAAAGTCTTTGGATGAGGCAAATGAGTGAGAGAGCAATTATGAGAGGCAATTTAAATAGTGCGGTGTATGCAGATGAAAAATTCCTATGGCTCTTGCTGTTAAGATACCAGGTTGTGATTGACAGTAATAGAATCAAAGTTGTGTTTGAGTTTTAGGTGCAGTTCTTCACAATGCAGAAGAGACACTTTGTATTTTGACTTTTGTCACTGATTTCACAAAAAAAACCCAACCGCCATGAACAGAAGCTGGTTTTGAAAGACATCTCTGAATAGGCTCTGGAAGCTTTTGTTGTTGGCATCATCTCACATTGATTTAGACTGGTCTGGTGCTTCTGAAACAGATGCCCCCCAAAGCAGTCACTCCAATCTGTCCGTGGTGGCAGAGAGCACTTGCTCTACTCTGCTGCCAGATGGGATCTCTCCATGGCAGAGGGGAGCCTGGTTCAAAGCATGCATCCCCTGCCCAGACTCTGCTGTCCTTGCCCAAAGGCTGGGTGGGTTTGCTCTGTGTTGACAGGTAATGTACAAACACAGCCTTTCTCTGCCAGCTCTGCCTCTGAAGAGAAAGGCTTCATAAGGGCAGGGTAGAGCCTAGAAGTCTTGCTTGATGTCATCTGTCAGTGACTAATATTGGTACTTCTAAACCAATTTATAATAGGTCTTCACCATACAAATAATTTTTAAGGCACCCTTGCTACCATGCAGCTCCTTCAGGAATGAAACTTTACTGCTTTGGGTGCAGCTGGCTGCAGGATGTGTAGGTTGTGGCAAACATCGTGTTGAAACACAGTTCTCAGTGCTATATTCAGGATGAGTGCTGGCTTAGCAAGAGCAACCTTCAGTGCAATCAGGGTCCCTGTTCTGATGCAGATTTTGTCTGTGCAAACAGAGAACAGCAGGTGTCTGGTGTGCTTTTTTCCTGGAACAATTCAAGCTCCCCTTTTCAAAATTAACAGAAACATGAAGTGAATGTGTGCCCATCAATGAAATGGGAAATATTTCTTTGTGTAAGCCACATGAGAAATAATTTGCTACAGATCTAAAGCTTAAGGCCATCAGAGACCCTTCTTCATAGCTGGATACAAATTCAGAGTCAGATTCAGCCTTTCCAACCCCTGGTTTCAGTTTTCACAACCTCAGCGAAGCTGGTAGAAGAATGCACTCCCCGTGTGGCAGAACATACCTTTATTTATAGAGCTGTATTTTTAATAGCCTTATTCTCCTTTGTTTTTGTTTCTCTCTTGTGTTTCTGAATTATATTTAGAATAGAAAAGACTTCATTAAGGTTGGAATCTGATTTAATGTCCATCCCAGCAGGAATGGAAAAGGATGATTAAAAGATTCAGTTTCGACTAGAAGATAAGCTCAACCTGCCTGTAAGGGTGGGTTAATCTCATACTCTGTAAAAACAGTAATTCAGGCTCCTGAAGTGCTTTTCTTCCTAACCTTAGACAGCTGTAGAAACACTAGAAGGAGATAAATCCCCTGACATGCTTATGCTTTCCCGGTAACATCACTTCTGGGTAGGAAGTGGGGCTGCTGAGTACTGCCCATGCCAAGCCTGTGCTGCTTAAAGGTGTCTGTGCTCCTTGGTCCTGCAGAAGTCATTCCCAGTGGCTCTTTCTTGCAAGGTGGCTTCACTGTTTTCTTTTTGACCTATAAAGAGCTAGAATTTGCTTTCACCCAGCACTGGATGGACTACATATATTTTGTTTTTTATTTTTCTTCCAGAAACTGGTGGCATTTGCATTGCCCCACAGCCCTCAGAGGAGAAAGCTGAGATCATTCCTGCTATGGCCATGAGACCTTTCTTTGGGATTGTGCCTGTGCTCATGGATGAGAATGTGAGTTGGGAGTTGTGCTGGGTGCTCAAACGAGAAGCTGGTGTGTGTTTCTGCTTTAATCACCTCTTGGGCAGCAAAGGAACAGGATCCAGAAGGATGCTTGTTTCTCCATTAAAATGGTAGAATAGATGAGCAATTTACATATATATATATATATATATAGAGAGAGAGAGAGAGAGAGAGAGAGAGAGAGAGAGAGAGAGGGGCGGGGGGAGAGAGAACACGCAGATCTCAGTTATCCATACAGATTTGCTACCAGGGCATTGCAGGTGTCTAGAAGGACTGTTTGCATTTATTTTCTCCACTTGTGGCCCTCTACTGGCAGTCTGCAGTGAGCAACAGCAGAGTGACTCTTGCTGGATCAATGAAACACAAGCTCTTTACTATTCCTCTTTTGTTCACCTGTTCATCCTTCCTGTGCTTGAACCTGCAGGGACAGGTTACAGAGGGCAATGATGTGTCTGGTGCGCTCTGCATTGCCCAGCCATGGCCTGGCATGGCAAGAACAATCTATGGAGATCACCAGCGCTTTACTGATGCCTATTTCAAAGCCTACCCAGGTAAGGAAAGTGCCAAGTTTCACTGCAGTGTAAACACACTGAATATTTTCAGCAGTACTCTCTGATATTTCTGTACCGGGGTGGCTTGGGGTGTGTGTGTCACAGGTTGCAAGCATGCCCTGATGGTTTTAGGTAGTGTTGACTTTTCTAGCTGTCAAAACGGATGTATTTTCTAGAAAACTTTAATTCCCAAGCTTTAAAGTCCAAATATCCCTTCTTGGGAGTTTTGTGTCTCATTTGGAATAGACATATTGGATGGGAAGTACCTCCTGCATCACTGAATCTTAACCCTGTGTTACAGCTTTCCTTTTTAAAATGTGGTCAAGTTGTCTGGTAAGTAACTAGAAGTGGCAGGGAAACACTTTTTGTAGGACATTGGACAAGACATCTGTCTTCACTCAGGAGAAGAAACTGAAAGGGATTTGAAAGCTACAGGGTAGGCAAGAATTAGACAGGCAATCCTGAAAATTGTACAAAATGGGCTGGATAATAAGAACAGGAAACTGGTACAAGAAATTGAATGACCCCATTGTCTCATTACTCACTACATTTGAATCTGATGTCTTGTTGATATTCAGTTGATAGTTGTTAATTGATCTAGAAGGGCAGAAAACATGACTGAAAGTCCATGAATAGGGCAATAATGGATCCTGGCAGGAACCACCTTCAGATTTCACAGCAGTAGCTGCCTGCTGCTTCTCAGATGTGCCACTGGAACATTTCAGATGCAGACATGGCCTTGGTGAAGAGCCAATACAATCTGAGTTACCGGATGTGTCCTCAGTGACAATGGAGTTTCCAGGAAACCCTGGGTCTTTTTCAGTTTCCATCAAATGTTTTAGACTCTCCATGCTTATCATGGGGTAGTTTGGAGTTTTTTAGCTAATCTGATAGCAGTGTTTATCCCACATTCACATGCTAGAGAGTGTCTGTTATCTGGGATCTGAATCTTCGTTAGCTGGGTGGGAAAATGGCTTTTCATCCATCCTAGCATAAGTGATTAAAAACCTGGCAGTGTTCCCATGTACAAAATGTAATAGAACTGCTCCCTTTCAGCTGAGCAGTTGCAGTTTTCAATGTGTGCTGAGGTGTAGCCAGCAGCAGTTTTGAGCTTGACCAGTAGCCTGTGGCATGATGGCAAATGGCATTTGAAATGGTTTTGCCTTAATGCTGTGTGCATCAAGAGGCCTAAGCACACAGCTGCTGTGCAGATGTAGGCATGCAAAGCCTAGAGATCAGAAAGCCCCTCTTGGTTCTGTAAGTCCAACTGAGCATTGCTGGGCTGTGTTTCTGGGCTTGGTTTTACTATAAGAACATCAGCTACTTGTTGCTGCTGATTGCCTACAGTGATTTGTCCATCTTGGCAGAGATCTGAGCTCCACCGCCTTGGTGCTGTTCAGGTGCTTATTAGGAGCCAGCACAACCCAGGCAGAGCAGAGGAGGGCCAGGGATGGCAGAGGAAAGTGGGAAATGGTGTGAGGCAGATCACATAGCTGTGAGCTTGCGAAGGCCTGCGAGCTGCCCGATCCACCCTGCCCTACTTGCCATCCTATGGCATGGTCTGTCCTGCCCCAGAGCCCAAACTGGCATACTTGCTGCTGCTGATCAGCCCTGTGTCTTTGCTGCAGGTTACTACTTCACAGGCGATGGTGCTTACAGGAACCAGAAAGGCTATTACCAGATAACAGGGCGCATGGATGATATCATTAACATAAGTGGACACAGGCTGGGGACGGCGGAAATAGAAGATGCAATGGTAAGTTCCGAGCAGATAGAGGTCCCTTGACAGGAGACCTCTTTGGAGTGGGGTGACCATTTCAAAGCAGCTTTGTCTCTTGCCTTCAAACCCCTGCCCCTGCATAGACACAGCTTGATGCACAATGAATAGCAATGGTGCAGGAGGAAACAGCTCCCTTATTGAGGACACAACAAATGAGCAAGTGAGGGGAGCCACACTGTGGGCAGTCCCTGCAGTTCAGCTTTCAGAGCTGTGTTTCCTCTCAATGATGCTCTGCTGTTGCAGCTGTCATTTTGGATGCTGGTGGACACTCCAAAAGTGTCTCTCCTATTTCTTCCTTCCCCTTCCTTCCCCTTTCTCCTTCCTAAACCCGTTGTCCCTGCTTGTCTGAACTAGCTGAGTATGCCTGAGAATTCAGCAGTGTTAAACAATACAGCAGCCTTGATTTATGTCAGCTGCAAAGCTAGCCTGTCGTTTTGAGAGAAAATAATAATATCTCAGGGAATTGAAAACAAAAAGTCCTCAGAGTGTTTATATTTAAAGCTTGACCTGTATATTTATTTCTATATTATGTGCCTTGCCTGCAAATGGCACTTAAATGTAACATGTGATGAACCTGAGCTTTGTTCACATGCAACACAGGATCCTATTTTATCCTCTGTGAGTAATTCTTTTGTCTGTGCAAGTTTCTGATCGTAGCTATAGGATCCAGTTCCTCTCACAATATGTGTATGTGTATGCATGTGTAAATGCAAATATATTTATGTGCCTAGATTGCTCTGTGATGTTTACTTTCATATTTTAATCTAATTTAAGATTACAATCCATTCTTTGGTGGGGGATGCAGATATGTGGTTTCTTCTGGTCTGTGCATTTCTTACTGCAGAAGAATGTTAAATTAAACTCTGAAGTGCAACAGAAGTAATCACTGTTGTGTAGCGCAATAACAAAAATGCATTTGGGTTAGGGAATGAAGAAATCTGATTATTTCTGCCTTCTGGTGTGCTTTGGACACTTAAAAACTCCAGTCCAGTGTGGACTGTGATGTTGGCAGCTTCCATTTTTACCTCGGCTGGCCACAGTTCTCTGTAGCACTGAGCACTGCAAGACTGATTTTGTTTGTGATTTGGCAGTGGCCCATCACCACTTGGGACCACACTCATGCACAGAGAAAGAGGGTTTCCAGCTGTTGCAGATTCAGCTTGGTGGGCAGTGAGCTTAGCAGTGGATGTAGGAGTACTTATTTGTGTGTATAAAAGCAGGGCCAGTACAGGGCTACTCCCTGAGATGTGGCCATGGCCACGGCCACCAGCTGACCCTGCAGCGGGAAGCTGGCATCCAGCCTTCCTGTTGTGCTTTCAGCAGGATCTGTCACGGGGAGAATGAGATATGCCAAGGTGTTTTGTTTGTAGAGCAACTGGCACAAACTCTGTAGGGCTTGAAGCAGTTATGATTTGTGTATTTTTGCTTGACTTTTTGTGAAGGCTGATCACCCTGAAGTCCCTGAGACAGCTGTGGTTGGGTATCCACATAAGATCAAAGGAGAAGGTATGTGAAAAGCAGTGTCCTTCCCTTAAATTCTAACCCAGGCTGCATGTTAGGAGATGCTGGGGAATGGGAGGGCAGTTATCCTTAAGCTGACTGGCAATGCAGCCCCAAGAGACAAAGATAGCCATGAAAATAGGTACACATTGCTAACCTGGGTGTTACTCCCTAACCTGTTTTTATATATAGTGTTTAGGTATATGGTAGAGCTTCATTTAATAGGATTGTGCTTAGAAATGTCCTTTGAACAGAATGGGAGTAGCTGTTTTACATTGGCCAACTTTTGATTCCAATAACAGTTTGGTAATTTATGTTTACTTGTCATTGTCACTGAGATCAGTCACAGATGCTGAGAAATGGCTGGGCCATCATTTGAGGGCTGGAGTCTGATTTGCTTTTGTAAAAAGGATCAGTGGTTTTCTTGTCAGTCCCCATATTATGCATAAGAATGATCTGAAACCTTCCTTGACATTCAAATGAACATCCCTGGTCTTTCCAGACAGTATCTAATGTGAGGTTTGTGGCTTCTGCTCATTTGTCTTTCAGGTGCCTTTGCTTTCATAGTGCTAAAGGGGCAGACAGCTTGTGTAGACCATATCAAAGAAGAGCTCAAAACCATAGTGGCTTCCAAGATAGCAAAGTATGCTGTGCCTGATCACATTCTGGTAAGTGGGAGACTGAAACTGGTACCAGCAACAGGAAATGGTTGCATCAAGCAACCCTCACCATCCTGCTTGCAGTGCTGCTGTTGTCCTCCTCTGGCAGGATAAAGAGGCAGGAAAACAGAGCTGGCTGAAGGGATCGGGGTGGGGGAGGGCAGGTGCAGTGGTCTGTCTGCATGTGAGAGAGGCACTGAGAGGCAGTGACACTGCCCAGCTAATTAATAATAATTAGCATCAACATCAGACCTCAAAGCACTGGCTGTTTCTGTTGCACAACAGGCCTGGCCCTGGAACCACTGATGAGCTCCAAGCTCTGTCTCAAGCCTCCTCACCTTTCAGCAGCTCCCTTTGTATGTTAGAGGAGAGTTCACAAAGCTGACCCTTAGCTGTCCCCCAAGGTCTGCCTGCATCCATTTCTCTCTTCCTGGAGGCAGTGACCAGACACTCCTTTGAGAGGGTCTGCTTTAGCCACATGTGTGTAAGGTGGACACCAAGGCACAAGCAACAGAATAAAACAGGAGCAGGCAAGGGTGGCTCCTTAACTTGGAACAGCCCAGGATATCCTCAGTGGATTGGAGAAGCTTCCAGAACTTGCAGGTATGCAAGGGAATGCCTCCATTTCCCTGTGTTTCGGGGCAGTCCTGCTGAGAAGTCCTCTGACTCTTTCCTTGCATGTAGTTAATGCTGTAGAGTTTTGTGGCCTACTGGTCTGATTATTTAGCAAAATGTGAGACCTTTTGGTGTCTCTGCTCAGTGTCTGAGAACTCTTCATCCGGCTCAGATTTATGCTAAAGCCTTTGAATTTGCTGCAAAGTCCTTCCCAGGAGGCATATCCAGGGCATTTAAGATTGTTCTGGTTATGAAGGAAGGTGTGTAGGCTGACAGATACCAGGCAGAGAGAAACATCAGCAGACAGGAGATGCCTTTTCAGTAGGAGACCCTGCAGCTGGTGTGCAGAATTGTGTTGCTTTATATTGCTACCTTATAAAGCGGAATATATGTATTTCTGTCTGTTCTGGTAACGCGTTGAGATCTGTGTCACCATTGGTGCCTAAGTTTTCATGTAAAATTGGATTTCAATAGTTAACAGCATATTCAGAACCTGACTACTAAAAGAGCTGTGTGTCCTGCAGCACCCAGCGTGGACATGGCAATGGGGAACAAAGTCCACTTAAAATAAGAATAAAATGTATAGCACAAGGAATTGATGCTAGTGACATTCCTTTCCTTGGACATAACCTAGTGTGCTCCGTGATCTATTTCCCAGGAGCCTCAAAGGAGCTGTGGCCATGAAAAGTGTGCCAGGCTTAGGATAGTCCAGCCAGATTTCCTTGTGGTTTCCAGCAGGACTTAAGTTCTTTTAAAGGTGTGTCTTTTTCTTCTTTGCAGGTGGTAAAGCGCCTCCCTAAAACCCGATCAGGGAAGATCATGAGAAGGCTGCTGAGGAAAGTAGTCACTGAACAATCAAGCAACATGGGAGATGTCACCACACTTGATGATCCAAGTGTTGTCAAGGAGATATTGGATGCTTACCAGAAATACAAGAAGAGTTCCTCATAACAGGCGGCTCTGGAATTTCTCTCCTTCAGAAATGTGAAAGGTCTCAAATAACCAGGCAAACAACATAGTTCTCTCTTGGTGTTTTTTAAAAAACTGTTTCCTTCTAGGGGAACAAGATTTTCCACTCCATAACATACTTTGAGATGCACAGGGCTAGGAGCAGTCTGCAGTTTTCCACCGTCAGTGAACTCCTTCTCCTTGCTCTCAGGGTTGCTCTAGAGCAGCCATTGGTGGTTTCCATGAGCTATGCTGAAATTTAACGTGAGCAGAAGCAAGATGCAGCTGTTAATGTTCCTCTTTTTAATGTCACTGTACAGGGAAATGTTTTTTATACATTTCTTGCTGTTTTAAAAGAAGCCCTGGAAAACACTTCTTCATTTTTTTTCCTTCAGCTTGGATAGCTGAGTCCAACCAGCTGTATTTCACTGCAACTGTGGTGCCTTTTCAGCAATTCTGGGTATCCTAGTAGATGTTTCATATGCGTTACCATGGACATGAGAAGGACATGGCTAGTCTGATAATCCTTCCTTGACTTTATTCTAGTATCTCCTTTGGCTTTCCTCATATGGATTTGTTCCTACCACCATGTGCCCTGGGACTTCCCAGAGATGTTGAGCCTGTGACCCTTCATGTCCCACCTAGGTAACCCAGCACCAGCATTTGCAGCCGCAAAAAGGAGCCACAAAGCCTGTGACTGGGCTTCCTACACGTCCTCAGTGCATTGCTGCCATGCTGATTTACCAAAGAGTTAAGTGCCATGTGGGTACCCACAAACTGCACAGTCCACTAAAAAAGTGCCTCTTAGATGCCTTGTGGAAAGCGATAGCAGCATTCCAGACCAGCAACCTCAGAATAGCAGGGAATAATAACCTTTGTCTCTTATGCTTTCAAAATTGCAACTAACATAGTCAGTGTTCTATTTCTGGATTCATTTTACCATGAACACATTCCAGTTGAAGCACTCCTTATGTCTGGGCTGTATAGAAAAATTTGCTAGTAGGGTTACTTATTCCTGAATTTAATTGGAGCAACACTGCTTTTTCCAGGGGGACTATGTACTGGAAAGACAATTTGTGCACCTAACAGGAGGGAAATAGGTAGGTGATCTGTAGGACTGGGAAAGGAGTGGTGAGTTTTTTGGCCAGCAGAGATTCTGGTACCAAAATGGGAAGCAGGCTGCTTGAATTATGATATGTTCTCAAAGACAGGTGTGTTGTCTTAGATCCTAGAGCTCCTCCGAGGACACCACTTGCATTTGCTTTTTAAAAAAAATATTTTAAATGTCTCTAGGGACTGAATAATACAGTATGGAATACCATGCTTTGTTAAATATCCCATCCTTCTGACTGAAATGCATTTTACATAGGGTAAGTAGACACCCTCTGGACTTTTTGGGAATTTGAAGATCAGAAGGTTTGAAGGTTTGATAGAGCTGACAGGATGGTAATATTTTAGGAGACAGACACTACTTTATTGCCATTGCAACAGAAAAAAAGCCCCAAACAGCTTCCTTAAGTAATTTCAAGTGGGAAGCAGGCAAGAGTTAGTGGTTTTGACAGAAAAAAGTACACTCTCTTGTTTAAACAAGTTGTCTCCACGCAGTCTGGAATAACAGTGCGGAGGAAGAAGAATTACTTTTGAACAAGATTACACACTTTCCTTTTAGTCAAGAAGGCATTTCTTATATTATGGACATAGAACTTCCTTCTCTTGTTGGCCTGAAATTTCCCTGTGTATTGTTCCAGTGGTCACAGACCCATCTGAACTGTCTCACAAACACTGTCTGTGTGAGGAGCAGTGTGCTTTGGTGCATTGGGACATTTGTCATCCAATTCCTCTGCTCAGGGAAAATGAGAGATGGGTGCACTCCCTCTCCTGCACCCCTGTTGTCTCAGCTTGCATGAGACAACATGGGCTTAGGGACCATGGCTGCCAGGGGGGTTCCAGGCTGACCAGGAAGCTGCAGAAGCACAATAAATTCACAGATGTGCCAGCAGTGGTGTGGATGGAAAGTGGATGCCCCATCCCTGAAAATGTTGAAGGCCAGACTGGATGGGGCTCTGAACAACCTAGTCTAGTGGAAGGTATCCCTGCCCATGGCAGGGGGGTTTAACTAGATGATTCTTGATGTCCTTTCCATACAAACCTCGTTTCCACAGCTGAGTTGTGGTGCTTGGGATGTCCATCTGCACAGATACCCCCTTGGGCTGTTCCAAGAGAGCACATGGTGCTCCTGTGCTGCCCACATGGTGTTCTGCAGTGGACATGGCTTGTGCTGGGCAGCCTCAGTTTTTTGGTAAAACTGCACTTCTGCAAGTGTCCAAGCACTGGCTCTTGGAGCTGACAGCCCCTGCCCAGCCCATGCAATGGCACCCTAAGTCTGGTAAAAACAGAGCTAGGCAGAGCTTGGGAAGAGCACTTCTAATGAAAAGGAGGATACTGTGCTTTACTGAGTAGGCTACTCATAGAAAGCCTTAAATTAAAATTGAAATTTTACAATTTCCTTCCAGAGTTTAAAGTTTCTGTCCAGAGAAGTCCCCATTTCTTCTTTCTACCCACTATCTCTGCTTGAGTTGAGCTTTGCATTTTCATCAACAACAGCACTTGGTGTGTGGTAGCAGTGCTTTCTACTTCACATGCAGCAGGTTTGTGGCTCAGGGAGGGATTCAGCCCACAGAACTGGCACTGGTTTCCTCAGGGCCTGAAATGCCAGGAAGGAGGAAGTTTCTGAAGGACCCCAGGCCTGCAAGATGAGCTGATCCTCACCAGACAGTGAAGTAGTCAGATATCAGTGGGATCATGGGACAAACTTGGGCCAATTGCTTCATTTAGAAAAGCAGAGCTGTTGAATTCTTCTAAACCTTTGTGTGTCCATTAGTGATATATGGGTTGTTTGTCAGATTGCCTTTGTAGCTTCATTAAAAGAGATCCAAAGTCAATTTTACCTGTTGCCATTTACTGCAAAGGACCAGTATGCTTTTGTTTCCCCACTCAGTTCTGCCAGTAAGACCTGGTCATGGTACTTTTTCCCCCATTGGAGACACAGACCATGATTTTTCCAAATTTTATAAAGGCAAAGCTCCATCTGTCCAGAGGTGTGTTTTGTACAGTCTAATGTTAAGCCTTTAATTGAATTTTGTTTACTTGTAAGCATGCTTTAAACACACTTCTTGTCCTTGACCAAAACCAGTGTCTTCAGTGATCTCTGTGTTCATATTTTCAGTAAAGGAAATATATGCGATGGGTTGGCTTTGCATCGTAGGTGTCACACCTTCTATCCTCTCAAGGGTCTGGGACTTTCTCAGTTCTCTGAACTTTCAAAGGAAGGCAAAGGAGTTTGAAATCAGGATGAGTTGTGCTCCAAACTGCTGTTCTGCTTTGCTCCTTTTCTTTAAACAGTAGCTCACAGGAAATGAGTTAATGCCAGAAAACTGCCACTGCAAAAAGGGGCAAAGTTGAAGAACATGTAGATACCAATAAGCTGCACCTCTCCTGTAAATCCTGAGATCCCACTGCTCTACACTTTTTCCTGTGTGGTGCAAACAGAGAGTAATGAGTGGGACTAATTAATTACCATTAGTTGATACGGGTAATTCACACCTTGCACAAGTACCAAAGGAGTGAAAGAAGAGTGTGTGTGGGCAACATGAGAGACAGCATTGTGAAGAAAGTGCATAGCTGTTCTAGAGTCAAGCAGATGATAAGGAATTTCTTTCCGTGTGCCTTGAATAATTTTTAAGTGACATAAAATGCATCCTCTGTAGGGAGTCTTGTCCATTAAGAAGTGAGCAAGACTGAATTTCACCCTCTGCCTAGCCCACGAATAACACTTCAGGTACAACGAGGGGACAGACACCCTTAGCCTTCTACCTACAGCCGCTGCTTCTGGAAAGGTTCCAGCACCACTCTTAGCGCTTGCAACTCTCTGGCAAGTTACAGAAAGGTCTGGACAGAAAAGCAGGTGTCCATCTCCTAACTCTGTCTCTTGATACTGCAGCTGCCCTGATTTATTTACTGATAATTTACTGGTAAAATGGAGACTGTTTTCTGGTCTAACACAATTATATTCAAGGGCTGTCTCTGTGGCCAATTAAAGGCACAGAAATTGATTTAGGCAACAAGTTTCTGTTTTTAAATTTTGCAGGAACAGGTGATCCTTTCCCACCTTAAAAACAGACAGTTCTGGACAGGGAATTGTCTTCTGGCTGACTCTAGAGGTGAAGCATGTTTTTCATGGAAGTGACCGCAGCTGTGTTTTGTCTGGGATAGAAGGATTTGGGGACATATCCACCTTTTGCAGTGGAAATGATCATGGCTGTGCAAAAATTACCCGCCTACAAACAGCAGCAATAAAATCTGCCATGGCAGATCATTCTTACTCTTGCTTCTATTTCTCTATAGCTATTGCGTATCTGCCTTGACTCCCTTTGCCTGAGGTGACAGCTTACTTTGGCTTTTGAGTATGTTGGGGCTGGGAGAGCAGAACCCAGCGCTTTTTAGTGTTCATCCTACACCTGGCATGCGGAAGACTCAAATTTCTTTTTCTGCCTATTGGATTTTGGGGATGTGATTTTACTTTTCTCTGCCTTGGCCTTCTGCATTCCCAGGAATGGCAGCCTTATGGCACAGTTAGAAGGTGTCATGGAATAGAGATCCCAAGGCCCTGGGGGGTGAGCTGGTTGTTCAGGAAAGTGGATGTCCTTAGGAACAGTGCTGCAAACCTCTCTTGCTGTACCTTTTGCCTGAATGCAGCCAGAGCACAGAGAAAAGGCCCTCCTGACATGCTTCCCTTTCCTGGCTAAAGACCCTCTCCGCGGATAAGCCCGCACATTTTGTTACTAGGCAAGATGCCCAGTAGCCTTTCCCATTCCTTGGCAGCACGCAGCTGGGGGGCTCCCTTGTTCCAGCCTTGTCTATTAAGCTGCACTTGCTAATAAATGGGGGTTTTTTTAGAGTTGCTGTGGCTCCACTCTCGGCAGCGACACCCAGGATCCTTTCTGTAGCACCAAGGCAAAGAAGACAGAAAAATCTCAGTACAATGTATTACCCAGGCGGCCAAGAGCGAAGGGGGTGTTCTGTGAGCCTTAGGGCTGACACGGACAGGGGCGTGGTTGTCACCATCGCATCTGAGTTAATTCGTACAAGCGGTTGAAAGGGACAAGCTTCCAAAGGAGAGCCCTGCACCTCCGGCACCTCACAGCCCTGGAACCGGCTCCGGGAGCCAGCAATTGCCGATCGGCCGCCCGTATCGGAGAGACCCGGGACCGTTCTTCCCGCGCCTTTCCCGGCCGCTCGCTCGGGGGAAATGCCCCCTGTGCCGCCCCTCAGGGCCGCTGCCCCGGGGGCTCCCTGGCGCCATCTTGAGGGCCTCAGGCCTCGGCCCTCACCGTGCTCACCCGAAGGCCGTGGAAAAGCAGATAAAAACACACACACAGAAAGTGTCCTATGATTCCAAGGTCAACCTTCTGTCTCCAGCATCGGTTTGCTTTCAGAGTCTGGAGGAGCTTATAAAATCACCGTGAGAAAAGAGCATGAACAAGTTCTGCTTTGGCAGTACCTCAAGGCTTTGAGGGAGAAGGGTTTGTGGTGCTTACTCACTCACAGGGACACACAAAAGTGTTGAAATGGTAAAAATTGTCAAACCGCCTAAGTAATTGGAAGGAAAACCTGAGGAAGCGGCAGCTAGTGCCTCAGAAACATGAGGAACAAAAGCCAGTCTCCTACCTTAGAGCTGCCTGGGAAAGGGCAATTCTTCCGATCGCATCAGCGTGGTCATGGCTAGAAAGGGCAGCGAGCAGATGAATTTAGCTTCTCCTGCCAGCCCCTGAAGTGCCAGTTCTCATTTGTGTGCACAGGGGATTCTGCTTCAAACCCTGAACTTGCGCAGCTGCTCCTTGGGTGCTGCTTTTACAGGGGCACGGCGGTGCTGCCGCAGCTGTCCCGCACCCAGGGACAGCCCTGGAGTGTCCCTGAGGCCAGCAAGGACTGGAGGAGGGAATGTGCCCGGGATCTGCTCTGGGATCTCCATTACTGTGGGGCTGTGGGAGACCCTTTGGTCTCTTTAATGGGGGGGGGAGCAGGGCAAATGGAATCAAGATGAGAAAGGGATCAAATAGCCCCACACTGGGCAGGTTTTTCTCCCACCAGGGCTCCTCTGAGTTTAGTGAACTAGTGAAGCCTGTGGAGGAAATGAGACCCAGAAGTGAGGGAAGGGATGGCTGGGAAGGAGTCAGATAAACCCCTTGTAGGCATTTCTCTTTCCCAGGGGCCCTTGAGGAGACAAAGGAGACAAGAAAGATGTCCCATCTCCCAGTGTTCCCTTTTTTCCTTCAGTAGCTGTACTGCAATCAGTGCATACGGGAGTTTCCCTGATCCCTTTGATGGCAGAGAGCACCAAGAACTTGAACCTTGCAGCTCTGCCTCTCTATCTTGGAGCAGAGGGGAAAGATGAAGAATTCCGGCAGGGGTTAAGCCAAAATGGCATTTTCCCGCTTCTGATTTCCTCCCAGCTTTTGCAGTGGGGCAACAACTCTGTGTCTACAAACCAGTCCCCTTTCCAAGGCACACGTGGGCCGGGCTGGTGGCTCCAGGTTCTTGATGGCACCACTGCAGTTGGCAACAGGAGCTGTTGTTGAATTTTTTATGTTGCTTAACCTCCCTGCCAAATGTCATCAAGTGGCTGAGGAAGGACACAAAAAGACTCCCCTGGAGGAAGGGGACCAAAAGCTTGGAAAAGAATGAAAGAAATGCTCCAATAATGACAACAACAACAAAAAAATTTATTTTTGACAGCAAATTAACACCCGCTGCCCTCCAGCCCTCTCCTCCGTGCTGCAGCCTCAGGGAAACACTCTGGGGTTTGTTTCGAGCGCCATGAGGAGCGTGCAGCTGGTACTTGCTGGGCTCTTGGATCCTACTGTGCAGAGGGATGGATCTCTGCTGTCTCCTGGGCCAGGTGATGGTCCCGCAGCCAACAGTATTCAAAAAAGTCTTCCAAGGCTGGCCTGTGTGCAGTGTCCGTGGATAAACACCACCTGATGAGGTGCTGGCACTCTGGGGAAAGGAACCAGAAACCATTGGTCAGTGGGACAAGGCTCCTGTCCGTGCTTTCCCAGATTCCATGGTGCCCAGGCCACACTAGGAGTGCTCGGAGCTGCACCCTATTGATCGATTCCCATTGATCCTCCCTTTCTGAGGAGAGCAGCACAGAGGTGCATGTGCCACCTCCTCCAGCTAAGCCCAGGAGATCAACCTCGTCCCTAGCAGCAAGAGCAGGATGCTTGCGTGCCACCTGCCCTCTCCCAAGCCCGTTCTTCCTTGAAGGCGCATCCCCACCTTGAGACACTCAGGGCGGGAAGAAGAGCTGGCCTCAGACAACGTCCTCATTGGTGTGGTAGGAAGGTGCCCACAGACTGTTTCAAAGAGCAGGATGCCCAGGGACCAGATGGTGGCTGGCTGGCCATGGCAGCAGCCAAAGAGGATCCACTCCAGCGGGCTGTACTCCGGCATTCCTATGGGACACGGGCGCAGCTCATCACGTCCGTGCTGCTCCCTCCCAGCCAGCTCCCGTTCCACAAGAGCCAGCCCCTGCCCTGCCGAAAAGCAACTTGGCTGTAGCAGGCTGAAGAAGGAGTCTTCCTCCCTCCCTCCCTCCCTCCCACAGTGCCAGCAAAGGGGGGAACCTCTGCTGCCCGCCTGGGCCCCGGCTTTGGGCTCACCTGACATTCAAGTGTAGAACGTGTCCTGGAGGACCGTCCCTGTCCTTCGTGCCAAAGTCGATGAGCTTCGCCTCGCCGGTGACGTTCTCGAGAACGTTCTCGGCCTTGATGTCGCTGTGCAGGACGCCGCGGCTGGTGCAGTGCCGCACTGCCTCCAGCACCTGGCGGAACAGCCCCCGCACCACGGGCTCCGTCAGGAACCTCCGCTCGTCCAGGAAGTGCCAGAGGTCCTGACAGCGCTCCGGACCCTCCATGACCAGCGCGAAGCCGTCGGGCAGCTCGAACCAGTCCAGGAGCCGCACGACGCCGCAGAAGCCGGACACCATCCAGAGCAGCGCCAGCTCCAGGGGCACAAGGGCGCCCTTGCGCTGCGGGGGAACGCCGATGCCATCAGCGGGGCCGATGCTGCGCCGCGCCTTCGGCACCCCCTGCCCGGCCCCACCGCTGCTCGCCATCGCCCGGCCCGGGACGCTCCGCGGCCTCCGCTCCCTCCCCTCGCAGCGTCCCGGCTCCCACCCGGCCGGGTCTCGCCTTAGCCCCGCTCGGCACGCCCCGCCGGCTTCTCCGCTGGCCCCGCTCACTCACCAGCCGCACGGGCTGAGCTCGCCGCCCGCCGCCCACCGCCCCTCTCCTACCCGGCCCCGTCTCTTACCGGGGCGCTGTCGGCGAGCCGGGTCCCGGAGTAAACGCTGCCGCAGCCGCCGCTCCCCAGCAGCGGGCCCTCCCGGTGGAGCTGCTCCAGGGGAGGCTTCTCTGCCCGCGCGGGTGGCACCGCGCTCTCGGCATCCTGCACCCCACTGCCCCGGGCGCTGCTGCTTCCCGAGCCGCCCCGGGCTCCGGCGGCTCGGGGCCGGCGGCCGAGCTGACAAGCGGCGGAGCTCGGAGCGGGGGAGCTGCCGGCGATGCTGCCCGGGACGGGGCGGGAGCCGGGCGGCAGCGGGGCGGTTCCGGGCGGAGCCGCGGGAGGGGCCTCGTTCGGGGCCGGGGCCGGGCCCGAGCCAGGACCCGCGCCGGGCGGAGCCAAAAGACGGAGCTGCTCCGCCAGCATCAGAGCGAGCGGCACTTCAGCGGCGCCACTGCCAGTACGGAGAGAGCCCGGCGGAGGCGGCACCGCGGCGGGCCGGGAAGGGCAGGGCAGGGCAGGGCAGGGCAGGGCAGGGGGTGGCCCCGCCGAGGGGCGCCCTGCGGGACGCGGCATGAGCCGGGCTGGGAGAGGCGGAGACAGGGACGGAACAGTAGAGGAGGGAGTGTGAGAGGGAGAAGGGGACGGAGAGCGAGCGGAAAACCGGTGCTGCTGCTGCTGCTGCGCCTCGCAGACGAAAGAAAGAAACAAATAAATATCTATGAAAGAAAGAACCGAATAAATCGATACAGAAATGAATAAAAGTGTTGGCTTGTAGCTTCCTTCTTCCTTGGGTGAGATGAAGCATTTCACTGGAAAGAATTCCCTATCCTGATGGTTGTGCGAGAGTGGACAGGAGTGGAGCCTTTAATTTTCAAGTAGAAAAGATAAATCGTGTTAGCAATTATCCCTTTTCATCCTCTGTTGAGATAGTTGCAGGCTACCAAAAGATAGAGTCTGCAAGGTGGAACTTGGTCCCAAGTTTCTTTTTCTGCCAGAGACTGAGGAGGGGAAATATCCCAGAATCATGGAGTCGTGGCATGGTTTGGCTTAGAAGGAACCTGAAAGATCACGTCGTTGCAACCCTTCTGCTGTAGCCAGGGACCCCTTGCTCTAGACCGGCTTGTGTAGAGCTCCATCCAGCCTGGCCTTGAACACCATCGGGGATGGGCCATTCACACCTTCCCTGGGCAACCTGTTCCAGGAGAGTCTTTTTCTGCATACCTCATGTAAACCTACTCTCTTTCAGTTTGGATCCATTCTCCCTTGTGCTGTCCCTGCCTGCCCTTGTACAAAGTCCCTCTCCAGCTTTCTTGTAGGTTGCTGTCAGGTACTGGAAGGCCACAGTTGGGTCAAGCCTAAGCCTAAGTCTCTTTTCCAGGCTGAACAAGCCCAGCTGTCTCAGCCTTTCCTTGCACGAGAGGTGCTCCAGCCCTGGGATCATCTCGGGGTCCCTCCTGGGCACCTGCTCCGGCGCGTCCCTGTCCTTGCCGTCCGTGCTGGGGAGCCCGGCAGAGCCGGACGCGGCACTGCAGGTGCGGTGTCAGCGGCGTGAAGGGGACACGGCTCTGCCAGCGGCTCCGGGAGCCAGCAATAGGCAATCGGCCTCCTGCTTCGCAGAGACCCGGGGCCTTTCTGCCTGCCCTCCTCCCCGGGGGCGCCTTTCCCCGGCCGCCCACCCGCTCGCTCGGGGGAAATGCCCCCTGTGCCGCCCTCAGGGCCGCTGCCCGGGGGCTCCCTGGCGCCATCTTGAGGGCCTCAGGCCTCGGCCCTCACCGTGCTCACCCGAAGGCCGTGGAAAAGCAGATAAAAACACACACACAGAAAGTGTCCTATGATTCCAAGGTCAACCTTCTGTCTCCAGCATCAGTTTGCTTTCAGAGTCGTGTGAGGAGGAGTAATGTCTTTGCAAAAAATTTGCTGCGTGAAGGTGTGGGTGTTAGCATCTTTGAAATGGGTCCTAATATCTCTACTAACTTAGGGCATCAGGTTGTTATAGAGCCCAGACATCTTGGTTCTTGGTTCTGCAGAAGCCCTTTACCACCATCTGAACTTTGCGGTAAAATTACAGGCTGAAGGTTCAATATGTGGTAGGAGGTTCAGGAAGTCTGCACCTTCCTAGGACCTCAGCCAATGATGGAAGGAAGGCTGCAACATGCAGCCAGGAGTTTAGGATAAAAGGAGGCTGCCCCCTCCAAAACCTTGAGAGATAAAACCCCGCTGCCAGAGTGCCCTAGGGACAGGGGCATTCCTGGAAATAGAGCCAGCTGGAATCTGTCGTGGCAACGCCAGGCTGGACAGAAAAACCAGCGAGCTATACAGGTGTGCTGCAGGGGGGAATCTACACACTGCAGCAGGATGGGGGGAGAGGTGGCAGTGATACAAGGGTCTTGGGATTTTAGGGGTTAGTCAATGATCGCAGATATTGCCAAATTTTGCAGCTGCTTACTGGACAATATATACTGTTTGCTCGCGCTTGCCAAGCAGAGAAGAAAGATAAAAGGGAGGATGCAGGACATTGAAGAGAGGAAGAAGACCGTGACCAAAGATCCTGCTTTTAGATGCTGAAACTGGTTTCGGCCAGCTCTAAGGCTGGGAGTTGTGCCAGGATTTCAGAGAGTGTGCACAAGGCGGCAGAGTGAAAAGTTCAACCCCAAGGAAGATGCATTACTTCATCCCAGAGACCCCAGCCCATGACCACTAGGAGGCACTGAGCAGGCGCAAGCATATGGAAATGACTTTTGAACTCATTATAATACGAAGCGGAGATAGGTAATGAATATGTATGAATGGATTGTGCAATCTAATGCATATGTAACCTGTAACCTAATATATACCAAACTGAGAGCCACTGACGGTGTGCAAGTTTTTGGAGGAGTGATCCCCTTGTACCCGGCGCCATATTAAAACGCACCTACCCTGCAACTACTGACTTGTGGGGTCTTTTTTCCACCTCAGCAGAGTGGGCCCTTGCAGGAGTTTGTTAGAAAGGCACCTCAGGTATAGGGAAGATATGGAAGGAGGGATGAGGAAAAGGTAAAGGTACCAGCAAGAATAATGGCAATTTTTACAACCCCGGACAGAAAAAGTGCAGGGAGCCCCAGGACAAAAGGGAAGGGAGCGGCCACCGGGGCAGTGTTTGGGAAGGAATCAATGTGCCATTTGTAAAAAAGACTATTAAAAATGGATTATTAAGGGTGTCAGGATGTCACAGAAACTATGGGAAAAACAAAAACCCTCCAACATTTTTAGTGTTAGAGAATCAAGGCATTACTTTATTCTGGCCTGGATGTTGTTCTGGCCAGGATGTGCAACAGAAATAATTTCATCCACACATAGCCCACGTGAGCAGAGAAAATCATTCCATGACACATGCATGTTACCAGATTTTTCATGTATTTTATACACTCAAAACCCATAGAAATTTATTGGTTCAACGCTCATTGGCTACAAGTTACGTAGTTCTTAGTATTTGGTTTTTGATTGGATATGCATTTCTTCCCATCAGATGCTAATTAGTTCCTCATTCTTATCTCTCCTTTCCCAGACCAGGTGTCTTCAACCATGCTAGGGGTGTTGTTTGGAGTTGGTGGTCGGTTAGTGGCCTTGAAGGCCATCGATGACCATTATCTTTTGTGTACGTTCTGTGCTACTCCCAGTCTGTTGAGATGTTTGTCCTGTTCCACTGTGGGAAACTGCGAGGAGTTATTTAAAAATAGATGGTCAGGAACGAAATTAAGCTGAATGAGGCAAGCGTGTCTCAGAGCTGTTTATTGATAACGAAAAGAAAAAATAAAAATTAGTTACTCTACTAAAGAGTGCTAGAGAAGACAGAGCAAGAGGAAAAAAAATGGGAGGGAGAGACAGAAGACAGAAGGAGGGCATTACCACCGGAGGTCAGGGAGTGCTGGTGACACCCGTGAGATGAAGAGTGTGCATTCAGCCTCCCTGGAGACAGCACCCGCGGCGATAGGCGGCTGGACACAACGTGAGGGGGCACTCGGGTAGGAGGTCCAGAAGCCTGGACAGGGTCATGACAAGGATCACGGTGGTGGCTAGGCTCGGAGGCGGGCAGGGTTGGACCCAGGTGGCTCAGGCAGGGATGCAGAGATGAAGCAGGCAGGGTCATGGACACAGAGAGACAGAAGAGACGCGAGGGTGAGCAAGAGCCAGCAAGAGCAGGAGAGCCAAAAGGCAGGCTGGGGTCAGGGCAAAAGTGTAAGACTCAAAAGCCCCCAAAAAGACAAAAGCATTAGCTCCAGAAGAGCCCCGAAAACCAAGCAAAAACCCCACACTCAAAAAGCAAGTTTGAAAAGCCCCCGAAGAGTCAGAAAGAAAAAAGCACAGGAGAGAACAGCCCGCCAGGCTTGTGACACAGTTAGTTTTTATGACCCTGGTTCCTCCCAAAGTCTGCCTGCTGACAGGAGACCATTGGCCCAGTCCAATTGTTGCATGGAATGAGACCCTAAAACTTAAGTTGTATAAGTTTGGAGGCAGATACATTTAATTGATTTTAATCAGCGCTGAGACGTGTGCCCCTATGGACACACACGCCATCAGTCGCCCTTGCCTCTACATTTATTTCCTAAAATATTACATATGCATTAGATTTCCCAATACTCCTACACATATTCATGACCTATACCTGCTTCATATTATGAGTTCAAAAGTCATTTCCATGTGCTTGCACAGACCCAGTTCTGCCTCAGGCCGCTTGGTAGTCGTTGTGAGTGAGGGTCAAGATGAAGTAAGGATAGTCTCCTTCAAGGTAAACTTTTCACCTTGGTCCTTCACGCATGCTCTCTGGTGTCTTGGTCTTAGTCCAAGCTGCAAGGCTAGTTTTGGCCAGTTTTGGGGTCCAGAAAGCAGGAACCAAGTTATGGTTTCTTCCTTTTCATAACAGTCTCTGACCTAGAAGGTGTCAGGACAGAAGAATCTTGCTGGACTCTTCCTCCCCATGATACCTTAACATCTGCTCCAGCAACACTGACATTATGTCCTCTGTTTCCCAAAGAAAGGCACTCCAAGTTTCCTGGTGCTGGCCAGCATGGGGTGATTGTTTGGATTCCTCACACTGTCCAAGAGAGTACACCTGAGAGGGCATCCACTCAGCATAGCACAGGTGAAGCTGGGAAACGGGTCCAGCAAAAGGGAGGATGATCCTGAAATAGCTCTGAACAGAGTCCCTGGGGAGAATGTTGAGGTAGTTTGCACATTGTCCCAGAGGTAATTAAGGAAAATCCATGCCCGGGGGTGCAATAAGGGAAGTTGAGAAAGGGTCTCAATGATCCATACCTGGGCTGGGCAATAAGTGGAGTCTCAAGAAAGGGTCTTTACAATCCATGCCTCAAGGTGGGGGCAACAAGGAGACTCAAGAAGGGGTCTCAGCAACAGGGGACGGGTGGTGTTGGTATGTTGGGAAAGGATTGGTTGAAGGGGAGAGTGGAGGAATGTGGTTGAGGCAATGTTCTGAATGGAGAGGGGAGTTGAAACAAGTCCCTGCCTCTGCCCAGGCCTTTGGCGGTACACACGAACTTTATTGACATGGCCAGCAGCCCAAAACCCCCTCTTGCACACAAGTTCTTAATAATGATCAATTAGGTCTATTAAAAAAATGAATTACTTATTTAATAGACACAATTTATCAGACAAAGACTTCAACACATTTACTTACTACACAGGATAAACCAGGAAACACTGCTGGTAGATAAACAATTCCACGCACAAGTGAGGTGCCTATATTTTTACCGCTAGTCTCTTGGGGTGCAGGCTCTGCCTCATCCTCAGCCCACCTAACCTGAGCACATTCTCTCATGCAGGGTAGAGACCCCAAAAGACACCCTGCAAGAAGACATTCCTTGGGCCCTGCCCCAGTCACCCAGCACAAGTGGAACCAGGCCGGGCTGGGCTGAGCTCAGCTCACGCTCCTGACATGTGTCCCGGGCAGCAGCATGGCCCCATCACCTGGCCCAGGTCTCAGCAGCTCGAGCAGCAGCAGCCACCTCCAAAGGGCACTTCCCACTGCTGCTTTCAACCCTCTCCTGGCCCTTGCACTCAGCTGCATCTCCTGGTGCTCACAGGGCTAAAAGCTCCCAGCAGACAAGCCTGTTATGTAACCAACTCTTGCCTGACTTTTTCCAAAAAACACTGGAAGTTATATGATGCTTTTTAAGTCCTCCACACAAAGCAACCAAGGAGCCAAGCACAACAGTGTCCCTGCATCTCAACCTGCTACAGCCAAAGGAATTCCCAAAAAACCTTTAAGCCAGGCAACATTTATCTGCCACAGGGGACCATCTCATAGAAAAAAGCTAATCAACCAGACACATCAAACAGGGAACCAGAGGCTACCTGAATGCCTTGAAATTAGGAAAGTTTAAGCGGGACAAAAAAAAAAAAAAAAAAAAAAAAGCACAGTTCTCAAAACCTGCCTCTACTTTCCATAAGGAGCTCTTATGAACTCTATGGCAACTTCCACAGAAGTTTTAGTATTAAAGTTATTGCCTAAATCAGCCAAGAATACAAACTGCAAAGGGTTTTTTTTTCCCTGCCATTTTTTCAAGGTAAAAGCTAATTAACATCTTCAGCATCTCATGCAGCCCAGCTACTTCCCCACTTTCCCACAGCCTTCATCCATGGCAGGTGTTTTTAGTGACATGGAGCGGCAGTGACCACCCTAGGCATGGCTCTTCTACTCCACTTTATTCTGTTCTATTTTCTTTCATTGGCACCTAGTGCGTTCAGCGGGGCGACTCATTCAGGGACATGTGCCGGCTCCCACAGCGCCCCGCTCACCGCGGCTCCCCGGGGACCTCCCCGCTGCATTCGGGAGATCGCACAGCGCAGGACGGCCCAAGCCCCGAATTGCCCATGGGATTCGCCACCCGCTGCCCCCTGGTGCTTCTCCCACTCCGTACTGGCACGAAGCGGCGCTGCCGCTGACGGAGTCAGAGCGCGGCTGCCCCGCGCCTTCCCGGCGCCTCAGGGCCGGCGGCTTCGGCCCGACAAGACGGCGGCTGCTGGGCTGGGCCCGGCCTGATCCCGTTCGGAGCTCCCGCTGCCGCCGCCTGTAAGAGGCTGGACATAAATCCCTCATTTGCCTCACGAGCATCTACAGAAACAGAGGCTGAAAACCCAAAGACCCTAAAGGGGAAAAAGGACTTTTGCACAAGGAAGTCCGGCCAGATCCTGGTGGGATGCCTGCCAGCTGCAGAGGTGTGCACACGCCTGTGAGACCGTGTCGCTCTGGCTACCAGGGTGAAAAGGACTGCGCAGGAACGATCTGCTTTCTGCACCCGCACCCCAAAACAATGGGCCTTACTCCCCCACCTCCTGGCCATTTGCCCCTCGCCTCTGGAAGGATTGCCTCATCTCTTGGTTACCTGCCCCTCACTTTCGGAAAGACTATAGACTCTCAAAAAAGATCCCTACGAGATCTCCCCACGGACGAGACGGAGTCCATCGGATCCACACAACGAGGACTTCGTCATGCCGTGGTAGCTATAACCCCTCTTTCTCTCCCTCCCTCTCAACCCTATATCTCCTCTCCTCTATCGCATAATCGTGTTGTTGGCACTCAATAAAGTGCTTCTGATTTTGATTACAGCAAAAATACTTGTCCCTGTTTTCTTTTGCACTCTGAGATTCAGGTAACGAACCATCACGGCTCCCACTTGTGTTAGCGGATCGTGACACCGCCCTGCTGAGGGAGCGCGACCTCGGCAGCCCTTTCTCTACTCTGTACCCTGCTTTCCCATCACTGCCACAATGGGCTCCCCCCGCCTCAAAACCGCCCAGAAGCACCAGAGTTTACAGCACACTACCTCAAACTGGCCAAAACAAAGGCTACATACTCACAATAATAAAAACCACCACTAAATGACTAAAAGCCAACCCTATACCTCACACTACAGCCCATAACACCGTCCTAAATCTCAAAAAATAAATCCTTTAGAAACATAACAGCCCCCAAAAAAATCACATCTAACAACAAAACTCGTGTCAAAAACAACCTTATCAACACTTCAACTAGAAAACATAACATATTAAACAAATGTACCATATCCCTTATCATACACCAACAAGGAACAAAATAAAACAGTACAATAAGTTGTTAAAAACCACCTTCCAAACACTAAATAAGAAAACTTTCAAAAATTAAAAACTACATCTAACAAAACCCACCTAATTAATTGACACTCAAAACTCCACCAGCCCAGCTGCTTCCCTACCCAATCTGAACCCCTACATACAAGAAACAAAACCAAAATCCCAATCACACCTATCAAAAGCCTATTAAAAAAACCTAGCTACATTAATTTTACCTCGAATACAAACAAGCCCATCCATAAAATTATCTTTACTTAAAAAACAAATTACACATAGCAAATAATAAAAAAAAACCCAACACATTATATATCCCAAAAAATCTAATATTGGAATAAAAGCCGTATATAAATGCTGCTATTTACGAAACATCACTACCACTACCTAAATAGAACTGTATATATAGAAATGTAAATATATAAAATTAAAGCGTATTTGAGCATTAAGCCGACAATAAAAATTAAAGTACAATGTCCCACATAGAAATTGGATTTGGCTGCCAGCATTAGAGCTGCTTCCACACAGAGACACAAGAGGCTGCTGTTTCAGCAGCTCCCGGGGAGCTGAACAGCATCACCCGGCTCTGCCCCGACTCCATCCAGCACCCATGGAGAGCTGCGGGGAGCTGAAATTCTCCCTGGCAACGCCTGCAGCCTCCAGCCCCGGACCACTCACCGCTCCCCCCGGCAAGCAGCAGCTGCCTCCCTGCTGGCTGCTCCCGACTGCGGGCAGGGGGATGGCTGAGGCAGCTCCGCTGACGGCTCTCCCGGGCCGCTTTTGTGTTCTCCTGCCTTTCCCCGGGCCGGAGGGGAGCAGTGAGGGGGGGGCGACGGGACGGGGACGGGCGCCCGGCGCGGCAGAGCGGAACCCAGAGGGGCCTTCTCGTAGGAGCGGAGCGGCACGCGAGGTGCAGAAGCGTCCGTCCCCCCCGTTGCCTGTCAGCACCTGCCCGGCTCCCGCCCGCCCCCAGCGCCGCCGACCCCACAGCCCCCGTGTCCGCGCACCGGGTCCGCCTCAGCCTCGGGGCTCCGCGCACGCAGCCCAACAGATGGCGCCGGCTCCTTCCTTTCCCGCCTTTTTTCGTCCCTGCCCAATGCGCATGCGCACGACACCGCCCTCTTCGGAAGGCCGAGCGCACGGCGTGCCGCCCCGCCATCTTCTGTGTGGCACGACGCGACTCCGCCCTCCCTCGCCGCCATCTTGAGTGCTGGCAGATTCACTTTCGGTCGGCCCGCCATCTTTGTTACGGGACGCTTAAGGCCCCCGTCGCGCACCAAGGTGTCTGTCCTGTCGGCTGCCTGAACGCGGCCCCGGCGCCGATGCCGATCCCGCGCTTTCAGCGCGATGCTCCGCTGCCTTTCCCGGTGCTAGGACACGGCTGCTGGGGCCAGCGGCGCCGGAGCGGGGCGGCAGCGGCGGGGACGCCTCTGCCACGGTCCTGCCGCGGCCGCCATCTTGAGTGTGGCTGAAGGCCGACCCGGGTACTGCAGCGTCCCGCCACTTCCGCCCTCCTGAGAGGGGCACGCGGGCAGCTCCCTTCCGGCCCCACTCAGCCCCCGGCCCCGGCTGCGACCGCGCCCCCGCCGCTGCCATTCGCCTCGGTCACCGCCCCGCACGGCGGCCGCTCCTTTCAGCGCCCTGGCCCCGCTCCACCCCGGCCGTGGACCTCTGCACTTCTCCCCCTCCTTCACCCCTCCCCTCCATTTACAGAAACCGCCGCTCGCTCCCGCTCCTCGCCCTTGCCACGCTCGGCAGCCACGGCCGCCGCTGCTGTCCCGTGGCACCCAGCAGGGGACAGCGGCGGCCAGGCCGGGGTGCTGGGCCGGGGGGCCGCAGTGCCGCTCTCTGTCCGCCAGGCGGCAGCACCGCCGCCGAGCTCAGCCCAGGACGCGCCTTGGGGCGGGCAGGGAGCGGAGGCAGAAGCGGCCACAGAGCCCTTGCGAGTTCCGTCAGCCCCAGCAGCTGTTCCTGTCTTTTCAGGCACTTGTTTCATTCCTAGATAAAACCGCTTCATCATTATTTTCAGAACCTACAGATCTCTGTATTCCTGTATATGATAGAGTAGATAGAGAGGGCTTATTTCAAAATGAATTTATGGATGAATTCCTGTTGTTTGTAAATACAAATAAAACCAAAAATTGGACAGGTTTTCGTATTCTACACCCACCCCTCCCTGTGAATTTTCTGGCAGCTTTGGGGTCCTCCGGGGGAGGGCACCCAGCGTGATTCCCCCCATTCCCCACTCACCTGCTCCTCCCCTGTAGCGTGGCTCTCTCTCCCAGGGATCTTGTGGTGCCCCACATGACACCAGAGCCGCCGAGTCTCTCCCCCCTCGCCTGGGGACAGCATTATTTGTTGCTTCATTAAAGCCATTTCCATGTGTACATCCCCCCAAAAAGGGGCTCTGCTGTAACAAGAAAGTGGGGCAGCCCCAGAAGGGCTGAAGTTCCTCCCCAGCCCCCCTGTCACAGGCTGCTGGCTGCCCCACGGCCCAGGGGCAGCGTGGCCCGGGTCGCTGCCATGGGTCCTGCTCAGGCTCCCTTCCCCTTCCCCTTCCCCTTCCCCACGATGCTGCTGCCGCTGCTCCCTGGGCGGCTGCAGCACCGGACCCCGATCTGCACTCACGGACCCCTGCAGCAGCGGGATGGCAGCACCAGGGACAGATGACAAGAGGCAGAAAGAGGGAGAGGGAGCAGAGAGGTCACCAGGAAGAAAAGGGAGAACAGGGTGCAGGATGAAATTGAAAAAAGGAAAAAAAACCAAGCCCTCTGCAAACCTACACTGCTGCTCACGTGAGCGTTCCTCACCAGCCTCCTTCACCACCTCCTGCCAGGAGCCTGAACCAGCACTGACAGACTTTAATCCTAAATTAGGTTCTCTACATTCTTTCTCTGCCCCTTCTCCACAACCTTTTCCTTTAATTTTCTCTTCCACTCTCCTAATTCTGTCTAAAACAATGCATATACACAGGCAACAATACATCAAATTCAGATAAAGGCACTGAAATTGGCAGTGCTGATGTTACAACCTTCTCACAGGTAACAGAAGAGATCCCAAGAACTCTCCTGGAACAGGCAAAGAAGAGAAACCACACAGACTTTTAATGCAAGACTCTAAAACCAGCAAGAGATTTATTCTTGTGTATTAAATGTTAAAAATCACATGCATAATTATAGAATACTTTATAGTTAAAAAAATATTTCAAAAACCAACCCTGACAGTTTACCTGCAACTGCTATAAAATATCTATTTTATACATATATATATATATATAAAAACATGATGATTTTCTGTAATCAAAAAAATTAGACAAGGATGTAACCATCCAGGTAATGCTGAGTGAACTGATGCCCTGCATCGGACAGTCTTGTCAAACTCCTGCTGGCAGAACTGAGCTCAGCCTGCCCAGGTCACAGACACGCTCGTCCCGCACACGGATTGAAATCCAAGTGACAGCTGTGGAAACAAAGGAGCGGAAGAAAATCGTATTTTGCACACTACAGCCAAGACCTGTGAAGGGCCACAGCAGAATATGCTACAAAAGAGCTCGTGGTACAAGAAATGCAGCCTGGTGAGCTGCCTCCTCAGAGCTGGTGGTGGAACATTCTGCATGACTGGCCACGCACAGGGTGCGCCTGGCTCTTGCAAGCAACGTCAGGAATGTCAGCACGTGTTTTACCAGGCACTTAAGGTTTAAGACATGCTTTAGCTCCTAAGGAAGGCAGCCAACAAAGATGTTTGCAACAATTGCCAAGGCACAGACATGAAAATGACAGGTTGTTGGTTTTAAGCAGCCGAGTCGTTGCTGTTCTGAAGGATGGCCCCGTATGGGTCACTGTTAATGCGCTTGTAGACAAAGTGAAACACCTGGGGCTGAGGACGGCTGTGCAACTCTGCCTTGATCTTCTGAGGGTAGGTGTCCTCTGTCAGTTGTTGCCAGGTGTCATCAACAACAAGAAACAGCCTGTATTCTTCTGGATTTCCCACTTTAAACTTCTCAGCACAAAGCTGGCACACGTCTTCGGTAGTGATATATGGCCTTACTAGCAAAGTCTTTCCCGTGCAGCCACTGGTAACTTCCTGGAATGCAACACGAAGGTAGTTCTGTGGAACAAGAAAGCAGACATCAGGAACTCACAAAAACCCCAGCCTCTGAAAACTGAAAAGTCAGCAACAAAAACCAAGCCTGTCCCACACCCTGGTGATCCCTGACTTTGGGGCCACCCTGTGAGCTGCAACCTGGTGTCTAAGCCTGGCCTGACCCAGCTTCACAGGACAGCATTTAATTTTTTTTTTACAGGCATTCAGAAAGAAAATTTACTTTGCATCATTCAAGTGCACCTCCACGTGACCTTGACGCAAAAGCTGGATCTTTTCTCCTGTTGAAACTGAGAGACGCCCACAACTCTGCTAGCATGGATACATTCTAAATAGGCCCCACAGGGAAATGCAGCTTCATCTGCTTCCTGTTTGTTTGTTTCAAAAGAAAAAATAGCTGGAATTAAAGACTAAAATGCAGTAAGATTCAAAGAGGTGGAAAAAATTACAGCAAAAAAGAGTTGTTTATTGACTGAGCTGGCACCTATGGTTTGTGTGCTGAATAAATAAAGCATGAGAAATCTCAATGGTATAAGTTTACAGTTCACAGAAACAAGCTATGAAAAGCTAGGACTGAGAAGAATGTTCCAGTGACTCAAGTTCCAAAGACCACTCTTGTCTAATCAAGTATTTCTTGATACCATGCAGACTGAACACTAAAGCTCTCCAACAGCATTTTCAAAATTGGGGCTGAACCTGCCTGAATAGAACTAAGCCATTTTTCTTACCTGGTTTGAAGAACTTAAGAAAAAACCCAGCCCTAGATAGGGCAGAACACACTAGATTTCATTTTTAATGCAGCTATGACACACAAGACCTGTTCTGAAATGCATGAGCTTTTAGATGGACAGGATTGCTGGAAGGAAAGGCTGAAGTTTTTAACAGATGCCTGTAACTCATAGACTAAGTATCAAAATTGTTTTTATAGTATCAGAAAGCTGTATTTAATCATCATCAAAAGAGTGGGGTTTTTTGCTTTTCCATCCATTTGGGGAAGGTGGAAAGACAGCCCCCAGGGCCCAGGAGCTGGCAAGGCTGTGAGACTGCATCACAGAAATGCCATGAGCACACCCTGCTTCCCTGGTAGAAAGATGACTGGAGCTAGAGGTGGTTCCATGCTGGTGCTCCATTTCAGAGAGAGAAGAGAGAGAAGCACCATTCTGAGTAGACAGCAAAATGCTTGCATTTGTGCCAAGCACATCCTGGGAGTGGTGGGATCCACTGATTTGAGGCTCTCTTCTGAAAGAGACAACAGCAGGAGAAGCACTGGACACACTTGGTGACAGCTCTTCCCTGCCTCCTGCATCTTCCTGCATCCAAGCGAACATTGAGCCCAGACCGAGTTCATTTGCAGAGAAAGAGAAGATGGAACTTCCTACGAGACCCTGCAGAAAGAATCTTCTTGTCATTTCCTCACCCAGCAGAAATACAAGGTGCTGGATGCTCCTCTGGAAAGTGCAGAGTTTTGCCAGAAAGAATAAAGACTCCAGCTGCTGGAATCTGACACCTCACTACAGGTCAGCAGAGCAGAACGTGGACCCCAGGGAGAGGGATGGGCTTTGGGCACTGGCCAGGCACTGGAATTGCTTGTAATCACTTCTCCTCTTCCTAACTGCAGACAGCTGAACACCAAGGAGGAAATCCTCTCTTCTCAATTCCAACACCCTCCCTCTTTCAGCCCACAAACTGCGGCACCTGAACAGTCAGTCCAAAGCAGATGGAAGAGATGCAGGCCTGGTTTTAGAAGATGAAGTGATGACCACTGTTTTGTTATTCTCCAGTTGAAGGTACTGCCCCACTCTGGAAGAGCAGTACAAAACACAGGGGACAAAAATAAACCCAAAAACAAAACACAAACAAATGTGAGGACACCCATATTACAGAACTCTCCTGCCTGCTTAAACTTCAGAACTGTCAGCATTTCTCCCACCTCTCCTCTCTGCTGCCTGTTTTATGTCACCACTGGCTACTGGAGACTTGCACTGATTTATACCCCTGGGAATCTGGATTTGATATTTTTAACAGTAAAGTGTGCAAAAAAGCTGAATCTAAGATACAAGGCACTTTGTCCTCGCTTTACATGACTTAAAAGGGAAGGTAAGAAAGCTCTATTATTTAGTGTTTTCTTCAGACCATCATAATGAAACTGATAAAAAGTGCAGAGGCTTCGAAACCGAGGCAAATTTGCCAGCCATAATCTCAGCACTGTTTCACTCCACTTGTGGCCCCAAGGGAATTTGCTATGAATCATGCCTCTCAAATGGCAATTCCCAACAATACAGTCATCCCGGTTTTTATTTCAGCCCTAAGCTCTACCTGAAAATCATCAACTGAAGGTATAGTCCTGTTTGCTGTCCTCCTCTTGTGCCACTGCCGGAGAGTATCTCTGGCCTCTGAACTGAGCAGCTGGGCAGCTTGTTCCTCCTGGAAGTTCTTGATCAGCGAAAGTGCTCCGTAAGCGCTTGTCAAGTAATAGCCCCCTGTGAAGGACAGCAAGGGAAGAACTTCTCAGAGCGGTCCCAGGCACAAGTACAGGCAGTTTTCTTTGAGATATATGTAAATACACACAGAGAGATACCCAGACGCACACAAAGGTATCAAAGTTGCCGAAACATTTACACACAAAAAGGAAACCCTTCCTGGCCTGCAGAGCACTGGAGGGTGTGTTCTCAGCTGCTCAGAGCCATGCAGGGCTTGCATGTGCTCCATATTATACAGTGGTGCCCATGGCTGGGTCCACTTCTGCTGAGGAAAGCTGATTCCTTAAATTACTCATGTTACTCCTTTACTCTTGAGTGCTTACAGCTCCACTCTTGGAACACCAGCTTTATTCTAAACAATTTTCCAACAGCGTTTGTTTTTCTTCCCAAACTTCAGAGGTGGATGAAATAAGCATGGCTGTTGAAACAAAGTAAAAAACAATCTAACACTATTTATCAACTTAAAAGCAACCACCCTCAGTGGCAATGAAGCAACAGGTAAGTGTGAGATTTGTACTCTGGAATCATCCCTAAGAGTTGCCTTTGTTTTTAAAGCAACAACTGATCTGTCACCTTCTTAGAATGTCCAACTAGTTCAGAAGATGATGTGTACAGTCCTGCACACTCCACCTTTATTATATGAGTAGAGAACAAATTAAAGCCACAACTGAGTTGCCAATGTACAAAAAAAGCTGCAGGTCACAAGGCAAAAGAGTCTCAACAGGAGGTAACAGTCTGCAGCAGCCAGGAGAAACAAAAGACGTGCTGTCTGTCTTTTCTTTTCAAAGTCAGCTATTTGAGTTGGAGTGTTCAGCTTAGAGGCAGCACAGTCTGTTCAGAGGCATTCAGAGATGCATTCTGTATGCCCACAGTAGTATATTCTGTATTACTGACAGCCTTTAGCTTTGCAACAAGAATAACACATAAAATTCATGCAAGACCCATTAGACAAATTGGACAATACATTACAGTTGAAATGCACAACCCCAAAGCACTACACAATTTTTTCTGCACAGCAGAGCTCAGCTAGTGCCAAAGACAGGCCCAGCCAATGGACAGACTTCCTCTGATGTATTCAAAACCACATGACTTAATAGTCCAGTAAATCTGCTTTTCAAGCATGTAAATGATCTCCAGCTTCACATCTGAAGTATTTTCCACCCTAACAATGCACTCAAGGATGCTCTGTACGCCAAGCAAGGAACAGACTGGTGCCATGTCAGAGGAATCGTGGCATGAATTCTCCCAGGTATGCAAGAGGATATGGCAATTTCAGAAAGCCAGGATATAGCAGGGATAGGAAACACACACATATACCTAAACACACAGCTAAGCTTGGCTGCAAGAACCTTCAAACTTCCTCACAAACCTTTTGGATTCTGGGGCCTACCAGGGCCTTGCAGATGTCTTCGTTAAAAATGCTACCATGGAAACAGCAAGGAGGCAGATTTCCTTGCCTCGAGCAGACTTTAGCCCTCATTAAAGAAATGCCTCAGGAAACATATTCCTAGGGCTCATAAAAATACTTTGCAAGAAGCAAATATTGGGAAGAAGCAAAGGGGACAATATTCTCAAAAGCACTTCCCCAAAGGTGCAAAGAAGTCCCCCAGAAGTTCTCACAACGCACCTAACCCAAATCTCCTTATGAGCCTCACCATTCATTAGCTGAGTACTGCTGCCCCACAAATGCTCTCTGGAAATTTTCAGGCACAAAAGGCTAAGGCCATTTGGCACCTGCACAGTGCCTGTGTTTGCCTGATGAGTCAAAACGGGCTGGAAACAAAGCAAACAAAGCAACACAGCAGCAGATTTTCAGGCTGCTGGGCCTTGTGCTCTGCAAGCTAACCAGCAGTGGAAATGATTATGACATTCTCTTGTTACATTATCAACATATCTTTTATTAGGTCACCCCTTAATAGGACTCCTACTCTAACAAGGGCAATAGCAACAGTGCTATGAGGAAGAACATCCCCTCACTAGTCCTTCAGGCAGTTCTAGCAAAAATAAAAAAAAATAAATTACCTTCTCCATGCAGCAAGGATGGATCCAGCAACTCCATCATGTACTCAATTTCAGTATCCAGTTCCAGCATGTCACACTGGGCTAGCACATACGTCAACACAGGCAAGAAGTCATCAGCTCCATACAGCCTCCCTGGGTTGAAGGGAACACAGACAGTGAGAGACAAACCACATTTTTTACCAGTTCACGTGTTTGAAAGGAAAGCACTCTTTTGTGCCTTCTCTACCCAGCACGTCTGTATTACTCCAGAACCCCTCAAGTCACCAATGTGCAGCAAAAAGAACATCATCTGACACTCACTGCACAGGAGACCAGCTCAATCCTGTCCTTCAAACAAGCACAAATCTTATGATGCACACCTTGGCATCATAAGGCATGCAAGGGAAATTTAGAGACTGGGCTCACCCTGGCACCAGCTCAACTACTGAACTGGTGAAAAGGCTGCCATGCCAGTCTGGCCTGACCTTCACCTGCACTGCTACCACTGCCTAAGAGGTGGTGAATAGGCGTTTTCTTTATACATTCAGGGACTACATCCACTTTCTGGAAGCAACCAGACACAAATACCAGTCTCTGAGTATGAATCCCTCAGCAGAGAAGCCTGAATATAAAAGCCTATTACATTTGACAAGGAAACTCATATCCTTGACATAGAATAGTCAAACACCAGTGAGAAAGGCCTCCTGTAGCTGAAGGGAGCCTACAAGAAAGATGGGGAGAGACTGTAAGGGCCTGGAGTGACAGTGACCCACAGAGCCTCTCTGTGCTCCTGGCACTTTTCCTGCATTTTAACTTTCTGTTCAGAAATCCCCATGTGGCCAAATGTCTGGGTCTGGAACAATGGTGTTTAGTGCAGAGCTGATGTGATGGTCACTCAGAACAGCCCAGAGCAGAAACCAATTTACAGCTCTGGTGAAACTCAAGCGACACCAGCTGAGGCACACGCTCCAGCCACCATACTTACCTGGCTGGCAGTGCAGATGCTCAAACAGCTGCTGGCTCAATGCCACCTTTAACAAACTTTACATGACAAAACAAGACAGCCCACTGAGCACTTGCCTCATCTTAGCCAGAGTCTCCCAGTGCAGCACTTAACCAGCAGCAGCCTCTCAGTATTTTCCTTCTGCATGTTGGAAATACTGTACCCAATGCAGTAACACAGTAGGAGAGAGGAGTTTACAGAACTTCAGGCCAAGATTCCTATATCCATTTTTAAAATGCAGAATTTTGAAATGCAATAATAAGCTGGGCAGGAGCTCAGTCCTAAATCTTGTAAAAGTATCTGGGGGGCTTTAACAGCCACGAACTTTCACCATTTACCTCAAATCTCCAAAGACAGGAGGTGTCTTGACCTGCACCAGATCCAGCAGCACATGCAGTGCTTCCTTAGAAAGAAAACTGCTAAACACTGGCAGCAGCTTACACTCACTTAGGGGAAAAAAAATCTTCCACTACCACAGCTTTGCTACACCTTAGCTCATGCCCTGTCATAGTAGTAGAAGAGAGAATGTCAGAATTGCACCTATAAATCCATGCCATCCAGCACAGCATCTTGGACTACTGACTGCTCAGCAGGTCTTGACTGCTCTGTAGTGCCATTTCAGTATTCAGGTTTCAAAGGCACTTTTGGATTCTTGCTACAGTGCAGAAATAGATGTCATTTCAGTTCCAAAAAGCATGACGGAAAGTGTCCAAAAGAGAATATGCAGTGGCACAGCAAGCCAAAAATACTGGATTAGAGGCTGCTTTTCTCCACCCATTAAGACAAAGCCCTTGTAGCTGTCATATTGCATACATGCTGTTGAATTACTACAGCTAAATACAGGGTGTTACCTCTATTACAATTTGCAGAAAAACACTCATCTTTCTGCCAAACAACTTCAAAAGCCTACAGTTGAGGAAAGCTGCTCTTTTTCAACTGCTTCATATCTGCAGGATACTCTGCCTGCAATGAGGTAGAACATGTCCTGTTTTGCAAAGCTACCAGTGGTGAACTAATAAGTGGTGTCAGGCTGCTTTTGGTGTTAAATTATGCCACACTCAGTCTGGCTCATCAACCCCAAAGTTAAACATCCTGACAGTGAGATTTGACAGATATAGTAAAGTATCCTTATCTAAAAACACAGAGGCTGACACAGTTGGCATGGAGACATCTGACCAACAGTCAATCACTTTGTACTCTAGAAGTCCAGTCCCACTTCTAAACGACAGGATCTTCAAACATGGAGACTCCTCCCTTGGATGGGAATGCCCCTCAGGGCCACTCCTGGAGGCTGAGCAAAAGATATTTGTGCCCTAGGTCATTGGTCTCAGTCAGTAACATCAATCTCTATTCAGCAATTGTTTTGGGTCTTTTTGCTAGCTTTAATACAATTGCTTTATTATAATTGTTTTGAAATAGTGCATTATACTATACTAGACTATACTAGTAGTTTTTACTTCTATACTGTGTAGTAAATAATTCAGATTACATCTTTTTTGTCTAATCATTTATCACAATAAGTAATTCAGTTTTATATAGCTATATCTGGTTTGCCATCCTTAATCCTGTAGGACAAAGTTGTACAAAGGTACAATCGCACCTCTGTAATTTCTTGGATTTAAAGCATTGACGAAGTCTAAGCTAAGACTGAATCCAGCTGCACCCAGGCTCTCCTCTAAGAAGGAGTTTAGAATGCATGAGGGTCCTTCCTGAACCTCATGACTCCATGGGATGGGAGGGCTTCTCTGATGAACGCTGTCTTTAGCTCCCACTCCAAACTCTGCTTCAGACTGAGTTTTTAAGATGTGCGGCCAGGTAGTTGAGAGACAGCAGGACAAAAGCAGAGAGGAAGAATTCCTCTCAAAAGAGCAAGGAGAGGCTACAAGAGCTTCAGCAGGAGACCTGTCTGCAGAATGAGATGGGCTGATTCCTCTAAAAGACAACACTAGGTATGAAATATCAGTGAACCTGAACTACCAGAAGCACCATACATACCTGAGTTGTTCTCCATAACAGTGTAAATCAATTTGCAAACTCTAAGCAGCAGCATGACTTTCTTTTCAGGTGAATACAGCTTCTGCATAGTCATGAACTTGACTTTAATCTTTTCCACGTCCACAAAGTCTGGTGTGGGAACAAACACGCCCAGCTCCTGAGGATTCCTCTGCCGCACCAGCTGCAGGTTCTCCTTCAGCTGTTTCCAGGAACCATCCGTGGTATGAAACTCTTTCAACATCACCTCAATGTGACCCTTCAACGGCTTCAGAATGCACTTATGCATGGCCTTCTCCAGCACAACATCTGCAACAGGAAAACACAAATCCTGCTGACTTCCCCCTCTAAAGCAGAGCCAGCATTAATACAACCATTCCCTGAAGACACCCTGTAGAGCAAAACCTACTTTCTAAGGCCCATTTATTACACAAGCTGAGTTTCCAGATGTTTGCTAACACAAAAACAAGAGGCAGAGCAGAATCTGTATTCCATTGTCATTTATGGCAATGTGGTAAATAACAAAAACCACACCCACGTGGACAGGCTGGGGATAGTTGGGGAAAAAAAAGCTGAGGGTCTATTTAAGTTTTTCTTTTGTTGGTTGGAAGTCTGTAAGTTTTATTTTACTTTAAGTTTAGACTTTAACTCCCAAACTTAATGTAAAACACAGTCAAAATTATAGTTTTTTATAATTTTTGTCTGCTTTGGCATTAAAGCCTGTCCGTTTTTGGATAGTTTCCATTGGAAACTATAACTCAACGAAGATTTCCTAAAACTTGGCTCAACTTTGTCAGGAGCTTTATGAAGCGGGACAGATTACAGGCTTTAAACTATAAATGAAAACCAAGCTGTGTTTGTCCAGCCTCAGATTTCATCACGCAAGCTTATATACAGCTTTGTCATCAAGTTTGAAGTTCTTTGGCAATAGTGTGCACATGGCACAGTAACCACTAACTTCAGGGCTTATTTTTAATTCTTGTTCCACTCCAGTTTTGCTTTACCCGTCATTCTCCGTTTTCAAAGTATGGACTGTGTCAACAGAGAGAGCTCTTTGCTAAATATTTTCTCTGCAAACCTTTACTTTAAAAGCAAATTTCCATTCCCAGCGTCCCGATGGCAACACAGCTCACATTAGTTATTAGATTACATCGATTATTTGTACCATGCTGGGGAACATGGTGGGGAATGTTCCTGTGCCAGGAGAGCGGGGCAGGAGCAGAGCCTAGAGCAGGCAGATGTGCAGAGGAGCACAAGGACTGAGAGCAGACAGAGGAGAGGCCGTGTCACTGCCAGGTCACACGTTTACATAAATTAGCAGTGGACATTCTTGTTAGTAAAGGTGACTCGTAAAAGTGACTCATTAAAGTTTCATTAAACCTTGTCCCAGGCTCTTTGCCTGCACTTCTGTGTTTTTCTTAGACTACAGCCTTTTTCTTTTCTCCCTACTCTCCCTAACTTTGTTTTTTTTTTAAATCACATACTATTTCTAAGGCTTGGGATTTACACACCCAGCCACATGCTCTCCAAACAAGCATTATTCTGTTTTCTTGCTTTTTGCTTTCATTTATCTTATCCTTGTGTCCAGCCCTTTTTCCTTTTGGGTCTCCATCCCCCT